>OY728162.1:565866154-567116154 GCA_963277665.1 Viscum album
GAATTTGGAGTTCAACACCATTATCACCATAATTGATGAATTTGGACCTCCAGTGATAATGAAATTTCTATTTGGAATTACATATTTAGAAAAATACTATAATGAGCCAAGAGATATAATATAATGTCTTTTTCATGTTCATTGATCTCACAACAACCTCATGAAATAGTGAGTTTGAAAAAATTACATTTGATGACATTTCCAGGTAGTGTTTTTTTATATAAAATCCTATAAATATGTAAAGATATGTTATGCACTTTGTTTTCCACATTCTAAATGAGTCTATATTTTTTTATCTATATGGATGAATATTTACATTAGTCTTTGTAAAATTTGATTTATTTTTTTATGAAACCCTGACTGCCCATTTCCCCAGTTTAAAAATAATTACTACAGGATTTTTGAAGGATGGAGGATTTTTTATTGAGAATATCGTTGAATAATTTATTACCCATTAGAAAAAGTTAAGAGATCAAATTATATCTGGCTCACATTAAGGGTAATTCATCTCATTATATATTTTTGGAGTAAACTTATTAATAACCCACTATTAGAATAAATATGGAAGACCCCGTATAAACTATAAATATTTTTGACAAATGAATAAATGTTTGACTTATCATTTTATACATCATTCATTGGATAATAATATAATAGATTAGGAAGTTTGAATATATGATCAATATGAACCACATCACAAGGTTTCTAAGAAGCTCATGATTCTTAACATTCAACCACTTAATTTATCATTTTCTATGATAAGAGAATATTTGGAGGTGGCACTTGAAAAACCCATGAGAATTGGGTGATAATAGACCATCAATACTATAACTAGATATATTAATTTATTCAATTTATATATTCCATTCGAATATATTAGGTAATAAAAAATGAAGGTATTTATTTTTTCAAGTGTGAAATTTTAGGTTCTCATGTGGTAGAGTCAGAATAGGTTAATAAAGCTAAGCTGTTAGAAACTAAGAGGTGGTATAGGTGAGAATTTTTATAACCAAATCTTGTTGTATATTTTCTTCAATTTTAGAAAAATAAACAAGTAGAATAAATTCATTAAATTAATAAATATAATTGTTTATAAGTTTACAAATAACTATATTCTCTGGTACATAAAAAAAATTTTTGGTAAGTTACATCTAATATTGAGGCTACGAATGAAAAACAATTTAGTGGTTTAATGATTTAATTTTTAAAGTTGATCAGATAAATATTGAACTAGTTGAGTCACGTGTATAGGTCACAAACTTTTGGCAATGTTATTTGTTGTTGTAGGATATTGATACCATCATAAATATATTAATAAGTCAGTTTGAGATCAGTAAAAGGGAACCAAATTGTTATTGAAATATTATCCTAAAGACTGACTTTGATTGATTGAAATACTAGATATAGTCTGTTATTAAAAAAATTAATTATACCTCCTGAAGAATCTTTTATGCATGTATTGGTGGATCAAACTGTTATACAAAAAAAGGTGGATGAAATTTATTTGGCCTTATATACTTTGATAACTGATATAAACTCCATGTTATGTGAACTTATTTCATCTAGTATATTTCTATAAGTTCAATGTGATTTTATAATTGAGAACAGAAGTGTCCCAACTATTCCTTGAACAACCATTAATAGAATAGATCAATCTAAATTATCCATATGTACTTTTCTTCAAGAAAATATTCCATTGATTAGTTTATCATGTGATAATTTGTAAAGTATTCATGATCTATATTAACAGGACTAGAGAATAATGATATAGCATTATAATAAAAATAGTTTTGGAATAAATTTTTGGACACCTCCTCCATCTTGTAGTGAACTCCATGGTATCCAATTATTATTCCAAGGAAGATTATATTTTTTCAAAACCTATGGAGCATTAGGTTACCTATATAGGTAAAGAGTTTTTAAATGAACAACCATTTAAACACCACCAATAGAATATTCGTTTCATGACCTGTTTGATGTTGTTGAGAAGTTGGTCCTAAGTCATTATATGAAGGGTGATCTACAATACTTTTTTGGAAACATTTATTAGAATTCATCGAATTATTTCAAAACCCAACATGAATATTACAAAAATGATATTTCCATATTTATTGAAATGTGTGTAGATGTGGTGTATCACATAAAATGAAGATGTTATTTATCACATTAAATTCATGATCGTCATCCAACCACATCAAAGACGTTGATGGAAATATTTGATCTAACTAAGATTTCATAGTCAGAAAACATGAATTTTGGTGCAGAAACCTCACCAATAACTCCGAATTCCTCTTCCAAGTTTATTACCTTTTCCAATGAACTTATTGGCCTATATAAATCTCAAAATTCATCTCCTGTTACTCAATTATACATGGTATGGATAGTTCCTCATGATCGATGTCACGAACCAACCCGGGTCGACCCTGAACCGGTCACCCGAGTCGGTCCGCGACATGGCCCGAGAGGCATTCCCGATCCTCCCGGGCAGGCGACAAGCGCCAGGGCATCAACAGAGTCTATGGGAACAATTTTTCCCAATATAAAAAAATAAGACAGCGAAAATAATACAGAGCAGCGCAGAAAAGATAAACCAAATAAAGTGACTAAACAGGAACAACAGGAACAAAACTAACCAAAAATGACGTCCGAACAAACTCCATGCGACCTCGTGGGTCGCTCTCCAACTCAACGATCAAATGTCTCCCTAGGCGAGCGCACTCAAACTATAGCCTACACAAACACTATGAACAGAAAAGAACTATAGGCGTGAGTATTAAAACTCAGTAGGCTAGCCCAATATCTATTCGCAATGCACTACCTTTAAAATAAAAGAAACATCATTACAGGTTTGAACTACAATTTATAAAAGTATGTTTTTCTATTCATTTTACTTAAAAACAACGTACGAACCATTTCCCTTAGCCATTTCAAAATTCGGGTTCATTTCATTAGTGTCAATGAAATTTCAGGAAAAAGGGAAAGTGATGTTTACATTTTTTTCAAATTTATACAAGGGGATTAAACACTTTCATTTGAAAACAATTTTTTAGAAACCTAATCAAAAGAAATTTACCATTTTCCAAGGAAAACAATACACCAGAATGCACAATGTAAAACACACAGTAAGGGCAATGTAGGTATACATGTGAGCATCATAATCATTACTGCAAGCTACAAAGCTGAATAGACATGGGTGAACCGAGGAGATCGAGAATAAACCAGAAGACACCAATACATGAGAAATCATCCTTATCGACATGTCACGATGAAATAAAAATTCACAACACGCTCGACCATCCACTCACGGGCAAGTCGAGGGCAAATCCCATTGTAATAAACCCAATATATCCACCTACTATGGGCCACTAGTCAGTACCATAACCTACCAGTGCAGAAATCATTCTTAGAATATTCTCTCAATATGCCAGATTCCCATGTCTCAAGTGTTTGAAAAAGGGGTGAGCCAACTGATGCCAACCGAGCATCCAATCATATACAAATATATATATAATGCACAACAAGCATCACCCGAGCCACTCCGTGGAACAACCTCATGCCTTTAAACTACTCACGTACCTGGGAGCTACTAAGCGTGGCCTCCCAAACAATCAATTGGAACCAAGGCATGGGAGTTGTCCTAAGAGGGTTTTTATCAAAACATTTTCATCTCTTTCCATAAAGTACCAAACGGGCATTTAATACATTTCACAAACACCACTCAACGAAAGGTACAACTTCTTTATGAGACAAAACCCAGTTTAAAACAATTTAAAGAACCCACAAAACACTACTTCATAGGTTTCTAATATTTTTATAAACCAATCCAAACCATTTTCTTTTTCCAAATAAACATTAAGAGCCAACATGGCAATTTATCAAACGAACCAAAGTATTTGTTCACGTTTCAAAAGAAGTCATTTCTCATTAAACCAGAACTCCATTTTATATTCCGTGAATTATGTTTAAAAGCCAAACGGGCATTCTTTCATTATTGGGTGTCCGATCGTCAAAAGGATGTTTCATGTGTCGTGTATAAAATAAACGACTCCTTTTTACACTAAATAACCATTTAAAAATTAACTATCTTATATTAAAAATTAATTATCGTATATTATAACTTATTTATTAAAATTAATAAAATATTTATTTTGAAAAATTAGGGTGCGCAAACAGCATGAAATAATATAACAAAAATTTTAAAAGCAGTGCAAAGGGAACCTACCTCAAAATCAAATCCCGGCAACAAAACAACTTTGGAACCAAAGTGCGATGACACAACGCGTGTCCGAAGCCACATGATAAAGTCCGACACTCTACATAATCAAAACCAAGGACTCAGACACATACAAAAACTCAATAGAGCACGCGAAACCAACCGGCGGGAAGAAACACTCACCTCGGAACTGAAGAGCGACAACAACGGAACCGCGGAGACAAGGCGCGGTGATGGCGCTCACTCGGAAACGCCCTGCGTGGGCCCTCAAATAATAATCCTACCAAAGGAAACATAAATTGATAAAAACCCCCTAACAAAGAAAAGAAGAACCAAGAATAATAGTAATCTCGATAATAATTGTAATAATTATAACAATAATAATAATAATAATCAATAATTATAAAAATAATCATAATAAGAATAGTAATAATAATAATAATAATAACAACATAATAATAATAATAATAATAATAATAATAATAACAACAATAAAAACAATAATAATAATAATAATAATCACCATCATCATCATCATAAAATTAATAATAATAACAATAAAAATAATAATGATAATAATAATAATAATAGTAATAAAATTAATAATAATAACAATAATAATAAAATTAATAATAATAATAATAATATTATTATTATTATTAGTAATACTAACATTAATAATAATAATGATCACATAAATCATAATTTTATAATAAAAAAAGTTAAAAACATATTAAATAAAATGAAATAGCAGAATAAATTAAAAAATAAAAAATAAAAAATAACTGACCAGCGCGGCGGAGCGGAGGAAGGAGAAAGAAAAAGAAGAAGAAGAAGAGAAGAAGAAGAAGAGGAAGAAGTAGAGAAGAAGAAGAAGGGGAGAAGAAGAAGAGAAGAAGAAGAGGGGTTTGGTTGCTGGTGCTGTGGACAGCGGAGGCGAGGCAGACAGGGTGCGGGCTGGCTGGGTGCAGTAGGGGAGCAGCGGGGTCGGCCCGAGGCGGAGGGATGCGAGCCGGCTGGAACAGGGGTTTCGTGCAGAGGGAGGCCGGCGCGGCTGCAGGGAGGCGTTGGGTCGCTGCTGTGTGACACCAGACAGAGGAGAGGAGGGATCGTGCTGGGTGCGTGCGGGCCGAAGGAGGCAGGGGGCGCGACAGAAGAGGGGAGCCGAGGCTGGTGAGGCGATGGCTTCGGCTCGCTATAAGGAGCAGGGGCGGTGTTGGATCGCTGCAAGGAGCAGGGCAAGGGGTAGGAGAAGGAGGAGGTCGGGAACCGGGAAGAAGCGGGCTACAGGAGGAGAGGGAGGCGTGCGCTATGTGAATAAGGGAAGAAGAAGAAAAACACAGTGAATAGGAGGAGTCGGTCGAGGAGGAGGGGTCCTGCGCTGGCAGGGGGCGTCGCAAGCAGGGGGTTGGGTGCCTGGAAGCAGCGGGCCGAAGGGAGGAGATGGGGGTGGCGGCTGAGAGAGAAGAGCGGAGTAAAAAAAATAAGAGGGGGCAGCCGCTAGGGTTAGAGGAAAAGAGGGGGAAATAAAAAAAAAAGAAAAAAAAAGAAAGAAAATAAAATAAACAAAACCAAACCAAATCATAATAATAACAAATTACAATATTAATAATAACAATAATAAAAATTAATGACAAACCATATTTAATAATGATCATACTATTATTCGCAGCGTTAACAAAACAAAATAATAAAAATACAAATGATAAAAAAAAATTATTCATTTCGCCTTAAATAATAAAAATAACTATTAACTGATAACAATAGATGTGCGTGTTAAATATAAAGACTCTATTTAAAATTCCCCAAAGACAACGGGATGCGAAAATACACCGGGTAGGGACGAGCGGGGTTTCCAGAATAGGCTCCGCTCACGCGCCCAACGACGTCGCGTCAAAAAGTTCACTTTTTAACAAAAAACACAAAAACATGGTCCGATACTGAACACGAACCGCAGCAATGTAATTTAATGTCAAATAAATCATAAAATAAAATAAACATGCGTGTCGGGATGTGACAATTCTCCCCACCATAACGCTTTCCGCCCCCGGAAAGCCACCACACCAACCAGTTGATCGATCAACACCTAAGGATTCCACACAACACGATCCGACCTCATAACCAAGGATGTCACAACGACTACCAGCGGGACTGAACCTCATTGCCCAAAGTAAATCACCAACAGAGGGATGGCCTGAACAGGCTCCCCACTATACGAACTCAACTAGCATTCGATAACTACTTAAGAGAAAACCCAAAGTGACTCATGGTGGGTCTCCCCACCATAAAGAACTAACCTACTAGCGACCAACAGGAAATCCAACTTAGGCCAGATCGGGGCCTTTCCCAAGCTATATATAAAAAGCACATTAACCATTTAAACAGACCACTCCCATCTGAATGGGATAAGAAATGAATCAAAACTCCATAAGAACTGTAAAGCCTAACCCCATGGGAAGGGAGGGTGGGCCCAATGATCGGATCACTGAAACTACGACGTACGACTATTCCCGATCCACCACTTCGTGATAAACACAACCCAAATTCACAACTGATTCACATGGGTTTTCCACACATGACCACCAATTGACACCTCACATCCAAAAAAAAAGACACAATTATCGACATTGTGTGAGGGTTAGGTCCATCGCATGCTTTGTGACAAGAGGAAAAAAAACTTAAACGACAGATAAACCAGAGCAGCAATGCCAGGACTATCTCACCACGACGATATAGGCACGACTTTAACCAGACGCCTTAATGTTCCCCGGGGGTTCCTGACTATGCGCTGGATTCACTCCGAGACCTTTTGGCTGGAGCTCTGATGGATGAAGCATCTTCTGCCTCGTAGTTAGGTTCTGATAATCCCAATGAGAAACATATATCTTTTGATCTGACAGATTGAAGGACACGATTTTAAAATTTAAAAACATACCATCAATGAAAGCCAAGGTTCGTCAAAAGACCCATGGAGTTCCCATACATTCCAAACCTAAAACACCATCAGTACAACTACAACGATAAAAGATCCCTTAATCCGAAAGGAAAATCACACCAGAAACTTTGGACAAAGACCCAACAACACATTACATCTGAGAACTTCCTCTGCGACGCTTTCTTGCAACGCCCCGACAAAATCGTCGCAAGTGACCTAGACGTCCACACTCCTGGCAGGGCTTCAGTGCGCTTGGGCACAACAACTTCTTGTGACCCCGCTTGCCACAGTGATAACACACAATAATCTCTATCTCTGAAGAGGTTGATGAAAGATCCTGAGGCCTCTTGATTCCACGACCTGATCCATCCACTTCCATTTGCTTACTCATCTCTTTTCCAGAATCTTCACCAGTACTCATAGGGATCGAAGGAGGGTGAACTACTTCGAGCACTCCTACCATCGCAGCTTCAACATGAAAAGCTTGTCTTTCCAAATCGACAAATGAAGTTAGGTTGGACTCTGACTCCTTCGACTGCAGATCAGGGCGGAGACCCGCCTCGAAGTGTCGAGCATTCATGGGGTCATTTGTGGCATACTCTAAATCATAAGGGACTAGCTCCATAAAGCGATGGAAATATTCTAACACAGATCTGTCACCCTGCTGCAGACAACGCATCTCCATCCCTTTTCTCACCCTTTCTTCCTTAGAGAAAAACTGGTGAATGAACAAAGACTTGAAGAACTCCCAAGTAATCTCTTGAAGAGGCTTGTTCCGAGACACTGACTTCCTCCACATCCACGTTGAACATTCAAGAATGAAGGTCGCAAACATGACCTTCAACGAATCGGGCAACTCAATGAGGCTAAAGTCCCTTTCAACCTTCCGCATCCACTCCTCTGCAACGGAAGGGTCTGCTTGACCATAGAAGACAGGTGGATCGATCTTTCGAAACTCAAGCATAAAATCCTTAGGTTGATCAACCGCACTACGATCACCCATCAAAGCTTCAAAGGGATAACTGCTGGACAAGGGAAAGTAAAAAACCCAATCAAGTACAACTCAATGGTTTAATATAAACCTCAAAATCAAACACTACATAGGTGACAAGCTCGATATCCGAGAAAACAAGTTATCATAACATCAAAACTTTTCTTTTTGAAAACATATTTAATTAAAAACAATCTTAGTGGGTTAAACCCTCAACATTGGTATTCTTTAGAGCCTCACTCACATGCATGTATCTGTGCCACCCAGGGCATCCATCCACCATACCAGAGATCCATCCACATTTCCAACATACCAAAATGCATTTGAGTACTCATCAGAACACCAAGGCCAAAACAAAGCAACTTCATTTTCCAAAAACAATTTATTCATACCACTTCTTCTAAAACAATCTACAAATCAAACATGTTATTTCAAACAACCATTTTTTTTTTCAAAAACAACTTTTTTGATTCAAACCACTTTCAAAAATCAAGGGAACCCCAAACAACTCAAACATGGGACTAGTGTCATTGGGTGACTTGACCATATGGTTGGCGGCCATATGTCAAACACGTCACTGACACAAAGAGCCTTCTTGGACCATGCCCCTAGCTCTGCATGGCTTGCCATACCATGCGGGATAGGAGGACTAGTGGCCCAAACTCCCTTTGTCGTATCCCAATCGCAAAACATTTCCATAAAAACCCAAACAAACAAATTAAACTGGACTTCCCCTAGAAACCTGAGGATCGGTACGGGCAAGAGTTCGCGACGCTCTTCTCGCACATACCCCTCAAGTCCCGACAATCCTACTCCATCTACCTTGACATCCCAAATAACAAAGGGCGCTCTGAAAAGTGAGGTGTGCTAAGAGCAAACATCCTCTGATACCATTTGTGACAACTGGTTCCCGGTGACACCACAACCACCCTACCTTAACATGGTCATTGGGTCCTGGCCCACCAGGTACCACTAGTTGCCCTGCAGACACGTGGGGCCCACCACAGGTTCCACCCACATGCCTGAATGGGTCATCTGGCTAATGACAGTCCCAATAGTCCAACACATGTCCTTTCCAGTGTGCTTTGTCCTCAATCACACACACCCTAGGAGACTTCCCAAGAGGTCACCCATCCTGATCACCACTCCAGGCCAAACACGCTTAACTGTGGAGTTCTAATCAGACAGGCTCCCGAGTCGGTCCGCAACATGGCCCGAGAGGTGTTCCCGATCCTCCCGGGCTGGCGACAAGCGCCAGGCCATCAACAGAGTCTATGGGAATGATTTCGCCCAATATAAAAAAATAAGACAGCAAAAATAATACAGAGCATCGTAGAAAAGATAAACCAAATAAAGTGACTAAACAGGAACAACATGAATCAAACTAACCAAACACGACGTCCGAACAAACTCCGTGCGACCTCGAGGGTCGCTCTCCCACTCAACGATCAAACGTCGCCCTAGGCGAGCTCACTCAAGCTATAGCCTGCACAAACACTAAAAACAAAAAAGAACTATATGAGTGAGTATTAAAACTCAGTAGGCTAGCCCGATATCTATTCCAAATGCACTACCTTTAAAATAAAAGAAACACCATTTCAAGTTTGAACTACAATTTATAAAATTATGTTTTTCTAAGCATTTTACTTAAAAAAAAGTACAAACCATTTCCCTTAGCCATTTCAAAATTTGAGTTCATTTCATTACTGTCAATGACATTTCAGGAAAAAGGGAAAGTGATGTTTACATTTTTTTCAAATTTGTACAAGGGGATTAAACACTTTCATTTGAAAACAATTTTTTAGAAACCTAATCAAAAGCAATTTACCATTTTCCAAGGAAATTAATACACTAGAATGCAC
Source organism: Viscum album (assembly GCA_963277665.1). Taxonomy (NCBI): domain Eukaryota; kingdom Viridiplantae; phylum Streptophyta; class Magnoliopsida; order Santalales; family Viscaceae; genus Viscum; species Viscum album. The sequence goes on from OY728162.1 coordinate 565,876,156, forward strand.
AAAGTAAAATACACAGCAAGGGAAATGTAGGTATACATGTGAGAATCATAATCATTACTGCAAGCTACAAAGCTGAATAGACATGGGTGAAACTAGGAGATCGAGAATAAACCATAAGACCCCAATACATGAGAAATCATCCTTATCGACATGTCATGATGAAATCAAAATGCACAACACGCTCGACCATCCACTCACGGGCAGGTCGAGGGAAAATACCATAGTAATAAACCCAATATATCCACTTACTATGGGCCACTGGTCAGTACCATAACCTACCAGTGCTGCAATCATTCATAGAATATTCTCTCAATATGCCAGATTGCCATGTCTCAAGTGTTTGAAAAAGGGGTGAGCCAACTGATGCCAACCGAGCATCCAATCATATACACATATATATATATAAAGCACAACAAGCATCACCCGAGCCACTCCGTGGAACAACCTCATGCCTTTAAACTACTCACATTCCTGGGAGCTACTAAGCGCGGCCTCCCAAACAATCAATTGGAACCAAGGAATGGGAGTTGTCCAAAGAGGTTTTTTATCAAAACATTTTCATCTCTTTCCATAAAGTTCCAAACGGGCATTTAATACATTTCACAAACACCACTCAATGAAAGGTACAAATTCATTATGAGACAAAACCCAGTTTACAACAATTTAAAGAACCCACAAAAAACTACTTCACATGTTGCCAATATTTTTATAAACCAATCCAAACCATTTTCTTTTTCCAAATAAACTTTAAGAGCCAACCGGGCAATTTCTCAAATGAACCAATGTATTTGTTCACGCTTCAAAAGAAGTCATTTCTCATTAAACCAGAACTCCATTTTATATTCCGTGAATTATGTTTAAAAGCCAAATGGGCATTCTTTCTTTATTGGGTGTCCTCTCGTCAAAAGTATGTTTCATGTGTCGTGTATAAAATAAACGGCTCCTTTTTACACTAAATAACCATTTAAAAATTAACTATCTTATATTAAAAATTAATTATCGTATATTATCATTTATTTATTAAAATTAATAAAATATTTTTTTTAACAATTAGGGTGCGCAAACAGCATGAAATAATATAACTTAAATTTTAAAAGCAGTGCAAAGGGAACCTACCTCAAAATCAAAGCGTGACGACAAAATAACTTTGGAACCAAGGCGCGATGACACAACGCGTGTCCGAAGCCACGTGATAAAGTCCGACACTCTGTATAATCAAAACTAAGGACTCAGACACATACAAAAACTCACTAGAGCATGTGAAACCAAGCGGCGGGAAGAAACACTCACCTTGGAACTAAAGCACGACAACAACGGAACCTCGGAGACAAGGCGCGGTGATGGCGCTCACTCGGAAACGCCCTGCGTGGGCCCTCAAATAATAATCCTACCAAAATAAACATAAATTGATAAAAACCCCCTAACAAAGCAAAGACGAACCAAGAATAATAGTAATCGCGTTAATAATAGTAATAATTATAACAATAATAATAATAATAATCAATAATGATAAAAATAATAATAATAATAATAGTAATAATAATAATAATAATAACAAAATAATAATAATAATAAAAATAATAATAAAAACAATATTAATAATAGTTACAATAACAATAATAATAATAATAATAATAATAATAATAATAAAATTAATAATAATAATAATAATAATAATGATGATGATAATAATAATAATAATAATAATAGTAATAAAATTAATAATAATAATAATAATAATAATAAAATTAATAACAATAATAATAATAATAGTAATATTAACATTAATAATAATAATGATCACAACAATCATAATTTTATAATAAAAAAATTTAATAACATATTAAATAAAATGAAATAGAAGAATGAATTAAAATAAATAAAAAAATAAAAAAAACTGACATGCGCGGCGAAGCGGAGGAAGGAGAAAGAAAAAGAATAATAAGAAGAGAAGAAGAAGAGGAAGAAGGAGAGAATAAGAAGAAGGGGAGAAGAAGAAGATAAGAAGAAGAGGGGTTCGGCTGCTGGCGTTGCGGACAGCGGAGGTGAGGCGGACAGGGTGCGGGCTTGCTGGGTGCAGTAGGGGAGCAGCGGGGTCGGCCCGAGGCGGAGGGATGTGAGCCGGCTGGAACAGGGGGTTCGTGCGGAGGGAGGCCGACGCAGCTGTAGGGAGGCACTGGGTCGCTGCTTTGTGACACCAGACAGAGGAGAGGAGGGACCGTGATGGGTGCGTGCGGGCCAAAGGAGGCAGGGGGCGCGGGAGAAGAGGGGAGCCGAGGCTGGTGAGGTGATGGCTTCGGCTCGCTGTAAGGAGCAGGGGCAGTGTTGGATCGCTGCAAGGAGCAGGGCAAGGGGTAGGAGAAGGAGGATGTCGGGCACCGGGAAGCAGCGGGCTACAGGAGGAGAGGGAGGCGTGCGCTACGTGAAGAAGGGAAGAAGAAAAAAACACAGTAAACAGGAGGAGTCGGCCGAGGAGGGGGGGTCCTGCGCTGGCAGGGGGCGTCGCAAGCAGGGGGTCGGGCACCTGGAATCAGCGGGCCGAAGGTAGGAGATGGGGGTGGCGGCTGAGAGAGAAGAGAGGATTAAAAAAAATAAGAGGGGGAAGCCGCTAGGGTTAGAGGAAAAGAGGGGGAAATAAAATAAAAAGAAAAAAAAGAAAGAAAAGAAAATAAACAAAACAAAACCAAATCATAATAATAACAAATTATAATATTAATAATAACAATAATAAAGATTAATGACAAACCATATTTAATAATGATCATACTATTATTCGCAGCGTTAACAAAACATAATGATAAAAATACAAATGATAAAAAAAATATTCATTTCGTCTTAAATAATAAAAATAACTATTAACTGATAAAAATAGATGTGCATGTTAAATATAAAGACTCTATTTAAAATTTTCCAAAGAAAATGGGATGCGAAAATACACCAGGAAGGGATGAGCAGGGTTTCTAGAACAGGCTCCGTTCACGCGCCCAACGATGTCACGTCAAATAGTGCACTTTTTAACAAAAACTCAAAAACCTGGTCCGATACTGTACACGAACCGTAGCAATATAATTTAATGTCAAAGAAATAATAAAATAAAATAATCGTGTGTGTCGGGGTGTGACAATCGATATGGATGTGGAGGTTAATTTTCCTCGTATTCCCATTTGGTTTTCCTTTGAGGAAAAAGTGTTGATTCCCTGAGGCCTATATCATCATTTCCTCCTAGACAACCTCAATCTTTTAAAAATTCTCCATAAAATCATAGTCCTAGGGACCCATAGAAAATGTTTAGATCTACTTTCTTAAATTTTTTTGATTAATATATTTTGTGTGGTTTCCTCACAAACATTTGATTTTATATTTTCTTACCTTTATTGGTTTATCAATTTCTTAGATGTTTTCATATTTTTACTTCACTGCATTCTTTTCCTTTTTTCTTATGTTGAATCATCTAATTTTTTACTACATATTTTTTATCCTCTATTTTTTGGCTCTGTATATTTTCTTGATTATTATTTATATGTCCATGAAATATTATATTCATATCATTCAACTCCTATTTTATCTAATTACACAAGATCATGTCAAATAATGATTTAATTAATTTTTATTTATCATTATTATTTTACGTCACAATAAAGGGGATAAGAAAAAGGGTTCAAAAAATATTAATACCATTTCCTTTAAAAACTCTAATTTTTAGTTACAATTTTTTATCACTAGTAGGTTTTATGATCATAAAAAGTGTGAGATTATTTTATAATATTATATTACTCAAACATATCACATTAAATTATCTTATTTTATGATTAAAATAATCCATATTTATTTATTGATGAGTTTATCCTAAATTTGTCAAATTTTAATATTAAAAGTTATGAGTTGATTGATGAATAAATTTAAAATGAATTAATATTATGTTGATAACTCACTTTTGGAATTTATCCAATAAACATAGAATGGTTTATTCTTCGGATACTATATTTCATATTCTATCAATTAATTTTAAATTATTCCTCATGTTTATGGTATAGATTATATAATAATTTTACAATGAAAAATAATTGTTTGTGATGAAATATCAAGTTGTATCTAAAGTATATTATCTTATGAAAACTCAAAATAAAGTATTTTCTTACTACAATATTAAATTATCTCATAGATTGAATTAATTTTCTTCAAATTTATTCAATATCAGAAAGTTATGTCACATTTAAAATATGTAATGTATTACATCTTATTTAATAGACCTTAATAAATGAATTATATTATGTAAATTAAAGAAAACATTGAATTATTTAATCTTATATCAGATACAATTAATCTTATGGGTTCTAAAAAGAAATATTTTTTAATGGAAATAGTAGATCCAAATTATTTATATTTTTAATTTAATAAACAAAACTAGTAAGAATTTTTTTATCTTATAGAGTTGTATAATGAAATTATCTTATGATAACAATATAGTTATATTTTTATCTTATAAAGAGACTTAATTATTAAACACATTAACGTTGGTGTGAATATTTGGTAAGATAATATAATCTTCTATGTGCATTATAAAAGTAATTGTCTACGTAAGGAAAAAATGAATTTGAGTGATCAATATTTTCCCAAAATATGAAAAATCAAAAAAAATAATAATAATAATACACATACCCTTTTTTCATTCTATATTTGAAAAAATAAGTTGTCCCTCCAAATAAGATATTGTTACATAAAATTTTAAAAGGATTAATTTCTATAATATTGGGATTATCATGTGTTCGTTCATTCAAATTAAAAATAGTATATATAAATAAACACGTTTTTAGGTTCCCAAAATAGAGTAAAATTAAATGTTATATAAACATTATACTAAAAAAACTCAAGAAATTCCATATGTTTTTTGTGAAAACAAAATTATATTTTGAAATCAATGATCTTAGAGAGCTTCTCATATAAGTCAATAATCTTCTTTACTATTTATTCATCTACACTCAATTTATGATTACAATTGTGTAACACATATTTTTCCAAATATATTGTATTAATATCTTTATCTATATTAACACATTTTAATAATGTTATCTATAGTCCCTGTAAGTTATGTAAAGGGATATGTGAGTTAAATCTCACAATCCTTTGTAACAAGTAATTTCTACTTTCACCCAGCTGGGAAGACTTTTAAAAATGGTTTGTATTATTAGAAATCACCAAAATACTAGGACTATATTATTTTTGGATTGTAATAATAATCTTTTTTCCCGAACAACTATATGTTATTTATGGTATATTTTTTATTCTATTTTCATTCAATTAAAAATTAATTTAATAGATAATTAGAATCATTTATTAATAAGGAGGGGTGGTTTTTAAATGATACAAAACATTAATAAATATATTCACCCCCATCCCCTCTTGATTCAATATAGCATTTTTCATTGAAAAATATTGGAATATGGTCTTGAAGGTATGTAATATTTTGGCATAAGTCATTGAAAAGATTGACATTATTCATTCTATAACCATGAAATTTTTTATTTTATTCCATGTGTTTATTTTTATTTTTAACCCCAGATATGTTTTAAGAAGGTGTGAATAATTATATTGAATTATTTAAATATTATTTATTTCATTCAATAGTATTCATTCATTTTTTATTCTATGATAGATTATAATATACACCTTCCCATACTGATTGTTTCACCTCTCCTATTTTATGATACCTTTTTCACATTTCATGAAGAAAATTATTAAATAGGATATGTAGATAATTTGTGGGTGATGTTTAAGAATTATAAAGGCTTAATTAGTTCCAAATATAGTGGAATCAAATTCTATATTTTAAGAAATGCATAGAACTTATTAGTTAGCTGTGTGTCTTAATTATCCAAAACCGTAAACCTAAAACTTTGTGGGAATTCAAGATATAAAATAATTTCTATAAATCATGTCATAATGAGATAGTTATGTATAGAATATCACAAGAATATTCTTCTATATTCAGAGTCTAAGTTTTTTCAGTCACTAAAATATCCATACACCATCAATAAGACGATTCACACTGAGGTTCATCACATGATATAAGCTTTCTACCCTTCATATAAACCTTATTTGGTGCCATACCTGAATTAAAAACAATATGAATCCTACCAATTCATGTTTCTCAAAATAGATCAACTAGTCCAAACACACTAGGGGACAACATATATACCATAAATTAGATAAAGAAAGATTCATTCTAAAAATATTCACTTTCATTTAAGACATAAAGCATTATATAAGGACTAAAAATTATTTTATAGAAAATAATTATTTTCAAAACACCTATCCAATTGAAATGATTCTGCTATATTTAAATATAAAAAATAAACTTCTAGGATATAAACAAATTTACAAATATTTTCAAAATCACTAAATTATCATTAAGGAAAGAAACCCATAATAAAATTACAATTGTATTATTTATTTGAAAAATATTTTATAGAAATACACTTTCAATTTCCAAAACACAACACTTTTTTAAATTTTCAAAAAACATTAAGATGATAATTTTTATGTGACATCTCTTGAAACACAAAACAAGTGGGAAAAATAAATTAGAAATAACCCAACAAACAAGTTATTGGTCCCAAAATAATTATTAAATTTCCTATAAATCAACCAGTTCTAATACAGTTATTTAAATCTAATCCCATTGTACAATTATAAATTCATTTCAACCCAAAAAAATATTTTATGATCTCATTTTGCAAAGAAAAAACAATTTTCCACACTAGCCAAATAAAAAATTTGATACCCCATGTCAATCAATGTCAATACACATCATAAAAACAGCAAAAAAAATGTATTTAAATAACCCGAAATATTGTATATCTCTCAAGGGTAGTATATTTATCAAATCTGAAAGGGATATATAATGATGCATGAATTGGCCACCGGGTATGATAGACCATGTTCCAATCATTAAATAACCTTTTGAAAGGGCTCTTAAATCATGTTCTTATCCTCTATATGTTTATATGGTCATGTGAGTTAATCTTGAATCATTTATTCTTATGAATTTCTCATACAAAAACCCAATGAAACCTTGGGAACTCAAAAAATTATATTAGGGATCGAAAACTCTATCATCTCAAACCACAGTCTAAAAAAATGAATTGAAAATCCAAATCCAATTTTCCAAAAAGAACACTTGTGTCATCGTGAATGGTGGTGACCATACAGCTATTTAAGAGAACCCCCATGGGTCCCAATGGAAATATTATCACTATACTACCAAAAACACAAATAACTTGTGTGAATTTCAAAAAACATGTCCATTTTTAAACCCTCAATCTGATGTATTTTGATAATGAATAAGCCAATAATATAACTAAATAAGTCCATATGATGAACTTTTATGTGGTAAAAAGCATAGTATCAATCGCTAAGGGGTATTAAATGTTTCCAAGGGCATCAAAATGCACTAATGGGAATGATTTCAACCATGCATAATCATATATACAAGTAGTTGAAACTATACCAAGAATATGTCATGAACTATTTGGATATCTTCCATCCAACTACCCCAAATAAGAATATTTATACAAATAAACAAATGAAATAGGGAATAAAAAAATTAAACATACATCTGAAACATATAATTGGATCATAAATAAAATGTAGTTTAATCAGATGATGAAAGAAAAAATATAAAATATTCTTGGACAAATTTATAGATACAAACATCCTGATAATAAAGCATTAAAAGAATAGATAAAAATAAAATCCATTGTGACCCAAAATTTCATTCCACATCCTAAATCATTTATCCTCATTCCCACATAATAATCAACCAATGGGATTAAATATTATTCACTTTACATAAAACATAAGAGTCACATATACATGCACAACCAATGTATATGTGGGGTTTTAGACAAACATTCTTGATAATGTTTCACCAAATAATATATATATACACCATTTATATTAAATTCCAAAAATTCTAGCTTAAGAATATTTTATAAAATTATTTTAGCATACTTTGGTATGTAAAATAAAAGTACAACAATTAACCCCTTATTGTTTCCAAATCCATAAATTAATGGAATTTTGGAACTATAATGATTCATTCACCATAATCTAATAATTTTAAATCCCCTTCAATGAATACATATTTTCATTAAAATTATTTTGAAACAATTAAAATAACTCTTCTCAATTCATAAGAAAACTAACCATTTCATCATATTTTTCCAAATAACATCTCAAAATTATTTAAAAAAATAGTTCATTTCTTCTCGATAAAAATCACATCGAAGACCATTTATTATTATATTTAAATGTAAAATAAAACCTAAAAAACAAATCACATATTTATACAAATGGGACCAATATATCAAGTGAGTAATATAAAAACCCAATTACCAAATCATAGTTTCATGCCACCAATTTGAAATTAATGGAATAAAAATATATTAAGCTTATAGATTTCCCCTAAACCATCATCAATAAGGACTAATTATCATGGAAAAACTCACTACAGTTTTATATAAAATATATTAGTCCTGGTTCATCGGATCATTATATCTATGTTCCACATATATGAAATTGAAACATTCATATAATTTCCCATTTCTGGTTTTCAATGGGTATAATAAAACCCATAGGAGGTAAAATATTTCTTAAGGAATCAGTTATCCTATACAAACAATTATAGTATAACATGCATCCAACCTTTCAACTAAAATACATAGTGTTAAAATTTTATAAATAAAAGTGGAGGTGAGAAAAAAAAGTATCACGAATAAGAAATTATAATCAAAAGAAGTATATAACCTATCACCTATAACATCCATTCATGAAACATTCCATTTTACATCCTTTCATTATCATTAATAAAAAATATTTCTCATAGGGCAGTAGTATATAGCGGGCATAATATAAATAAAGGGGAATTACACTCAGGTTTATGTAATAATAAATAAATTATTTTAAAGAGTTATCAAATTTTCTCCCAACACAATCATTATATTTAAATCTATCCCACCATCATATGAAAATATACCTTTTATAAATCCCCTGTTACAATCTATTTAAAAATAACTTTTTCCCCAAAAAACTATACAAAACATCATAATCAGTTTTGATGAAAATAGATGTATCAAAATTAGTGAAAAGGATAGAAAATGTCATTATATATAAATCATTCCCTGAACATATCCTAGATACCAGTTGAAAATTAAAAAATGTCAAACACCACTTTGAAAAACATAAATTACATTAAAACATCCATTCACACATATTCATAATCAATCATCATGTGAAAACTCTATGAAATTTGTAGAAAATGTTTGAAAATATTGCAAAACCCTCATAATTAAAATATATTTTTCATAACGCCCATGATTTTATGATATATTCCCCTTTAAATAAATTTTTTTTTCTTTGAAATATTGGTTTAAACACAATTTCATGTTCAAATGAACTGCGATGTACTATATAAATATTATTAACAAATGTAAAAATTATCGCCTAGATGTTTGATTGGAGGGTATGAAGTAAAGTATATAAATTATAAAAAAAATTATCACTTATAAAATTAATTCATTATTTTTTATTCAGTTATAAATTAAAATATATGCATTAGATGGTAAAATAAATTATTTTCTAAGAATATATTTTTATTCTTATCATTTTTTAATCATAAAAAATAAAATTAATCCCTTTTGATGAGTAATTCTTATTAATTTTGTTGAAAATATACTCAATAATATATTTTAATATTCACCTAATACTATTAACATGGATAAAAATGAAGGTAAAAATAATTTTATACTTTAAAATTAATTTTTCCAAAAACTGTTTTGTTGGGTTTATCTCACATACTTTCAAATTAATTAATGACACTTATCCTAATTTATTCATTTAAAATTTATTCCATATATTAAATCTAGATAATTAATATTACTTAATATGTTCAGGTTAATTTTTTCCCTTATGAATTTTAACATTGCAAAAAAATGATAGTAATCACTATAAAAGTAAAAGTGGGATTAAAGGGTTAGAACTAAAATTATAATTATTATAATAGCCTAAAAAAATTTTAAATCTAATTTTAAGGCCATATTTTGTCCCTATATCATATTATATTCAATTATGATTTATTTTTTTCCATTCATATTGATTAATAAATTAATATATTGTAGTATTTTGAATAATTCCATGTGTTTATTCTCCATCCCATATAAAAGGATATGACCTATCCTCACATCCTAAAACATCATGATATTTCTAGACCATAAATTACCTTACATTATACCTTCCTAAATTCCCTCCCTAAGATCTATAGTTCTGGGTTTTATCAGCATACCATCCTCATATGTCTTAAGGAGTAATCCAAATGAGGTTTTCAAAAGAAGAGGTTTAGCTCTTAACCGAGTTATTTTATTTTATATCCTCTTATTACTTCTTCAATTACATGATAACCATGGGGATTTAATAAAATAATGATCTCCCATATAATGATATATTTTTCTGTCTATGTTAAATCATTTATTTTTATCCTATTCAATCTAATTTAAAATGAAACTTTTATTCATGCAAACGTGTGGACTAACACCTAGAAAAGTGATGTATTTTGTTTTTTATAACCATCCTTAATGGTCAGATATTTTGATTTATTAAATTTTTATATATGGTAATAATGTAAAAATTATCTTATTGGAATTACTATATCATATATATATCCTTACATTTTCATATTTTGGAAAATGATTAAGTAGATTGTGTATATGTATGAACAAAAACCTCCACAAAGTTAAATGATTTGTTTTTCATTTCATCATTACATGGATGGTACAAAATATAGATTTAAGGAATATATATGATTCTTATGATATTATAATTATTCTATAATGGTTAATTTTTATTTAACTTTATTTTCATCCATCTATTGAAAAGTGGAAACATCCCTCTTATATATGTACCGACTACCGACACCACAAAGTGATGTAATTATTTTTTCATATCCAATTAATATTAATTTTTTAAAAAGATTATATTAATTATAAATACAGTAACTATTTTTTCATTAATATATATATATGATGAAATCCTGACCAATATCAAATTATTGGAACCATCAATCCAAAATATGAATGAAAAATGGACATGTTTCTAATTGGGAAAAATTTTATAGACTTTATCCTTTAAACACCATATGTTTTGTTATCCAATATTTATTCATGGATGTTTTTTTTATTATTACAATTTTTCTCCCTTTTATCATAAAATTGTGGAGAAAATGTTTTAATAGAATAGTCATCCTTATTTCTATTTTGGTCACTGTACTTTATCTTCTTGGTCTATGTGCTTCAAAATTGTTTTATGTAATATTTTACTTATAATAAAATGTTTTTAAAAAGTTCATTTTCATTATATTTTTATTATTTAATTTTTTTTCTAATTTTTTTTAATGAATATTTTTTTTGAATATTTTTTTTTATTTTTTTAAAAAAATTATGGATGGATATTTTTTATATGGTATTAATATAGTTTCCCACTATTATGATCACTCTTAAATTCTAATACAACATCCAAATATTCCATGGTTATTTTAAATTAAATTTATTTTCTAAATATTCTAGCAATTATAGTTAAACTTTAAACAAAATAAAAGGTTATTTTTATCATGTTTTAAATAAAGGTTAGGATATTATTTTAAAGGTATTTTTCATCTATGTCAACGTCCCTTGTGGATTGATATACATCCATCGAGATATGACCATATGACTCCTTAAAAATTATTTCACAATATAGATAACGGTAATTGTTATTAGAGAATGATTATATAAAACATGTTACTTTACTATTGGTTAATTATGTTATAATGAAACCATTATAAAACCTTTTAATTTTCAATTTGTTATAATATGATGAAATTATATAGTGTTATTGAAAATTATTTCCTTTATATGGGTTTTGATATGATGATATGATGAATGTGATATGATCTTCTGCCACACATATATATGATTATCATTATGACATGTGTGGGCCTAGGTTTATATATCCTCTTATTCATTAGGTAAATATAGACATCTCATTATATAATAATGAGTATAATAATAAATGAATCTAGTTTAGTAAGGAAATAGATCTAATATTATAGTCATGGGAGTAAACCAAAACTAAAGAAATGATTGAATGAGGAGTGAACACAATACACTATGATAGTCTTTGATGTAATCCTTGAATATGGAAATAATATTCTAGTTTTATGTGTATATCACAAAATTATTTAATATTCTTATGATATCTTCTTATAGATCATGATAAATTATAGATAATTCCACACAATTTTGACTTATACCTTTTGAAATGAAAAATAATTATACCATGATTTTGGATAATCTATATTTTTATTCTTAGGTATGACTATTTTATGTTATGATAATGTTCTAATACCCATATTAATTTCAAATTTTCAATTTTTTTCATTAATTGATATCTCTTATTTTTCCCCTGACTAATCATTTGATATCAATTTTTTTTTTAATTTTTCCCTTTCCCATATAATGTATAATGGTTTTAGGTAGTGTTTGTATAAGATGGTTATTATGTGAGAATATCTTGGTGGAAGATATTGAAGATCATTCATGAAATAATATCATTATGTTTCTATTCTCCAAATATTCTAAAACCATTTTATTCCTTGATTGTTTTATTAATTTTTTGGTCCTTCAGGTCATGTATTGGAAATTGTTCATTTGGAACACTAGGTCATTACTATGCCTTGTGCCACTGGGCCTACAAGTCGTGTACTTGTTCCTGCTCAACCTAGTTAAAAAAGGGATTACCCAAAATAATAAAAAATCAAGGCCATGGGGCCATTCAGGAATTGACTATATTATTTTGAAGGGTATTAAATATTCATATTAAATAATTTAGTATTTATCTATGAAATTAATTTTAGGTGTTAGTTGGTAATAGAGTAGGGATTAGTTATTTTTTTAGATAAGTATTATATAATTTAGTTGAAAATAATTAGGATAATTCTTTGTATCATACAATTTCATAAATTTTATGTGAAGTTAATATTATGTTATTCCTTGAAAATTGTTCCCTATATTTGAATTGGTATGTATACATGGCTCTAGCATAGATAAAACTAGTGGTACAACTCTAATAGAGGTGGATTGTGGATTATCTCAATAATTATATGTTAATGATAAATGGGTATAAGACTAAACACCTATCTTGACACTTTTGCGAGACTTTATTTAGTTAATAAACATTTCCTTTATAAACCATTATGTATAATTTGATTATATGATTACCATCAATGTAGTAGTGTAAACATAATGTTTCATAGATATAAATGAAGGTGTCATGATTTATATATCCTATGTATAAATTTTCATGATCATATGACTTCTCACTATAATTATTATTGCTCATAATATGTTTCTTTATTCATTGGATTGAACTATGAATAATTGTTTGCACAATGACTATGAGTAGCAATTCAATGACCATAATCATAATAAATCAAATGAAATAGAATACGTTATGCATAATATATTATCTATTCTCACCCTAATATCTCAATATGTGTACATTAATACGAATATTTCAAAACAACCAAATGGGAAATCGATGGAATAACTCACGATTATGTCTTCTACGTGAAAACACTCACCACCCATCAGTGGTTACTATGATCCACTAATTATTGAGTATTTTATAACCACTAATTAAAATATATTTATCATTCCAGATTATTCAGAACATTATTCTTTTGGATATTATATAATATGTAATTTGAGTAAAATCCATGATGGAATCTTATCAAAAATATAACGAAAGATGAAAATATTCAATCCATAAAATGGGAAGAGGTTAAGATGGAATTTTTAAATATGTATTTAAATAAAATCCCTTACAATAAATTAGATAGGGAATAAATTAAACTAAAATAGAAGAATTGTTAATATATCAGAACCTGTAATGAAAATTTCACAAGACAAGAAGTGTACACATCAAGTTTTATCATCAAACCTGAATGAAAACATGATTGATTATTTAGTGTCTTGAGACCATGAATCTAAAATACATTGGGCATAAGATAATTTTATATTTAGTAATGAATGGTTTAATAAACTATGCATATTGAATTGGAAATTGGATACTCTATATTTACATATATTTTTTGGGTTAAAAATAGAAAGGTTTATTTTTGATCAAGGTAAAATAACAAAACCCAATGTGGAATGAATAATAATCTTCCATCAAATTAGATTCTTGGAAGGGATCTAAAAGATAATTTCCTTATTTTTTCTGGTAAATTTTCATTGTATATAAGAAAAGTTCATCATTTTAAAACATGTTGAGGTAATGTGAAGTGGGCAGTCAAACAATGGAATTTTCAAAAATATCAACTACAAGTGCCACCAACACTAGAATTATATAATTTTAAGGAGTATGGACATTATGAATATCAGTGAACTAATTTAAGGTTAAATGTAAATAATTAATGCTAGAAACCTATTTTTCTATGAGATAATGGTAAATCCCTTTCCATCATAACTTCAGAAGTTTGTCCTCAGAATAAATTGTTGAAAGGTGCACTTGTAATCTAATATTGAACTAAAAAGTTTTTCATTTATTAGACATCTATCCATACATTTATTTTTATAAATTTTATATGGGTATCACTTCACCACCTCAATGATTTGTTGTTATGTTATTAGTAAAAGAATTTTATTGAACTACGATGACATCTCAAGTATATAGATCCTATGTTATTGAATTGTGTTGGAATATTCTTCCTAGACACATTTTGATACTACAACTTGATGAATTTGAAGTGATGTTTTTGATTGGATTGGATCCCTATATATATATATATTCCATAATTATTAATGAAGATGTGAAGCCACCTTTTATATTATAAATCAACCAATTATAATCTTTCAGAGAAATAATGAATATAAATATAAGTGGATGTTAAGTCAATTAAATGGGTTGTAATAGCTATTCATGAGGGATATTTGTAACACCCGAGACTTTTATGTTATATAAATCATCAAAGGAATATTTTTCTACACCCAGCACAAGCTTGGCTTTCTTTACACGAAATCGTGACCTTCCTCGATAGCTTCTGTCGTACGCAATACCGAGTTTCACTAAACAATGATATGCTAATATTTTTAAAACTAGCCATTATGAATAGTAATAACCACTTTTTTAAATTTTATAAATTTTATTTTTCAAAATTTACTTCATTTTTGGATTCGGAATATCGAAATTATCCTTGGGTGAAATTTTGGTATTTTTCTGAAAACTTTCAATTTTTTATGAATAGTGAAACCATTAAGTGGTAGTTAAAAAACTGAATTTTTCATAAAACTTAATTTTACCACTTCTGTGAGTGGAATTTCAGAAATCCGAGAGACACGGTTGATTTCAGTAAGTAAAATTTGGTTCAATGAGATGAAAATAATTTTTGTTGAATAGTAACTTTTTACTTTTATTTACCACGGTTAAAAGTAAATATGGTAATTAAGGGTTAAAATTATATTATTATTACCTTAACACATGTCCTAATTCTATTTGATAAGTTTAATTCGACCAAAAACAAACATAGGAATATAATATGACCATTTAGGCCCCCTTGGATTAGATTAGGACATTTATTATTAATTTATTTAAAGAAGGGTTAAAATAGTTAAAATCAATGTTTAATAAGTAAATAAATTTTAATATAATGATATATATACGATAAATTCGACTATAAGTATTCATTGGAAAGCTAAAAAGATTTCCTACATAATGGTATTTTATTTGAAATTTTTAGACATTAAATAATTTAATTTATTTATGACACAAAGATGATGCAGTAATTATCTTTTCCATGAAATATTGACATAATTGATGTTATAAATACACAAATAAATGAAATTTGAGACTTTTTATGAATTAAACTAATTTTATAGGTTAATATGACATGTTATTATTGATTTAATTAACTTTTTTCGAACTAATAATTCTGTTATTAGTTTTAAAAAACTCAATTACTAAATTGTGTCAAAATTGACATAAAATAGTTTTTTAAAAAAATATTATATTATTAATTGTTATTTTATTCTTAAAAATCTAAGTTTCGTCCAAATGACTTATATTTGGTTATATATATTAATAATATACAACTTCGGGTTCGTTTGGATTGTTATAGTATGTTTATTAACCTTATAGTGTAAGAACACAAGAAGACACGGTAAAAGTAAAATTATTTAACTTAATGATAAATCTAAATGATAAGGTCCAAATAGGAACCTAAACTTATCTAAATTCTATTTGATGAGAGGATTTCGACCCATACCCACCTTAGCTTTGAAATAAATAAATTTTGAGCTATTTAAAACCGAATTTGGCTTTATAATAAAATAATATTTTTAGTTATTCCAGAGGTTCCCCTCTCCACCCTTATAAAAGGGCACCTCCTCCCTCTCTTCCTCACACCACTTTGAGCCTTCACACACGGCCAAACCCTTCCAAGTTTTCCTCTCCACTTCCCTAGAGACATCTTAGAGGTCCTGGTCTTCTTCAAAGACCAATTTATTTCCCTAAAAGGAGGTCTCAAAAAAGCACTTCAAACAAGAGGTAATGTCTGTTACTGAATCTTTCATTTTTATTTCTTCTTCCACTTCTTCTTCTTTAGTTGCTTCATTATGAAATAATAACATCAGTTTCACTAATAAACTGATATGTTATTATAAGTATTAAACAAACCTATTTCATCATCTATCCATCCTACGGAAAATGAAATCACCACGCGTGCGTACGTACGGAATACCGTCTCCACGCCATGGTGTAATCTACTTTCCACCACCACCTTACTTGGATGGGTATAATGGTGCAAATAATGACTATATGTGATTATTTTAACATGATATTGATTACGAAATAGTATACATACACTCCAATACAATTCCATGATCATGGGAATGATATCATCGCTCATGCGTATGTACGGAATACCGTCTCTACGATGTGATGCGACTCGTTCTACATGATCTTCAATGAATAATGATTATATAAATAAATTGAATGAATGAATATGATATATATTACACTAATAACATTATGGAAATGAGGTATCTATAACCTAAATAGAATAATAAGAATTTATTCGACAAAACACGCATAAGAACAAAAAGTAATAAACACCCGAATAACAAGTTGTAATGAAATATTACTAAAAAGATGCTATGAATATGACCATATATGATATCATAACAATAATTATGATTCTATAATAAGTCAATAACATTATTTTAATCATTATACAGGAGGTTAGAACACTTACGAGGCAAATCGGAACTAAGGTAAGGGAAATATCACAATCTCATTTTTATCCGAGATTGATTATACTTTGGTATTTACTGGGGTGTATTTTGTCATCCACATACATTTTTCCTCACTATGTAATATTTATATACTTATACAATAGTTTATATCCAATTTTACCCTTCGGTGATTTTTTAGTAAAAGATATGAAAGGAATCTTTTGTTGTTTTTCGTACGAGGTACTTTTTGACTTTTCCGAAAAAAAGTATGAGAAGAATGTTTTTTTAACTTATACGGAATGAATGGATTTTTAAAACAATATTTCCAAGAATATTCCTTTACAAGTTTTCAAGTTTATTTTTAATCAACTTTTTTCAGTTTAAAATTGTATGACATGTTATGAAAGGAAAAATGATTTTGAAGTAGAAAGGATATTTTCCTCAAGAATGGAGTTCAAGAGTTTTGTCAAAATTATTTTCCATCTAAGATAATATAGGGTTATATTTCTATACCTATTATTACATAGATTTTATTATGTTGTGATGGAAATATTTTTATGAATTCCTTTATCTAATATGAATTGTTTTACGATGTCATGATGTTTAAGATTCCCATTTTTATTACATGGGTTATGCTATGATGTATGGTTTATGATTTTGTGGCACACATAATAATGGTATAATTATGGGATGGTTGGGACCTATATCTCCCTACAATGAATTGGGTAAAGATTTTATATCTCATAAAATAGACATGGCTGGAATGGCAGGTTAAACCGGTTCAGTGAAACAGGACTGAAACGAGGAGTGAACTCGGTTCAGAAGTGGACTTTGTCCACTAAGATAGTCTTGGAAATGAGTCTTGACTAACCGGAAATGATTATCAATGATTATGTGTGTATGCCACAAAGTTCTATGTTTTATGTTAGGATTATTGGGATTACTTTTCACTACTATGATTTATCCCATGTTATGAAATTATGATCTCTTTTGCAGGATAAAATTTCCAAAAGTTATGTGCTTATGTATATGATGTGATTGATATTTATTTTGTTTACTCTTACTGAGAATTTGAGCTCACCCTTTTGTATGTTTTATTTCCCCAGGTCAGGAAAAAGGTTATTAAGTAGAATATGCCAAAAAGGGACTCGAGATATGATGAAAAAAATGGGAGGCAAAGTAGATGCTTTATGAACTAGTTGTTTATGATTTCCAGTTTCTAAAGACACTTTACCTATACGGTCCTTTAATGCTTTTGTTATGTGTTGTAATAAGTGTTCTTCAATTTTTATGTAATAACAATGTATGTAAATTATGGGTCGTTATAGTTGGTATTAGAGGAAAGGTATAGTCAAACTTTGGAAAGTAGGATGTGAAAGCCTTTGTAAGAACCCTGAGGATAATTCTAAGCATAGAACACAATCTTAGTGTTTTAGAAATGACCATGAATAACCTAGGATAAGACCTTTAGTGTGAAATTTTATTCTTGATTATGTGGTTTTCCTATTATAATTAGTGTTTCTCACACTATTCGTCTTGGTTTTAGTCAATGGCTGGAACTCGAAGGAACTGTGTTAATGCGGAATGCGATGGGCAATGAAATGATTGTCCCCCAGAGCAACCAAACATTATGGGAGCCTGAATGAAAAATCTTGTATCCATGCTCACACAAATTTCTCAAGCTATGAATCATGCAGGACTTCCAAACGAGCAAAGGAAGGAGCAACATTCTATTGAATCCTTCATGAGGCAGCGTCCACCTTTTTTCAGCGGGTCTACTGATCCATTAGTTTCTAAACAATGGATTAGTACTACTGAAAAGATATTTTCAGTTCATCGATGTTATGAACATGATAAAGTCATCCTATCAGTGTATCGTTTGGAAGGAGATGATGATCAATGGTGTAATTTTATTAAGAATATGAGGCAAAGGGATGAAATTGAGTCCATGGAATGGGACGAGTTCAAGAACTTATTTTTCAATAAGTACTTCCCTCGTATTCTCCAAACAATGATGGAGAAAGAGTTTCTTGAACTAAAGCAAAAGGATGATGAATCTGTTGTTACTTATGAAGAAAATTTTACAATACTTTCAAGGTACGCTTCTAGTATTATTATCCAACCTAAGAGTAATATCGATCGATTCTTTAGTGGCTTAAAACCAAGTCTTCGAAGGGCATTAGCCATAAGGGACTTCAATAGCTACGAGGAAATCATTTGATGTTCCCTCAAAGTCGAGATGGATATTGGATTAACCCATCAGTCATATAGTTTTGTTAAGAAAAGGAAAATGGAATTCAAAGGAAAATCAAATGAGCACACTGAAAAGAAGATGAGCTTTCCCTTATGCTCAATGTGTGGAAAGAAACATGGATGTAGTTGTCTTAAAGGGACAAGTAAGTGTTTCAAATGTGGAAAGGAAGGTCATCGGGCATTTGAATGCCGCAATGATGGGAAGAAGATGTCTAATAATGAAAACAAAGGAAGGGATGCACAGAATGACCCGACTACACTTCAATGTTTCAAGTGCAATGAGATGGGGCATTATACCAATCAATGCCCAAATCCAAGGGTTGATGATTATGGTCGACGTCAACAAACTCGTAAGGCTAAAGACAAAGAAAATTCATATACAATTTCTATCAGCGATGTGGAGTATGATAACGATGTGGTGAAAGGTACACTTACCATCCACTCTAAAGTAGCAAATATTTTATTTGATTCTGGATCCACCCAATCTTTTATTTCTAAAGAATTATCTAAGGATATCACCGTATTAACTCAACAGTTTGATGTTGAGTTAGCTGTGACAACCATAATGTCACAACAGTCACATCAAAAGTTTATAATTTATATCCGATTGAAGATTGTCGGAAAGTGCATCCTGCAAATCTTGTGATCCTTCCTATAGGGGAATTTGATGTGATTCTTGGCATGGATTGTCTTTATCTACATGAGGCTCATATCAATTTCCAAAGAAGGAAAGTCACATTTCATATTCCAAATCAATCTATGATCGTCTATTGATGCAAGGATGAACATAACCTTCCAGTGGAAATTTCTTCCATTTTATGGGTATTGATTCCACTAAATGAAGGTTATTTATCTCAAATGGTTGGTGAGAAACTCACGATTATGAATATGCCCATTGTACCGGAGTTTGATGATGTATTTCCGGAGGAATTACCGGGTCTTCCACCGAATCGTGAAGTTGAGATTTCAATAGAACTCGTACCAGATGCTTTGCCTATTTCAAAGACACCTAATAGAATGGCCCCAATTGAGTTTCAAGTATTGAAGAAGCAACTCTAAGAGAATCTTGATAAGGGGTTCATACTCCCTAGTGCATCACCTTGGGGAGCACCTGTTCTCTTTGTTAAGAAGAAAGATGGATCAATGAGACTCTACATTGATTATTGAGAACCTAACAAGATCACTATCAAGAACAAATATCCTCTCCCGTGAATTTATGACCTATTTGACCTACTATGCGTAGCTCAATACTTTTCAAAGATTGATCTTCGTTTAGAGCATCATCAATTAAGGGTCAAAAGGGAGGATATACCAAAGACGGCTTTCCGTACAAGGTATGGACAGTATGAATTTATAGTGATACCATTTGGTCTTACTAATGCCCCTGCTATCTTCATGGATCTAATGAATAGAGTCTTTAGAGACTATCATGATCAATTTTTGGTAGTATTTATAGACGATATTCTTGTCTATTCAAAGAGCAAGGAAGAACATGAAGATCACTTGAGAATTATATTGAAGACCCTGAGAAAGGAGAAGATTTATGCCAAATTTACCAAGTGTGAATTTTGGCTTCAAAAAGTTTCATTTTTGGGTCACATAATCTCAAAAGTGGGGATATCTGTGGATCCAGCAAAAACAGAGGTTATCTAAGGATGGTCTATACCAACAACAGTAACTGAGATCCGATGTTTTCTTGGTTTGGCTGGATATTATCGATATTTTGTGAATGATTTTTCACGATTATGTAATCCACTCACCATGTTGACTCAGAAAGGAGTTATGTTTGTTTGGACGGAGGAATTTGAAGAGAATTTCAAGGAGTTGAAAAGAAGGTTATCCAGTGCACCTATGCTCACACTGACTTGTAGTGGATAAAGGTTTGTGATATACAGTGATTCATCCAAGAAGGGTTTGGGGTGTGTTCTTATGCAAAATTATATGGTGATAGCTTGTGCCTCATGACAGTTGAAAAAACATGAGCAAAATTACCCAACTAATGATTTGGAGTTATCTGCGGTAATCTTTGCATTAAAGATTTGGAGGCATTACCTTTATGGTGAGATGTGTGATATTTATACTGATCATAAAAGTTTTAAGTATATTTTCACACAAAAAGAGCTGAATATGTGAAAAAGAAGATTGTTGGAGTTGATTAAGGATTATGACTGCTCAATTCATTACCACCCTGGGAAAGCAAACACGGTGGCAGAGGCATTAAGTCGACAAGACCATGCCAGTTTATCCAGGATGAGGATCACAAAAGAACCAATATTTATGGATTTACAAAGGATGGATCTTGGAATTATAATGAAAGGGGAAAATCGTATCTTTCTCAAATGAATGTTTAACCATCTATACATGTGAAGATAAAATAGGCACATAAAGAAGATGTCGAGTTACAAAAGAAGGTGATAAATGTTCTTGAATTCAGCCTTGATTATGATGGGATAATAATGTTCAGGAATCGGGTGTGTGTTCCTCCCATTCTCGAAATAAAGAAAGAGCTGTTGGATGAGGCTCATAGTTCTTCATTATCTATTCATCCTGGAAGCACGAAGATGTATAGGGACCTGAAAGAGTACTTCTGGTGTGATGTCATGAAAAGATATTTTGTTGAATATGTCTCTCGATTCTTGGTTTGTCAACAAGTTAAAGATGAAAGACAGAAGTCTAAGGGGATGTTACAACCATTACCCATACCCGAATGGAAATGGGAAAACATCACTATGGACTTTGTCACAGAACATCCTAAAACTTCCAAAGGCAATAATGCTATCTGAGTCATAGTGGATCGTCTTACAAAGTCTGCACACTTCATTTCTATTAGAGAGGATTTCTCTCTGGATCAGCATGCCAGGATATATGTAAAGGAAGTGGTCAGATTTCATGGAGTACCACTTTCTATTATATCTGATTGGGATCCGAGATTTACCTCGAAGTTCTGGCGAAGTCTTCAGCATACTCTGGATATAGAGTTGAGTTTCAGCACTGCTTATCATCCACATACAGACGGTCATTTTGAGAGAACAATTCAAACTCTAGAAGATATGTTGAGATCTTACTCTATGGATTTCAAAGGTGGTTGGGATCAACACCTACCTTTGGTGGAATTTTCTTATAATAATACCTTTGACTCCAGTATTATGATGGCTCCTTATGAAGCTCTCTATGGAAAGAAATGCAGGACTCCAACTTGATGGGATGAAGTTGGGGAAAGAAAGCTATTAGGACCCGATCTCGTTGATGAAATGGCAGAAAAGGTTAGATCTATTCAACAACACATAAGAGCAGCTCAGAATCGATAGAATAGTTATGCCGACAACCGGAGAAACGACCTAGAGTTTGAAGTGGGTGATAAAGTGTTCTTACGAATATCTCCCCAGAAGAGGGTCATGAGATTTGGAAAGAAGGGGAAGTTGAGCCCTAGATATATCGGTCCTTTCGAAATACTGGATCATTTTGGGATGGTAGCTTACCAATTGGCGCTTCCACCAAATCTCTCTCAAGTTCATGATGTGTTCCATGTATCTCTTTTGAGAATGTACATACTTGATCCTTCACATGTACTCAGCTCAGAAGTTGTACCGCTGGAGCAGGATCTATCTTATAAAGAACAGCTGATAGAGATTATGTATCATAGCGAAAAAGTCCTACGAAACAAGACCACTCGATTGGTGAAAGTTTTATGGAGGAACCACCAATTATAAGAAGCTACATGGGAGCTTGAGGATATGATGAGGGATAGGTATCCTCATCTATTTGTTACAAAGTGATGAATTTCAATGGAAAAATTCATTTTAAGGGGGGTAGAATGTAACACCCGATACATTTATGTTACATAAATCATCAAAGGAGTCTTTTTCTACACACAGCACTTGCTTGGCTTCCTTTATATGAAATCGGGACCTTCCTCGATAGCTTGCGTTGTACGCAATACCGAGTTTCACTAAACAATGATATACTAATATTATTAAAACTAGCTGTTATGAATAGTAATAACCACTTTTTGAAATTTTATAAATTTTATTTTTAAAAATGGACTTCATTTTTGGATTCGGAATATCGAAATTATCCAAGGGTGAAATTTTTGTATTTTTCTGAAAACATTCAATTTTTGATGAATAGTGAAACCACTAAGTGGTAGTTAAAAAAACTGAATTTTTCATACAACTTAATTTTACCGCTTCTGTGAGTGTAATTTCAAAAATCCGAGAGACACGGTTCATGTCAGTAAGTAAAATGTGGTTCAATGAGATGAAAATAATTTTTGGTGAATAGTAACTTTTTACTTTTATTTACCACGGTTAAAAGTAAATAGGGTAATTAATGGTAAAAATCATATTATTATTACCCTGACACATTTCCTAATTCTATTGGATAAGTTTAATTCGACCAAAAACAAACTTAGGAATAAAATATGACCATTTAGGCCCAGTTGGATTAGATTAGGACATTTGTTATTAATTTATTTAAAGAAGGGTTATAATAGTTAAAATCAACGTTTAATAAGTAAATAATTTTTAATATAAGCATATATATAATATAAATTCTACTATAAATATTCATTAGAAAGATAAAAAGATTTCCTACATAATGGTATTTTATTTGTAATTTTTAGACATTATATAATTTAATTTATTTATGACACAAACATGATGTAGTAATTATCTTATTAATGAAATATTGACATAATTGATGTTATAAATACCCAAATAAATGTAATTTGAGACATTATATGAATTCCACTAATTTAATAGTTTAATATGACATGTTATTATTGATTTAATTAAATTTGTTCGAACTAATAATTCTGTTATGATTTTCACAAAAATCAATTACTAAATAGTGTCAAAATTGACATAAAATAGTTTTTAAAACAAATATTATATTATTAATTGTTATTTTATTCCTAAAAATATAAGGTTCGGAAAAATGACTTAGGTAAGGTTATATATATTAATAATAAACAACTTGGGGTTCTTTTGTATTGTTAATGTATGTTTATTAACCTTATAGTGTAAGAACACAAGAAGACACGGTAAAAGTAAAATTATTTAACTTAATGTTAAATCTAAATGATAAGGTCAAACTAGGAACCTAAACTTGTCTAAATTCTATTGTATGAGAGGATTTAGACCCATCCCCACCTTAGCTTCGAAATAAATCAATTTGGAGCTATTTAAAACTGAATTTGTCTTTATAATAAAATAATATTTTTAGTTATTCCAAAGGTGCCCCTCTCCTCCCTTATAAAAGGGCACCTCCTCCCTCTCTTCCTCACACCACATTGAGCCTTCATGCTCGGCCAACCCCTGCCACTTTCTCCTCTCCACTTTCCTAGAGACATCCTAGAGGCCCTGGTCTACTTCAAAGACAAATTTTAGTGCCCTAAAAGGAGGTCTCAAAGAAGCACTTCAAAGAAGAGGTAATGTCCGTTACCGATTCTTTCATCTTTATTTCTTTTTCCACTTCTTGTTCTTTAGTTGTTTCATTATGAAGTAATAACATCAGTATCACTCATATACTGATATGTTATTATAAGTATGAAGCATCCCTATTTCACCATCTGTCCATCCTACGGAAAATGAAATCACCGCGCGTGCATATGTACGGAATATCATCTCCGCGCCGTGGTGTAATGTACTTTCCACCACCACCATACTTTGATGGGTATAATGGTGTAAATAATTACTATATATGATTATTGTAAAGTGATATTGATTCTGAAATAGTATACATACACTCCAATACAATTCCATGTTCATGGGAACGATATCATCGCTCTTGCGTACGTACAGAATACCATCTCCACGATGTGATGCGACTCGTTCTACATGCTCTTCATTGCATAATGATTATATAAATGAATGGAATGAATTAATATGATATATATTACCCTAATAACATTCTAGAAATGAGTTATCTATAACTTAAAGAGAAGAATAAGAATTTATTCGACAAAACATGCATAAGAACAAAATGTAATAAACACCCAAATAACAAGTTGTAATGAAATATTACTAATAAGAAGCTAAGAATATGAAAATATATGATATCATAACAATAATTATTTTTAGGTAATAATTAAATAACATTATTTAAATAATTATACAGGAGGTTCAGACAATTATGAGGCAAATCGGACCTAAGGTAAGGGAAATATCACAATCTCATTTTTATCCAAGATTGTTTATACTTTGGTATTTACTGGGGTGTATTTTATCATCCACATGAATTTTCCCCCAATATGTAATATTTATATCCTTCTACAATAGTTTATATCCAATTTTACCCTTCGGTGAGTTTTTAGTAAAAGATATGAAAGGATTCTTTTGTCGTTTTTTGTACGAGGTAATTTTTGACTTTTCCGACAAAATTACGAGAAGAATGATTTTTTTACTTATACGGCATGAATGGATTTTTAAAACAATATTTCCAAGAATCTTCATTTACAAGTTTTAAAGTTTATTTTTAATCAACTTCTTTTAGTTTAAAATTTTATGACATGTTATGAAAGGAAAAATGTTTTTGAAGTAGAAATGATATTTTCCTCAAGAATGGAGTTCAAGAGATTTATCAAAATTATTTTCCATCTAAGATAATATAGGGTTCTGTTTCTGTCCCTATTATCACATGGATTTTATTATGTTGTGATGGAAATATTAATATGAATTCATTTATCTGATATGAATTGTTTTACGATGTCACGATGTTTAATATTCCCATTTTTATTACATGTGTTTTGCTATGATGTATGGTTTATGATTTTATGGCACACATAATAATGGTATCATTATGAGATGGGTGGGACCTATATCTCCCTCCAAGGCATTGGGTAATGATTTTATATCTCATGAGATAGACATGGCTGGAACGGCAGGTTAAACTGGTTCAGTGAAACAGGGCTGAAATGAGGAGTGAACACAGTTCAGAAGTGGACTTTGTCCACTAAGATTGTCTTGGAAATGAGTCTTGACTAACAATAAATTATTCTCAATGATTATGTGTGTATGCCACAAAGTTTCATGATTTAAGATATGATTATTGGGATTACATTTCACTACTATGATTTATCCCATGTTATGAAATTATGATCTCTTTAGCAGGATAAGATTTCCAAAAGTTATGTGCTTATGTATATAATGTGATTGATATTTTTTTGTTTACTCTTACTGAGAATTTGATCTCACCCTTTTGTATGTTTTATTTCCCCAGGTCAGGAAGAAGGTTATTAAGTAGAATATTTCAAAAAGGGATTCTAGATATGATAAAATAATTGGGAGGCAATATAGATGCTTTATGAACCAGTTGTTTATGCTTTCCAGTTTCTAAATACACTATACCTTTACGGTCCTTTCATGGTTTTGTTATTTGTTGTAATAAGGGTGCTTCAATTTTTAAGTAATAACAATGTATGTAAAGTATGGGTCATTATAATATTTATTTCAAATGGTTGGGGAGAAACATAACATCATATATATTCTAATATTTTAGAATTATGATTATGTATTTCGTGAATACTTGCCAAGTCTTTTCCCAATTCAGGATGCTGAGTATTCAATAGTACTCATACATGGTGCCACACAAATTTGAAACACTCCAAATATAATATACCAAATTAGTTTATAGAAATTGAAGAAGAAACTCTTGAAGGATCTATAAAATGGACACATATACCCCCATATGTCACCGTGGGGTGAACGGATTCTTTCTATGAAGAATAAATATGGTTCAATGAATCTATGAATTGATTATTGGGAACTCAAAAAATAAAACACTCAGGAACTAGTATCATATACCCATATTAAAGATTCCTTTGATCAATTAAGACGATCCCTATACATTTCAAATATTATTATTTTTGGATATTATCAATTGATGTTATAAAAGGAGGACACACCCCTGACATTAATTCATATGAGGTAATTGAATTATTATTTTATATTAATGAGATTTGGACATATTCATTCCACTTCTATCAAAAATTATTTAAGGAATAACGTCTTTATAGATTATCTTGATATATATATATGTTAGCCATTATAAATTATTTTCTTACATAATTAAAGTGTAATGAAGAGAAGAAATATCATTTTAGTATTCTAAGGAATAACCTATTCAATGAGTTGTTAAATGATAAATTTACCAATATTGAATTTTGGAGTCATATTTTTGCATTCAAGGGTCACACAATCTAATGTGAGGGTATATCTGTGTATCCTTTATAGATGAATATTATTATGAAATGGCCTATACCAAAAAAATAATTATGATCTATAGCTTTCATAGGATGGATGGATACCACTAATGTTTTATGATAAAGTTTTCATAAAAATATGATCTAATCATAGGATTAACTTAGATTGTGTTAATATTCTTTTTCATAGATGAATGTGAATTGAATTTTAAGGATTTCAAGTGAAGCTTGGTTAGTGCACATTTTCATTCACTATTATATAGTGGATAAGGGTTTATGATATTTAGTGATTCATTTAAAAGTTGTATGGGATGACTCCTCACATTGAATGTTATGGTGATTTTCTATGCCACATTCTAATAGAAAATTCTTGAGAAAATTTACCCAACTCATGATTTGGAGATAGAAGTAGTAATTTTTTAATTGAAAATATATAGTTGTTATATTAATGTTGAATTATAAAGTATATATATTGATAAAGAATAATAAAGAATATATTATCATAGATAAATTTGAATAATAACTAATTTTTTTAGTTGATATTTATTTAACATTATGAACACTCAATACACTGCCACCATGACAATGTGAAAAAGTTGTCCGATACAACGAATTTAAAGAACCAATATAGTTTATCCTTGATGATGACTAAAATGGGTCCAATATTAATAAAATTTCATCCAATGGGCTATAAAATAATGTGGAAATGGTACATATCATATCTTTTACAAATGAATGTTCCACCATTCATCCATGATTGGATTAATGTGGTCTAGAAGGAGGATGTGTAATTATTAAAGATAGGAAAAATTTTTCCACAGTTCAATCATGTAGCAAGATGTATAGTTACCTGAAAAATTATTTCTAGTGGGCTAGAATAAAACATGATATATCATATTATGTATCATGATTCCTAGAATATATGAATTTTATGGTTGATTTATACATGTTTAAGGGTATGTTACACTCAAAACCAATAATAGAATGGTAATGGGAAAACCTCAATATTTTTTTCATTATCAAACCCCCAAAAAATATTATGGACTTTATGATATTTTGGTTGTAGTAAATAAACTATTGAAATAAACACTTTTCATCTCAATTAGACATGTTTTGTAACATGGTTTTATTTCAAATATACACATTAATGTTGTGGAATGGTTTCAAGAATTACAACTAAATATTGTATCTGACGAGGATCTATTTTTTCCATAATATTATAGAGAATTATTTAAATGTATTTTAATAATGAGTTAAACTTCAAGTCTTTATATCATCCTCAAAATGTTATTTTGTCTGAGATGACCAATAAAACCTTATAGTACATGTTTCGATCGTATTCTATTTATTTTAATGGTGTTTGTAATCAAATCCTTATTTTGGTAAAATTTAATAAAATATACATTTAATATGAGCATTCATATGGATCATTTTGAATCCCACTAGTTATGAAAGTGAAATCCCAAATGTGAGGAGGTGAATTTGGAGAAAAAAATATTTTCAACTAATATAGTTGAAGAAATATTAGATTAGGTTAAATCCATCCATCCGTATATGAATGTAGCTAAGAGTGGACAAAAAAATCTATACATAAAAACATTCATGTGATATAGAATTTGACATTAATGAAATTTATTCCTAATAATATCACCATGGATAAAGGTTATGATATTTTTTAATAAATCAATGTTTATACCTTAATACATTGTCCCTTTAAAAATTTCAGATCATATCATGATGATTTCTTATCACATGGAAATTCCTATAAATCTATCTCAAGTTAAGTATGTGTTCCATGTATCTATCCAAGGAATGTACATAACTGATCATTCATATATACTGAGCACAGATCTACTACTATTGAAGCATGATCTCTCTTATGAGGAATAACCAGTGGATATTTAATATTTAATTGATAATTTTTTGTGAAATTTTAAAAATATCTATGTGAATATTGTTTTGGTGAAACCATACATTTGAATAATCTATGTCGGAACATGGAGACATGATAAGTTAAAAGTATAATCAATTATTTGTGTAAAAGTAATTAATTAACGAGGTTTAAAATCTTACAGGGGGTTAATTTAACAAACAAATAGTTTATGATATAATTCTTTTAAAATAATCACTAATTTTCTTGAAAGATTACATTTCATTCAACACTGGGTTTAAAAGAACTGTTATATACTATTAAAACATAACTATTTAATGTGATAGTTATTGCAATATCTATTGTTTTTTTGGTGTGAATAAGAATAAATAAATTAGGAAAAATAATTGCTCACATTTTTGTAAAATGGATTAATTGGTCTTTATTTTGTTATAAATTAAAATTAAATCACTTTAAGGAAAAACGAATGTTTTTCAAAAACAAAATTTTATGAACAATGAGTTTATATCCTAATAAATTAAATTCATCTTTTTTGATGAATGATTTTAATGAATATTTTAATTTATATATTAAATAAAAGTATTTTAATATTCACCTAATTGATTTTACATCTCCATGAATGAAGTTAAATACACTTTAATTCTTAAAAATTCATTTTCCAAAAAAGGGTCTTGTTTCATTTTTAAAAGATTTTTTCTAATTAATTTATAACAATTATGAAAATTTAATATTTTAAAATGGATTAAATATTTTTAATAAATATAATTAATATTAAGTAATAAGTTCAACTTAATATTTGGTCACATTGAATAGTATCATTGGTATAGAAGCTAGTTACTACAATAAGAGTTAAAATAAAGTAAAAGGGTTAAAAATAAAATGATAAGAGTAAAAATGACCTAGAAAATGATATAAATCGTATTGGATAGTCATATATATATGTTATATCATATAATATTATAATATGATCCATTTTGGTGTCATTTTTATTGATTAATACATTAATATATTTTAATCTTCTGAAAATTTCAAATTGTGTCATCTCCCACTCTTACAAAAGGTTACCACATCTCTCCTATTCTTCAAACTTTATTAGACTTATATATCGTACAATAGAAAATAAAATATATTATTTACATCCAATAACATGATCTATTGTTATTTTCTGATCAAAATAATTTCATTACAAGTATTAAATTGAAATATAAAAGAGACTGTCCAATGAAGTGATATAACTATTAACTAAGTGTCTTAATTTAATATCATGTTATAAATACATAAAATTTATGTCAAACATGATGATATTATTACATAATTACAATCCATATATTGAAATTTTATTATTTAATGTTCTAAATCTCTATACATTTTCTTCTCCATCGAATGGGAAATGAAAGAATTGTTCCTTTATACATGCAGTCTACCACTTTGCAAAGAGATATATATGATTAATCATGACTATCATTCATGGTTGGAATATTATGATTAATTTAATATTTACATATAAAATTTAAAACATAATTATTCATCGTTAATTTAATATCTTTTCTATCTTCATACCTTTTCTTCCTTAGGAAAATAGTAATGTAGCTCATGTGTATGTTAGGACTACCACCTCGACAAGGTGATGTTATTCGTTCTTCATTTATTAATTAAATGGATGGTAATGAGGTTATATAAAATAAATATATGTGAAATAATTATTATTATATAAATTTGATTTACTTTTTACCATTCTTTCATTACGTCCATCGAAAAGTGGTAACATCAATTTTGTTTACAAACAGACTACTATCTCCACAGAGTGATGTAATTCATTTTCCATTACCACCATATATGAAGGAAGGTAAAATTTTATTTTATGAATAAAGATAATATTTTTTTATTATTTAGATTATTTATTTGACAAAACCCTAGAAAATATTCAATTACCTGATCCATCAGACATGAATATAGTGTGTGGTATATAGTGACGTGGGTGTATTTTCATGTAAATTCACTAGATAATTATGTTCATCAACTCAAAGAGAAATATAACTTATAAAACATGAGTGTATTTTGTTTTTAATTGGATTAGTTATTTTTTATGGAATGGTTTTTGATGAGTTATGAAAATTTAGGTATACATTTTATAATTGAAAACAAAATTGAGTGAATTGAGCACTATGAATATTAACACCATAGATAAATAATTAACCAATATGTTATAAATAATATGAACTAATGTAAAATTATTATTTGGAAACTCACAATATGTTTCCTAAGATGAATAGGAAGAAGGTCAGTGAATAAAAAGTCTAACCCTAAATAAGTGTTTTAGACAATCTAACATCTGGTAGAAAAAAATATATATTATTCATGGGATATTAATTTTAATCTTAGGGGATTAATTTTATTGGTATTTTTTCCTTAAATATTAGTCATAATCTATGAATAAGTGCAATACATGTGAAATGTGTTTAGAATAAAAGATAGTGTAAGTTTATAGTTGTCGATGGATATTAATAGTGAGGGGGTATAATGAACAGAGGTAAAGATAGTTTAAATAAAGTATTAGATTATTGAATAATACGAATCATAGAAGTTTATAAGTTGAAATTGTGGATGAGAATCTTGATATATGGGGATGAAGGAATGTGTTACATATTATAATATAGATTCAGCAAATCTCTACTCATTTATAAATTAATGAACCGGACTCAAACATCGGATGATATGAGTACTTTATAAAACATATTTATAGTAATTATTTTATGAAAATTATTTAGTAATATTTGGTGAATTATAATTTCAATTGATCTATCATTTTTTTGGGTGGTTTTTTGGTTTTATTTTTTGGGTTTCTATAAAAATTATGTAGTTAAATAATAATATGTATAAGTTTTTAAGTTTTAGTAATAATAGATAAATATAGATAATTTGTTATTTTAATTCCAATTCTTAAATATTATTTAAAACAATATTTACTTTAAGATAACTAACTAATAGGTGATATGATAAAATTAAATGAATAAAATTGTAAATGTTTAGTTAGGTGATCTATCTTGGTTAGGTCAAAGAATTTTTTTGTTGTGGAAGTTTAAATTTTACATGTATATGAAAGGATAGAAAATCTATGAATATGCATAAGATTAATCGATAGTTTCATTTTAGTGGGAAGATAATTTAATATTCTGTTTTACTTAATAATATATATGTCAACGATCATGGTAATCTGACAATGAAAACATACCGATTTCCAACAATGAAAAATAATCAATGTCAATTCTATGATGGTTTTATCTTTAAGATGAAAAAACATCAATACTATATATGTTTCACTTCCCAGTGATATGTTTTCTTAGAAACATTTCATGAGTCAACTTACTGAGATTGCATTATCCATAATTTCATGTAGAAACACTACATTGGAAAGAAAAGTGATGAATGTCAAATTCATCGAAAATAATGTTTTATAGGATAAGCACCATAGTTTCCTCTACTGTTAGTACAATAAAATAGGGTACTGATTTGATCCCAATTTGAAATTAATGTTTTATATATGAAATTGAATACAATATTGGGTAATTGGTATTATAATGATACATTTTTATGGAATTTTAAAATTAAGTCAATGTATACTTGAGAATCAATCCTACACAATATTTACATTTTTTAATGAAACATTGTAGTAATTCATATATATTTAATCATCCTAAAATATTTTTATTAGTTAAATTCCTAATAATTTCAATCATAGGATATGAACCAAAAAAATACTATATGTACAGTTAATCTCGATAGAACATCATATTTCTAATTTCATCTGTAAACTCAACATAGACACTGTTTGCACTAATGGAAGGTTAAGATTATTTTCATAAAAATATGTGAGTTTAATTACATCAATATAAAAAAAATAGAATATATACCCAATACTGATAACATTATATATTGATTATAATTGATTAATGAATAAGTATGGAAGCATCATAATTTATGATAGTTTTCTATTATAATGATATGATGAGTGGAAGATGTAATAACCCATTGGGGGAAATAGAATCCACATGAACTAAAATATCACAATAAAATGAAATGCATTAACATGTTTGGATGATATTCATTGTTACCAAGGATATAGAAGAATATCCATTTGGGAGAATTAGTTGGACATTAATTAGTTTTTTTTCCCTATACATGTAATCTCTGATCCAGTACTTATAGATATATAATTTAAATTCATTATATGATACATGATTTACAAAATTGGATATAAACATCCTTAATTGAAAAATAATAATAATTATTTAATCTATTGTATCTGATTGATATTTTTTTTAGATTTATAGATTATTAAGATAAAAACTAATCTAACAAAACCCACATTCTTTGTGTCAAGCATAAATTTTCTCCACTATATATTAAACTACTAAATCCATTATGTATCATAAGAATATCCCATAAATAATTACACATGATATATCATGTTAGGAATATCAGGTAGAATATTTTTCATTATACCATGGGTAAATGAAATCATATGATGTAGTGACCACAAATTCTCAGTATAGGAAACAAATAACTAAAGCAATCCAAGCATAAAAATATAATAAATAATATGTAAGGAAAGGGTAAAAACATGAATCCATAATCAATATGAATCTATTATAATTATATATCAAGGAAAATAAGAATACATCAATGTTTATTAAATTCATCATACTAAGGAATCATTGTCCACAAAATCTATTATGTCTAAATAAATTTAAATTTAGAGCGTGATAACTAATGTAGACTGAGAAAAAAATTATTTAATAAAAAATGAAGGAGTTTTATTAAAATTGAAAAAAATATCATGATTAAAATATTATTCATGAAATTATATCTCAAATAGTAATTCAATACACAAAATAAATTAAATTTGGTGAATAATTCCATTAATCTCTCTAAGTGAAAAATTTGAGGAAAAAAATTTACAATCATTTAAAAATTGTAAACAAAAACCATGATAAAGCTAACATTAAAGGATGAATTTATAATTATTAAATATATTAGAATAATGATTTAAATATTAATAATGTGTGGTATTTACACCATACAAAATCAAACATGTATCAATGAAAGGAAATTGAGACAAAAACATTTACCTTGTACTGAATTCGTTCTGAACATGTGTTTAAATTCATAAATATTAAAATTATATTTATTATATAATTCATTAATAACAAAATTTTTATTTATTTAATCTAAAATTTACTTTTTATGATCATATACTATTTATTAATTATATAGATTTCTTTACAAGGATTGTTACCTGATGTTATTAAGTTAATTTTTTTCATTACTCCTTATATACGTTGACCATGGAAAGAATTGTCATAAAATAGTTCCATAACATTGAGAATTTTAAACGTTTTATGAAAATTATTATTTTATAATAAATTTATTTTTAAATCCAACTGTGACGGGTGGAGATGAAAAATGAAACAACTTGATCATGGTGGTTATTGATTGCATGTACTCAAAATTAATATTCTTATTTATCAAAAAAATTAGAGGTAAAATGGAAGTTGGTAATTTTTCATTTAAAATTAATAATTATATTTTGGAAATTATATTTATCCATACATTAAAAAAAATCAACCATTAATGTTTTTTTGAAAAATAGAGGATGTCGCTTTGTGGATATGGTAGTCCTCACAACACCGTAATGACAATTTTATTTTTCTTAAAAGATTTAGAGGAATAAATAATAGTTATTACACTAACATTGAAATATATTAGTTTAATAATTATTCAAAATTAATTATATTATTATTTTTATAATGAATTTTGAAGAATAATATTCAGACTAAAAACATAAAAAGAAGACAATACTTGTGTTTGAGAATTGATATTCCCTTGAAAAATTAATTAGAATTAAAGGGTATGGGCATACATGTTGTGAAAATGGATACAATAAATTTTGAAATATTCCAATGAGATAATATATTACAATAAGGATAATTAATAATCTAATGTGATGTTCTTGTTTAAAATGTTGATAATGACCCCCTATTGTAATAGAGAAAAACTAATCTTTTAAAACAACCTTTCTATTTTGTTAATGTCATGAAATTATTCCAAGTTCATTAGACCCAATGTTTATAAATAATTTATTATGTTGTGTATTTGGTTTGAGAAAGACTTAACCAATACCTTTCACAAATTTTCGGAAGATGTTATTGTGTATTTACCATTATGTTTTCACATTTTACCCTTGTAATTTTAAATTAGTTATTATATTTTAACTAAGTGATTTTATATTTTATTAAAAATATAACATAACCCATATACACAAATGTGGGTATTAAAATGCCTCATTTTACCTCTACTAAATCAAATTCAATTTATATATATTATAAAATTACCTTTCAAGTTATAATAGATAATTTCTAGATAAACTATTTTATCCAAGTGAATGAAATATTACCAACATAGATTATCAGTCTTATTATTATTGATTAAAAATTAAATCAAGGTAAATATATGTATTAGTGAGTTTATAAATAACCTTATATTACATATTTAAATAATTTGAATTTAAATATTTATATATTCATTTCATGATATTAATAAAACATTAATTTCCAAATAATTACCCAATCACTATCGTGATAATTAGCATTAATAATTACAAAAAATTAATAATCCATTTATCATTTTAATGTTATATGGATAAATAAAATAATATTAACATTAGAGTATATGTTGGATAAATCCCTTTTTTTAAAAGAGTGTTTCTATGCACAATGTTTAGGTATAGGAAAAAACATTTCAATGCTATTGATTATAATGATATTAAAAGTATGATTATTGGTAAAATATTAGCTATTTTAAATGTTAATTAAAAATTTAGCCTAATTTTCCCTATTTTCATTCATAATTACAGAATAATAAAATATGTTGCTTCCATAAAAATTTACTTGATTTTATAAAAAATTATCCATGGGTTTCATAAATTTAAATGTTATTTTTAAATTATTTATATTAATTTATAAATATATATTTTATTTTTAATTTAAATGAATAAAAAACTTCTAAGAAATATTAATGTTATGGAATTATAAAAATCAGTATTTTTTTAACTATCCACCAAAATATCGATTATTTTAGAGAAAATATGAATAATATAACACAAGAGAAAATTTTTATAAGGAATTAAAGAATAAAAATATCATTATAAAATTTAAATAGTAATATTCTGAAATTTAAAATTTTAAAGGAAGATATAAAATATAATGAAAAAAAATTATTTAAAATCGTCGTTTTAAATATTAACTCATATTAATTTTTTCCTCTTAATGTTAATAGCTATGGATGGTTTACTATCTTTTTGTTTATTTAAGAATTAATATAATTTCCTTATTAATATTTTGTGGTTTTTTATGTTTGGTGTAACGTGTGACATATGCTATATTACACATTATATTATTTAATAGTAGTCATATATTAATATCCGGGGGAGTTAAATTCTCCCTCAAAAAGAAATTGCATCCTAAAAATTTTAATTATAAATTACTAGTAATATTATTCAACGATATCTAAATGATAGATGAAACTGAATACAAATTTTCAAAATGAGGTTTCTACCATAATATCATAGTTATAATTTTGATACACAATTTCTTTCCAATATGTTCACCAAACTCATTGTTGTTATATTTCCTCCTTTCCACAGATAATATATCTTCTAGTTTATTGATAAAATTTCTCTTAGAGATTATTCATACATATTTTACATAAAATAGATTGGATCACATTTCCATAAATATCTTGGTCAACAAAATTAAAATTATGTTCCATTCTTCACATCTTTGGAGTGTTTTGGGATTTATCTACGCACACATTAGTATTTAAAATTCTTAATATCTAGTTTTGAATAATTATAATATTTATAACTTAATATTATGTCATGTTACTATATTGGTTTAGAGATCTTATACAACATCCATGGAATCCATTATTAACTTGGTTCCAATAATGTTCATCCATTACTAAAAATATAATATTTAACATAAGTGATGATCAATATTATATAATTATCATAAATAACAATAATATGTTTTATCCTTGAGCTTTTTAAGCCTATAACACAATTATATTAGTCCATGTTCTTAAAATTAAAATTATATCAAACTTGGTTCAACCTACACCACTCTCAGTTTGGAATATATAAATATTTTCTCACCCTTGGATACATTGAGTTGGGTTCTCTTATAATTATTAACTTAATCCTGAAAATAGATATCCCAAACCACGAAGATCATTTTTAAAATTTCCTAAACCCAATAATCATTAAAATTTATACACTAAAAAACAAAACATAACCTTTATCAAATAAAATTAATCATTATTATAATTCTGTACCCTTGTTTTTTATATACTCTCAATAAAATACCTTTACTAAAACTTATTTGATTCTACCAGACATTAAACAATATTGATATTATATATTCCCCAAAAAATAACATTATCCTTAACCCTCAAATGATACAAAACACTAGTTTTGAAGGAAACACACTATTCAAAATATATTATGTTCCTATAAATTAGATAAACATTACCAAAGTATTATAATATATTCCAATGATATTAAAACTAAATCCCTTATTTTTCCAAAATCAACCAACACTTTTTTGTCTCGACATCGAACATACATTGAGCCTAAAACATATCTATCCCTACAATTTGTGTTCGTAAATTTTTATCCCCAAAAATATAAAATTTAATTAAAATAATTTTTCATGGTTATTGGTTCCATTTAATATATGATATGAAACAATTAATTACAAAAATATTTTATAACAATCCATAGAAGTGTCAAACAATCCTTAATAGTATTTATAAAATAAAAAACATATTATTGAAAAATATCACATGCCGATATATAAGAGTTTAAAGAAAACATAAATCTCAATAATATTATTAGGAAATGTAAAATAAATTTTCAATCATAACCTAAAATTAATAAGATTCTATGAAATTTATGTGTACTTTTATGTAAATTTATAAGAAATATTTTTTCAGGATAAATACCACTCTTAGATTCAGTTCGATGATCCTGTTTCAACTAAATATGGAAAACATAGTTCTAATAATATCCAAAATATGAATATAAAAACATAAATCCAAATATTTATTTAATTATAAATCCTTTTGTATGTATACAATTTTTTTTTTGATAAAAATATTACTCTCCTAGTTCAATCCTTGATTAGCTAGGTTAATTTGTTTATTAGGTTCTCTATCCTAATTAGTTTAAATCATTCGTAAATACTTCCTAATGGATTTTAAATGGAATTTGATTAAACAAAGAATATCCCCTAGGAGTGTTTCTCTAGGTGTTTCAGGATTATTCCCACACATCATGAATAAGAGTTGATATTTTTATATTTTTAAACCATCCATTTTCAAGGTGATTACACCTAGGTCCAAATGTTACATTTCCACATCCATTTCCTTGTATCCAAAGAGGGATTTATTTCTATGAAAAATCACATAATATATCCATTATGAAGATTTCATGTGGTTATATAATATTTATAATTGTTTCATAGACTTATATCTAGGGTTTCCATAAAAGTTAACCTACCCTAATCCCCAAATAAAATAGAAATTCTTGGTTATATATTATATAATAAAATATTTCAAAGGGGTATATATGTCACGAATAGACTTCACCAATAGGAGGGAAGGGTCAGCAGATTGCCAAGCCCTTCCTCCTTTATGATTAAGAAGAGATAATGACCCCTAAAACCCGCCTTCAATAGGTCTCGTAGTGGCGACCAGCCCCAAGGGTATAGATTATCACACAAAATGGAAGTCATTACCCTTTTTATTTTTATAGAAACATGAGATAAGATAGAAACCCCAACAATAAAAAAGATTAAAGTAAAGGAAAATCCAAAAGTAACCCATTCCCATATTCATGTTCAACAGTAAATAATACAAGCCTGAAAAACTCCAAAGGTAAAGTACCATGAAAAAGGAAAACAACAATAGAAATAGCCCCAAGGTCTGTGTTAGTATGGTCCTGCACGATCCCTGAAGTCCTCCTAGAAACCTAAAAACAGTTTTATATACGTAGGGTGAGCTTACAGGTATACTCTATAGGGAAACCAAAGACTCTCGTGCACAAGTGAGGAGACATTATAATGCCCTTTGGAAAAAGAGATAACCAAACACCCAACAAGGAAAAGCTATCCTCCCAAACCTCACCAAGGTACGCTCCACAAATAATGCAATACAAGTAACATATAGTAATAGAACATCGATATTTGGGTACCCTGCGCCACTTTTCCACTGGTTATTGAAGACATCCCATGCATCGAACCAATCCTGCCCTTTTCACCACAGTCCCACTGCCAAACCCCGCCCGCACACACCTAGGCCACAACCTCACCGCTGGACCACTACCAAACCCCGCCTGTAGACACCTGGGCCACAACCCCCACACATAACTACAACCACAAACACATGGGTCAGAACAACTGCTACTATGCCTGAAGACACCTGGGCCTCATCTCGAAGACACTTGGGAAACTACCTGAACGCAAACACCGGGGCCAACCACCACAACTACCCTGCCCAAAGATTCGTGGGCTAATAATGGACTTCAGGCCATCACATCCTACCTGAAGAGTCTTGGGATTTTTGGGAAAGGAAGCAGAAAGGAGATAATAACCAGCCACTCATAAGAGTGTTGGGAAAAATACCCTCTGCGTGAAATGTGGTTCTCAGCACTAAGTGATCAACTATGGTGGAGCACGAATAAGAAACATAAAAGCTATAGATATATATATAGGTAAAAAACACTCATCCCAACCTATTGGTTACAAATCCTAAGCACAAACACCCTTATTACTATACATTCACAAAAGAAGTCACGACACTCACGACCAAGTTACAACTCATTCCCAAACAGATTCCCCACTCAACCATTCTTGTTTTCATGTTCATGTGATCCCATTAGGGTGAATTCATCACTACCGGGCAACTAACAGGGATAACCACAAGCCAAAATGGAATGAAATATCCAAACAGCATTTTAAGCATTCACACCCGGTTCTCTTGCAAGTGACAACAACAAAGGGATAAGTGATATCCCTCGATGTACTGAAACCAAAGAAAACCCTGAGACACAGCCCCATGTCCCCAAAATCCATGAGCCAACGGTCTCTCAACAATAGAGGATTCCACCCCAATTCGTGTTATAAGAAGAGTAACCACACAGCCTCGAATTCACAACTAGTGAAAGTACAACAACATGGGATCCCATCACCACTTGTATCACCCCAGCAATCAGTCCATGAAAGAAACAACCAAACTGCTACCCCCAACATAAAGCAATCCCAAACATGTATTTTTAGATTTAAAAGATTTAACACACTCCATGGTTTCAATTCAACCGTGCCTTAACCGGGGATATCATAGAAAAGGGTTGATCTTGATGCTTTCAATTTATTTATCCAAGTATATGTAATTAACCAATTCCATGTTATCATTATTTAAACATTCCGGAGCACTGAGGATTATTAGTGCACAAGGAAAGACCACCAACGACCATGATTTTCAATGAGCATAGGCCCGTACAATTCACAACACACAAAAACATAAAGAGTACATCAGAACATCGATCACACACCCCCTTTCATTATTTTAAAGGTATGTTCATTATCTTAGTTAAGTTCAGTTCCATCAATTTACCCAGAGTCAAAGGAATACCCACATCGCATGATACACATGAAGGAGAGACGAAGTAGAAAATCCCTAATTGGTTGATAAAAGATCGATGTTTTTCTCCACGTTCCAAAATAGGGGAATCGCGACTTGTAGGGCTCCCACAAAGGTTCACCACTTTCCTCGGGGAAGAAAGGACTTTGAATGCACAAGGGAATAGAGGAGACTAGACAAGAGGGAGAAGAATAATTTCAAGCGTGATAAAAAGATGAGATCCCCAAAGCTATGGAAAAAGGAATATGAACGCCTTGGAAGTTGGATCATGGTTCTTCCACATGGTTTGGTGGCTATACACGACTGAATTAATTGTTATTTAATAGGGAGGTTTCTCTGGATTTTCATATATTTATTATGGGTTATAAATGGACATGAAAAGTCTTAAAAGGTAGAAATGTCTAAAAACAGGCGTTATGGGAAAAACTGTAGAAGGAAAACCCGACATGGCTGGATAACACCGGTCAGTCAGTCGTGCTGATCGGCCCCACAGATCGATTGTGCCAACTGGTCAAGTCGATCGATCATGCCGATCAGTCGTGCCGATTGGTCTCACCGAACGAGGTGTGACCCCTTAGGATCCTAGAATTTCGAAAAGGGATGGATCATGAGGGTCTTGGTCATTACATCAGATATCCCTCATACTATTCTCACCCTAGAGAATCCAGAACCTGAACCGAAGGAAAGAAGGGGTTCCGAAAAACCACCCTGGAAGATACCTCTTCGGAGTGAACCTCTCTGACATAGGAACAACTTATCTCTTGAACAATCATCGAAATCATATTGCTTCTTTCCCCGTGCAACCATGAAAAAAAAACTACACTGTCCGACCATGTGGGAGAGGGTTTTACCTTCCTCCATGTTAAGATACTCTCTTCTTTGGTTGGCACTGACTCTCCCGCACGGGTTTAGGCACATACACATTAATGCGTCCTAACTATGAATCAGGTCCTCCCCTCCCCAACCTTTAGGACACTTCACACTCATTCACAAAAAAGGAAACTACACATCCTATAGTGAACAAGGTAAAGCATTACATAGCAAACAAGTACTGACAAAACAAGATAAAACTCAAAACAACTCTGGGTACTGGGCACACATCTGCGCTTCCCTCTCCAAGATGCTCTTCTCAAGCCCACCATGCCTCCATAACATGCGAACCAACAAGATGGTTCTTCCATGATGCACCTACTCCTCACGACCCTCGATCATCACTGTCCATTCAACGAAGGTTGCATCGTCTTTGATATCTATCTCTCCCTAGTTGAGGACGTGTGAATCATCGTGCACATACCGACGAAGCTGGGACACATGGAAGACATCGTGCAACCATTGTAGCTATAGTGGAAACGCTAGCTGATAAGCCACCTCACTGTCTCGGTGCAACACCTCAAAGGATTTGACAAACCTGGGAGAGAGAATACTTCCCCTGCCAAAACTCCACTGCCCACTCCGAGGGGAGACCTTCAAGAACACATGGTCCCCGACCTCAAACTCCAAGGGCCTTCTCCTATCATCTATGTATGACTTCATCCAGTCTTGAGACGCCTTCATCATATATTGTATAAGCTGCACCTTCTATTTTGTTTTCTGTACCACCTCCGGGCCAAGAACACCTACCTCCCCAACTTCTGTTCAGCACACAGGTGAGCGACACGGCCTCCCATACAACGCTTCGAATGGAGCCATGCCAATGGTAGAGTGGTAGCTATTGTTGTAGGAGAACTCTACCAGAGGCAAGCCAATACTTCTTTAAGTTTAAGAAGAGATAATGACCCCCAAAACCCCCCTTCAATAGGTCCCAGAGTAGCAACCAATGCCAAGGGTATAGATTCTCACACAAAATGGAAGGCATTACCCTTTTTATTTTTATAGAAACGAGAGATAAGATAGAAACCTTAATAATACCAAAGATGAATGTAAAGTAACATCCAAAAGTAACCCATTATCATATGCATGTTCAACAATAAATAATACAAGCATCAAAAACATTAAAGGAAAATTACCAAGAAAAAGTAAAACGACAACAGCAACTGCCCCAAGGTCTGCGCTAGTACGGTCCTGCATGATCCCTGAAATCCTCTTGGAAACCTGAAAACAGTTTTATATATGTAGGGTGAGCATACAAGTATACTCAATAGGGTAACCAAAGACTCTTGTGCACAAGTGAGGAGACATTATAATGCCCTGTGGGAAAAGAGATAACCAAACACCCAATAAGGAAAAGCTATACACCCAAACCTCACCAATGCATGCTCCCCAAAATAACGCAAGTCA
The DNA here is from genome assembly GCA_963277665.1 of Viscum album. NCBI lineage: Eukaryota > Viridiplantae > Streptophyta > Magnoliopsida > Santalales > Viscaceae > Viscum > Viscum album. Next base: position 565,919,852 of record OY728162.1, read on the forward strand.
AGTTACAAATAGTAACACCACATCGATATTTGGGTACCCCCACCGCTTTCCCGCTGGTTATTGAAGATATTCTATTCATCGAAACAATCCCGCCATTCTCACCGTAGTCCCACTACCAAACCCCACACGCACACACCTGGGCCACAACCTCACTGCAGTCCCACTGCCAAACCCCGCCCGCACACACCTGGGCCACAACATCACTGCAGTCCTATTGCAATACCACACACACACACACACATGGTCCATAACTATTATCCCACCCATCAAAACATGGGCCACATCCACCACACATAACCACACCCGCAAACACTTGGGTCAGAACAACTACTACTATGTCGAAAGACACCTGGTCCCCATCCCGAAGACACTTGGGAAACAACCTGCCCGCAAACATCTGGGACATCCACCACAACTACCCTGCCCAATGATTCTTGGGTTAATAATGGACTTTAGGCCATCACATCTTACCCGAAGAGTCTTGGGATATTCGTAAAATGGAGGAGAAAGGAGCTAATAACCATCCACTCATAAGAGTGTTGGGAAAAACACCATCCCCATGAAATGGGGTGTTTGACACTAAGTTCTCAACTTGGGTGGGGCATGAATAAGAAACATAAAATCTACATATTTATGTATAGGTTACAAACACTCATCCCAACCTAGGGGTTCCAAAACATAAGCACAAACACCCTTGTTACTATTCATACACAAAAGAAGTCACAACACTCATGGCCAAGTCACAACCCATTCCCAAACTAAATCCCCACTTAACCATTCTTGTTTTCAGGTTCAAGTTGTAACACCCAAAACTTCAACGGTACGCTTCTCTTTGAATAATGCGATAGCGTGTGTTGTACGCAATACTGAGTTCTAACAACCAATCAAACTAGCCGTTATGAATAGTAATACCTACTATTTGAAATTATATATATTTTATATTTCAAAATTGACTTCATTATTGGATTCGTAGTGTCAAATTTACCCTAAGGTGAAATTTTCGTACTTTTTGGATAACTTTAATATTTTGATGAATAGTGAAAATTACTAAATTTTGATTAAAAACAACTTTTTTAATCAAAATAATTAATAGTGATAAATTATGAATTTGAGTGGTTTTAAAGTATATTTAGAATATATTTTTACCATTTAATATAATGTTTGTCATTGGACATAATTTTACAATTAAACCGAACATAAACAAGTGTCAATCTTTTGATAGTTATTATCTCTTAAAACACACTTTTTGTTTTGACAGCGGGAATTAATTTTAAATTAATTTCTGCCACTTCTGTGTTTTGAATTTAGAAAAATGGATTCCATATTTGGAATCAAGATGTACAAATTGTGTAAATAGGTAACTTTTATTTTTAGACATTTTGAATAATTACTGCGGTAAATATTTTATTTACCATGGTTAAGGGTAAATCCGGTAAATAAGGGTTAAAAAAATAATATTATAATAATACTAAATTACCATAAAAGGTGTCCTAGCCTTATTTTTTGATTCATGTTCGACCATAGGCATCTTTTGGTCGACTTTGGGACCCCATGGTGCCACTTGTAGGTGATAGGGACATTTTTTTAATTAAGTTAAAATGAATACAAAAATGACACAAGCATATATCTTTTAGAAAAACAATTATTACATAGGGTTATATAGGTTGGATTTTAGATTATAAATATTCATTAGAAAGATAAAATGATTTCCTACATAATGATTCTTTATTTATAATTTTTAGAGATTATATAATTTAATTTATTTATGACACAATGATGATGCAGTAATTATAATAATAGTGAAAAATTAAAATAATAGATATTATAAATACCCAAATAAATATAATATTAAACCTTTAATGAACTAAAATAATTTTATATAATAATATGATATATTAGGATTGATTTAATTGACTTTGTTAGAAGTAATCTATCTGTTATTAGTTTCACAAAAATCAACTATTGAATAGTGTTAAAATTGACATAAAAGAGTTATTAAAACAAATATTATATTATTAATTGATATTAAATTCCAAAAAATCTAAGGTTCGGCCAAGAGAATCATATCATGATAGGTTCTTCATTAATGGACAACTTGGGGGTCGCATGGATTTATATAGTATGTTTATTAACTATATATTATAAAAACACAAAGTGACATGGTAAATGTCAAACTAATTAACTAAGAGTTAAAACTAAAAGATAAGGTTAATATAAAAACACAAACCTGTCTAAATTCTATTGGTTGAGTGTTTTTCGACCTATCCCAACCTTAACATTTAAATATTCAACTTTGGAGCCATTATAAACCGAATATGAATTTATTATAAATTAATATTTCTAGCTTTTCCAAAGGTGCCCCTCACCCCTCTTATAAAAGGGCACTCCTCCTTCTCATTTCTTCACACATTAAAAGCCTTTTGGTTCGGCCAAACTCTGCCCCAATACTCTATTAACTTCACTCACTACAACCTAGAGTCCTTAGTTTGATCAGAAATCCAACCTATGGAGCCCTTTTGATCAAATCAAAAGGAAGAAACCGAAGAAGAGGTAATGATTTCACCACCCTTTTCCAAGTTCCTTTCTTCTTCCACTTCTTCTTCCTTTGTTGTTACCATTATAAAATAATAACTCCAGTCTCATATATATACTGTGATGTTATTATAAATATGGTACAACCATATTCAGTATTCTATCCACCCTTTGAATAACATGTCACCATACGTGAGTACGTACGACTTACCGTCCCCACGTCGTGGTGTAATTGTTATTCAATAATATATTATTTGGATGGGTATAATAATGATGTGTAACTCATGTAAATAATAAATATAACATGTTAATTATTCTGTATATACGATATACTATCCTTTTATATATTATTTTAATATCAAAAGAATGATATTGTCGCTTGTGCGTACGTACGGACTACCATCTCCACGAACGCGATGAGATTCATTCTCCATCGTATCCATTCAAGTATAATTATCATTTGATGATTTAAAAAATGATGTTTAAGGACTTTATATCATTGTGTATATGAATAATATACAACCTATCCTTTACAAATATGTCTTACGTATCAAAACATATAAAAGAAAACAAGTAAGTTAACACCCGAAACAACGATAATTCAAAGATATCATTAACAAATCAATATTAAAAGATCATATATGATATCATATTAATATATATGATTCTTGTATAATTTAATAAAAATTATTTCACCATTATACAGGAGGTTAACCTACCCCAACCAAGGAAAAGTACAAGGTAAGGGGTTTTCATCTCACCCATTATTCAAGTGAGATTTATGCCATATTTTCACCATTACCTTTTGTGTGGTGTATGTACTGCCCATAATTATATTCTTTGTGTAATACACTTTTATTTATGTGTATTTACATGTTCATTGTATGATACCTCTTTCATGGGTTGTATGTTTCGTAAGTTACCAAATTGGTAAGGGTTATTTCACAATCTCTTCATTATCCGAGGTTGTTTATACGTAATAATCTACTGGGATCTCTTTATCATCCACATCCATGATTCTTAAATATGTATTTCAAAAAAAAATTACTATTTACAATAATATGGGTTAAAATCATTTATACCCCTGTTTGACTTTTTATAAGAGGTTTATAAAGGAATCTTTCCGTCGTTTTCCAAACAAGGTGTTTTTTAACCTTTTCGACAAAATTAAGGTAAGAATGTTTTTATTAACTTATACGGCGGGTGCGGCTATTTTCCACCGTTATAAAATCGTTGAAGCATCCCTTACAAGCTTATAAGAATATTTTCAAAGAAAATGTTTTATTTTATAAATATATGATTCTTAAATGATTTCAAAAATAGAAAGAGATATTTCTCTAAAAAGTGTTTTGATTTCATCTATGTCAACATCCTTTGATGGATTTTACGCTTATATGAAGTTGATTTATTATGATTCAAAACTTATATATTGTATTGAAGGTTTTGTGATATGTTTGACTGTGGATGTGCTATTTTTATACCATTCATAGTTTATGGTGAAATTATTTACATTTAGTATGCTAGTTTTAATACGAATGTTTATGTTATGTTTAAACCTTTTCATATGGGAATGCATTGGACTTAATATGTGACAGGTGGAGCCCTCTATAGCTCCTCGATGCATCGGTAGGTCTCATGAGTCAAACTAGTGTCTTGGCACAAGGCCTTGGAAAAATCTTATTTGTAGTCTTGGCACGAGGCCTTGGCTATGTGGTTATGATAGTATGGTATTATGCATTCCAACATTATGAAAGTGGTTATTAATGTTGCATGTGATTATTCGATTAGTAGAATATCCATGTGAACAAGTAAATGGCATTATTTCATTTTACTTTTTCCATACTATGTTGATGTTCAAGTTTAAAAGGCTTTTGTTTTAGTAATGCATTGCCTTAAATGTTTATGCTTATTTTAAATGTTCCGCTATATTGTTATCCTTACTGGGCATTTGAGCTCACCCCTTTTCTATGTTTTATTTTTTCCAGGATGTTAAGAAGTAAGTTATGAATAACCTGCCGGGATATTATGAGGGGATAATAGTGTGGACTGTGGAGACATTATGTTGTTGTAGTAGTTTTTCATTTTATGATGTAATTTAAAACTTATGAATATATCTAGTGTTTCCAAGGCTACTAAACCAATCGGTCTTTCGAGATTTGATCTTTCTTGTGATCATGCCAATGATATGTAATAATGGACCGACTATGGGTAACTAGGGTCGGGGCGTTACAGTTGGTATCAGAGGAAGTTTAGTACAAACCTTTGAAGCTAGATTTAGATAAACTCTGATTAGAGCACGTAGACCAAAGATGAACATTGAGGATTAGTATAGAAGAACTTCCTAGAATTTTGGTATTGTAGAGATTTTGTGAGTTTTCCAAGAAATACATCCCTTTCTGGATAAGAGAAGGTAGAGGCGGCTCTGGCACACATGTACCTTGGGGTAAAGCCCAAAAACACCGCTTTGAGCTAGACTCGAACGGGAACTAGTGCACAACAACGGGCTTTGCTGCACTCTTGGTTACTACACTCTCGGGGGATATGCTTAGTATAACTCTAATTTTCTTTACAAATCATTATGAAGGGTTTATGAGTATATACTTCTTCAAAGAAAACACTTTTATGATTATGGATTATATCCATAAATAGTTCAATTTATGTTAAGTGTTTTATAAGTATGGAATTATGTATTTTGATTCATAAACTGATCTAGTTTATGCCATTGTTTAGAAATGGAACCTAGTGGAAGAAATGGAAACTGTATCAATGCACGCACTCCATGTAGGGATTTCCCTCCTTCTCAAGATAATTATAGTGGGGCTGGTGATGCAACTGGTGTCGATCAGCTAATCACCATACTGGGACAACTTACTCAGGTTATTAATAATAACCTTGCTCGTATGAAGCACCCTGATCCACAGCGTGGAGGATCAATGTTAGATCGATTCATGAGGCAACAACCACCAACCATCAATGGGAGTACAAATCCCTTAGTATATGAGCAATGGATAAATTCCCTAGAGAAAACATTTCAGGCTTTGGGGAGCAGTGAAAGGGAAAAAGTTATCATGGTAGTTTAACGCCTCACTCGAGATTCTGATCAATGGTGGTCATTGATTCAAAACATGAAGGAAGATGATGAAGTATCAAATATGGAATGGATGGAGTTCAAAGATCTGTTTTTAGAAAAATACTTTCCTCGCGACCATCGAGCAGATATGGAAAGGCAATTTCTGAGTCTGAGACAAAAGGAGGATGAGAATGTCACAAAGTATGAGGGAAACATTACAAGGTTAGCAAGGTATGCTGGAGATTATATACGTAAACCAAGAAGTAATATTGATCGTTTCTTTGATGGGTTAAAACCATTTCTTCGTCGAGCATTAGTCTCACAATCCTTTTTGTCGTACGAAGACATTGTCTCATGTGCTATCAAGACCGAAATGGAATTATCTAAGTCTTATGACTTTAAAGCAAAGCAAGAGAAGAAGAGACCTACTGATTAGTCTATGAATAGAAATAAGGGGAAGAAGGGAAAGGTTGAATATCCATCTTGTGGTAAATGTGGGAAGAAACATCCTGGTACTTGCTTGAAGGGAATGGGTGTCTGTTTCAAGTGTAGGGAAAAGGCCACCAAGCTCGTGATTGCAAGGGGAAGAAGGAAGCTACCAACGTTCAGTTCTACAATTGTAGGGAGATGGGGCATTATGCAAATGAATGTCCTAAGCATCAGGAGAACTTACCTCAGAAAAGGACAAGGGATCAAGGCCAGGCTTATGTTATCACTACTGCTGAGGTAGAAGCTCCGAAAGACGTGGTGGCAGGTAATTTAATGGTTGCCTCAAGTTTAGCAAATGCATTATTTGATTCTGGATCATCGCATTGTTTCATATCTTCCCAGTTTGCTACGAAAATTAGATATTTCCAATTTTATTTAATAAGGGAGTTTTCAGTTAAAACTCATAAGGGATGTATCATTGCAACAATGTTTTGTGAATCAGTCCCCATTAGAGCACATAAATGTTCTTTATCTGCTGATCTCATCATCATACCTATGATTGAGTTTGATATAATCCTCGGTATGCACTGGATTTCGGACTATGATGCGAAAATTTATTGTAAGAAGAAAGAGGTTACGATTCATGATGATAATGATATGGAACACCTTATCTTTAGAGCAGAATCATCACCACCTAATTCTTATTTAGATCCACCCTCAATAGCTCAACTAAATTCAATTATCGAGGAGGAAGAGAATGAAATAACTATGGGTGAGGAAAGGAATGTTCAAATAGAGGATGTACCTGTTGTGAAAGAATTTGTAGATGTATTTCCGGAAGATTTACCTGGACATCCTCCAGAACGAGAAGTTGAGTTTTCCATTGATTTGATTCCTGGATCAAGGATTATATCGAAGACCCCTTATAGAATGGCCAATGTAGAATTAGTCGAACTAAAGAAACAACTAGAGGAATTGAGTAATAAGGGATTTATTTGCCCTAGTGTTTCTCCATGGGGAGCCCCTGTTCTTTTTGTTAAAAAGAAAGATGGATCTATGAGGTTATGTATCGACTAAAGGGATATCAATGCTATAACGATAAAGAAAAAGTATCCCCTACCACGCATTGATGATTTATTTGACCAACTACATGGAGATCAATACTTTTCAAAGATTAACGTTCGATCTGGATACCATCAGTTGTGTGTGAAGAAGGAAGACATTCTGAAGACAACATTTCAAACCAGGTATGGTCATTACGAGTTTACTGTAATGCCGTTTGGATTGACTAATGCACCCTCTATATTGATGGATCTGATGAATAGAGTTCTCAAGGAGTATCTCGATGAATTTGTGGTGGTATTTATTGATGATATCTTAGTATACTCTAAAAGCTACGAAGATCATGAATATCACTTGTACATTATCTTGAAGACTCTGAGGAGGCATGAATTATATGGGATGTTTAGCAAGTGTGAATTCTGGCTTTAGGAGATTTCTTTTATTGGCCATATTGTCTCTAAAGATGGAATCTCTGTTGATCCTTCTAAGAACAAGGCAAACCAAGAATGGCTAGTACCTATGAGTATAACTGAGGTATGTAGTTTTATTGGTTTGGAAGGTTATTATCGACGTTTCGTCCATAATTTTGCCCGATTGGGTAACCCATTAACGAAGCTCACACGTAAAGGGGTTAAATTTTTTTGGACAAAAGAGTGTGAAGAATGTTTCGAAGAACTGAAGAGAAGATTAGTCAATGCTCCTATATTGACTCTACCATCGGGGAATAATGGGTTCGTTATTTATAGCGATGCATCAAAGAAAAGACTTGGTTGTGTCCTTATGCAGAATGATAGAGTTATTGACTATGCATCACGATAGTTGAAAATTCATGAACAAAACTATCATACTCATGATCTCGAGTTAGCAGCTGTGATCATTGCTTTGAAGATATGGAGGCACTACCTCTATGGTGAAAAATGTGAGATTTATACTGATCACAAGAGTTTGAAGTATATTTTCTCACAAAAAGAACTCAACATGAGGCAAAGGACATGGCTTGAATTACTCAAGGATTATGATTGCACGATACACTACCACCTGGGGAAAGCAAACAAGGTGGCAGATGCTTTGTGTAGAAAAGACCATGGTGTTTTGAACAATATGAGAATTGAAAGCGATCCAATTTTCATGGATCTAGTGAATATGGACATGGGAATAACCAGGGAAGGTGAAACATCAATGCTTTTTCAAATGGTTGCCAAACCATATTTACTAGAAAGGATTAAGAGTTCTCAGACCGATGATGAAGAATTTCAAAAGATGATTAAAGCTATGAATGATGGGAGATTGAGAGACTTTGTGTATGCAGATGGAATTTTGAAATTTGGGAAGAGACTTTGTGTTCCCGATATACCTGATCTAAAAAGGGAATTGTTGGATGATGCTCATAGTTCCAATTTCTCTATACACCCTATGAGCACCAAAATGTATAGAGATTTGAAGGAACATTTTTGGTGGGACAACATGAAGAGGGAGATTTCTGATTTTGTGTCAAGATGTATGGTTTGTCAACAAGTGAAAGCTGGAAGGCAACATCCTGGAGGAGTCATGCAACCTCTTCCCATACCGGAGTGGAAATGGGACAATATTACGATGGACTTTGTCATGGGGCTACCAAAGACTCCTAGGAGGAACGATGCAATATGGGTTATTGTTGATCATCTTACCAAGTCAGCACATTTTCTTGCTATAAGCGAAGATCTACCCCTAGAACGTCTAGCAAGACTATATATTAATGAAGTTGTGAGACATCATGGAGTACCCCTATCGATTGTTTCTGATCGTGATCCCCGTTTTAATTCAAGATTCTGGAAAAATATTCAGAAATCCCTGGATACTGAACTTCATTTGAGCACTGTTTACCACCCTCAGACAGACGGACAATTAGAACGGACTATTCAGACCTTAGAAGACATGTTGAGATCTTTCTCACTTGACTTTCAGGGTATGTGGGATCAATATTTACCACTGGTAGAATTTTCCAATAACAATAGCTTCCATTCGAGAATTCAGATGGAAACATATGAAGCGTTATACGGGAAGAGATGTCATACACCAACCTGTTGGGATGACGTTGGTGAAAGAAAACTTGTAGGCCTAGAATTGGTGGAGGAAACGGTGGAAAAGGTGAAGGTAATCCAAAATCACATCAAAGCAGATCAAAGTAGGCAGAAGAGCTATGCCGATAATCGAAGGAAGGATTTGGAATTTCAAGTCGGTGATCATGTTTTCCTGAAGGTATCACCATGGAAGGGAGTCATACGTTTTGGTAATAAAGGTAAATTGAGTCCCAGGTACATCGGACCTTTCGAAATTCTAGAACAAATTGGGGTTGTGGCTTACCGATTGGCAATGTCGCCAAGTCTCTCCAAAGTTCACGATGTGTTCCACATATCTCTGTTGAAGAAATACATGCCTGACCCAACGCATGTACTCACCTATGAGGAATTAGAACTGGAACCCGATCTGTCTTATTGTGAAGATCCCGTCAGGATTCTTGATATAGGGGAACAAGTACTGAGAAACCGGATGACGCGTCTGGTAAAAGTTTTGTGGAGAAACCATAAGATGGAAGAGGCAACGTGGGAACCCGAGGAACTTATGAAGAAGAACCACCCGAGTCTCTTCATGCGGTAGTATTCTAGAAATTTTTAGGACGAAATTATTTGAAGGAGGGGAGAATGTAACACCCCAAGCTTCTACGATATGCTTCTCTTTGAATAATGTGATAGCGTGTGTTGTACGCAACACCGAGTTCTAACAACCAATCAAACTAGCCGTTATGAATAGTAATACCTACTTTTTGAAATTATATATATTTTATATTTCAAAATTTACTTCATTATTGGATTATTTGTTTCAAATTTACCCTAAGGTGAAATTTTGGTACTTTTTGGATAACTTTAATATTTTGATGAATAGTGAAAATTACTAAATTTTGATTAAAAACAACTTTTTTAATCAAAATAATTAATAGTGATAAATTATGAATTTGAGTGGTTTTAAATTATATTTAGAATATATTTCTACCATTTAATATAATGTTGGTCATTGGACATAATTTTACAATTAAACCAAACATAAACAAGTGTCAATCTTTTGATAGTTATTATCTCTTAAAAACACGCTTTTTGTTTTGACAGCGGGAATTAATTTGAAATTAATTTCTGCCACTTCTGTGTTTTGAATTTAGAAAAATGGATTCCATATTTGGAATCAGGATGTCCAAATTCTGTAAATAGGTATCTTTTATTTTTAGACATTTTGAATAATTACTGTGGTAAATATTTTATTTACCATGGTTAAGGGTAAATCCGGTAAATAAGGGTTAAAAAAATAATATTATAATAATACTAAATTACCCTAAAACCTGTTCTAGCCTTATTGGTTGATACATGTTCGACCATAGGCATCTTTGGGTCGATTTTGGCACCCCATGGTGCCACCTGTTGGTGATAGGGACACTTTTTATTTAATTAAGTTAAAATGAATACAAAAATGACACAAGCATATATCTTTTAGAAAAACAATTATTACATAGGGTTATATATGTTGGATTTTAGATTATAAAAATTCATTAGAAAGATAAAACGATTTTCTACATAATTATATTTTATTTATAATTTTTAGAGATTAAATAATTTAATTTATTTATGACAAAATTATGATGCAGTAATTTTCATAATAGTGAAAAATTAAAATAATAGATATTATAAATACCCAAATAAATATAATATGAAACTTTTAATGAACTAAAATAATTTTATAGGATAATATGATATATTAGTATTGATTTAATTGACTTTGTTCGAAGTAATCAATCTGTTATGAGTTTCACAAAAATAAACTATGGAATAGTGTCAAAATTGACATAAAAGAGTTCTTAAAACAAATATTATATTATTAATTGATATTAAATTCCTAAAAATCTAAGGTGTAACACCCCGACCCCAGCTACCCAGAGTCGGTGCATTACTTCGTAACATTTCCATGATCACAAAAGATCAAGTCTCGAAAGACCGATTAGTTTAGTAGCCTTGGAAACACTAGATACATTCATAAATGTTACATTACATCACAAAATGAAAAACTATAATAACATAGTCTCCATAGTCCACACTTCTATCCTCTTCGGACAATCCCTGCAGGTCATTCATAAAATACTTCCTCACATCCTGGAAAATATTAAAACATTGAAAGGGGAGAGCTCAGATGCCCAGTAAGTATAACAATATTGCGGAAGCTTTCATAAATAAACATTAACATTTAAGGCAATGTATAACCAAAACAAAATCCTTTTTAAAATTGAACTTCAGCATAATATGGCAAAAATAAAATTATATAATGCCATTTACTTACTCACATGTATATTCTACTAGTCGAATAATCACATGAAATATCAATAACCACTTTCATAATGAGGGAATGTATAATGCCAGAAATTCTGAAACATTTTGTCAAGGCCTCGGCCAAGACATCTAAAATGATTAAGGCCTCGGCCAAAACCATAAATCAAGTTGGGAAAGGGCCTCGGCCAATTCCACGTCTAGTTGTCTCATGAGACCTACCGATGCATCGAGGAGCTATAGCGGGCTCCACCCGTCACTTATTAAGTCCAATACATTACTCATATGAATAGGATTAAACATATCATAAACCATAACATAATCGTATCACATAAAACATGCATAAAGGAAACATAACATTTCCACATTTCAATCACAAGATATCAATACAACACATTGATATAATAAAAACTCTTTCAAAACCATTTTCAATACCAAAATAAATGAAAGTTAAAACTTTGTATTTATTTTTCATTAAAAAAAGATGGATTGTAGAGGAAACCGAAACTCAAATAATGGTCACGGCGGTGGAGAAGTCGTTGTCGCCGCATAAGTATGGAAAGAAAAACATTCCCTTTTGTTGTTTAGCAAAACGCTTCGTATAAAAAGATTCCTTTTGAATAACTGTAAAAGTCAAAGGGGTTTATACACCATATAAAAGAAAGTTGTGTATAAAACCAAATATGCCTCAATGAAAGGGGATTGAGACGAAGTCCTTAAAAAGATCATTTTTTTATAAAGTAGGTCTATTATGTGTATTCACTATAATTACACATAAATAACGTAAAAATACAAGATATGACATAATAATATCATGACATAATTTGAAAGTAGGAGATTAACCCAAAGAATATAAATTGGGTTAAGATGTTCCCTTACCTCGTGTCTGACTTGACTCAACCGTTCTTTAACCTCCTGAATAATAAACTAGAGTAAATATATACCTTATTAAGAACCATTTTATATTTCATTATTCTTTTTGTATCACTTATTACAATGTTATGAACATTATGTAATTATTTAAGTTAATAACGGTCGTTTTGTCGATCTTTGGTACTTGAGTCAACGATAACCTTCTTATAATTACAAGTTGTTTATGTGGTAGAATATCCATTGTCTCCAGAATTATATTCATGATTTAGATGTCATATATATCTTATATATCCAGTATATACATTCATTCATAATATTACGTAATATTTAGAGGTAATAACTGAAATGCACCGTTCATGGAGACGGTAAGCCGTACGTACGCATGAACGCTACTTTCATTTCTATTTCGTATCTAATGGAATGAAATAATAATTATATAAATTTATAATATAATTCCAGTATAATATAGTGTATAATACCATTTACTCCATCCTTTATACATCCCACATATGGTATTAACGATTCAAATCACTTTTAGGGGGCGGTAGTCCGCACTTCCTAAAATGAAATTATCGCGTTTACCCATAATGGAAATCATAAAGTATGCCATAAATGAGAAATAAAGAAGCATAAGGAAAAAATAAACATAATATATATATCATATATGAAAATAGTGTCATCAAAATGGCCACCATTATAGGTGTTAAAAGAATTTGAACAATCATCGTTTCGTGAGGCAGTATTTCGCCACCCATAGAAACAGTATGTTCTTTAACCATTTGACGAAGGTGTGTGTAAGTGTAAACCAAATCCTTATCATAAAAACATCCTAGTATATTTTAGATACTGGTATTGTTAATAAATAAAGGAATGAAAAGAGTTTAAGGGGTTGGAGAAGAAAAATAAAACAAAACAACATTAGAGAAGACATTACCTCAAAATCGGGTAACTCTTTTTGATTTGAGCCAAAGTCTTCCTTGGGAAGCGTTATGCCCAAAGTGAGGCTTCTAGGAGTAATAGGGGGAAGTTGGGAGAGTATTTTGGCCGAGGTTGGCCGAGCCAAATGGCTTGAAGGTGTGAATAAGGTGGGAGAGGTGGGGGCCTTTTATAAGTGGAGAGGAGGGGCACTTTTGGAAAGTAATGAAATGTTATTCTATTATACAATGATTTTCGGATTCTAAAGGTCCCACACTTGTATAATTCTAGGCTAAGGTGATAAGGTTTCGAAATCTCCTCATCCAATAGGCTTTGGACAAGTGTATGCCTTGGATTTTACATTATCTTCTCATTTTATTTAAATCGTTAAATAATGCGGTCATCACTGCATCATCATGATGTCATAAATAATTTAATTTATTTAATTTATAAATATTATAAAACAAATACTATTATGTAGGAAATTTTTTTATCTTTCTAATGAATATTTATAATCCAAATTTTTACTTGTGTAACCCCACTTAAAAACTGTTTTAGTAAAACAACTCATGTTTGTGTCAATTTAATTTTAACATTAAATAAAAATATATTAATGTCATTTTCCAACCAAAGTGGCTCCATGGGGTCCCCAAGTTGACCCATGGGTTGTCTTGGTCGGCCATGACTCATCCAATATGAGTAGGACAAGTTTCAAGATCATATCATATTATTAAAACATTTTTTTTACCTTAAACTACACTAATTACCTCTAATCACGATTAAGAACTCAAAACTTACTATTCACCAAAAATTATTTTAATCTCATTAAACCACATTATACTTCTTAATGACAACCATGTATGTCGGATTTTTTAAAATCAATTCACAGAGGTGGTAATATTTCATTTAAACAAAAAATCATTTATTTAACTACCACTTAGTGGTTTCACTATTCATCAAAAATTGAAGTTTTTCAGAACAATGCCAAAATTTCACCCTAAGCTATAATTGATATTCCGAATAAAAAAATGATGTCTATTTTACAAAATTACAAAAATATAAGTTGTATTAGTTAATTTTATAATTAATTCCCGCTGTCACAACAAATATCGTGTTTTTAAGAAACAATTTATATCAAAAGATTGGCAATTGTTTATGTCCAATTTCAATGTTAAATTAATTCTAATGACCACCATTGGATAAAATGGTAAAAATATATTCTAATTACACTTTAAAACCACTAAATATTATAATTTATCACTATAAATTATTTTGATTAAAAAAGTTGTTTTTAAGTATTTTTTACTATTCATAAAAAAGTAGAAGTTCTCAGAAAAATACCAAAAATTCAACATAGGATAACTTCGATATTCCGAATCCAAAAATGAAGTCCATTTTGAAATATAAAATTTCTATAATTTTAAAAAGTGGTTATTAATATTCATAATGGATACTTTGATTAGTCGCGGTGTTTTAGAACTCGAAGTTGCGTACAATGCAAGCTATTGCATTATTGAATGAGAAGCATATCATGGAAGCTCAGGGTGTTACATTCTCCCCTACTTCAATAAATTGTGTCCTCGCAATTTGAAATTTTTTTTTGAAAATAAAAGGTTGAAAATAGAAAATACCTTTGTGGAAAACCCACATCGGAAATAAGGTTAATAAATATATAACATTAAAAGAAATCAAGATAAGTACAAAGGTCACCCGATATAGCCCATTCTAGGATTCTATGAAAATATGGATATGGAGGAGAAACAAACCATCATGGTCTGATGGAGAGTTATAGAAAACAGGATTAGGAGAAATTTTAACTACAAGAAAATCACAAACTTGTGATTGGTTAAACGGTCATTGAATCCCCAGTTGGAAAAGTTAACCGACAACATTTTTGTTTTAAGATACCTTTTATAATGTTGAGGAATTTATTTAGGAGATTTACTAAGAACGTAAGGGAATATACATACTTGTTATGTATACTTTCATTCGTTAATAAATTTTTACCACAAACCCAAATTTTACTCCAAATGGTAATGGAACTCAAAAATATTCTATTTATCCTAATTGTATAAGGTTACAAATGTTAACACATACCATTTAGATTAGTAAAATTATTTTCTAATAACCAGGGACTTCCTGTAGGCTAGTGGTAGGAAATAAAGGCTTGTCGCACTATGATTGTGGGTTCGATTCCTGCAGCTTTGTCCGACGCGATGGGTTATGCCCCACCCTGCATTTTGTCCTTTTCCTAAAACTATAGTATCATAATATTCCAAAAATAATCTTCATAAATGCTTTAACCTTAAACAATACTATCCATGGTTCAACTTAATCCATTCCAACCTTAATAGTTATCCAAAATACCTTCGTCCAGAATTTCTCTAAAAGGTCTCTAAATTCCAAAATCAATTGTAACATCAGATTCCCCAAACAAAGAAAAGTTTCTCTTATTGTCACATACTAAAAATATGATTACCTTAATCAAAAAGTACTGCAGTACAATCTTTATATATATCACATTATTCTTATAACCAGAATATAATCCTTGAGTCCAAAAGCACCAATACATTAATTATTCCGCTTCAACTGTAGTAACAGCATAAGATTGTCCTTGATACCTTGGCCTTTTCTGAGTTAAGTTTCCCTGATGCTTAGGACATTCATTTGCATAATGACCCATTTCTCTACAATTGTAGCATTCAACATTGATAGCCTCTTTCTTTCCCTTGCAATCACGAGCATGGTGACCCTTTTCTCCACATTTATAACAAACTCCCATTTCTTTTAGGCAAGTACCAGGGTGATTCTTCCCACAATTATCACATAATGGAAAATCCTTCTTTCCCTTTTTCCCTTTATTTGTCTCTTGTTCCACTGTTCTCTTCTTCTCTTGCTTTACTTTGTTGTCATAAGACTTAGAGAATTCCTTTTCTGTCTTGATAGTACACGAGAGAATATCTTTGTATGATGAGAAGGATTATGATACTAAAGCTCGATGGAGAAATGGTTTTAACCCATCAAAGAAACGATCAATCTTACTCCTTGGGTTACGTATATAATCTGCAGCATACCTCGCTAACCTTGTAAAGTTGGCCTCATACATTGCGACATTCTCATCCTCCTTTTGTCTCAGACTTAGAAATTGCCTTTCCATATCTGCTCGATGGCCACGAGGAAATTATTTTTCTAATAAAATAACTTTTAACACCCTCCATTCCATATTAGATACTTCTTTATATTCTTTCATGTTTTTAATCAGCGACCACCGTTGATCGGCATCTCCAGTGAGCCGGTAAACATCCATGACAACCTTCTCCCTTTCCTCTACTCCCCAAGGCGTGGAATATTTTCTCTAAGGAGTTTATCCATTGCTCAGCTTCTAACGGATTTGCACCCCCATTAAATGTTGGTGGTTGTTGCCTCATGAAGCGGTCTAACATTGATCCTCCACGTTGTGGATCAGGGTGATCCATACGAGTAAGGTTATTATTAATAACTTGAGTGAGTTTTCCCAGTATGGTAATAAGTTGATCAGCACCAGTTGTATCTCCAGATCCACAATAATTATCTTGAGCAGGAGGGAAATCCCTACACGGAGTGTGTGCATTGATACGGTTTCCATTCCGTCCACTAGGCGCCATTTCTATACAATGGCATAAACTAGATTAGTTTATGAATCAAAATACATAATTCCATACTAATAAAATACTTAACATAAATTGAACTATTTATGGATATAATCCATAATCATAAAAAGGTTTTTTATTGAGGAAATATATACTCATAACCATTCATAGTGGTTTGTAATGAAAATGAGAATTATCCTAAGCATATCCCCCGGGAGTGTCGTAACTAAGAGTGCAGCAAGACCCGTTGTCATGCACCAGTTCCCATTCGGGTCTAGATCAAAGCGGTGTTTTCGGGTTTTACCCCTAGGTACATCTGTGCCAGAGCCGCCTCTACCTGCTCGTATCCAGACAGGGATGTATTTCTCGGAAAACTCATAACATCTCTATAATACCAAAATTCTAGGAAGTTCTTCTATACTAATCCTCAAAGTTCATCTTAGGTCTACATGCTCTAATCAGAGTTTGTCTAAATCTAGCTTCCAAGGTTTGTACTAAACATCCTCTAATACCAACTATAACGCCCCGACCCTAGCTACCCAGAGCCGGTGCGTTACTTCGTAACATTGGCATGATCACAAAAGATCAAGTCTCGAAAGACCGATTAGTTTAGTAGCCTTGGAAACACTAGATACATTCATAAATGATACATTACATCACAAAGTGAAAAACTATAATAACATAGTCTCCATAGTCCACACTTCTATCCTCTTCGGACTATCCCAGCAGGTCATTCATAAAATACTTCCTCACATCCTGGAAAATATTAAAACATTGAAAGGGGTGAGCTCAGATGCCCAGTAAGGATAACAATATTGCGGACGCTTTCATAAATAAACATTAACATTTAAGGCAATGTATAACTAAAACAAAAGCCTTTTTAAACTTGAATATCAGCATAATATGGCAAAAATAAATTTAAATAATTCCATTTACTTACTCACATGTATATTCTACTAGTCGAATAATAACATGAAATATCAATAACCACTTTCATAATGAGGGAATGTATAATGCCAGACATTCTGAAACATTTTTTCAAGGCCTCGGCCAAGACGTCTAAAATGATTAAGGCCTCGGCCAAAACCATAAATCAAGTTGGGAAAGGGCCTCGGCCAATTCCACGTCTAGTTGTCTCATGAGACCTACCGATGCATCGGGGAGCTATAGTGGGCTCCACCCGTCACTTATTAAGTCCAATACATTACTCATATGAATAGGTTTAAACATTTCATAAACCATAACATAATCGTATCACATAAAACATGCATAAAGGAAACATAACATTTCCACATTTCAATCACAAGATATCAATACAACACATTGATATAATAAAAACGCATTCAAAACCATTTTCAATACCAAAATAAAAGACAGTTAAAACTTTGTATTTATTTTTCATTAAAAAAAAGATGGCTTGTAGAGGAATCCGAAACTCAAATAATGGTCACAGCGGTGGAGAAGTCGTTCTCGCCACATAAGTACGGAAAGAAAAACATTCCCTTTTTTCGTTTAGAAAAACGCTTCATATAAAAAGATTCCTTTTGAATAACCGTAAATGTCAAAGGGGTTTATACACCATATAAAAGAAAGTTGTGTATAAAACCAAATATGCCTCAATGAAAGGGGATTGAGACGAAGTCCTTAAAAGGATCATTTTTTATAAAGTAGGTCTATTATGTGTATTCACTATAATTACACATAAATAACGTAAAAATACAAGATAGGACATAATAATATCATGACATAATTTGAAAGTAGGAGATTAACCCAAAGAATAGAAATTGGGTTAAGAAGTTCCCTTAACTCATGTCTGACTTGACTCAACCGTTCTTTAACCTCCTGAATAATAAACTAGAGTTAATATATACCTTATTAAGAACCATTTTATATTTCATTATCCTTTTTTTATCACTTATTACAATGTTATGAACATTATGTAATTATTTAAGTTAATAACGGTCGTTTTGTCGATCTTTGGTACTTGAGTCAACAATAAACTTTTTATAAATACAAGTTGTTTATGTGGTAGAATATCCATTATCTCTAGAATTATATTCATGATTTAGATGTCATATATATCTTATATATCCTGTATATACATTCATTCATAATATTACGTAACATTTAGAGGTAAGAAATGAAATGCACCGTTCATGGAAACGGTAAGTCGTACGTACGCATGAACACTACTTTCATTTCTATTTCATATCTAATGGAATGAAATCGTAATCATATAAATGTATAATATAATTCCAGTAAAATATAGTGTATAATACCATTTACTCCATCCTTTATACATCCCACATATGGTATTAACGATTTAAATCACTTTTTTGGGGCGGTAGTCCGCACTCCCTAAAATGAAATTATCGCGTTAACCCATAATGGGAATCATAAAGTATGCCATAAATGAGAAATACAGAAGCATAAGGAAAACATAAACATAATATATATATCATATATAAAAATAGTGTCATCAAAATTGCCACCGTTATAGGTGTTAAAATAATTTGAACAATCATTGTTTCGTGAGGCAGTATTTCGCCACCCACAGAAACAGTATGTTCTTTAACCATTAGACGAAGGTGTGTGTAAGTGCAAACCAAATACTTATCATAAAAACATCCTAGTATATTTTAGATACTGGTATTGTTACAAAATAAATGAATGAAAAGAGTTTAAGGGGTTGGAGAATAAAAATAAAACAACAAACATTAGAGAAGACATTACCTCAAAATCGGGTAACTCTTTTTTATTTGAGCCAAAGGCTTCCTTGGGAAGAGTTCTGCCCAAAGTGAGGCTTCTAAGAGTAATAGGGGGAAGTTGGGAGAGTATTTGGGCAGAGGTTGGCCGAGCCAAATGGCATGAAGGTGTGAATAAGGTGGGAGAGGTGGGGGCCTTTTATAAGTGGAGAGGAGGGGCACTTTTGGAAAGTATTGAAATGTTATTCTATTATACAATGGTTTTCGGATTATAAAGGTCCCACACTTGTATAATTAAAGGATAAGGTGATAAGGGTTCGAAATATCCTCATCCAATAGGCTTTGGACAAGTGTATTCCTTGGAGTTTACATTATCTTCTCATTTCATTTAAATCGTTAAATAATGAGGTCATCGCTGCACCATCATGATGTCATAAATAATTTAATTTATTTAATGTCTAAAAATTATAAAAAAAATTACTATGATGTAGGAAATCGTTTTATCTTTCTAATGAATATTTATTATCAAAATTTGGACTTGTGTAACCCCACTTAAAAACTGTTTTAGTAAAACAACTCATTTTGTGTCAATTTAATTTTAACATTAAATAAATATATATTAATGTCATTTTCCAACCAAAGTGGCTCCATGGGGTCCACAAGTTTACCCATGGGTTTTCTTGGTCGGCCATGACACATCCAATAGGAGTAGGACAAGTGTCAAGCTTATATCATATTATTAAACCATTGTTTTTACCTTAAACTACACTAATTACCTCTAATCACGATTAAGAACTTAAAAGATACTATTCACCAAAAATTATTTTAATCTCATTGAACAACATTTTACTTCTTAATAACAACCATGTATGTCGGATTTTTGAAAATCAAATCACATAGGTGGTAATATTTCATTTAAATGAAAAATCAGTTATTTAACTACCACTTAGTGGTTTCACTATTCATCAAAAATTGAAGTTTTTCAGAACAATGCCAAAATTGCACCCTAAGATATAATTGATATTCCGAATTCAAAAATGATATCTATTTTACAAAATTCCGAACATATAAGTTGCATTAATTAATTTTATAATTAATTCCCGCTGTCACAACAAATAGCGTGTTTTTAAGAAACAATTTATATCAAAAGATTGGCAATTGTTTATGTCCAATTTCAATGTTAAAATAATTCTAATGACCATCATTGGATAAAATGGTAAAAATATATTCCAATTATACTTTAAAACCACTAAATATTTTAATTTATCACTATCAATTATTTTGATTAAAAAAAGTTGTTTTTAAGTATTTTTCACTATTCATAAAAAAGTAGAAGTTCTCAGAAAAATACCAAAAATTCAACATAGGCTAACCTCGATATTCCGAATCCAAAAATGAATTCCATTTTGAAATATAAAATTTCTATAATTTTAAAAAGTGGTTATTACTATTCATAACGGCTACTTTGATTAGTCGCGGTGTTTTAGAACTCGAAGTTGCGTACAATCCAAGCTATTGCATTATTGAATGAGAAGCGTATCATGGAAGCTCGGGGTGTTACATAAGGTTTGGTCAATAGACTTTTATCATGATAGGTCTTCATTAATGGACCACTTGTGGGTCTCTTGGATTTATATAGTATGTTTATTAACTATATATTATAAAAATACAATGTGACATGGTAAATGTCAAACTAATTAACTAAGAGTTAAAACTAAAAGATAAGGTTAATATAAGTACCCAAACCTGTCTAAATTCTATTGGTTGAGTGGTTTTCTACCTATCCCCACCTTAGAATTTAAATAGTAAACTTTGGATCCATTAGAAACCGAATATGAATTTATTATAAATTAATATTTCTAGCTTTTCCAAAGGTGCCCCTCACCACTCTTATAAAAGGGCAATCCTACTCATTTATTCACACCTTCAAAGCCTTTTGGTTCGGCCAAAATATGCCCAAATACTCTCCCAACTTCCCTCACTGCAACCTAGAGGACTTAGTTTTATCAGAAAGCCAACCTAAGGATCCCTTTTGATCAAATCAAAAAGAAGAACCTGAAGAAGATGTAATGATTTCACCACCCTTTTCCAAGTTCCTTTCTTCTTCCACTTCTTCTTCCTTTTTTGTTACCATTCTAAAATAATACCTCCAATATCATATATATACTGTGATGTTATTATAAATATGGTACAACCATATTCAGTATTCTATCCACCCTTTGAATAACATGTCACCATACGTGCGTACGTACGGCTTACCGCCTCTACGTCGTGGTGTAATTGTTATTCAATAGTATATTTGGATGGGTATAATAATGATGTGTAACTCATGTAAATAATAAATATAACATGTTAATGATTCTGTATATATGATATAACATCCATTTATATATTATTTTAATATCAATAGAATGATATTGTCACTCGTGCGTACGTACGGACTACCGTCTCCACGAACGCTATGAGATTCATTCTCCGTCGTATCCATTCAAGTATAATTATCATTTGATGATTTAAAAAATGATGTTTAAGGACTTGATATAATTTTGTATATGAATAACATACAACCTATCCTTTACAAACATGTCTTACGTAACAAAACATATATAAGAAAACAAGTAAGTTAACACTCGAAACAACGATAATTCAAAGATATCATTAACAAATCAATGTTAAAAGATCATATATGATATCATATTAATATATATGATTCTTGTATAATTTAATAATAATTATTTCACCCTTATACATGAGGTTAACCTACCCCAACCAAGGAAAAGTACAAGGTAAGGGGTTTTCATCTCACTCCTTATTCCCGTGAGATTCATGCCATATTGCCACCATTACCTTTTGTGTGGTGTATGTACTACCCATAATTATATTCTTTGTGTAATACACTTTCATTTATCTGTATGTACATATTTATTGTATGATACCTCTTTCATGGGTTGTATGTTTCGTAAGTTACCAAATTGGTAAGGGTTATTTCACAATCTCTTCATTATCCGAGGTTGTTTATACGTAATAATCTACTGGGATCTTTTTATCATCCACATCCATGTTTCTTAAAAATTTATTTCAAAACATTTTTACTATTTACTAGAATATGGGTTAAAGTCATTTATACCCCTGTTTGACTTTTTATAAGAGGTTTATAAAGGAATCTTTCCGTCTTTTTCCAAACAAGGTGTTTTTTAACCTTTTCGACAAAATTAAGGTAAGAATGTTTTTTTTAACTTATACGGCGTGTGCGGCTATTTTCCGCCGTTATAAAATCATAGAATCTTCCCTTACAAGCTTATAATAATATTTTCAAAGAAAATGTTTTATTTTATAAATATATGATTCTTAAATGATTTCAAAAATAGAAAGAGATATTTCTCTAAAAAGTGTTTTGATTTCATCTATGTCAACATCCTTTGATGGATTTTATGCTTATTTGAAGTTGATTTATTATGATACAAAGCTTCTATATTGTATTGAAGGTTTTGTGATATTTTTGACTGTGGATGTGCTATTTTTATACCATTCATAGTTTATGGTGAAATTATTTACATTTCGTATGCTAGTTGTAATACGAATGTTTATGTTATGTTTAAAACTTTTCATATGGGAATGAATTGGACTTAATATGTGACGGGTGGAGCCCGTTATAGCTCCTCGATGCATTGGTAGGTCTCATGAGACAAACTAGTGTTTTGGCACAAGGCCTTGGCAAAATCGTATTTGTAGTCTTGGCATGAGGCCTTGGCTATGTGGTTATGATAGTCTGGCATTATGCATTTCAACATTATGAAAGTGGTTATTGATATTGCATGTGATTATTCAATTAGTAGAATATCCATGTGAACAAGTAAATGGAATTATTTCATTTTACTTTTTCCATACTATGTTGAAGTTCATGTTTAAAAGGCTTTTGTTTTAGTAATTCATTGCCTTAAATGTTTATGCTTATTTTGAATGTTCCGCTATATTGTTATCCTTACTGGGCATTTGAGGTCACCCCTTTTTTATATTTTATTTTTCCCAGGATGTGAAGAAGTAAGTTATGAATGACCTACTGGGATATTATGAGGGGATAATAGTGTGGAATGTGGAGACATTATGTTGTTGTAGTAGTTTTTAATGTTATGATGTAATATAAAACTTATGAATACATCTAGTGTTTCCAAGGCCACTAAACCAATCGTTCTTTCGAGATTGGATCTTTCTTTTGATCAGGCCAATGTTATGTAATAATGCGCTGACACTGGGTAACTATGATCGTGTCGTTACACAAGTTATCCAATTATGGTGAATTATTCAATACCGGGCAACTAATTGGCATAACCAAAACCAAAAAGGAAAGAAACAGCCAAAAAAAATTTAAGCATTCACACCTGGTGCTCTTGAAAGTCACAACAAAAAAGGGATAAGTGAGATCCCTTAAAGTATTGGAACCAAAGAAATCCCCAAGACACATCCCCATGTCCCCAAAATCCAGGATCCAACGTTCTCTAAACACTAGAGGATTCCACCCCAATTCCTGATATAATCAGAGTGACCACACAACCTCAAATTCACATCTTGAGAAAGGTCAACAACAGGGGATCCCATCCCCACCTATATCACCCCAGCAATCGTCCAGTGAAAGAAACAACCAAACCGCTTCCACCAACACAAAGTAATCCAAAGAAGGTATTTTTAGATTTAAAATATTTAACACACTCCATCGTTTCAATTCCACTGTTCCATAACCGGGGTTATCACAGAAAAGGGTTAATCTTGGTTCTTTAAATTTATTTGACCCATTATATGTAACTAACCAATTCCATGTTACGGTTATTTAAACATCCCAGAGCACCGATGTCTATTAGTGCACAAATAAAGACCACCAACGACCATAATTTTCAGTGAGCATAGGCTAGTACAATTCACAACACATAAACACACAAAGAGTAGAGTAGAAAATCGATCACCCCCCCTTTAATTCTTTTAAAGGTCCATTCACTATCTTAGTTATGTTTGGTTTCATCAATTTCCATAGAATAAAAAGCATGTCCACCCCACATGATACACCGAAAGAAGAGAAGAAGGATAAAATCCCTACTTGGTTGATCATAGATCGAAGTTTTTCTCCCCACGCCAAAAGAGGGGAAGCGCGACTCGCAGGGCTCCCGCACAGGTGCACCACTTACCTCGGGAAAGAAAGGACTTCCAATGCACAAGGAAAAGGAGGAGACTATCCAAGAGGGAGAAGAAGAATTTCTAGCGTGATAAAAATATGATATCCTTAACATTATGGGATATGTAATTTGAACGCCATGGATGTCGGATTTTGGATCTTCCACGTGGTCGGGTGGTTACACATGACTGAATTAATTTTTATTTAATAGGGAGGTTTCTTGGGATTTATAGAAATTAATAATGGGTTAAAACGGCCTTGAAATTCCTTAAAAGATCAAAAAGGATAAAAATAATAGTTACGGGAAAAACTGTAGAAGGAAAACCAAACAAGGTTGGATAACAATGATCGGTCGCACTGAACAAGGTGCGACCCCTTAGGATCCTAGAATTTGGAAAAGGGATGAATCATGAGGTTCTGGGTAAATACATCAGATACCTCTCAAACTATTCTCACCCTCGAGTATCCAGAAGCAGACTCGAAGGAAAGAAGGGGGTCCGAACAACCACCCTGGAAGATACCTCTCAGGAGTGAACCTGTCTAACATAGTAACGCCTTATCTCTTGAACAATCACAGACATACAACCACTCCTTTCCCTGTGAAACCATGCAAAACAAATGACTAAACTGTCTGGCCTTGTTGGAGAGGGGTTTCCCTTCCTCCGTGTTAAGATACTATCTGCTTTGGGCTGCACTGACTCGCCCGCACGGGTTTAGGCGCATCCACTTTAATGCTTCTTAATGAGGAATCAGGTCCCCCTCCCCATCCTTTAGGAATCTTCACCCTCATTCATAGAAAAATTAATGTGCACAAACCATAGTCAACTAGGTAAAGCATTACATAGAAAACAAGTACCGACAAAACATGATAAAACTCAAAACAACTCTGGGTACTGTGCACACATCTGTGCTTACCTCTCCTAGGTACTCTCATTATGCCCACCATTCCTCCATATCGCACAAACCAATGGGATGGTTCATACATTAAGCACCTTCTCATTATGACCCTCGATCATCTCTGGCCATTCCACGAAGGTTGCATCGTCCTTGATATCTAGATCTCCCTAGTTGAGGATGTGCTAATCGTTGTGCAGATACCGACGACGCTGGGACACTTGGAAGACATCGTATAATGACCCATACTTTACATAAATTGTTATTACCTCAAAATTGAAGCACACTTATTACAACATATAACAAAACCATGAAAGGACCGTATAGGTATAGTGTCTTTAGAAACATGAAATCATAAACAACTGGTTCATAAAGCATCTACTTTGCCTCCCATTTATTTCATCATATCTGGAGTCCCTTTTTGGCATATTCTACTTAATAACCTTCTTCCTGACCTGGGGAAATAAAACATACAAAAGGGTGAGCTCAAATGCTCAGTAAGAGTAAACAAAAGAAAAATCAATCACATCATATACATAAGCACATAACTTTTGGAATTCTTAACCTACAAAAGAGATCATAATTTCATAACATGGGATAAATCATAGTAGTGAAATGTAATCCCAATAATCATAACATAAAACATGAAACATGGTTTCATACACACATAATCATTGAGAATCATTTACTGTTAGTCAAAACTCATTGCCAAGACTATCTTAGTGGACAAAGTCCACTTCTGAACCGAGTTCACTCCTCATTTCAGTCCTGTTTCACTGAATCGGTTTAACCTGCCATTCTAGCCATGTCTATCTCATGAGATATAAAATATTTACCCAATGCATTGGAGGGAGATATAGGACACACCCTTCTCATAATTATACCATTCTTATGTGTGCCACAAAATCATAAACCATACATCATAGCATAACCCATGTAATATAAATGGGAATCTTAAACATCGTGACATCCTAAAACAATTCAAATCAGATAATGGAATTCATAAAAATATTTCCATCACAACATAATAAAATCCATGTAATAATATGGATAGAAATAGAACCCTATATTATCTTAGATGGAAAATAATTTTGATAAAACTCTTGAACTCCATTCTTGAGGAAAATATCCTTTCTACTTTAAAAACATTTTTCCTTTCTTAACATGTCATACAATTTTAAACTAAAAGAAGTTGATTAAAAATAAACTTGAAAACATGTAAAGGAAGATTCTTGGAAATATTGTTTTAAAAATCCATTCATGCTGTATAAGTTAAAAAACATTCTTCTCGTACTTTTTTCGGAAAAGTCAAAAAGTACCTCGTACGAATAACGACAAAAGATTCATTTCATATCATTTACTAAAAACTAACCGAAGGGTAAAATTGGATATAAAATATTGTAGAAGAATATAAATATTACATATTGAGGAAAAATGGATGTGGATGATAAAATACACCCCAGTAAATACCAAAGTATAAACAATCTCAGATAAAAATGAGATTGTGATATTTCGCTTACCTTAGGTCCGATTTTCCTCGTAAGTGTCCGAACCTCCTGTATAATGATTTAAATAATGTTATCGACTTATTCCGAAATCATAATTATTGTTATGATATCATATATGGTCATATTCTTAGCTTCTTATTAGTAATATTTCATTACAACTTGTTATTCAGGTGTTTATTACTTTTTGTTCTTATGCGTGTTTTGTCGAATAAATTCTTATTCTTCTAATTAGGTTATAGATACCCCATTTCCAGAATGTTATTAGTGTAATATATATAATATTCAATCATTCAATTAATTTATATAATCATTATGCAATGAAGATCATGTAGAACGAGTCGCATCACATCGTGGAGACGGTATTCCGTACGTACGCACGAGCGATGATATCATTCCCATGATCATGGAATTGTATTGGAGTGTATGTATACTATTTCATAATCAATATCACTTTACAATAATCATATATAGTCATTATTTATACCATTATACCCATCCAAGTAAGGTGGTGTTGGAAAGTAGATTACACCACGGCGTGGAGACAGTATTCCGTACGTACGCACGCGCGGTAATTTCATTTTCCGTAGGATGGATAGATGGTGAAATAGGGTTGTTTCATACTTATAATAACATATCAGTATATGAGTGATACTGATGTTATTACTTCATAATGAAACAACCGAAGAATAAGAAGTGGAAGAATAAATAAAGATGAAAGAATCGGTAAGGGACATTACATCTTCTTTGAAGTGCTTCAATGAGACCTCCTTTTAGGGCACTAAAATTGGACTTTGAAGAAGACCAGGACCTCTAGTATATATCTAGGGAAGTGTAGAGGGGAATGTGGCAGGGGTTGGCCGAGCATGAAGGCTCAATGTGGTGTGAGGAAGAGAGGGATGAGGTTCCCTTTTATAAGGGAGGAGAGGGGCACCTTTAGAATAACTAAAAATATTATTTTATTATAAATCCAAATTCGGTTTTAAATAGATACAAATTGATTTATTTCTAAGATAAGGTAGGGATGGGTCGAAATCCTCTCATACAATAGAATTTAGACAAGTTTAGGTTCCTATTGTGACCATATCATTTAGACTGAACATTAAGTTAAATAAATTTACTTTTACCTTGTCTTCCTGTGTTCTTACACTATAAGGTTAATAAACTTACAATAACAATCCAAACGAACCCCAAGTTGTTTATTATTAATATATATAACCATATCTAAGATATTTGGCCGAACCATATATTTTTAGGAATAAAATAACAATTAATAATATAATATTTGTTTTAAAGACTATTTTATGTCAATTTTGACACTATTTAGTAATTGATTTTTGAAAAATCATAACAGAATTATTAGTTCGAACAAAGTTAATTAAATCATTAATAACATGTCATATTAACCTATAAAATTTGTTGAATTCATAAAAAGTCTCAAATTACATTTATTTGGGTATTAATAAATCAATTATGTAAATATTTCATTAATAAGATAACTACTGCATCATCTTTGTGTCATAAAAAAATTAAATTATTTAATGTCTAAAAATTAAAAATAAAATACCATTATGTAGGAAATATTTTTAGATTTATAATGAATATTTATAGTAGAATTTATCTTATATATAAACTTATATTAAAAATTATTTACTTATTAAACTTTGATTATAACTATTTTAACCCTTCTTTAAATAAATTAATAATAAATGTCTAAATCTTATCCAAGTTGTCATAAATGGTCATATTTTATTCCTAAGTTTGTTTTTGTTCAAATTACACTTATCCAATAGAATGAGGACATGTTTTAGGGTAATAATAATATCATTTTTACCCTTACTTACCATATTTACTTTTAACCGTGGTAAATAAAAGTAAAAAGTTACTATTCACCAAAAATTATTTTCATCTCATTGAACCAAATTTTACTTACTAACATCAACCGTGTCTCTCGGATTTTTGAAATTCCACTCACAGAAGTGGTAAAATTATGTTTTATGAAAAATTCAGTTTTTTTAACTAATACTTAGTGGTTTCACTATTCATTAAAAATTGAAAGTTTTCAGAAAAATACAAAAATTTCACCCTAGGATAATTTTGATATTCCAAATCCAAAAATGAAGGCCATTTTGAAAAATAAAATTTATAAAATTTCAAAAAGTGGTTATTACTATTCATAAAGGCTAGTTTTAATAATATTTTATTAGCATATCATTGTTTAGTGAAACTCGGTATTGCATACGACACAAGCTATCGAGGAAGGTCACAATTTCGTGTAAAGCAAGCCAAGAAAGTTCTGCATGTAGAAAAATATTCCTTTGATGATTTATATAACATAAAAGTCTCGGGTGTTACATTCTACCCCCCTTAAAATGAATTTCGCCCTCGAAATTCGTCACTTTGTAACAAACAGATGAGGATACCTCTCCCTCATCATATCCTCAAGCTCCCATGTAGCTTCTTCTAATTGGTGGTTCCTCCATTAAACTTTCACCAATAGAGTGGTCTTGTTTCGTAGGAATTTTTCTCTGTGATCCAGAATCTCTATCGGCTGTTCTTCATAAGAAAGATACTGCTCCAGCGGTACAACTTCTGAGCTGAGTACATGTGAAGGATCGGGTATGTGCTTTCTCAGGAGAGATACATGGAACACATCATGAACTTGAGAGAGATTCAGTGGAAGCGCCAATCGTTAAGCTACCTTCCCAACACGATCCAGTATTTCGAAAGGACTGATATATTTAGGGCTCAACTTCCCCTTCTTTCCAAATCTCATTACCCTCTTCCAGGGAGATATTCGTAAGAACACTTTATCACCCACTTCAAACTCTAGGTCTTTTCTTTGGTTGTCAGCATAACATTTCTGTCGACTCTGAGCTTCTCTTTTGTGTTGTTGAATAGATCTGACATTTTCTACCATTTCATCAACGAGATCGGGTCCTAATAGCTTTCTTTCCCCAACTTCATCCGAGCAAGTTGGAGTCCTGAATTTCTTTCCATATAGAGCTTCATAAGGAGCCATCTGAATACTAGAGTGAAAGCTATTATTATAAGAAAATTCCACCAAAGGTAGCTGTTGATCCCAACCACCTTTGAAATCCATAAAGAAATATCTCAATATATCTTATAGAGTTTGAATTGTTCTCTCAGACTGACCGTCTGTCTGAGGAAGATAAGAAGTGCTGAAACTCAACACTGTATCCAGAGTATGCAGAAGACTTCGCCAAAACTTCGAGGTAAATCATGGATTCCGATCAGATATAATAGAAAGTGGTACTCCATGTAATCTTACCACTTCCTCTACATATATCCTGGAAAGATGATCCAGAGATAAATCCTCTCTAATAGCAATGAAGTGTGCAGGCTTTGTAAGACGATCCACTATGACCTAGATAGCATTATATCCTTTGGACGTTTTAGGAAGTCCTGTGACAAAGTACATAGTGATGTTTTCCCATTTCCATTCGGGTAAGGGTAATGGTTGTAACATCCCCTTAGACTTCTGTCTCTCAGCTTTAACTTGTTGACAAACCAAGCATCGAGAGACATATTCAGCAACATCTCTTTTCATTCCATCCCACCAGAAGTACTCTTTCATGTCCCTATACATCTTCGTGCTTCCAGGATGAATAGAGAATGAAGAACTAGAGCCTCATCCAGCAGCTCCTTCTTTAATTCGGGGATGGGAGGAACACAATCCCGATTCCGGAACTTTATTATCCCATCACAATCAAGGTTGAATTTAGGAACATTTCTCACCTTCTTTTGTAACTCGACATCTTCTTTCTGTGCCTCTTTTATCTTCACATGTATAGATGTTTGAACATTAATTTGGGAAAGACACGATTTTTCCCCTTTCATTATAATTCCAAGATCCATCCTTTGTAAATCCACAAATATTGGATCTTTTGTGATCCTCATCATAGATAAACTGGCATGGTCTTGTCGACTTAATGCATCTGCCACCGTGTTTGCTTTCCCAGGGTGGTAATGAATTGAGCAGTCGTAATCCTTAATCATCTCCAACCATCTTCTTTGGCGCATATTCAGGTCCTTTTGTGTTAAAATATACTTCAAACTTTTATGATCAGTATAAATATCACACCTCTCACCATAATGGTAATGCCTCCAAATCTTTAATGCAAAGATTACCACAGCTAACTCCAAATCATGAGTTGGGTAATTTTTCTCATGTATTTTCAACTGTCGTGAGGAATAATCTATCACCATATCATTTTTTATAAGAACGCACCCGAACCCTTGTTGGATGCATCACTGTAGATCAGAAACATTTCTCCACTACAAGGCAGTGTGAGCACATGCGCCCTGGATAACCTTCTTTTCAACTCCTTGAAATTATATTCACATTCCTCAATCCAAACAAACTTAACACCTTTCTGAGTCAAGTTGGTGAGTGGATTAGATAATCGTGAAAAAATCTTTCACAAAACGTCGATAATATCCAGCCAAACCAAGAAAACTTCGGATCTCAGTTACTGTTGTTGGTCTCGACCATCTTTCGATAACGTCTGTTTTTGCTGGATCCACAGATATCCCCTCTTTTGAGATTATGTGACCCAAAAATAAAACTTTTTGAAGACAAAATTCACACATGGTAAATTTGGCATAAAGCATCTCCTTTCTCAGGGTCTTCAATATAATTCTCAAGTGATCTTCATGTTCTTCCTTGCTCTTTTAATAGACAAGAATATCGTCTATAAAGACTACCACAAATTGATCAAGATAGTCTCTAAATACTCTATTCATTAGATCCATGAAGATAATAGGAGCATTAGTAAGACCAAATGGAATCACTATAAATTCATAGTGTCCATAACTTGTACGGAAAGCCGTCTTTGGTATATCCTCCCTTTTGACCCTTAATCGATGATACCCTGAATGAAGATCAATCTTGGAAAAGTATTGAGCTCCGCGTAGTAGGTCAAATAGGTCATCAATGCACGGGAGAGGATATTTGTTCTTGATAGTGATCTTGTTAAGTTCTCGACAATCAAGGCAGAGTCTCATTGATCCATCTTTCTTCTTAACAAACAGAACAGGTGCTCCCTAAGGTGACGCACTAGGGCGTAGGAACCCCTTATCAAAATTCTCTTAGAGTTGCTTCTTCAATTCCTACAAATCAATTTTGACCATTCTATAAGGTGTCTTTGAAATAGGAAAATCATCCGGTATGAGTTCTATTGAAAACTCAACTTCACGATTCGGTGGAAGACCCGGTAATTCCTCCATAAAGACATCATCAAACTCCCGTACAATGGGAATATTCTTAATAGTGGGTTTCTCACCAACCATTTGAGATAAATAACATTCATTTAGTGGAATCAATACCCATAAAATGGAAGAAATTTCCACTGGATGGTTATGTTCATCCTTGCATCGATAGACGATCATAGATTGATCTGGAATATGAAATGTGACTTCACTTCTTTGGCAATTGATATGAGATCAATGTAGAGAAAGCCAATCCATGCAAAGAATCACATCAAATTCCACTATAGGAAGGATCACAAGATTTGCAGGAAGCACTTTCCCACAAACTTCAATCGGAGAAGAATTATAATCTTTTGATGCGATTGTTGTGCCATTAGGGGTTGTCACAGCTAACTCAACATCTAAATGTTGAGGTAATACGGTGATATCCTTAGAAAATTATTCAGAAATAAAGGAGTGGGTGGATCCAGAATCAAATAAAACATTTGCTACTTTAGAGTGGATGGTAAGTGTACCTTTCACCACATCGTTATCGTACTCCACATCGCTGATAGAAATTGTATGTGACTTTCCTTTGTCTTTAGCCTTAAGAGTTTGTTGACGTCGTCCATCATCATCAACCCTTGGATTTGGGCACTGATTGGCATAATACCCCATCTCCATGCACTTGAAACATTGAAGTGTATTAGGGCCATTTTGTGTATCCCTTCCTTTGTTTGCATCATTAGACATCTTCTTCCAATCATTGCGGCATTAAAATGCCTGATGACCTTCCTTTCCACATTTGAAACATTTACTTGTCCCTTTAAGACAACTCCCTCCATGTTTCTTTCCACACTTTGAGCATAAGGGAAAGCTCATATTCTTTTCAGTGTGCTCTTTATATTTTCCTTTGAATTCCATTTTCCTCTTCTTATCAAACCCATATGAATGATGGGTTACTCCAATCTCCATCTCGACATTGAGAGCACATCGAAATATTTCCTCGTAGCTATTGAAGTCCCTTATGGCTAACGCCCTTCGGAGACTTGGTTTTAAGAAACTAAAGAATCAATTGATCTTACTCTCAGGTTGGATAATAATACTAGAAGCGTACCTTGCAAGTCTTGTAAAATTTGCATCATAAGTACCAACAGATTCCTCATCCTTTTGCTTCAGTTCAAGATACTCCTTCTCTATCTTTGTTCGGAGAATACGAGGGAAGTACTTATTGAAAAATAAGTTCTTGAACTCATCCCATTCCATGGACCCAATTTAATCCCTTTGCCTCGTATTCTTAATAAGATTCCACCATTGATCAGCATCTCCTTCCAAACGATACACTGCTAGGATGACTTTATCATCTTCAGAACATTGAAGAACTGAAAATATCTTTTCAGGAGTACTAATCCATTGTTCAGCAACTAATGGATTAGTAGACCCACTGAAAGAAGGTGGGCGGTGCCTCATGAAGGATTCAACAGAATGGTGCTCCTACCTTTGCTCGTTTGGAAGTCCTACATGATTCATAGCTTGAGAATGTTGTGTGATCATGGCTACAAGATTTTGCATTCTGGATCCCATAAAGTTTGGTTGCTCCGGGGGACAATCATTGCATTTCCCGTCGCATTCCGCATTAACACAGTTCCTTCAGGTTCCAGCCATTGACTAAAACCAAGAATAATAGTGTGAGCAACACTAATTATAATAGGAAAACCACATAATCATGAATAAAATTTCACACTTAAGGTCTTATACTAGGTTATTCATGGTCATTTCTGAAACACTATGATTTTTTTCTATGCTTAGAATTATCCTTAGGGTTCTTACTAAGGCTTTCACATTCTAGTTTCCAAAGGTTGAATATACCTTTCCACTGATACCACCTATAACGACCCATACTTTACATACATTGTTATTACTTCAAAATTGAAGCACAGTTATTACAACATAACACAAAACCATGAAAGGACCGTATAGGTATAGTGTCTTTAGAAACTGGAAAGCACAAACAACTAGTTCATAAATCATCTACTTTGCCTCCCATTTATTTCATCATATCTAGAGTCCCTTTTTGGCATATTCCACTTAATAACCTTCTTCCTGACCTGGGGAAATAAAACATAAAAAAGGGTGAGCTCAAATGCTCAGTAAGAGTAAACAAAAGAAATATCAATCACATCATATACATAAGCACATAACAATTGGAAATCTTAACCTGCAAAAGAGATCCTAATTTCATAACATGGGATAAATCATAGTAGTGAAATGTAATCCCAATATTCATAACATAAAACATAAAACATTGTGTCATACACACATAATCATTGAGAATCATTTCTTGTTATTCAAGACTCAATTCCAAGGCTATCTTAGTGGACAAATTCCACTTTTGGACTGAGTTCACTCCTCGTTTCAGTCCTGTTTCACTGAACTGGTTTAACCTGCAGTTCCAGCCATATCTATCTCATGAGATATAAAATCATTACCCAATGCATTGGAGGGATATATAGTTCCCACCCATCTCATAATGATACCATTCTTATGTGTTCCACAAAATCGTAAACCATACATCATAGCATAACCCATGTAATAAAAATGGGGAGCTTAAACATCGTGACATCGTAAAACAATTCATATCAGATAAAGGAATTCAAAAAAATATTTCTATCACAACAAAATAAAATACATGTAATAATAGGGATAGAAACAGAACCCTATATTATCTTAGATGGAAAATAATTTTGATAAAACTCTTGAACTCCATTCTTGAGGAAAATATCATTTCTACTTCAAAATCATTATTCCTTTCTTAACATGTCATACAATTTTAAACTAAAATAAGTTGATTAAAAATAAACATGAAAACTTGTAAAGTATGATTCTTGTAAATATTGTTTTAAAAATCCATTCATGCCATATAAGTTAAAAAAACATAGTACTTTTGTCGGAAAAGTCAAAAAGTACCTCGTACGAAAAACGACAAAATATTCCTTTCATATCTTTTACTAAAAACTCACTGAAGGTTAAAATTGGATATAAAATATGGTAGAAGGATATAAATATTACATATTGAGGAAAAATGGATGTGGATGATAAAATACACCCTAGTAAATATCAAAGTATAAACAATCTTGGATAAAAATGAGATTGTGATATTTCCCTAACCTTAGGTCCGATTTTCCTCGTAAGTGTCAGAACCTATTGTATAATTATTTAAATAATGTTATTGACTTATTCCAGAATCATAATTATTGTTATTATATCATATATGGTCATATTCATAGCTTTTTATTAGTAATATTTCATTACAACTTGTTATTTGGGTTTTTATTACTTTTTGTTCTTATGCGTGTTTTGTCGAAAAAATTCTTATTCTTCTCTTTAGGTTATAGATAACTCATTTCTAGAATTTTATTAGTGTAATATCTATCATATTCATTCATTCAATTCATTTATATAATCATTATGCAATGGAGATCATGTAGAACGAGTCGCATCACATCGTGGAGACGGTATTCCGTACGTACGCACGACCGATGATATCGTTCCCATGATCATGGAATTGTATTGGAGTGTATGTATACTATTTCAGAATCAATATCAATTTAAAATAATTATATATAGTCATTATTTACACCATTGTACCCATCCAAGTAAGGTGGTGGTGGAAAGTAGATTACACCACGGCGTGGAGACGGTTTCCGTACATACGCACGCGCGATGATTTCATTTTCCGTAGGATGGATAGATGGTGAAATAGGGTTGTTTCATACTTATAATAACATATCAGTATAATAGTGATACTGATGTTATTACTTCATAATGAAACAAATAAATAAGAAGAAGTGGATGAAGAAATAAAGATGAAAGAATCGGTAACGGACATTACCTCTTCTTTGATGTGCTTCTTTGAGACCTCCTTTTAGGGCACTAAAATTGGTCTTTGAAGAAGACCAAGACCACTAGGATGTCTCTAGAAAAGTGGAGAGGAGAAAGTTCCAGGGTTTGGCCGAGTTTGAAGGCTCAATGTGTGTGAGGAAGAGAGGGATGAGGTGCCCTTTTATAAGGGAGGAGAGGGGCACCTTTGGAATAACTAAAAATATTATTTTATTATAAATCCAAATTCGGTTTTAAATAGCTCCAAATTAATTTATCTCGAAGCTAAGGTGGGGATGGGTCGAAATAATCTCATCCAATAAAATTTAGACAAGTTTAGGTTCCTATTTTGACAATATCATTTACATTTAACATTAAGTTAAATAATTTTACTTTTCTTGTGTCTTCTTGTGTTCTTACACTATAAGATTAATAAACATACTATAACAATCCAAACGAACCCCAAGTAGTTTATTATTAATATATATAACCTTATCTAAGTCATTTGTCCGAACATTATATTTTTAGAAATAAAATAACAATTAATAATATAATATTTTTTTAAAAACTATTTTATGTCAATTTTGACGCTATTTAATAATTGATTTTTGTGAAAATCATAACAGAATTATTAGTTCGAAAAAAGTTAATTAAGTCAATAATAACATGTAATATTAACCTATAAATTTTTTAGAATTCATAAAAAGTCTAAAATTACATTTATTTGGGTATTTATAAAATCAATTATGTCAATATTTCATTAATAAGATAATTACTGCATCATCTTTGTGTCCTAAAGAAATTAAATTATTTAATGTCTAAAAATTAAAAATAAAATAACATTATGTAGGAAATATTTTTATATTTTTAATTAATATTTATAGTCTAATTTATCTTATATATAACCTTATATGAAAAATTATTTACTTATTAAACTTTGATTTTAACTATTTTAACCCTTCTTTAAATAAATTAATAATAAATGTCCTAATCTAATCCATGTGGGACTAAATGGTCATATTTTATTTCTAAGATTGTTTTTGGTCGAATTACACTTATGCAATAGAATTATTACATGTGTTAGGGTAATAATAATATCATTTTTACCCCTAATTACCCTATTTACTTTTAACCGTGGAAAATAAAAGTAAAAAAGTTACTATTAAAAAAAAATTATTTTCATCTCATTGAACCAAATTTTACTTACTGATATCAACTGTGTCTCTCAGATTTTTGAAATTCCACTCACAGAAGCAGTAAAATTATGTTTTATGAAAAATTCAGTTTTTTAACTACCACTTAGTGGTTTCACTATTCATCAAAAATTTAATGTTTTCAGAAAAATACCAAAATTTTACCCTAGGATAATTTCAATATTCCGAATCCAAAAATGAAGTCCATTTTGAAAAATAAAATTTATAATATTTCAAAAAGTGGTTATTACTATTCATAACGGCTAGTTTAAATAATATTTTATTAGCATATCATTGTTTAGTGAATCTCGGTATTGCGTACGACGCAAGCTATTGAGGAAGGTCGCGATTTCATGTAAAGAATTCCAAGCAAGTGTTGTGTGTAGAAAAAGATTCCTTTGATGATTTATATAACATAAATGTCTCGGGTTTTACACATCGTGCACCCTTTGTAGCTATGGTGGCAACGCCAGCTGATAAGCCACCTCGCCGACCCGGTGCAACACCTCAAAGGGTACGAATAACCTGGGAGAGAGATTACTTCCCTTACCAAACCTCCGCCGCCCATGCCGAGGGGAGACCTTCAAGATCACGTGGTCCCCGACTTAGAACTCTACGGGCCTTCT
Organism: Viscum album; assembly: GCA_963277665.1. Taxonomy (NCBI): domain Eukaryota; kingdom Viridiplantae; phylum Streptophyta; class Magnoliopsida; order Santalales; family Viscaceae; genus Viscum; species Viscum album. Next base: position 565,957,885 of record OY728162.1, read on the forward strand.
CCTATCATCTTCATATGACTTCTTCCAGTCCTAAACCGCCTTCATCCTCTCTCGTATAAGCTGCACCTTCTCTTTTTTGTTCTGTACCACCTCCGGGCCAAGAACACCTGCCTCCCCGACTTCTGTCCAGCACACGGGTGAGTGACAAGGCCTCCCGTACAAGGCTTTGAACGGAGCCATGCCAATGGTAGAGTGGTAGCTATTATTGTAAAAGAACTCAACCAGAGTCAAGACCTTCCTTCTTTATGTTGAAGAATAGATAATGACCCCTGAAACCCACCTTCAATAGGTCCCGGAGTGGCGACCAGCTCCAAGGGTATAGATTCACATACAAAATGGAAGGCAATACCCTTTTTATTTTTATAGGGATGAGAGATAAGATAGAAACCCCAAAAATACCAAATATGAAAGTAAAGGAAAATCCAAAAGTAACTCATTCCCATATGCATGTTCAATTGTAAATAATACAAGCCTCAAAAACTCCAAAGGTAAAGTACCAATAAAAAGGAAAATGACAATGAAAACTGCCACAAGTTCTGCGCTAGTACGGTCCCGCATGTTCCCTGAAGTCCTCCTAGAAACCTGAAAATTATTTTATATACATAGGGTGAGAATACAAGTATACTTAGTAGGGTAACCAAAGACTCTCGTGATCAAGTGTGACCCCTTAGGATCTTAGAATTAGGAAAAGGGATGGATCATGAGGGTCTGGGTCATTAAAATATATAACTTAGAATTATGATAAAAATTACCCTATCAACCCATAAATTATCCTTAAAAGGTTTTAATACCAAAATATTTATAAACCTTTCCATTATTACAATGTTTTAGGAATCATAACCGCACTCCCAAATCTGGTTCTCTTAGATAGAAAATTAATTTTTTTCTTCGATACATACTTTGAAGGCCTAAATAGAACCATCCTTAATTGAATATCAACATAAAGTATTTCAACTATTACATATGTATTATATTTTATGGTTTATATATTTATATGATTAGGTTGATATATAATCATACAAAACAGATTTTCTACGTATCAAACATTAATTTTTCCACAATATGTGAAACTACTTAATCCATAATGTGTCTTCAAAATTGCTTATAAGTTATTACACATAAGATATCATTTTAAAAAAATCATGTGTAATATTTTTATTCATAAAATGGATAAATGGAAACTAAATATGGGGTGAACTAATATTATCAATAAAGGAACGATTTAAATGGTGAAATAATGGAATAAAAATGAAATTCAGGTATGAATAGGTAATAAAAATAATTCCATAATCAACATGAAACTTAGAGAATTTTATATTCATGTGAATGAATAAAACCATGGATATCAAAAATACTGATCTCACAATAAAGGAATTATTAATTTCAAGCATCAAACACCTATTAAAATGTTCTTTTCTTAAGAGACACTACATTTCCTTGAGACTGACGTTAAGTCATCATTCAAAATTGGGACGACACACACCAAATACCCAAACAAGTATTCTCTCATGAGGCATATTGATTCATTGAGGGGAAATTGAATTATAGGCCCACCCATTACCTATTTAAGTCCAATGAATTCAACATAACTTTTATCAATAAATTTCATACCATTACCTGAGACAAAATTGACTAAATAAAAAATGGTTATCCATATTATGAGAAATATAAAATTCAATAAATAATCATCATTCATTATCACTAAATAATAATTAATAATGTTAATACATTCCCACATCTTAATAAAATGTATAACTTAATCATAACCCATATTGAGAAAGAAGGTGGATGGTAAAAAAATACATAGTAAATATTCCAATAATTATTCATATATTAATAATAATATATGGCTTTACAATAATTTTTAACATTTCAACAAAATAATATTTTTTTAGATGAACTCCATCTAATATAAATAATTCAAAATGTGTTGTTCATGTTAGATAAAAATACGAGTATATAGATAAGTCAATAATTGAAAAAAATTCTAATAATCAATCTGTGGGATGAATGTGGATGGTTTCAAAAGAACATATCTGTAGTGTAACAAAGGAATTCTACAATGTTTTTTACATAGTTGAAAAACAACCATATAAAAGAATAAATTAATGATACATCCCAAAAACATATCATGAATTGGATTGTTTGGTATCATGTGTTACATACCCTAATATATATATATATATATATATTAGTAAAAGTATAGAGACCTAAAACCTCTTAGGTTAAATCCTTTTAAAATGAAATTTAGAAAATATGTGGAAACAAAAAAGAGATTTTAGAAAAAAAATTAATATTAACATAAATGATGTCTTTATGATTAACATCCAAAATTATAATTTCCAAAGGTGAAGTGAAAAATCATATAAATAATTAATATTTGAAATAACATAAAATAATTGATCCTTGGAAGTGAAATAATTTTTTCTATATGTCATGTAGATCCAAAACAATTTATTATTAATGGGACAATGTAAGTACTTGAAATAAAATTTGTTGAAAACTATCATGGTAAAAATATTGATAAAAAATTATTTTCATTAAAATTTAATTTTTCCAAATAGGATAATAAAATAACATATAAAAAATTAGGTTTGGTTAACCCAAGAATTAAGAAAATGTTTTAATGATAAAACATGTTAACTCAAAGAATGAGAATTGAGTTTTTAATATCCCTTCCATGTAACATATCTAAAATAGTTAAAAATAATTTTCAGCTTTTTATATTTATGGAATATATATCCCTAGAAAAAATGACATTTTTCCATATAATACAATATGAGTGTTTATTTCATCAAACATATATGTTCAATGGAATGGTAATAACTCAATGAATGAATGTTCAGTTATGAAAAATACTTACTGTTGGGAAATAATCTGATTCAATAGTTACATGAATAATAGAATTTGTTTTTTTGTAAAATCCCATGAAATAAAAGGATTATGTTAAGAATACATCCATAGAAATAAAATACTCCATACCAAAGTATAATTTTTTTCACAAAATGTATTATATCTCAAATAATTATAATTGAGGAAAACAAACCCCTAATGGAATGAGAAACACTTTATTAAATTCCCTTGAACTGATTTTTTTATAGTAATTAATCATAAAATATCATAATTTGAATATAATTATAAATTTTATATCTAAACTAAAAATAATATAAACCATTTAAATGAAATTTCTTTAATAATACAAATCATGTATCAATGTGGGGAATATGAGATGAAAGCATTGTCAACCATTTTAAAATTAGAAAAAAATACCATGAATGAGTTATCATGAAATGAATAGTTAAATATCATAAAAATAATGAATAGATATATATATATATATATTAGAATTAGGTATAAAGAACCAGAATAAAACATTACATCATCATGACATTTGGATAACGAATTTACATTCTTCCACGTTGAGGATCTTTTTAGGATTATAGTTTTTAGGGAATTAGGCCATACCAATTACAATATATCTCAAATATCACAAATTAGACACATATACTCTAAACAATTTTTTCACAATAATAAAACACATTAAATAAAACAAGAATTATTTTCTTGTTAAAAATCTTATGGAATTGTTCCTTTCTATTATGTTTTAATATACCCTCTGAAAAAACATTCCTAATACATGGGATGTGCATAAAATTCTTATTAAGGTATATAAAATATGGGAAGAATACATTATACTGGGAATACATAAAAATAAATGAAATCATAATTTATACTCATAAAACATAAGCTCCATAATATACCTCATGATATCATCAAATTTATGAATAAGTAATATAAATCATAAATCATAAAGGTAACATATGTAATCCATAACATATTTACATTTTAGATTTCGTAACTATATAGGGAGTGACCTTCATGGTTATATTTGTAATACCCATCCCAGTATATTACCAAAATAACATAGGAGAAACCTTAAATATTAACTCCATCACATTACCCAATTCCATTGAGACCTATCTTGACCACACCTTCCATCAGTTTGTCACAGAACCGCCTGTTTATGGAAAGAATTCCCAAGAACCATAACACATAAAACCAGCATAAAGGAATGATAACATTTCCACGTTGTAATCACAATATATAATTTCAATATATTGACATAATAAATTAATTCTCAAAACCATTTTCAATACCCCAATACATAAGAAGGGTATATGGTTTTTTTATTTTAAAAAACATTACATCTTTTTAAGGAAGTTAAACATCAAATAATGCCTTCGGTGGTGGATAGGTCATTGTCGCTGCAGGCGTTAAAAAGAAACATTACATTTATCATTTAGTAAAATGATTCACAATTAAATATATTCTTTTTTTAAACCATTAAATGAAATTAAAATTCAGCTAGTTTTATTATACATTGTATAAAAGAGGGTTGTTTACAAACCAAAATACACCTCAATGAAAAGAGATTTAGAAGAAATCACATAAATTGAGTTCAACTTGCATCGTTCATTATTTATATTCCTAAATAATAAACTTATAAAAATTTATTCTTTCATTAGGTAATTTTTTAATTTTTTTAATCATTTTATATTACTTAACATTTTGTTATGAAAATTGCATAATTATTTGAGTTCATATTAGTCATTTTGTCGATATTCGGTACTTGAGTTGAAAATGAACTTGTTTGATATAAATTGGCCATATGGTAAATAGTCCATAATCTACAGAATATTATTAATGATTTAATTATAATATATATATATATATAGTATAAATGTTTTTATAATTTACATAATATTGGGAGATATGAAATAAAATTCACTATTTACGGAGACGGTAGGGTGTACGTACGCATGAATGTGACTTTAGTTTCTATGACACATTAAAATAATAATAATCAAATGATATAAATTTATATTAAAATAAACTTATTATATTTATATCATTTATTTCTGAGAGGTTTAATAAAACTATCCTTCATATGATCCATGTATACCACGAACGAGTCATGACTCTTTGAGGGGTCGGTATTCCACACTTCCTCAAATGAAATTATCAAATCGACACATCATCGAAATCATAAAATAATGATTTAGATAAATATTTAAGTAAAATATAGAAAATATAAATATAATATATATAATATATAAATATATTTCCATCATAATGACCACTATGAGAGTTTGCAGGATAAAATTAAACAATCATCATTTCATGAGGAAGTAGTTCTCTGTAAACAAAAATAGTATGTTTGTGTCCATTAGATAGAGGTGTGTGTAAGTGTAGTTCAAATACATATCCTAAAAAAATTCTAGTATACTACAAAAACTTTTTTATGTAATAAAATAATGAGAACATTATAGGGAGTGGAGAAGGAAAATAAATGAAAGGAACTTGAGAAAAGACGTTAACTCTAAATCAAGTAACTTCTTTTGATTAGAGCCAAATAAATTTCGTGAATTGATTGTTGCCCCAGGTAAGGATTCAAGGAAAATGGGAGGGATTAAGGGAGATTATTTGAGAATAATACGGGTGAGCCAATGTTCTTTAGAGGTGTGAGTATGTCAGTAGAGGTGATATCTTCTTATAAGAGGGAGGAGGGGCACTTTATGAAAGTCTTGAAATAGTATTTTATTTTAATATGATTTTAGAATTACAATAGTCAAAAAATGATATATTTATAAGATAATATTCCAATAAGGAATTATTCCTCTCCTGAAATAGGTTTTATACATATTTAGGTTACAAAATTAACATTATATTTTAACAATAACCCTTAGTTAAAAACATTAACAGTTACCACGTCTTATTGAATTTACATAATATATGGGTACTATAGTTACTATAAAATGATAAACGAGCCATTTAATGATCATTAATGACATTTTTAACATTATATAAGTCAATTGGATGAATATTATATTTTTAGGACTATTATTTAATTTAATAAAATAGCATTTTTTATTAAAACTCATTTATATAAATTTTGATAATATTTAGTAATCTATTTTTCATAAAGTCATTAAAATGCTATTACATAAAAAAAATGAACTCAAATATAATATTTCAATATCATCCCTAAAATTATTGGACACATCAAAATAATAAAATTAAATTTATTTTAATAATTATATTATCAATTTTTTGAATCCTTTATTAGTGAAGAAATCACCTAATCATCATTGTGTCATAATTAAATTTATTTATTCAATGTATAAAAATTATAAATAAAATATCATGATGTAGGAAATACTTTTTCTCTTTGTAATTAAAATTTATAATCAAAGATATTACTTATATAACCCCATATAAAAATTATTTTATGAAAAGATAAATGTTTATCTATATTTCCCTTTTCCTTAAATTAAAAAATATAAAATTCCATTTCCACACCCCAGTGGCTCCAAAATGTGAAACATTCAGCCTAAGCATGCTCATGGTCAGACATATCTCAAAAAATTGAATTATGACACGTTTTAGTAGAGTTTTATTTTTTATAAATATATATTTTTACCCTTATTTACCTGATTTACCCTTTAACCATGGTAAATAAAAATAACTACTACAATTACCATTAATAATGTCCAAAAATAAAAGGTACTGATTTAAAAAATTTGACAATTTTGATTTCAAATATGGAATCCATTTTTTCTAATTCAATGAACAAAAAATTTGGTAAATAATTTAAAATTAATTCTAATTGTCAAAACATGAAAGTGTGTTTTTAAGAAGTAAAAACTACCAAAAAATTTACATTTTTTATATCGTATTAAAATGTGATATTACGTAAAATGAACTAAATTGGATTAAATGATAAAAAATAATACAATTAGACTTTATAACTGATTATGATCATAAACTAACTATATTATGAAATTATATGTAAAGGTGGTTTGGAATCAAAATGTAGTATTTTTCACAATTCATTAAAAATGATCTTTATCATAAAATTACCCAAAAAATTAACCATTATAAATTTTGATGTCCCACTTCTATAGAAGAATTTCATTTTGTCAAATAGAATTTATAAAAAGAAAACAAATTTTTCAAAAGGGTTCTCCATCAAAACGTGGTAAAATGAGCATTAAAAAATATTAGACTATTTTATACATAAAATTGGATTTATTCACATTTTAAGCTTCTAAAATTTAATGGATAAATTTAAAAACATTTTGAAAACATGTTTAGTCATATTTTAGTTAGTTTTATAGAATACCTCTAATATAATGGCTATGATTTAAATACCATTAAAAATAAAAATTATATTATTATATTATTTTTTTGTTATAACTCAATGTTTTGTGCAATGTAAGATTTTAGAGAATCCCATTATTGTGTGTTCATTAAGCTATAGAAAAAAGTGTCCCATTTAACATAAAATTAATATATTATGAATAATATTAATAGACATAAAAAGGTATTAGTTTATAAATATCTAGGATCCAATACCAATCCATCTTTTTGGGAATTGTGTCCCTGCAATTTTATTTAATTATCAAATAAGTGGTGTTATTTATCCCATATAGAAGTTTCAGACTCCCACATTGACTCTTTAATAGTATGGTTTTTTCAAAAAACAATTACATAATGAATTATTTTATTCTAGAAAACATTCTCTCTACATTCATTAATCTGTATTGGTTGTTCATCATAATAATGATTCTCTTACAACTGAACTAACTTTGGACTCAAAATATGAGATGGATCTGAAATATATTTTCTTAACACTGAATCATGAAAAACATTATATACCTGTGAAAAATGTCTTGGTAAATCCACCCTGTATATAACTGATCGAAATTCCCCAAGGATTTTATAGGGTCTAATAAACCTTGGACCCAGTTTTCCCTTCATACCAAAAATCATCACACTTTCCCATGGAGAAAATTTGAGAAAACCATCATCACCTTCCTCAAATAAATATAATTATTCTGATTGTCCTCATAACTATTATGTAAACTCTGAGCAGTTCTCATGTTCTGATGAATCAACTGAACTATTTGTTCCATATCTTTTACCAATTCTAGTCCCATCAACTTCCCCTCATATACTTCATCCCAAAAATCTAGAGTTTTACACAACTTTCCATATAATGCTTCAAATAGTGACATATATATATATAGGAATGGAAACTGTTATTAAAAAAACACAACCAAGGAAAAATATTTTTCCCAAATTCCCGGTTAAACCCTTGAACAAGCATGTAGTGTATCTTCTAATGTCTAAATTGTTTTATCAGACTGCCCATCTCATTTCAGATAAAAATATGTAGAAAAATTTAATTCAGTACACAAAAACATATGAAGGCCTTTCCAAAAGTTAGAAGTAAACCTTGGTTGATGATCAGATACGATGGATAGAATAACTACAAATAACCTAAATCTCTATTTGATATACAATCATGAAAGTTGATATAGAGGTATGGTATATCGAATATGAATAAAATGAGAATATTTAGTCAATCGATCAATAATAACCTTTAATGCGTTGTTACCTTGAGAAGTCATTGGTATTCCCACTCTGAAATTCATGGAAAAGGTTTCTCATTTCCACTTTGGCACTAGAAATGTTTGAAGAATCCCTCTCGGTAACTTCCGCTCTTCATTAACCAATTGAAAAATCAATCATCTTAGGGAAAAGTCATCTATATTTATTTTCATTCCATCCCACCGGTAATACTCTTAATTATCCATGTACATCTTAGAACTTCCAGGATGAACTGAAAACAGAGAACTATGAGCATCACATTATAGCTATCTTCAATTGTGAATTACAAGGCACACATTGTCCATTTTTAAACCTCAAAACATGGTTTTTATCAATGTAAAGTTCATGTAACATGCCCATATGAACCAATTCTACCTTTCCCAGCAACACACTATCTTCTTTCTACACATGCTTAATTCTATCTTATAGAGATGATTTCACTACCCTCTCAAACAAAATAGAATAATTCCTTACACCATCAACTTCCAATCCAAAATTCATTAAATAAAAAGCCAAAGGATCTTGTTCCAAACAAAGCATGGTTAATGTTGCATTAATCTTTCGACTCAAAGTGTTGTCCACTATATTTCCCATTCGTGGTTGGTAATGAATCATGCAATCATAATTCTTTATTTTTTCCACACATATCCTATATATCATGTTTAATTATTTCAGAGTGAATATTTACTTCAATATTTTTTAATATTATATATTCCACACATCATTCCATACAGAAGATGCCTTTAAATAAATTCACAAAAAACAGCATTAGCTAATTCCAAATCATGTGTAGGGTAATTTAACTCATGAATTTCAAACTGATGTGATGAAAAAGAAATTACATAATCATTATACATTAGGACACAACCAAAACCCTTCAATGAAGCATCACTATAGAAATCAAATTCCTCATTTTTGGAATTCAGTTCAAAAACTGGATCATTAACTAGTCTTCTTTTCAATTACTAAAAGCATTCATCCCATTGTTTTATAGATATCAACTTATCACCTTCTCGAGTTAACATAGATAGTGTGTTAGATAACCATGAAAATTTTTCAACAACCCATCGGTAACAACCTATTAAACCAAGAAAACAAAAAATATTAGGTATATTTGTTGTTCTTGACTATTTTTAACAGTAATTGTTTTAGCATGTTCAACAATTATTTCATCTTTGGAATCAATGTGACTAAAGAATGAAATGTGTTGTAACCAGAACTCACATTTTCTAAATTTCACATGTAGTTTATTTTTTTAAGGCCTGTAAGAAAACCCTTAAATTACATTCATAATCATATTTACTTTTATAATATACCAAAATATCGTCAATAAACACAACCACAAACTTATCCAAGAACTCACATAAAATTCTTTTCATAAGATCCATTAATATAGTAGGTTTATTGGGTAACCCAAATAGCATAACTAGAAATTGATAATGTGTGTACCTATTATGTAAAGTAGTCCTCATAATGTCTTATTCATTTAATCTCCACTGATGGTACCCTGACCTCATGTTAGCCTTTGAGAAATACGGAGATTCCTAGAGCTGATCAAACAAATCATGGATATGAGTCAAAGAATACTTTTTCTTAATAGTGATGTTATTCAAGGATCTATAATCAATGAAAAGAATTTTCGAATAATCATTCATTTTAAAAAACAAGACAATATCACCCCATAGTGATGTTCTAGGTTGAATAAAACCGTTATTTTATTACTCCGGTAATTGATTTCTTTAATTTTACATGTTCTATTTTAGCCATTGGATATAGGGGTTTTGAAATCGGATTAGTATTACAATCATAGTAAATAGTAAATTCAAATTTCCGATTAGGTATTGTACCATGGAACTCATTATGGAAAACCATAAGATACTCATTAACTATTGGCAAATCATTAATCAGAATAGTTCCGTTTTTGCAACAATTTGTGAAGGGTAACATTCATTTCCATATTTTACTAGTTTTCAGCATCCTTATTTTCTATCAATTGTAAAGGTTCATTCTTATACACAAACTGAAATTATTTCTGAATATAAACTGATTTTTCTATATAGTAATTCATAGAATGATAAATTGATATCCAACCCACAACCAAAATAACATTATAATGAACAAAAGTAAAAAAAACAAAATGGTTTGGAGGTTTATTTTTGTCACAGATAAGGACAAGAAGGTTCATATAATATATTTTTGTCTCAATATTTCCCCCAATTGTTTTTACCACAAGATCAATATTCATATATTCAGATGGAATGACCAATTTAAAAAACAATTTCTCAAAAATTAAAGAATGTGTAGACCCGGAATCTAAAAATGGATTTTCATAATCTATGTAAACAGACTATGAACCTAATACTGATTTATTTTATAGCCCAACATTTTCTGAAGTAGTTACAAAGGATTTAACCACCACTTTCTACTGGTAGTCCATCTTCATTTTTATCATTTTATTTCTTCCTGAGACACTCATTTGAATAAGGACCCATTTCATTTCCCATAAAACATTTTACTAATTGTAAATAAGATTTTGTCTTCCCATTACACTAAAATTTTGTTGTGAAATTACGAGCATTATTTCCCTTTTCAGCGCATTGTAAGAACATACCCCTATTTAAATGGAAATCCCCAATATTCTTTTTATCACAATTTTCTAAATAATAATCTTATTTTTCTTACTATCAGACATTGTTTAAGAGTTCTTCCTATTCATTTTCCTCCTTGATCTCTTATTATACTGTTTTTCAATGAGAAACTAATCATCAGAAAACTCTATTTAATCATTATACACACATCAAACAAGTTTTTAATAACTTTTCAACTCATGATAAGGTAATTCCTATAGATAATTTGTATTTATTCCTGAGTAAAAATAATTGATTTTACTATTAAGCTGGGGGAGTGAATTTTACTTCATAAGAAGCTTTTGAGTCATCCTCCTACCTTAATTTCAAGAATATTTTCCAATCCAAAGTCAACACTCCATAGGAAAATATTTCTCATGAATCATATCAACGAATTAATCCCAATCAAGAGCATCAATCTTCTCACAGTCAATGATATTTTTATCCATTGAACACCAATGATCGACTTCAACTTCAAAAATGTAAACAATAAGATAATTTTTTTGATATTATGTACACCCCATGACATAGGAAATCTTTTCTAGTGCTTGAATCCACCTGTTAGCTAGTTCATGGTAAGATGATCCTCTGACTAATTTGTAATTTTACCTCCTGAAATGATCTACTACTAACATTTTTTTGGTTGATCAGGATGGTCTCATGTATGTATTCCCCCACCATTTATGGCCCCAATCAACAATTAAATCAATATAAAAAAATTTTCATTTCCGATTCAGATAATTTTTGGTTTCTGATATGGTTTTTTGTTTTCCTCATGACGGTGTCCCATCATAGATTCCATGTGTCCTATGTGGAAAACAATTTTGAACACAGAAATATCATAGATGAAGAAACATGGTAATATTCAAATTATATATCATTTAAATATTACCATAAATAAAAAATAGGGATATTCATTTAACAATATCCTACTCCTAAAGTTATCTAAATAGACTTCTAATACCAATTATAAGGCCCCATCAAAAAACATTACATAATCATTACTTTATGATCCAGAATTTATATTATATCACAATGAGGATCTTTTCACCTTTATAGTTTTATAGAATTATCCCATAACAATTATATTATATCTCAATAATTAAAAATTAGACACTTATACTTTAAAAAAATCATAATAATAAAAATCATAAAAAAATCTGAATTATTTCCTTTATAAATATATCATGAATTATTCCTTTCTCTTACCTATCCTTATACCCTGTGAAAAAACATTTCAAAAACATGGGATGAACATAAAAAATTTCAGAAAGGGATATAAAATAAGGAAACAAAACATTAGTCTATGGGTACATAAAAATCAATGAAATCATATTTTCAACTCAAATAACATAAGCTCTTTAATATAACTCATGAAATCATATGATTTATGAATAACTCCTTGATATCATAAATAATAAAGGTATCTTTTGGAATCTATAACATAATTTCATTTTAAACTTTACATCTAAATCAGGAGTAACTTTCATGGATACATTTGGAATACTCATCACAATATATTCCCTAAATACATTAAGATAAACCTTAATGTTTACCTTCATTATGTTACCCAATGCATTGGAGAGCTATCATGGGCTCACCCATCCAAGGTTTATCATCTAACCACCAGTATATATAAATAATTCCCATGAACCCTAATATAATCATAATACAAAAAACAATCATAAAGTAAAGATAACATTTCCACACTGAAAACAGAATATAAAATTTCAAGATATTGACATAATTAGTGATTTCTCAAAACCATTTTCAATACCAAATATATAAAAAGGATATATGTTATTTATTTTACTTATAAAAAATTATGGCTTATTAAGGATTGAAATATCAAATAAGGATTGTGGTAGTGGAATGGTCGTTGTCATCATGTATATTAAAAATAAACCTTCCCTTCATAATTTAGTAAAATGATTCATAAAAAAATATTCCTTTTGAAAATTTAATAAAGAAATTATAAGACAAAGTGCTTCATTATACACCATATAAAAGAAGGTAATGTATAAACAAAAATACGGCTTAATGAATGGATATTGAGACGAAGTCCATTACCTTGAGTCCAACATGCCTCGTTTATTCTTTATATTCTTGAATAATAAACGTAGGTAAATTTATAATTTCTCCCAAAAAATCATTTTTATTATTTATTTTATATTAATTAACATAATATTATATAAATTACATAATTAATTAAGTTCACATAGGTTGATTTGTCGATATTCAGTACTTAAGTCAAAAATGAACTTGTTTCATGTAAACAGTACATGTGGCTAAAATTCATTTATCTCTAGTATATTATTCATGATTTGAATATCATAAATATCTAGTATATATGTATTTATAATTTTCATAATATTTGGAGATATGAAATGAAATGCACCATTTATGGAGATGGTAGGTCGTACATAAGGATTAACACCACATTCATTTCATTGTAATAATAAAAGAATAATAATCAAACAACATAAATGTATATTATAATATGTAAAGACCTACAAATTCTGTGGAAATTTTTTTCCCTAAATACACAGGAATTTTACGAGTTTGTGAAAACTAATAGTATGTGATTCTGAGGCCCGGTGTGACCGAAATCAATTTCTAATGTTTTGTTCGGGTACATTTAGTAAACATACGAGCATATTTTTATAACTTTTGAATCGGTGATTATAATTGAAATCTGTGGACACTGTTGAACTCATATCACCGTTATTAGGTTATGAAGACTATCACCTCAATGGTAGTGGGTCAATATTAAAATATATTTTTTAGGTTTTTAGATAATGAATTAAATAAAAATAAAGTGAGTGGCTTAATTTTTATTTGTTGTTTAAAACCTCCTCATGGAAGTTGGAGGTGAGTCCAACACACCTTAACCTCCCATGAGAGATTATGGTGGTGGGGCCCAACCGAACCTAACCTCTCCAGATAAGTAACGATGTGGGGACCACACAGGACTAAACCTCCTATTAATGGTGGGATAGGAAAACCTCTTAACATCCCTCATTAATGAGGGAGGGTCTCTCCACACCCCCCTCCTTTATTAGTCCCAACTCCCCTAATTTTTAATGTTTCCAAATCCTCCACATTAATTAAGGGGGAGCCAAGATAATTAATTCACTATTTTGAATTTTGTAACAACAAATTAAATAATATATTAATACAATATATTATTATTTTGGTTGGCATTGTTCATTTTGGTGGCAGCTTTGGGTGGATGATTGTTGGGAGAATGCTCCCAACGAAGAATGCATTCGACTACAAAGAATGCCAGTTAAGAGAGTCATTGAATTCCATCCTAGGATCCTACCACGTTGAGCATCTTCCACAACTAACGTGCGTGCTGGGGATTGGAAGTGTGCGGAGGACATGACGAATGAAGATCTCCCCCGTCTTCTTCCATGTGATTCCATCAACGACCAATGATCAAGGTAAGTGGTTAATCTGAGTAATACAACTTTCCTGATTTCTATTCTTTGGTCGGAAAGAAATAATTATGGTGGTTGTAAAAATTTATGTTCATCTTTATTCTTACTTGATGAGCCAAATGTTACCACCCTAAACGCAGAGGGTGTGGGCAAACAAACATTGCTCGGCCCCTCCGTCGTTCTGGTTTATGATGATCTACGGCATGACAATGAAGCAATGAGGAGAAGAAGGAGGCAAAGATAAAGGTCATGCTACCTGTGGCCTATATGATTCACACCACCCCTGCTTCATCCCACAATTTCCCCAGCCAAACCAGCCCCTACTGAACCCCCGTAGGCCGCGCCGCTCATAGAGCCGAGACGCTGCATCGAGCTGGCCCGCGCCCCACCGGCCCCCTCCCGGCCGCCGGCCGGCCGGCCGGCCCGCCTGCTCACCCACCATTCCGGAGGACTCTCAGGCCATCGGCCGGCCTGTCCGCGCCTTGGCCAATCCTGCCCGATCGTGCCCTCTAGGACGAGCCGCGCCGGGCCGCACTCTCACGGTGCTCCGGGCCGAACCGCCCACGTGGCTTGCAAGGTTGGGCCCATCGTGTCGGTCTGAACCTAACAGGCTAGACCACCCAATAGGCCGAGCCATACCCAACTGGTCTGACTGGGTCAACATAGTCTAGGTCGGCCCTGATTGGGTCAGACCGGACTTGGGCCCACTACTGACCCTTTATTTCTTTGGCCATATCTTTGGCACTGGACGACCGTTTGAAGAACCGTCAGCGGCACTGGTAATATTGAAGAGAGACGGTCCTTTTGAGTATACAATCTGGATTTTGGGTTAATGTTGAGATATGGTCAGGTTGGATCGTGCACGAATCCAACTAGGCCCCCAGGACTAATAGGATCATAACATACAGACTCGGTGTTCGATTGACGTGCGGACTGTTGCGTTGAGACCCTTATGATGTGGCAGACCTTTGAGATACTTCATCGTGGGACATTATGACAGTTGAAGTTTTGACATGTAGCTCGGGGAGTGGATCCTCCCAGAGACGAGAAAGCATAGTGCGGAGATCTAGTTGGTGGCTGAGACCTGATGACTACGGACCGATTTGACTCGGAGTGATTTGAATAGCTCAATGGAAAGCGCCTTGGTGTCGCGGATGACCCATAGTGGGCATCCCCTTGGTGTCTCGCTATACCCACGGTACTCGATAGTAGAGGTACCTCATTAGGCTACGTGGGGGAGCACATTTGTGATGCGGCAGACCCATGGTGGGGAGTACGTTGGTGATTTAGGAGACCCACGGTACTCGACAAGAGAATTACCTTGTCATTCCACAGTTAGTGGGAAGTGCCTTTTTGTCGCAGCAAGCCCACTATACTCGACCTATGAGGAGTTCTCCATCAACTTTGGTTTCGTTAATGTGAATGAAATCCTAGTTGATATGAGTTAGTAACATTGGTGTTTACCTCATGATTGAAATGGTTTGCATCATAACATAGGTGTGTGTATGGGCATATACCTAAGTAGGGTTATCTGTTGATTTCATAAATTGTGGTTTTCCCTTGTTGGATTTTGTGAGACCTTGATGGCCTCAGGGTCCCTACTGAGTATCGTTATACACGCCCCTTTCATGAGCTATGCCCGCACCTCGTTGTGTTGGTTATAGACGACAGACAGTGCTGACTGAGGCTGATAGTACCAGGACTGGATGGTACCCAGAGGTAGACCATACGACATGTCGGTACACGGAGGAGACCAGCAGACGTGGTGTGCTGAAGAGGCTATCTGTACCTACCCCTTAGGTACGATCCATAGTGGACAATACCAGAGCTTATTTTTCCCTTTAATCTATTTTTACTTTTCAGTTGTACTTCAGCTTTACAGTAGGTCTTGTATTTCTGGCCCCTTTTACTTTTCAGCACTCTTTTGTATACAGTTTTACATAGTGTTTTACTTCTAGCTTGTACTCTGTTGTGTGTTTTTTCATGATATAATGGAAATTCCTTACCATTTTAGGGATTTAAAACATTGGAGCAACTTTCCAGCCCCTGGCCTATTGAATGCGGGCTTGGGGTAGTCATGACACGGGCCCCGGGGGACGGGTCGTGACAAATTTTTATCAAAGGAGTCGGTTCTACCATATATCTTAGGACTCTGATCTTTTCTGTGATGAAATAGTGTTAAGGGTATTGAGTGTGGTTTTTAGTTTAGGGAGTCCAGTGTTGGTGCGGTGGTCGACGTATCCATACACTCAGTCCCTAACTACCAATTTCTAAATCAGTGCACAAAAACACCGATTGCGTGTGTGTTTTCAAAAGTTTTCTTTAAGTCATGTCAATCATGTCTTCTCACCAAGTATAATCTTTTAACCTTTTCTCATCTGTTTATTTTATGATGTATCCTCGTAGATGAATAGTGAGAGTTTCGAGAGTTGTACGCATGGATAGCCCACCGAGCGACGAGACCACGGTGCAAGGCCCTTTCCAGCAGAGGCACCAGCGGTACCACTCCCCGTTGGGACACTGATACCACTAGCCCCAATAGCAGATGATGCATGCTGGTGGAGCTCATTTCATGAGTTCCAGTGCAAGAGGCCGCCCAGGTTTAGGGGAGAGACAAAGCCGCGGGAAGCTGAGGATTGGCTGGAGGCTATGGTGAGTGTTTTTTGACTGGTAGGGACACCATCTGACCTTATTGTGATTCTTACTTCCAGCCTATTACAGGCAGCAGTATGAAGATGGTGGATCTTGATTCTCCAGGTTCATGATGAGGAAACACTTTTCTGGGAAGGCTTCGTGAGCCTGTTTTGTGGGTAGTTTTTCCCAGCCACCGTGTGTGTTGTCTGGATATAAGAGCTACTTCACCTGCAGTAGGGTAGCATCACTGTATCTTAGTACTATGCAAGGTTCACAGACCTCTCATGCTACTCCACTGATATGGTGAGGGACCCATTTTTAAGGGCCCAGACCATTAATCGGGGAATTAGGTGAGAGTTTATGGATTCAATAATCTCACTCAGCATCCCGCTATAGGTAGGGGTGTTGTATTGAGCCCTCTTAGTGGAGAGTTTTCATGCTGAGTAGTCTCCAACAGTGAGACCCACCATTAGTTGACATGCAGCAGAGTCTTCTACAGCTGGTAGTAGAATGATTTTACAGAATTCCAAAATGACCAGACACATGGGTGGATGACTGCATGAATGAGGATCAGTTGTGCAGGGCTCCTGGGATATAGACATACATGCCAGGAGAGGTCAGTGTTTTTCATGCAGTGGGTATGGTTAAATGGCTCGTGACTATCCAACCCGCCTTTGGGATGATCATTAGATGCTCAAAAGACCGCACAGGCAGAGACATAGATTCTATTGAGGTGATCCGCAGGGAACAAGAAGACGTGGCAGGGGAGATGGTCGTGCAGCTAGTAGTGGGAAACATTTCATGGTGTTACCGCCACCAGGAGGTCCACCCCGACTGCAGGGAGCAGGTGGACAGGTGAGAGTTCAGCTTCAGGCAGCTGAAGCATACGACCATGGCGCTCTGGAGATGATTCGAGATACGATCTATGTCAAATCCACCTTATTTCTAGTACTTATAGAAACAGGTTCCAGTCACTCATTCATTTCCACTGCCCTCGTTCGGGGCTCTGAGATTCCAACGAAGTCGTTGGCTCAACCTTTATGGCTATAGACTCCTACGAGAGCATACTTGATGATTATGAACTTTTCCGGCATGGTGAGCTCTCTCTAGGAGGTGAGATATTCAACTAGGATCTCCTAATAGCAGCGTCGAGGCCTTAAGATGTAATCTTGGGTATGGAATGGTTATCTACATTTAATGCTCAAGTCGACTATATTAGGCGCAAAGTGCAGTTTGTCTGTATGGATGGGACCAGTTTTACCTTCACAGGAAAGAAGGGAGCCTTTGCAGCACAGAATGGACATACTCAGAGGAGGGTGTAGATGATCACTCGCCAGTTGGTTTGCCTTACCCTCGGAGCATTTGATTTGAAGAGTCCGAGATATCCTGTAGTGGAGGACCAGTACACGGAGTTTTTCCCTGAAGATGTTCCAGGACTACATACTCGCAGAGAGGTGTACTTCAACATTGACCTATACCCAAGGATGACACTGATATCATCACCGGAATATCGGATGGCTACCGCAGAGCTTCACGAGATGCAGATATAGCTAGAGGACTTGTAAGAGAAGGGATTCCTCCAGCCTAGTGTTTCTCCCTGGGGAGCTTCAATTCTGTTTTCCAAGAAGGCATATGGGATCATGAGGATTTCTATCGACTATTATCGCCTAAACCAGGTGACCGTGAAGATCAAGTACCCGCTCCAAATGATTGATTACCTCTTTGATCAGTTGAAGTGAGCATGGTGGTTCTTTAAGATAGGCCTTAGATCAGGCTATCACCAGCTCAGAGTTTGATATGAGGATGTGTAGAAGACGGTTTTCATATGTATGTACGACCACAATGAGTCCTTGTTTATGCCTTTCGGTGTAACCAAAGATCGAGTAGTGTGCATGGGACTCATTAACATGATTTTCTAGTTTTACCTCGATCGCTTTGTCATAGTCTTCATCAATGACATTCTAATATACTCGACTACTGAGGAGGATCATTCATTCCATTTGCATGTAGTACTGGATACACTTCAAGAGAACTATCGATATGGTAAGCTCTCAAAGTGCCAGTTTGGATCCAAGAGGTTCACTTTTTGGGACATGTCATCTCGAAGGATGGATTTGTAGTGGATCAAGAGAAGATTGAAGCTGTATTTGTTTGGGAACCACACAAGAGTGTAACATAGGTACATAGTTTCCTAGGATTTTCTGGTTACTACTGGAGGTTCATTCCAGACTTCTCCAGAGTTGCAGCACCACTATAATCCTTGACAGAGAAGGGGATACCCTTTGTGTGGTCAGAGAGATGCCAGTAGAGATTTTATGAGATGAGGCAGAGGTTGATTAGTGCCCATATCTTGAGGCTTCCATAGGAAGGCGTTGGGAACATAGTTTACTACGATGCATTAGGGAACAGACTCAGATGTGTCCTGATGTATGAGTGAGCATTGATCACATAAGATTCTCAGCAGTTGAGACAACACGAGTAGAACTATGCTACCCATGACCTGGATTTAGAAGCAGTGGTCCTATCCTTGATGAAATGGTGACACTATCATATAGGTGAGTGTTTTACTATGTACTCTGATCACAAGAGTCTCATGTATATCTTCTCTCAGAAGGACCTGAACCCAAGACAACAACGATGGCTTCAGTTCCTCCAGAACTATGACCTCGATATATTATATACTTCTAGAATGGAGAACTTTGTAGTAGATGCACTCATCAGGAGATCTGGTATACATTTTCTAGGCGAGGCTATAGAGCAGCAGGCTACCATATAGATATCCTTTGTGGATAGTGATGGAGTATCCTTTCTGCAGACTCTTAGAGTCACTCCCCCACTTCATCAGTGAGTCAGGGAAGCACATCGTGGTGATGCTGACTGTGAGACATGACATGCTCAGATATCCACCAGGCAAGCACATGATGGATTTTTTGAAGGTGGGGAGCACGTCATTCTCTTCAAATGATGTACAATGGAACCATTGTTACATTAGGAGGAAGTGTTCAGGGAGTTCCACACATCCTCTCTAGTGGTACATCCGGGAGTGGCGAATATGTACTAGGACCATAGAAGAAAACACTGGTGGAGAGGTATGAAGAAGTCAGTAGCGGAGTTTGTCTCTCGATAACTCACTTGTCAACAAGTGATGGTGGAACCCCAGGTACCAGGATGCTCGGATCATCATTTAGAGGACCCAGAATAGATGTGGTATGGAATATCCATGGAATTCGTGATAGAAATTCCACGTATATCCAGGGGTCATGACTCGATTTGGGTGATAAATGATCGACTCACCACGGAGGCATACATCATAATGATCATAGAGTAGGTTTCAGTAGAGATCTTGTGATTCTTCTATGTGCAGGATATTGTGCGGCTACATGGAGTAACTTCATATATTGTCTCCGATCGTGACGCACGGTTTACTTCCTGGCTATGGAAGGGTTTGTAAAAGGATTTTGGGACACAAATTTGTCTAAGCACCACCTTCCATTCTCAGATGGATGGCCAAACTGAACAGACCAGTTAGACCCTCAAGGACATGTGGTGTGCTTGTTTCCTCGACTTCGGTCGCATCAAGGAGGATCACTTACCTTTGGTTAAGTTTGTATACAACAACAGCTATAACTCCACCATAGGGATGGAACCTTTTGAGACATTATACGGGCGAACTTACAAATCACCCTTGTGCAGGACAGACCTAGGGGATTCATCACTGGTGGGACCAAAGATGGTACTGGATACCATAGAGAAGGTGAAGATCATCCAAGAGTGGATAAATACTACACAGAGAAGGCATAATTAATATGCTGACAGGAGACAGATACCTCTGGAGTTTGAGGATGGTGATCACGTCTTTCTATGGGTCTCACCTCAACATGGACTATAGAGATTTGGCAGAGGCGGTAAGTTATATCCAAGATTCATCATACCTTTCCATGTCCTCGGTAGAGTTAGTGAGGTGGCTTACCGCTTAGCTCTTACACCTCAGTTGCACCGGGTGCACGATATCTTCCACGTATCACAGATGAGGAGATATGTGCATGAACCTTCTCAAATCATCAACCATAGAGAGCTAAACGTTGAAAATGGGGCGACATTCATGGAGTTTCCAGATGAGATTTAGGATCGTCAAGAGAAGGTCCTATGTGGACAGTCGACACCTCGGATGTGCATTCACTGGCCACACGGGAACCTCAAGGAGAGCACATGGGATTGAGAGGCTCAGATGCATGCTCAGTACCCCCCACAAGTTCCATTATTTTTAGTTGTAACTTATAGGGATGTAAAGCCCTGAGGTGGGGAGAATTTAATGACCTAGAAATTATGTGGAATTTTTTTTCTTAAATACATGGGAATTTGACGAGTTCATGAAAACTGACGGCATGTGATTCCGAGGCTCAGTGTGCCCGAAATCAATTTTTGATGTTTTTTTTTGGTAGGTTCAATAAATTTATGAGCATGTTTTAATATCTTTTAAACCGGTGCTCAGAATTAAAATATGAGGCACTGTTGAACTCACAGTGTCGGTATTCTCTTTAGAAGTGTATCACCTCGACAGTAGTGGGTCGAGATTAAAAGATAGTTTTTTGGTTTTAGAGAATAAATTAAATAAAAATTAAGTGTGTGGCTTAATTTTTATTTGTTGTTTAAAACCTCCTCATGGAAGATGGAGGTGGGACCACCACACCTTAACCTCCCATTATAGGTTATGGTGGTGGGGCACACCAGAACCTAACCTCCTGCAAGAGGTTATAATGTGGGGAACACATAGCACTAAACCCCCTATTAATTGTGGGAGTGGAAAACCTCTCAACTCCCCGACATTAATGAGTGAGAGTCTCTCCACACCCCTCATTTATTGGTTAAAAATCTCCAAATTTTTAATGGTTCAAAATCCTCCACATTAATTAAGGGGGAGCTAAGTTAATTAATTCACCATTTTGAATTTTGTGCCCACAAATTAAATAATATATTAACACAATATATTATTATTTTGGTTGGAATTTTTCATTTTGGATGAAGCATTAGGAGGAGGATTATTGGGAGAAAGATCTCAATGAAGAACGCGTTCCACTACAAAGAATGCCAACAAAGATCGACTTCGAATTCCTTCCTCAGATCCTACCGACATTAAGAATCTTCAACCACTGACGTGCGAGCTCGAGATTAGAAGTGTGCAGTGGATGCAACGAATGATGATTTCCTCCGTCTTCTTCCTAGTGACTCCGCTAATGACCAACAATCAATATAGGGGGTTATTTTGAGTAATACCACTTTCATTATTTATCTTCTTCGGTTGGAATGAAATTGTTGCGGTGGTTATAAAAATTGAAGTTCATATTTCTTCTTACTTGATGAGCCAAATGTTACCACCCTAAACGCGAAGGGTGAGGGACAAACCAACATGGCCCGACCCCTTCGCTGTTCTTGTTTATGATGATCTTCGGCATGGAGACGAAGAAATGAGGCAATGAATGTGGTGAAGGAAAAGGGCACGCTATATCAGCCTTTGTGATCTGCACCTTCCATGTGGTGTCCCGCACTGCCACCGGCTAAACCAGACCCAACCAAGACCTCACAGGTCGCACCACTCACAGCGCCGAGCCGCTACCTCGAGCCATCTCGCGCCCCGCTGGCCTGCCTAGCCGCCCCCTACCCAGCCGCCCGCTGGCCCGCTTTCCCGCCTACCCAGATGCCTCCCAACCTGCCCGAACCCATCCCTTGCACCCTAGCAAAACCGGATCGACCGATCCATCAGGGATGAGTCGTGCTGGTCCGCAATCTCGCATCACTCTATGCCGAACTGGCCTCGAGCCCGGGTTGAATCGCCAACGCGGCCTGCTGGGCTGGGCCCAGTTGGCCCTTCCAAACCTAATAGGCTAGCACGCCGAATGGGTTGGGCCAGACCCAACTGGTCTGACTGGGTCAACCCAGACCGAGTCAGCCC
Source organism: Viscum album (assembly GCA_963277665.1). Taxonomy (NCBI): domain Eukaryota; kingdom Viridiplantae; phylum Streptophyta; class Magnoliopsida; order Santalales; family Viscaceae; genus Viscum; species Viscum album. The sequence continues at coordinate 565,980,993 of OY728162.1, forward strand.
AGACCAGGTCAGACCGGGTCGGACTGGACCCAGGCCCACTATTGACCCTTTACTTTCTTTTTCCATATCTTTGGCACTGGATGACCATTTGACGAACTGTCAGCAGCGCTAGTAATCTTGAAGAGAGGCGTACCCTTTGAGTTTACCCCAATGGAGTTTGGGGAAAAGGTGAGATACTATCAGGATGGATTGTTCATGAATTCAACTGGGCCCCTAGGACTAAAATGCTAATAATGCTAATACCAAACGTCTGATTGACGTGCCGTCTATTCTATTGAGACCCATATGACATGGCAGAACTTTGAGATACTTTTCATGGGACTCGTGACAGTTGGATTATCAACCTATAGTTCTTTGAGTGGATCCTTCCGGAGATGAGCAAGCATAAAGCGGAGACATAGTAGTTGGATAAGACCAGATAACTGATGACCAATTTTACTAGGAGTGATTCGACTATCCAATTGGGGAGCGCATTGGTGTCGTGGAAGACCCACATTGGGGAGTGCCATGGTGTCGCGACAGACTCATGGTACTCGACAGGAGGATTACCTTAGTAGGATACGAGGGGGATCTCTTTGATGACATGGATGACCCACAATGGGGAGCTCCAGGGTGAAACAGCAGACCCACGGTACTTGACATGAGGAGTACCTCAGCAATCCATGGTTAGTGGGAAGCACATTGGTGTCACAGAAGTCCCATTGTACTCGACAGAGGAGGAGTTTTCTACTATCTATGGTATCAATAATGTGAATAAAATCCCGGTTGAGCAGAGTTAATAACTTTTATGTTTACCTCATGATTAAGATGGATTACTTGATAAAATAGGTATATGTATGGGAATATACCTATGTCAGGTTATCTGTTGATTTCATACATTTTGGTTTATCCTTGTTGGATTTTGTGAGACCTCGAGGGTCTTGGGGTCCGTACTGTGTATGGTTATACTCACCCATGGACGGGCTAGGCCCACACCTTGTTCTGTTGGTTGCAAACGACGGACATCTCTGACTAAGGTGGAGAGTACAAGGAATGGATGGTACCCAGAGGTGGAACATACGACATGTTGGTACATGGAGGAGACCAACTGACATGAAGTTCTGAGGAGGAAATCTATACCTACCCTTTGGGTAGGATCCATGGTGGATGATCCAGGAGCTACTTTTCACCTTTAAACTATTTTTCCTTTTCAGTTGTACTTTTACTTTACAGGAGGGCTTGTATTTCTGACCCCTTTTACTTTTCATCACTCTTTTGTATAAACTTTTACTTAGTGTTTTGCTTCCAACTTGTACTCGGGTGTGTACGTTTTCTGGATATAAAGGAAATTCTTTCCCAGTTTAGGGATTTATGCCTTTGGTGCTAGTTTCCAACCCCTGGCCTATGGATAGTGGGCTTGGGGTAGTCACGGAACATGCCCCGGGGGACAGGTCACGACATAACAACAATATTATATTTATGTCATTTATGACTCTTTTTTTTAATAAAAACATCCTTCATTCATTTCATGCATATCTTGAATGAGTTACGTCACTTCCAGGGGGCGGTAGTCCACACTTCCTCAAATTAAATTATTGTATCTACACATCACAGAAATCATAAATGTATGTTGTAAATAGATTATGATAAAAAATAGAGACAGTAAAATATAATATATATCATATATAAATATATTTCCATAATAATTTCCACCATGAGAGGTGGTAGGATAAAATTGAACAATCATCATTTTGTGAGGTTATAGTTCACCATATATAGAAATAGTATGTTCATATCTATTAGGTAGAGTAGAGTGTAATTCAAATAAAAGTAAATCACATAAAAAATTACTAGAATATCGATGATATTAGATTTCTAATGTAATAAATGGATAATAATATCATATGGATTAGAGAAAGAAAATAATGGAAAGAAACATGAGAGAAGACATTGCCTCTAAATCGAGTAAATTCTTTTGATTTAGGACAAATGAACTTTTTGAATTGCCTTCATCCAACTGTAAGGATTCTAGAAAGTATAGTTACTATAAAATGAAAAGAGAGCCATAAGTGGACCATTAATGACATTTTTAAAATTATAAAAGTCATTTTTACAATTCATTGATTTTTAGGACAATTATATCATTTAATAAAATTGTATTTTCTTTAAAAACTAATTTATGTCAATTTTGACAACATTTAGTAATTAATTTTTGTTGAAGTCATAACAACTTGTTTCCTTTGAACCAAAGGAAATAATAGAAATATAGTATATAAATATCATAAATATAATTCATTTATGTAATAAAAATAATTACATTAAATTTATTTTAATAATTATAAGATCATTTATTTGAATTCTTCATTAATGAAGTAATCACTAGATCATCACTAGATCATAATTAAAATGATTTATTTAAGGACTAAATATTATACATAAATTATAATTACTTAAAAAATATTTTTTTATTTATAATGACTATTTATGGTCAAATATGTGACTTATATAACCCCATAAATTATTTTTTTTATTAAAATATACATGTTTATGATTTTTTCCATTTTATTTAAATTAAAAATTATAAAATTTCATTTTTCCCACCTAAATGGATCCCAAAATGGCCAATGTTAATCCTAAGGCTGACGGAGGTTGAAAATATCTCATCAAATAAGATTATTACACGTTTTAGGATATTTTTAGAACATTACAATATTATATTTTACCTATATTTACTCGATTTACACTTTAACCATGGTAAATAAAAAAATTATTGAAGTTACTATTCATAATATCCCAAAATAAAAGGAGCCTATTTAAAAAATATGGACCATATGATTCAATTTATGGAAAAAAAATTTACAAATTAAAAACATATAAATTTTAGTATTTAATATAAAATTAATTCTCATTTTAAAAACCATAAAGTGTGTTTTAATGAAATAAAAACTACTAAATGATATACATGTTTTAATGTCCAATTAAATTGCGAAATTAAATTAAATGACCTAAATTGGATTAAATTATAAAATAATTATCTAATTACCCTTTGATACCAATCAAAATTTCAATCTAAATATTCAAAAAAAAAGATGAAAAGTTAGTTTTGATTTAAAATGTAGTGTTTTTCACTACTCATTAAAAAATGAACTTTTTGAGAAAACTACCAAAAAATTAACCAAAGTAAAATTTGATATCCCACTTGTGTAGAAGAAGTTTATTGTTTCAAATATAATATTTAAAAGTGAAAAAAACTATATTTAATAAGGTTTCTCCATCAAAATGTGGTAAAAAGGCATTTCAAAATATTAGAGTATTTTATGATTAAAATTGGATTCATTCTCATTACAAGCATCTAAAATTAAATGGATAAATGTAAAGAAAATTAAAAAACATGTGTAATTGTATTTTATTTAGCTCTATTATTTCTCATAAATATAAATTCTATGAGTTAACTACAATTTAAAATAATAAAAATATAATATTATTTTTCTATATAACCCAATCTTGTCTGCAACGTATGAATTCAATGAAACTTGTTCTTCCTTGTTGAGTAAAATATCGAAAAAAGAATCCAATTTAATGTAAAATTAATATATTATTAATAAATACTAATATAAAAAAATTATTATTTTATAATTACATGGGATCCTACATTAAGAGGTAAGTACAGGATACAAAATCGAACATGTCTAATGAAATGAAATTGAAACTAAAACACTTACGTTGTTCAAGATTCAATCTTTACACATTCTTAACTTACTGAATTATCATGTTATATATTAACTCATTAGTATGTTTATTAACATTTATATAATTTAATGTATATTATTTATTATCATCTTCTATTTATTTATTATATAGTTTTATTTCCTATAACGATTACTTGAGGTTATTTCGTCAGTATTTCACAACTCCATATGCATGTTTATCATAAAATAAAGTATCCCCAAATAGGTTCATAACATATAGAATCTTAATACAGTTATATAAAAATTGGTTATTTATAAAATATATTTTTAAATCCATCCATTATGGGTAGTGCTGAAAATGAAACTCATTTCTCATGGAGGTGATAGTTCTCATGTATGAATGATTATTGTTTCCATTAATCAATGAATTAGAGGGAAATAAGGTAATGATGATTTTATATTTCATCATAACTTTAAATTTGTAGGTACAATATTTATGCATACATTATATACTTTTTGTCATCCAGGAATGGGTGTGTTCAATAACAAAAGGCATTGCTTTGTGGAGGCGGTAGTCCACACAACACACAAACAATTTTGTTTATTCATAGGGGTTGTAGAGGGAAAATTGGTTATTAAATTAATATAAAAACATCTCAGCATTAAAATAATAAAAACTTTAATATATTATTAAATAGATAATGTTTTTATAGTGTAATATTATGAATACAAACATAATAAGAAGATAATACATACTTTGGATACTTGATCCTTCTATAGAAAACTCCACACAATAGAAGGAAATAGGGAAAATTATTATGACATGGGGCTTAATAAATAATGATAAACATTAAGGATATAATATTTTAGAACCATTTAAATTTTATTTATAATTTGAGGCGCATGTGTTAAATAGTATAGGATTCCCCTTTTATAATAGTGGAAAACAGCACTTTGGGAAACACACATTACATTTTAATAATTCAGTGACAATATTCCCATGTCATTAGATCCAATAAATTGAAATATTGGATTTTGAGTAGTATTTGGTTAAATAAAACTCATAAAATTCTTTTACTGAATTTTTTAAACATGTCATAGGGGTTTTTCTATTATTTGTTTTTACATTGTTCTTATTTAATTTTAAATTAGTCCAATAGATTATATCTAAGTGGTTTTATGTTTTATTTAAAATATAGAGTAACCCATAATACAAAATTTGGGTGTTATAAAACAAAATTTTCCCTCCCAATAAATAAATTAAATTTTTACGTACTATAATTTTATCTTTTAAATTGAAATGGATAATTTGTAGAAAAACCGTTTTAGTAGAAAAATGACATTTTTACTATTATAGATTTTTAATATTATGTAATAATTATTTCCAATTAAATTATTGTTATATATTTATTTATATGTTTATAAATGATATTATATCTATTATATAAAGAATTTAAATTTAATTTATTCAATAAATATTCTTTGAAATTAATAAAACAGTAATGTTAAAATAATTTCTTCACTATTATCATGGTAATTATAATTAATCCTAATTATCTACATTTTATATTTAAAAATTAAAATTTAAATGGTAAATAAATTGAATATTATCATCTCAAAAATAATAATAAATTTATCACATTATATTTCTATTTATATGTAATTGAATCTCAAATTTAGTATAAGTAACACATGAAAACTTTGTTTTTAAAAAATCATATTTTTAAACATAATGTTTATGTATTTGAAAAAAATTCCCAATTGTCTTCATTAAAATTACATTAAAAATATTTCTATTGATTAATTAATATTTATTTTAATTTTAAATAACTTTTTACCTATCATTACCCATGTAAAATAGTAATTAATAAAATTCATGAAAAATAGTTTTCATAAAATATTATTTGATTTTATAAAATGATTTTTATGTATTTTATAAATTTACATGGAATTTTAAAAAGTTTTAGTTTACTTCATAATTAGTATTTGATATAAATAAATTTTTTAAAAAACATACATTCCATAAAAAATTGATGGTATTAGAAAAACCAATATATGTTTACTATTCACATATAAAATAAACTATTATAGGTAATTTGAAAAAATAAATACTACTCTAATTTAGTAGGAGGTATTAAAGAATGGATTTTAATTTATCAAAATTTAATTCTAATATTTATTTATTTGTATTTTTAAAATAAAATATATAATATACAAAAACGGTTTGTTATTGTAAGTGAAATTTTTCAATATTAACTCATATTAATTATTTTCCTTCAAAGGCTTATAAATGATAATTTTTTACCATATTAAGGTTTATTATATAATTTATAATAATTTATTTTTAACATGTTGTTGTTTTTTAGGTTTGGATTATAATATGACATAAATTATAAAAAAGGAATTAATAAATGGTAATCATATACTAATATATTGGGGTGTTACTTAAGTTAAGTGATTCATTATCAATGAAAATTACATTTGGAAGGATCTAAACACATATTAATTATGTTGATTGTTCTCTAAGAAAAGTGTAGAAGTAAAAAATAAGTTATTGTGACAGGGTATCTAAAGAGTTATATAATATATGTATAAATTTTAGTGTTAATTCATTAGTATTTGAGAAACATTTTTACCCCTTTTCTAATATGGTTGTAATATGATTATATCAGATAGATTCATAGTGGGGTATTAGTTATGTGTAATTAAGTATTACTATAAATTTTAAAGGATTCAAAATCATTCTATCATTATTATAGTATTTATCATTTTTTATTCTTAAAATATTATTTACAAGGTAGAAAACAAAATAATACATATGTTATTTTGAGGATTAGTTTCATTTAAATTTGATACATAATAAATGAAAAAAATAATACATTTTAAAAGGATTCATAGTAGGTTCATTTTATGTTATTTTTCAACATCTCATTTCTTGTCGACAAACATCAAAATGAATGGGTTACCATAATTCCATTTATGGGAATAAACAAACAAGACATCTAGCATGTGATAGTGAGGCATAACAATTGGTCATGATCATAAGAACATGAAAATATCAAAATAGAAACATCAAGAATTATAATTTTTATATGTTTATACAACATAAAAATGATACAATCATAATCATATCCCTAATGTGTCTTAAGTTATATTTACCATGTTTTTTAACCATGGTATCATAAACATGTCATCTCTAAAGATTAATTCATTACCCAGTGCATTGGAGTGATACCATGGTTCACTATTCATGTGTAATAATAATTTGATCTAAATTTATAATGATAAATCATTTCAATAATAAGAAAAAGAAAATAAAGAATTACTATTATATAAAACATTTAGTACATAAGTGTCTATTGACTTGAACATTTCCCCATTTCTTACCCTCAAAAGGGGAATGTGGTTTTACCACTTGTAAATATCCAATTGATAATTTGAATTTACATAATGATTAACATCCATGGAGAATGGAGAAGTTTTATTATTCAAAGTATAATAATCTGTCATGGAAAAGAGAGTAATTAAAGAAATAAATTCACCATAATGATGGGTTCACAATATGGATTGAGTAAATAGAAGAATTAGATGTAGTAAAGGTATCCCATTTTTTAAATTGTATATTGGCTATAATCGGGTAATAAAAAGGTTTGTAAAATGTTTAGTAGTTCCTTGAAATGTGTGTTCAAGTTTTAAGAATCACTACTTCCAGATGGTTTCCATTGGATTTATCCATGGAACTAAAAACATCCAATAGTTCATTATCCAAAGGGGACCTACTTCCCAAAGTTAGGTGTTTGTTATGTTTAAACATTATGATACTTAGAAACGTACATTGGTCTAGAGGATTGGAGGTCAGACTCATTACACTGTTTTTGGGGGAATTATTATCTACTCCATGACTCTCTTTGTAAATTTATGACATTTTCCTGAATCCTTATTAATTTACCAATCATAAAATATGGTTTCCTTGGAATTTACAATCACTTATTAACATGTGTACAATTCAGAATCATCAGTATGCATTCACAGATGTCAATTAATAGAGAAATCAGTATGTATTTTAGGTTTTCCATCAATGGTAGCCTCTATAATACTATTTCATGATTCTTTTAATCTTAATTATGGTGATACTAGTTTTTATGCTACTCAGCGTGGCACTTTGGAATATATTTTCATCTATAGAGATGAAGGATAGTTTTGATATTGGTATTTTACCTATGAAATGGGTTACCAACATATCCTTGTGAAAGTAATCAGAACCCTCGTAGTTCATTTCCACATAATGGGACACATTTTACCTTTTCAGGTTATGTGATAAGGATCTAACCATACAGTTTAATGTCATTTGGTAAGGAAATTGATGATAAATGTGCTTTGTCAAAATTTGGTGTGGGACTTATGCCGAAATAGCCCAATGATCTTGGAGATAATATGGATTTCCATCTAAGACAGACCCTATTAGAAATATGGCATATAGAGAACAAGGTTGGTTTGAAATGTTGGGTTTGAACCACAATGATGCTTTTTACGTATCCCATGTGCATGGGAATTAAATACAACATTTTTCGATGAATCTCATAAAAGAGTGTAGTCCTTTGAAATAAATGAATTTGTGCTTACTTCCTGAAGAGGATGCTTGATGACTTAGGTGTTTAATTTGGTGTCTGTTCCTAAGGAGGATGCCCAGATTAAGGGAATTAGGGTTAGATTTTTGAAGAGCATATTTTGTAAACATCGCACATTCTTCTGTAAGTTATTTAGTTTTTTGTTATAAGTGGGGTTCCATACATGCACACCGACATATACTTGCATGCCAATTTTATAATTACGAGCCTTAATGACTTTTCCAAAAAAAATCAAAACACCAAAAATGAACTTTCTTAATAGATGATTTCTATCATTTTTGTAGGTTTAATAGTTCCCAAAAAAATTGGAACAACAGACGATCTTGTCGGAAATAGGATTTATGACATGAATAATGTCGTTTTCCATGACTACTTTGAAGTTTGTGATACTACCCTTCCAAATTTAGAAAAATATTTGAAGAAGTATCACTTCAACATTTCCCAAAGAGCCTATCTTCATTTGTATAGCTATAGCCATTTTCTTGATGTTAATATTCCAGATCCAAAGAACTATGTACCACATTCTTGGTTTCGTGATTATAACATCTTCTCATCATCCAATTTTTCTATTGGGGGTCATTTTGTAATGCTGGTACAGAAGAGAAATCTCATATTATGCATCATAAACCATGTGCTTGCGATTTGAAGGCACAAGCACCTGAGCTGCAGCCACATTGTTATTCATCCATATTTTTGGATTCTAAGACAGATCAGTCCAACTGTTGGAAGAAAATTTGGATTTTCCACCTCGGAGGATGTGTAAAACCCATGTGGGTATGGGCATACAGGGTTCCTAAGACCTGTGCAGAATTTTCAGATTACTTGAAAGGCATCAGGATTTATGAGGCTGTCTGGGTATGGGAAAACTTATGCATACAAGAATGATGATTTTGTGCCAGAATTATTAAGATGATGGATTCCAGATACTAAATCTTTCTATTTAACACATGGATAGGTAGGCATAATCTTGTGGGATGTTTACAAAATTTATGATGCTCTAATCCTTGGAGACATGTATGATGAGTTTGTTCCTGCCCAGGTGACATGAAATGACTCGGAGAAGACACCAACTTTGTTTTGTGAGTTGATGAAAATATTTAACCAAATCAAGAACCCCAAAATCACTAAGTCACACTCTAAAAGCTATATTCATACAAATGAATGTATGGAAATATTTTTTATAAAGAAGAAGGAAAAGGGTCCCACTTACACCCATCTGACCAGTTGTCCAAGGGAAGAAAATAGAAGTACTATTGACACCTACTGGCCAACATTGGTAAAAGGAGAATTTGATAAATATGGATTTGAATTCAGCCCAATAATTCCTACAAAGACACATCTGGAAGGTTTTTTGTCCATGTGTCTCAATGTGTATTTTTTACCAGTACGGGACTACAAAGGAGGTGTGAGATCAGGATCCTTTGTTATTGCGGCCAAACTAGTAGGGAAAAGGATGGTAGGGTTGGACACTCTAGTTTTGGACATGATTCATAGGATATTTCTACCCATTTAACAAGGGAAGTATCTCTTTGGAATATTTTGACCATTATAGTAATTGTGGGGATGAATCGCTACTCTCTTCAGAACGTATGTTTTACAAAGTGGATTACAAGTTTTGGGATGTTATATCCGACCATATGTTCAAGATTTATATTGTATTTGACCCTTGTCTCTAAACACTTATGACATCATGGATTGATTGAGAATGCATAAGGAGTTCTATTTCTTTACATATATGAATCCTCCTGTGGGGAAATTCATTGATTATTAGGTCACCAGTTTGGAATTGAGGGCATATATGCTAGCTTTCATAGATAGTGTATTGGCCACCAGAATCAACATTGAAATCATTTGTGAGGCCTACGCTCCTTATATATTTTCACATTAATTCAAATACCTGCAACAGAATAATGTATCCCCTATTGTGTATGTCAGATTTGAGCAAAACCATATGGTTTCCTGAAGAGTATGGTTGTTGACATCGGTAGAAAAGACTGTGGTAGCTTTTAATTTACCAATTGCTGATGAAGTAAGTAGATTAAGTATTTGGTATGCCAAAAACTGGGTCACATATTACCCTGAACAGGTATTAAATCATGTTGTCCCTCGACTGCGGGTAAAGAGAAGTAGTAGAATATAACCCCTTAATTTGGATGATAACTCTTCATCATCAGGGGCTGACTCGAGACAATCAAAGGGTGGAGGTGATGATTCTCCAAATTCACCGACGAGACCTCGTTCCAGATATAACCCTCCTACCAAAATTAAGAGAGCAACTCCATCAATCCCTACTAAATTTGAATCAATGCAATCTGGTCTCCATCTTTCTAAAGAGAGATAAGTTCCATTTTTTCATCCCTCATCTGTGACTATGGGGGTTTTGAGGAAACTCAAATCCATGGTTATTGGATCCGCTTCACAACGCTCTTACATAATGTCTAAATATATATGACGAGGGGCTATTCAAACATGACATAGTCGGTATTGTGATGTTGAAACCATGTTGATGTATCTTCGTGATGGACTGTATATTCCAAGTGTAGAGAATTTATGGGCTTCTTCTGACATTCTTTTCAAGGATAATACCAATGAGTTGAGAAACTACATTATAGAGCAAGAAATTCTCATATATGCCACTAAAGAATCAATTACTACGACAAATTAGGTGAAATAAATGTTATATCGTGCTACCATTGATGGTATTAGACTTTCATTAGATGAATAATGGCATGAAATTGAAGATCCTGTGGATGTCTGATTCCTTTCCCTCACATTCTATTTTACATTACAATTTGAATTTCAGTCAAAACATTATTACTTTGGTGAAATATCATCTTATCTAAAAGCTGGTTAATTGAAAGACAATCGATTTTCCTTCACCAATGTATATCCTTAGTAGCAGTGATGTTGGAGCTACCAGATCACCATGTGAATCGGGAGAGATATCTTCATTCCAACAGGCCATGGTGGATGAAATAGAGATGGTATTGGGATCCCCAATACCTATATTTGGACATGATGATATAAGCCCTCATAATAATGTAATGAAGAAAAATCACCAAAGAAATAAATCCACGATTAAGCACTATCTTATTATTAGTATGTATCCCTGAAAATCGTTAATTTTAGTCTTTATTCATGAAAAAGATTTTACACTTCTTGGAATTACAAGGGATTATTCTGTTTCATCTTCAAAATAAACTACTGATGAGCTTCAAAGAACCACATGGGGTGCTATAGAATATAAAAAAATTCCTACAAGTACAATGGTTCGTGAGGAGGCATTGAGGCCCAACGAACCAACATATGTTCCCAGCATTTCTCGCATTTCTACTTTCTGAGGAGAGGAGGCTTCTGGTGAATCAACAATACATTATAATGCATCAAATGTAAATACAAATTTCTTTTATCTTGTGATATTTTAGTTTTATCACATGCACTAGAACATCTAGAAACAACTGATGTTAACCCCACAATTGTTGATGAAGAAGGTACTCGGGGACAATGGTTTCTATAGGAAGGTTGAGAAGCCAACACACCATGTGCTCCCATGGGTGAGACTGAACTGGGATATGAGACATCATTGGATGAAATGATGAACCTTGGCATGTATTTTGATGATGTAATAGAACATGTTAATATACCAAATTCTTTAGAAGATTTTAGAGTTCCTTATATAGAATCATGTTGAAGTGAGTTTTCATTAGTCGTCCTATTAATCTTCTTATGATTTACTTTCTAACAATGGTTGGTTGAAATTTGTAGTTCCATATAAAGAAACTTCTTGCACAATGATACTTGAAGGAAGTATTGATATTAATATCAATACCATCATTGCAGAGACATTGGATCATGTAGATCTTGAGATTACTAATATTCTTGAGATTCATTCTAAGGATCCTGATCATATTAAAGATAACACTCCACATCAAGAGACATAAAAAAATGACTAAAATAGAGAATATTGGGGAGGAGTTTTCTCAGGATACTGACCTACTGTTATGTAAGAGAGACTGATATTCTGGTTGCATTCACTTTTGTTATTTCTTGAAACTAACCATAACCATAATTATTGATTTACTTTATAGGTATATCAACTTCAATGGCTATTTTTGGTGGTGAAACCTCTGCATCATCCCAAATAATTTTAGAAGGTGAAGCAGCCATTGTTCAGGAAGGACCAGAACATGGCATTTCTTTAAGTGGATTGATCCTAGAATACATCCCTACTTATGAAAGAGATTCTAAATCAGACCCTGAACTACAAAAGGCTCTTGTCTTGCACGTTGCAAATCATGGAAGAATATATGGAAGGAAATATCTGAGATTCCCCTTAAGGAACTACCTTCATGAATTCCACTACTTTCATCTCTGTTTATCACGCTAGGATTTGGTGTTTTTGAATACCATGAAATTAATACTGTAGTGAAAGATATTATTCAAAGAAGGGAATAAGAGAAAAATCTATAGAAAGACTTGATAAAATCCAAACGTTCAATAAACATTGAAGAGGTTGAAGCAACACTATCCCAAGATGAGGCTAATCATACTGCAAAGTTGAAGGGACAAAAGAAGACAATTAAAGAAAAGAATGTTTAGTAGCTACACCATCAACAGTAGTTAGATAACATTACTGGGGAGCTTTACCAGCTCCATGGCTCATTTGGATATGTCTAGAGTGATGGGGTAAAATCCATTTTAGATGCTAGAGATGCACTTCATTATGTTGAAGAGAGTAGAGCTGGTCAAATAAACGAGCTTCAACAGGCAGCTAATGGGTCTCGAGAGGTTTTAAATGAAATGAGAATTATGTAGAATGCCTTTTATAATTTCTAATTTCTTTCAAGGGAGAGACTTCAATTTTTCGAAGTTCCTCGATGAGAATTTTCAAAATTGAAAAGCCTTTTTCCTTCATTCATTTGTGGTTTCACTCACTAACTACCTTTGTTTTAACTAGGCCATTGGGACTAGTAAGAATAGATTTATTTTTTCTTGTGTTGTATGAAAACCCCCATATACATTAAATACTTTAACTTTTTATTTCAAATATTACCTAAACCATACAAAATGTAAGATTGGTGGGTGGGGACTCGACATTTGTTGAGTTCTTTCATAGGTTCTCAATATGGTGAGTACCACGTCTCTTAGCAGTTTAGAGTCATGAATGTTGAACTATAAAGGGATAGTATTTATTGTCGAATATTTTTGACCATGAACCCAAACAATAATCGATGGCTGGTACATGCTTTAAAATTATTTATATATTTCCATAGGTAATATTGAGCCACGATTTTTATGGTAATCTAATATAAAACCTGTATCAACATAAGGGTATTCTCTTCCTAAAATGAAGTTACCATTATTTGAAAAATTCTTTTTGTGGGATGTATTATGCAGGGCCATCTAGGGCATATGCAGCATACAAAAATAATGGAATCTTTTGACTGATCATCCCATTATGTAGGAAACTTACGAATGGCCACCTAAGGGCACGTACTTCATAGTCAAGAAAAATAGGTCTTAGGAATTTCACATTTTGGTGTTGATAGAAATAGAAAAAATATGATTTGGTTGACTCAAGACCATAGTGGGTGGTTTTTCCAAGGAAAGAAATTTTAAGAATTAAAGGGTAGTTTTAGGCCAACATATGTCATGAATGGGAAACCCACTTTTATAAAAAAAATTGTGTACAAAGAATAGCTAAAAATTTTAAGAAAGGGGAATTTTTTATATAAAACTACGCAGTTTTAAGTCTTGAATTATGGACATTGTACTATGAAGTTTTATGTCTTACAGTGAAGCCATTATACTATACAGTTTTATGTCTTGTTGTGAGGACTTTATACGGTGCAGTTTTAAGTCATGCAGTGGGGACATTATTTGGATTTAATTTAAGGTGTTTATCTTTGACCAAAGGTACAAGACTGTCCTAAATTCATTATGGTTTTTTTGGAAACATACTACTATATTCAGGTATGGAAGGTAAAATTATAAATGGTGATTTCTGAATTTCTGGAATTGAGGAATCATATGGGAAAAGGGATAAAAGCATTAGAGGATGAATTTTCCAAGAATCATGTTTCCATTATCTAACAAACCCGTTATGGGGGTTGTATTATGAAGGGACAACTATGGCATATAATGCATTGCCAAATATTGTCATCATTGTACTAAAAGACCAGTTACGTAGATTACATATGTATGCCACCTAAGGGCACGTAATGCATAGTCAGTAGAAAGAGAAATAAGATATTTTACATATTCCTATTGCTAAAATGCAAAGGATGTATAGAGAGATTTATATTTTCTGAAGCATAGACTTTAGTTTATAGAGAAATGTACTTGAATATAGAAAGGGTATTTCCAACAAAAATTTACAAATAATCAATGGAAAGGTACTTTTATGAAGGTCGGACCCAAATGTTGATGTTGTGGTGTATGTATTTTTAGTTCATTAAACTAGGACCAGAAATGGAAACAATATATGATATGTGGCCAAGTGATTCCAAGGTTATTTCATATTTCTTTGAACACATGGTGAGGGAAATGTCTAAACCATGGACATGAAGAGGAACAAATCAAGAGAGAAATTAAATGGGACAAATATACCTTAATGATTGTTTTAAAATACAAATTTTTGTATATTTTCATCAAAGTTTAGGGGGATAAGGACACTATAACAAAGAATGAAATACCATTATTTGATAAATGTGTTATGGGGGTTATATTATGCCGGGGTGACTGGGGAATATGCTATATAGCCAAATAATGGAATCTTTTGGCTGACAAGCCCATTATGTAGGAAACTTATACAAGGCCACCTATGGGCACGTGCTGCATAGTCAAGCAAAGTAGCTCACAGTTATTTGAAACTCTGTCACCAAAAACTGAAAGATAGATTATGAAGAACTAGAGAATATTCAAGATCAAGAGTATGAAATATAGAAATGGGTTATTATAAATACACATAATAAATATTTCAATCAATATTGTCCATGAATCTAATGTCTTTTACAAATATTTTTCTCATATGTAAAATGGAGAAGATCTTTTTTCCTTTAAATTAATATTGTGATGTGTAGTTTAATGTCATCTAGTGAGGATATAATGATATTCCGTTTTAGGTCATGTAGTGAAGACATTATGCTATGTAGTGTTATATCATGTAGTGACGAAATTGATAGACCTATAATAAATTGAGACAACTTATTTATTTAATGAAGCTTTTTACCCAATTTTGAAGCCCATGTGTGCTATTCTTGGAGTGAGAAACAATGATCAGTATGGGTTTCTTCTATAACATAAAGGTGACACAAGTGAAGAATAGGGGTGTTAGATTTCCATGTACTTTATCATCATCTGGTAATGATGAAGACGAAACAATTTGAAAAGAAAAGACCTATTGAGGCTAGACTATGGGTTAAAACCCAAGTCTCTATAGTAGTCTTAATGAGGTCAAGAATCAAGATAACATTTCCTATATAGTTTTGATTCTTATATAATTAATAAAATATTTATTTTAATTGATTATGGACCTATTATTGGTGATATAGGCGTCTCTACGTATCTCATATAGATGATAATCAAGCCATTCTTAATACATTAATCAATCATTTCCCACACCCATCGAGTTGACATGGGTGATGAGGGGTTTTAACACATTCTATAAGAATGTTTAAATTTATGACATAAGATAGAATGCAAAAAAATCATGTATCATAAAAGAGAACTCTATATAGATCTAGTCTATATATAAGATAAGAAAAAAAGTGAAAAAATTGATTGCGGCTTGGCCCAAGATTGGAAATCCAGCCATCTCTACATATCTCAAATAGATGATAATTAAGCCACACGTAGTTCTTGAAACAATATCCCTATGCATATCTAAATCAGACATAGGGAAGAGAGGGAATCATGTGCCACTAAGGAGTAGAAATGATGTCATTTGTTCTTGTCTATAGAAGTCCCAAACGTAAAATAGAGAAGACGTGAACCATACAGTTTAATTTTTTATAATTAGGAAAAGTGGCATCATGCAATTTAACGTCATATGACAAGGAAAATGATTCTGTGCATTTTAACATCATTCATCATGGAAGAATATGGTCGCTACACAGTTTAACCTCTTTCAACTAGGACATTGTACTGTATAGTTTTATGTATTATAGTAAGGACATGTGGGTTGTGCGGTTTTCTGTCTTGTAGTGTGGACAAATGATCTGTGGAATTATAAAACAAATTTCATCAAGAATATTGCATTGGTTGGATTTGTAATGATCCTACCTTCCATTGAGATTAAGGAATAATTTCTATTTCAGTAGACCTTATTCGTAGAATAAGTCCCCTCCCATTTTGGCTCATTCTTTGGAAGTTTCATTCATTGTATCATTGAAGAACTGAGGACCAATACCAATTCTCCTTGAATAAATGAACCTAGGTGAACATTCTTGTAAAACGATTGTGTTATTATGTTCTTATAGACTTCTAAATGATGAAATGTATTCAATATTTTATTTTCTAATCATTCCAGCACATTAAACCATAGCTGAGACCTCACAGATGTAGACAACTGATAACTGTTTGAAACTCTGAGTGAAGGAAATTGCATTTCAATTGGAAAAACTGCTTCTACTCCAAATACCAATGAATAATGTGTTTATTGGGTGCAAGTACTGGTAGTAGTATGATAATCCCATAAAGAAATCCATTGTTTATCAGTCCATGATTTCAAATATTTTTCCACCATCTTCTATAGTATATTTTATAGGGTCTTGTTGAAGGCCTCTATCAATCAATTAGCCACTACATGATAGCGGGATGAATGGTTGGATTTGATATTATGTTCCTCATATAAATTTTTTACCTTATAAGAATAAAAATTGGTGCCATTGTCTAACAAAATATTATGAAGGACACCAAATATTGTGATTATATTAGTTTTAACAAAACTAACAATAATTTTGTATATGAATGCTTTGAGAGTTATTACCTCTGACCATTTGGAGAAGTAGTTAATAATAGAAAGAATATTCTTGAACTGCATAGCTGTAGTTGGAGGATAATGTCCTACTAAATCTATTCCTAATGGGGAAAATGGACAACAATATTTATCTATATGTAGCAACTCTGGGGGTTAATGAATTAAGGTGGCATGCACTTGTCAGGGATGACATTTCATATTGAAATATGTACTATCCTACGTTATTGACGACTATAAGTATTCAATCTTTCAGATCTGATCAGAGAGTCTTTTCCTAGACTAATGGTCACTACAAGATCTTGAATACAATTATTTCATGATTGCTAGAGTTTCCTCACCATCAATACATCTGAGGAGGTTAACATCAAAGCCTTGTTTGTAAAGGATCCTCTGGTGGTATGTACTGTCATAAAGAGTAAAATTGACTGCTTGTCATCAGATCTATTCTTTTTCAGCCTTATCTGGTTGAAGTACCCCATTTTGATGGTATTTCACAATGAGTGTTCTTCATCCCATGATGTGACCATATGTCTTGGAAATAGGGATAATATCATTACATTCCTCCATTCATAGTTGAACGAAGGGTGATACCCCACAACTATGGGCTATGCTAATGATTTTCTCATCTGGATTTAAATCTTCCAAAGCTATAGCAGCATTAGCCAGTGTATCAGCTTGGGAATTTTCTGTTCGAGGGACATAAGACAATGTAGGCTCTTAGGTAAATTCTGCCACTAACCCTCTAATGTAATCACACATAAATATTAACTATTATTTTCTGATAGAATATTCCCCATTGATTTTCCTGATTACAAATTCTAAATCACCTCTCACTTTTAAGTATTTCACTTACACCTGAAGGGCCAATTCCAAACCTGTGATGAGATCTTGCTATTTTGCATCATTGTTGGTACCACAGTCTGATAACAAGAAAGAATAAGGCAATTTTTCCTTTTCTATGGAAATAAGGACAATTCCTAACCCAAATTTGTTATGTTTAGGATTTTCCATTCCATTTAACATTGGACATATGGAGGAACCATAAAAGCACATTTCTAATGTTTGTGATTTATCTTGAATAGATAAAACTTCTTCACTGAGAAGTTCATTATTAAATGATATATCTTCCACAGACAGATGTTTATCAAGGATGTCAGCCAAAGAAAGACCTTTTATTGACTTATGTGGCACAAACTACATATAAAACAGATGCAAAATAACTTCCCACCATGCCAGACGCACTGTAATCATAGGAAGGATTAGGAGAAATTTGAGTATTTTATTGAAAGATATCAATTGGACCTCATCTGTTGCAAATAATTCATCAATTTCTGATCTGAAAATATTATTTATAGATAGCACTTTTCAATACTTGAATACCGATTTTCTGTATCAAGCATAGTTAAACTGATATAGTAAATAATGTTCTCATTCCCATCATCATTCTTTTATGAAAGAAGGAACCCAGTGATCTCTATAATCTTGTCACATAGAGAATAAGTGGTCTTCCTTCATTAGATGGAATTAATACTGGGGGACTAAAGAGATATTTATAGAGGATATCAAATGCTTCTTGGCGGCCTTCTTTCCATTTATAGGTGACTCCCTTCTTCATTAATCTAGTGAAGGGAAAAAACATTCCTTCCAAATTAGCAATAAAACGCCGAATATATGCCATTTTCTATTAGATCCCTCTTAATTATTTCAAATTAAATGGAGGTGAAATACCAAGGATTGATTTTTTTTTCTCAGGTTCAACTACATCTAGTATTCACCCATGCTATTGCATGACGTGTTCAATTAATGGGTTTTCATTTAATTAGAGATTAATATTTATAAAAGTTGTGATGAAACAATAATGTAGAATAAATATTAATTAGAATGTAATAGTGTATGATAATGGAAAAGGAGTGCATAGATTATGAATACACCATTCGAATCGTTGACAAAGAAAAATGATAGAGTAAAAATATGTGAATTTTTTAATTTTGAGGAAGAAGATTAGAATTAATTTTTACTTTCAATCACAATAACTGTAATGCAGACACTAAAAAACTGAATGATAAATCAAATATAAGATAGTGGGTGTAATAATATAAATTATAAATGTTAAAATATATGAATTAATTATAAATTGAATGTGTGGGATGTTTGGGAAAAAAGAAAACAGAGTGAAACTGTTCATCATTTATATCAAACAATATGGAATGAGGGATGTAGAGATCAGAGACAAAGATGAAACGAAAGATGCAATTGAATAAAATTAATATATGAAAACAGAGATTCGACATCCACTTCATTATTATTGAAAACATGAAATTGGATTAATAAAAAAGATGAGGACTATATGAATCTGGTTATTTCTACACTAAATTTCAATAGTCTTGAGTTGTTATCTATAAAATCTTAGTTGAATAGAGACCTTTTCTATGTAAGTGTAGGGGAAAAAATAATTATTCTCCCTGAGTGGAGCCATGCACCAATGCTAAGATACATAAAAATGTAATAATAATTGAGAAGTAATCAATGTAATTTAAAAAAAATACTATTAAATTACAATTGTGGTCCTAATTATGAAATATGAATATGTAACATTTAATACTGAATTATGTAAAATGAATTTTAAGAGAAAAAATAAACGGAAATATAAGTTATTGATAGATGTATTA
This sequence comes from Viscum album, assembly GCA_963277665.1. Taxonomy (NCBI): domain Eukaryota; kingdom Viridiplantae; phylum Streptophyta; class Magnoliopsida; order Santalales; family Viscaceae; genus Viscum; species Viscum album. The sequence goes on from OY728162.1 coordinate 566,000,938, forward strand.
GTTAACACAGTTAAACAGAAACATAGAAACATAATTTGAAAAAGAAAAGAACAACATGGTTTATTGTCACCAAATAAACAACTCTAGACAGTTATTTCACCATAGAAATAGGACAATGGAATGTTATGTGACTTCGGTAATACTACTTATATACAGTTTCAATAGTAGATACATGAATGATAACGGTATCATCAACCATGATTTTAAACAGCAGAATGTCCACCTAGAGTCCAGCTCCTCTCATTAGAATGTGCATTCAGTAGCCTACCAGTTCTGCTATCATCTGTCGATGTAGACCAGCTGCAGTTCATCAATTTTGTAGACAGTTATATTGATCCCTTCAATAGGTAATTAAACAAAAATTCTAGTAAAATTAGTGGATTACATGGAAAAATCCAAGCAATCAACTATTTACTCGTAATGTTTCGAATCATACTTTGAATCAAAGTTTTTAAATTTGAACGAGTAGAGCAAATATATAAGATATAAAGGTATATTTTAATAACTAAATAAAAAATAGAAAATTTATGCATGAATCCATAAAAATAAATAACATAAAAACCTGTTGACATGTGTCTGTAGGATTTATGGAGAGAGGTGCATTCCCATTATTTCCTACTACAAACCTAAAACCAGTCCACAAATCTATCAAGAACCTGTTGATTTTCAATGAACATATGACGAACCTATGATTTTCCCTAGATTAAAACCCAAAATAAAGAAAACATAAAAACATATGAAGCTAGTTTCTTGTTTCTATTACTAACCTAGGATGGAATGTGTTTCTGTTCTGAGTCTCCCATCCAAGTAATTTTGTAATGGTTCCACAGGAGACCATCATACATTGTCGTGGACAATATTCCATCTAAAGAACCTATTAGTGAATAGTAAGGATGCAGAAAAAAAGACACTTGATGATACAAAATTATAGAATTATAGAATTAAAGATTTAGAAAAATAATATGCAATCCACAAACTTCATATGAAACATCTCTACCATGGAATGGTTCACTGAAGTCATGCTTCTGAATTTAAATAGAGTTTTATTTTTGATGTAGAAATATTGACCGCACAAAAGAAGTACATGTAAAAATTAGTGACTCAAATAAGGATGTGTATTGTATTGATGATAAAATAATCATCATATAGCTGTAATAAATTTTTTTTAGAGAACTAAACACTTTTCCAGAATATTATGAGAACCCACCATATAAGGGTAAACACTGAAAATGTACATAACTCACTACATCTATTATGCTATAAAATCCATGCAGAATCAAAGTCAGACAAAAAAAATCCAAAGTATTTCCACAAGCTGCATAACATCCCTGAAAAAAGGATAAAGAGTCAGATATGTGAACCAAGAATGTAGAAGATGTTACCATGAAATACATTATTTTAATACGTCATGGAATATCAATTGGCATACCCATAGTAAAGGAAAATTCATTGGGATTACACACCAGATTTCCAAACCCTAACCTAGTTGTTGCCTTCAACCAATGTTAGGAAAGAAAATTGGCTATCCCACAGTTTGTATATATAAGTAACCATATTAGAAAAACGTAAATGCATCTAATTAATCATTTTATACATTCAAATAGAAATCTGGATGGACAGTACCAAGTGGTGGGATGTCCAAGAAGAATATACAACTGAAACATCACCTAAAAATCATCAATGTCCACCCCTAAAGTAAAACCGGCCATCTTAATGCCCTAATGTTGGGATTATAGGCTTTCTGATGAGATAAGAATCTCCAATCAGTATAATTCATGATCCAATACTCTAAAATACATGATCCAATACTATACTGTTTAAAAATTGGAAGACATACTAATGAATATTACCTTGTGCATATTATGCAGTCAAACCTCGTATCCGATAGGGATTAATTCAGTATATACTAATACTACATATCACACTAACCATATCAACATCCTATTGTGATCATAAAAAATCTGGAAATATTTTTCCATAAGAAATATGGAAACAATTATTATGAAGAAATACATAATCGAATCTCATCTCATCCTATATTGGAACTCAAGGTTTTTGAAGAATAACATTCCCATATTAAAGTAGTCAAACCTCATAGTCTATCGAGATTCATTCAGTACATACTAATGCTGAATATCAAACTATCGATATCAACCTAAAATGGTGATCATAAGCACTCTAGAAACACAGCTACATAAAAAACATGGAAATAATTATGCATATGAATTGTGTAAAAACACTATGTGTGAAAAATTGGGAAATAGTTGAACAATCGATCCATAAATATATATGTATAACTAATATGGAAATAGTTACATATAAAAAATGTTGAAACTCTTAGTTTTTCACATTCTGTAAGAAATTATGTAAATTTCATCACCATATAAATGCAGGTGCACCTAAATGATATATCCATGTAATAAAAAGATATTTTAGGTGGAGCATTGTAGATAAGTTAGTGGGGACTTAGTAGTATCGAAGACATAAGGTTCCCTTAAAACACATTCCTCCATCATTAATTTTAATAGAGTTGAATCGAAATTACCAATAGAATTTCATTGGCTTCCCTAATGATTCCCACAAGTTCCAATATTACTAAAATAGAAATTATAACCTAAACATAATGATAAATTAGAAACACCTCAAGATATGATGCCCCACATCAATATAATAAAAAAACATATTCGAAAATCAACTTCGACAATATTTTGAATAATTGTTTTTAAATATTATCTTGACCATACTAACTAATCATACATGAAATCATATGTGGATTAATTCAGTACATTATAATTGTGGATATGAATTTATGCATATCAACCTACCTTGGTTACCATAAGAAATCTCGAAATGGGTTTTCATAAGCATTCTGGAGCAATCTGTACATAGTGATACATAATAAAAATGTAGAAACATTAGTTCTAAAAAATTGGGAAATAGTTGCAAAAGAAATCAGGAAAAGCATGCTATGAAATTAAACAAAAAATAATCTGACACAAAAAATATTTGTTTTTGAAAGGAATTTTTACTTATGACACAAAAATCCGACAAAAGAATATTTATAGAAAACGCTATTTAACAAAAGTTGCTAAGAAGAAATTCTAATATTAAGACATACTAATGAAAATTACACTAATGGATTTTGAGAATAACTGTTATGAAATTAATGACACAAAATATTATTGATTATTAATATCGTAAGAACAAATATTTATGACAAACCAAAATAGTAAATGAATTATTAGTATAATGGAAAATAAAATAATAGTGAGAAATAATTACATCACATCATCTCTACCATTTATATTAAAAAATTGGATATGATGATAAAGATACCTGAATCTAAGAAGACATGAAAGTTCATCTAGAACTGTTTTAAAGTAAATGTTATGTATAATCAATGTAGATATCGTGAATAACATCACATTTGGAAAGAAATTAATCAAATAATGATACAGCAACACTAAGATACAAATCTATAATGGGGGAGGGGTAAAGGTAAAAGAATATTTTGGATAAAAAATAATTAAAGTAAAATACACGATGATAAAAAAGGAAAAAAATATTTTAGATAACACATTAAGTATTTTATATTGAATCAAAATATAGAATAATATTTCTACGGCTACATAAAAAAATTAGGAAACATATATACTAAACATTTATATTGTAACATCAAAAACAGAATATGAAATCTGCTAATCTGCAATCTGCAAACAATATGCAATCTTCAAGTAATTATGCATAAGCAATCTCAAAACAATTTTTTATAAGAAAACATACATTCTTCATTACCATTTATATTAAAAACTAGATATGATGATAATGATACCTAAATCTAAGAAGACATGCAAGTTCATCGGGAACTATTTTAATGTTCATGTTATGTAGAATCAATATAGAGATCATGAATAACATAACATTTGGTAGGAAATTAATCAAATAATGATTCAACAACAATAATATACAAATCTATAATGGGGGGAGGGGTATAAGAAATAGAATATTTTGGATAAAAAAACAACTGAAGTAAATTACAATATAATAAAAAAGGGAAAAGACATTTGAGATAACACATTAAGTATTGTTTATTGAATCAAAATATAGAATAATATATCTGTGGCTATATAAAAAATTATGATACATATATACTAGTCATTTATATTATATCATCACTAACATAATATGAAATCTGCTAATATGAAATCTGCAAACAATATGAAATCATCAAGTAATTATGCATAAGAAATATCAAAAAAATATTGTATTAGAAAACACTTATGTATAAGAAATATTCAAACAATTATGTATAAGAAATATGCAATATGCAATATGAAAAAGATATATATAAGAAATCTACAAACAATAATGTATTGAATCCTTTTAAGAAATCTGTAATATGAAGACACTTATATATAAGCAACCTTAAAACACTTATGTATATTAAATATGCAAAGAATTTTAATTGATATCCAATTCAAATGAATAAATTCATTTTATATTTCAATTATAGAACAAATGAAAATGAGGAAAAAATGAACATTTTTAAATTATAATATTTCCATAAAAATAAAAGTAAATCAAGAGTATAGTTATATACCCGACTAGATGAAATATGCATGGTTTATTTAATGTACCCAATGTTAGTGAGTCCACTATGCATTTAATGAAATAAATTTTTAATAATCGAATACATTTATAAAAACCCCAGTGTAATTCTGCATGATTGAAACTACCAAAAATGTGTATTGAATCAAAGCAATTAGGCATACCTATAATAGAGAACACTTTTATGTGATAGAGGAAATCCATATCAGAGATGGAAAAAATAATAGATGCAGAAATTTTGACCGGGAAAAATAAGTACATGCAATTATTGGTCAATCAATACAGGATATGTATTGTATTGATGATAGAGTAATCCATATGTAGATGGAAAAACTAATTCTTGGAGAGAACGGAGCACTTTTCCATAAAATTATGAGAAACCACCATTTTTGAAGCACTGTATTGTATTATAGCCTGCAAAATTAGTTTGAATATAGTGAAATGAGATACTATAAAGAAGATAGAGATGTAACGGAGAATATGTAGAGGAGAAATTACCATATTCTGGATGCCTTGAGTGCTGGATCATTCTGCACTTATGGAAAATTTTGACCCCTTGTCTATTTCTGAAAAGGTACACAAAAAGGAGATTGAGCTATTGTGGAGAAGTTTTAGAAGAGAAATTACAATATTTTGGATGCATTGAGAGCTAGATCATTCTGCGCTTATGGGAAATTTTTACCCCTTCTATATTTCTGAAAAGGAACACAAAAAGTATATAGATTTTCAAAGAAAAAATAAGGTTTTTATGATGGTGAATGGAATCACGATGATGGTGAGGGGCGTTCTTAACCAAAGTAGATATCAAAGGAGAGGGACAATATAGGGAACCCTAGGAGATGGCGAGGGATTCCGTGAGTGGGAATGGTGGGGGTTGGAGGGGTTGAGGGAGGCGAGAGGAAGATTGTACTATTGGATGATGACAATAGAGCTCAAGGGATATGAATAACATGAGGTGACCTAAGATATAGATTTCTGGAATTCTAATGCGGGAGCCGTACGATGATTTGAGTGGATTGTAGAGGATGACCAGATGCAGTAGAGGGGAGAAATGGAGAGGACTATGTTGATGGTGGTTTGTGGGAAGACCTGGACGAGGGTACGTGAAATCAAACTGGGAAACGTTGTAGAAAATACAGATTAGCGAGGGGGCTTCGGTATTGCAGGTGGATTATAGAGGATGACCCGATGCAGTCGAGGAGTGAAAATGGTAAGGAGGATTCCGAAAGTGGTATACAGGATGATCTGGATGAGGGTAGTTAAAATTGATTCGGGAACCGTAGTAGACGATGCAGAACAGAGAGGGTGCTTCTGGTTTGGAGGGAAGGGGTTTCGAGAAACCCTAGCTGGATAGGCAGAGGCCGCAGTTGCTGTTTTGTAGGGAAGTAGCATGATATGGATCGTGATTTTAGAGGGAGGAGATTTCTTTTGGGTGACGTGGATCAACAGATATCCGACAGGTAAGATAAAATAGAAGTGGAAGTACATATGAGTGACATGTGGCAGTTGGAATTCCAAAATTAGTATATATAGTAGATACCACGATGGCATACAACGGAGCCAATGAACATTCTTGAGGTTATCCTGAAATCATATTTCAAGGGATTCATCATCAAAAAGTGTTACCAAAGTATATTGAATATTGTTTCCAGATCATCTATGTGATTCAAATGTTGTTTGTATTTGAGTACCAAAAAATCCAAATAACATTCAGAAAAATTCCCCAAATGGTGATTGAACATATGGTGCATGGAATTTTGGTATGATTCACCAACAATTTTTAAGCCAAATGGAATTACCTGATATAAAAGCACACCTTGAGGGGCTCTAGAGGATGTAGAGTTTTAATTTTACGGGGAAAAATAAATTTGATTATACTCAGAGTTTCTATCCATGATGGAAAAATCTTCATAGCCTAATGTTGAATCAATTAAAAGATCTGTAATCCGAAGTGTAAAATCATATTCAAGACAATGCCGGTTAAGATATCTAAAATCAATAAAATCCATGATTTTACTATTCTTATTTTTCACTTGGGAAATGTTATCCAGTCATTTGGGATATTGAACTTCCCAAAAAAGTTAGCCTTTTTAATCTTATCAACATTAGCTTCAATTTTAGAAGCATGATTTGGGTGTGTTCTTCTTGATTCCTACTTGAATCGGAAATGTTTTTCTGGAAAACCCTAATTTTTTTTTATAAATGTGATGACATGAACTGGTTTCTCAGCTCATGTCATCAAATAAATTTATTAAATGAAAAGTTGAAATAAAAAACACGAGGAGTAATGTGATTACTCCAGCAGGGAAATTAAGGGGGGTACAAGGAAACTCCAAAAAACAAAAGCCATTACCCCATAACGGTAGAGACACCTTCCTAAAATGCTGGAGGAGAATCCCTAAGATCTTATTCTTCCTCTTGATTACATGTTACCTCTTCTCTTTCTACATTCATAGTGAATGAGTAAACAGAACTTTCTAAGTAATGAGTGGAGTCAGTATTTAACCATCCTGAAGAAGAGGCCACCATTTCTGACCCTTCTAATTATGAAGGGTATTTATGGGGTAATAAATAAGAGCTGATTTATTGAGAATCCACATATTTGTCTTCCTCTAAAATTTCTACGAGTTCTTTTATTCTGATTGATGAAGTAGTGGATTTTTTTAGTTCGACATATGATATGAAGACGTCTTCATCTTAGCTTCCGTCAGTACTTGGTGAATAAATAATTTATACCACTTTGTCAGACTATGTTTCCATAATTGAAAATGTGGAAGTTGTTGGACGAGTGCTTATATTTGGTATTACACATTCAATTTGACTGATGATTATCGCATAATCTATACTCAAATGTATTAATGGGTTTTAAAGAATCCTTTCCAAACCATTTAGAGAATCAACTTGGTTATTTTATTTTTCATGGACCTTTTTCTATTTGTGTGATAAAACTCTTCCTCAATGTATTGAGATTCACACATTTTAAACGGAGTCTTGTGACTATACAATGTCCCGATTGGACCATTGAAATTGAACTTAATACATTGGTGGTATGACGAAGGTAAGGACACATGTTGATATACCCATGTCCTTCCAAGCAGAATGTTGAAGGAAATGTCCTAACGAACAACCATGAAATCTGAATTATACACAAGATAACAAAATTTAGTTTGGAGTGTAATCTCACCCAGTGGTTCTTTCATATTCTTTTTATATCTGTTTAACATTAAAGTGGAAGGATATAAGTCAGATCCAGTCAGGACCAGTCGATGAAGGTTACAAACATGAAGAGTTTCAATCTGGATCCATTATCAATAAAGGCTCATTGGATTTCTATGTCATTGAACATCCCAGATAAATACATAGTTCTGATATTTCTATGTACAACATCATCTTCATCTTCATATGTAAAAAATATGTCTATATGACATTTTGTATGATCATTCTCTATATGAGAAACCTCAGTATAAGAAACTCTGGTTTCAAACTCTTGAGGGCATGGAGAAACCTCAATAATAGATTCTCGGAGATCTTTTGATAGATTCAAGGCATTCAGGACAGATAACTTTTTCGGAACATAGGACAGTTGTTTCAAAATATCATACTTTTGATCAAGAGTTCTGTGTTTCCCGACATGGTAATTTGGTTTTTCATCTATCATGGATGTTGATACTTTTTATGTAGATGTACCTTTTGTTGGAGTAGAAGATTGAAATACTCCTGGATTTGGTAGATTATACTGACTAGGTCTATCTACTTTCTGAGAGAAATATGGTGTGACTTCTAATCGGTTCTCCAAAATAATCATGTCAGAATTGAACCTATCTTGCATTGCATAAACTCCATGTACTTGTTGAGCCTGTTGATGGGATCTTCCATGAGTTTCTACCACATAAATGGTTCGAGAAGGGGTAGAGTTAAAAGGGTGGTTTCTATAATTCCCATGTCTTCCCCTATATCATTGACCTTTGGACTCTTCCTTTGGATCCCAAATTAGGTACAAGGAACTCTAGCTCATTTTAATCAGAATCACTATTGGTATAAGGATTTGTTATGTGGATAACATTAACCAAAAAAGATATAAATTCTTTATTAGATGAAGATTATGCCTAATAGTCTTATTCTGGTTGAGTCATTTTGTGGGGTGGTGCCCATTTTTTTGAAGTGGATGGAATGAAATCTTATAGGGTCAAGGAAAACATTGGCCTTAATACGAGCTCGTCTTCTTCAGAAATCTCTTTTTGCTTCTAATCCTCTCCTTTCTATAAGGATTGACCTTTTGATGAAAGTCATTTTAATGTGGTAGTTGTGGCGGAAGACATAATTATCCTATTTCAACTATTTTTATAAAATGGAATGAGTTTGGTTGAACGTTTTCCTTATCATACAATCATTATATTTTTATACATTTTTATATTTTACTTCATCCCTTTTTCCATCTTACTTTGGATCAGTAGCAGTAACACATGCTACTTGAGCTGATGAACATTTTAGTTTCACTTGTCTAAAGTCTTCTATTTTTTGTAGGAGGTCCTTGCAAACAAAACACTAATTAATTTAATCCCCCAACATTTTGTAAAGTGGAAAATAATTCAGAATAACTTCATCTCTTTATTTGTTTGGTTTCATCAGCCTTGGAAACTAAACCAAATATTTTCTAGGGATGAGATGAAGTAACAGGGAACCTGTTCATTCTTGAAGGAATAATTGTTTCTTTTATATTACTCAAAAATTTTCCACGATTGATCTATTATATCATCTTGACGAGGAGGTCATTGCTGCTGACTCTCTAGAGTCAGATCCATTCATTACAATGATGGTTTGGAAGTATAAGTAGGTATATGTGCTTGCATCAGTGTAATGGTAGAAGCCTCCACTTTCCATGTTCTCCCTCCCAGAGTTGATGGAATTACACGAGTTTTAACCTTAGTATCTATAATAGAATATTTTTTCTATTGAAAAATTTATGTAATGTCTCAAAAACCACCTATGTATTTTATAGGGATCTGTGGTGTGGGTAAATCATCATGTATATTTGAAACCCAAATTGGTAGCAACTCTTCAGGAGGATGTGCCAGACATATGGAATATTATGATTATTTCCATCATGCAATGAAATCTGAGACTAATTCATTCTCCCATTGTTTAAAATATGTATGATAAAAAACCTTCATCTTCTATAGTGTTGATATAAATTAAAAATGTAATTTCTATCAATGATCTTCCCATCCAATAATTGAACGAGTATTTCAACTTGTATACCAGATAAAAGTTGGTCCCTATAGTTACTGCACCAAAAACCTGTGTTTTACTGCTTCTTGTTGTTGATTATTTCCCATCATGGGATAATAAAGAGAAATAAAATGTGTTTTGTGTTGTTCAGGATCTCCCGAACCATTAATGATTTGAAATGCGGTATTCAAAAAAATTGGTGGGGGGGGGGGGGATCTGGTCCGCCCAGTCTGGGTAAAATTTCTTTTCTAGCTGAACCAGCACGCTTCATTCCTCCATAGTTTCAAATAGAGTAGATAAAGCATCAATTGTGTTCCTATGAATTTAGAGAATATCTGGAATATCTAGAACCTATACAGGTTCAGCCACTAGAACCTAAGATGACACAATTACTTATGAAACCACTACCGATGGTTCTTGTATTTTCCTTGGATAACCCACAAGAATAGGCTTATCATGATGTGTTTTATCCTACCGTGGTAGTGTATCCAATAAAAGAAATTCATTATATGAATATTTAATTACTACAAATACTCTTTGCTAAGGATCTGCTATAGGATGTGCAAGGTGAGGATATGCCAGAGAAGTACTTCTAGTAGAAATGTTGCTTCAAAGTAACTTTGTATTTAATCTTTTCAACTCCTTCATTTTTCATCTTGTGGTGAAAATCTATCTTCATGTGAATGAGATTGACCTTCTCCATTGTAAATGTAATATGAAATCTAAATTTTACATTTCCCCTTGTTAGATGAATTTCAGAGGGGTGGGAGTTGGTTATTTTGAGGCATACCTAGTTTCTGGGTAAACCTCCAATTTAAGGTACGTACATGTTCTTCATTTGCCTTATTATGTACCATATTATGGATAAGAAATCCTTATTCTGATTCCCCAAAACTATACCCATTTTCTATATAATTTTATTCAATGGTTTTAATGACATTTACTTATGAATAATTCACTGAAGGGATTCTATCAGTATATTTGTAAGATCGTCTCCCATTATATCTTCCATGATACTATGTTCTCATATATGATGGAATCTCAGGAGTGGTTTGACGGATAGTAACTTAAAGGGAATTCTTGGATAGTTCATTTGTCCCCTCTCTCTTTATGAATTCATCCCTAATCGAGAGAAGTCTGACTTCTATTGAGGAGGGGATTATAGATGTGACAAATACCCCATCCATGTAGCTTGGGTTTATTCCTGTTCTTAGTATTCTCAAAATAATTGAACCCCCATCCTTTCAAGATAAAGTGATTCTTGAACTACTATGGTTATGATTCATGCAACTGCTCTTCTGATTTTGCGAATTTTGGTTCGAACATTAGCTGGGTGCATCACCTGTTTCAGAATATCGTTGTTCTATTTCAAACATTTTCATTCTTTGATAGCTAGAATTCTCAATGTGGGACGCCTTCTCATGATTCTATGATGCTTGATTTAAAAGTAACTTAACTTCTTTTTTCTTTTGGGCATGACCTTGATAAGAGCAGGTTAAGGACTATTCGTGAGCGTACATTCGATTACATACAAAATTCATTGATTATAGCTGACCATGGGAAATAACGTTTCCTGAGACACTTTTGGAAGACATTTATTATTTTGGAATTCATTGAAATGTAATTCTCTATGGGAACCCCATCCTCTGATATGAACACCTGATGGGGAGCCAGAAATTAACTATAGCAGCTTCTTTAGATCACTGACAGATGCACGTTGAAGGGTTTTCTACTATTTTTCAACCTTTGGATGTTGGGAAATTAAAAGATATTCCATGTAAAATTGGAATTACAACCCTTATATTACATTTAAATGATTTTCATATTCATCACATAGTAATAATTTGATATTCAAATGATGAAGAGTCATCCATAAGTTGAGGCGGATATCATGATTACAATATTTTTCCATAAATTCTAGAATGTTATACAAAGAAATTTCCAAATGTTAGAACATGATTGGTGTTTTTCTTTTAGAAAATTATTCCCTCTTATTTAACATATCATCATCTTCTTTTACTAGGGGTTTCTCCACTTGGTCAGACCAATGTGGATGCTTTGTAGTAGAAGGAAAAAAAGACTCAAGGGAGGTTCATAGAATGACCATTCCCTTAAGTTGACTTCTTTTTGAGAAAGTTTTTCACCCATCAATTACAAGGCATCAGACATTATTGGCCTCGTATTTTTATATTCCTATAGATAGGAGGGTTTTCCCACAACTGCATTATCAATTATAGAATTATCTTGACATTGTGAAATATTAACACGGATAGGACTTTCGTAGCGAATTCCATCATGTGGAGGACCACCATGGTGGATTACAACATGGGATGAATCCTTTTTCTCCTTTGTCTTCTGGCCACACAGAGTGTTGTCTTAGCTCTCATCTAGAGATAGGCACACTGGATTAACTGAATTTTCATGAATTAAACCTTGATGATGAAGTGTCTGATGCGGAAAATCAAAATTACTTCTACTACTCCCATAATTTGGTAATGAGAGGATAGGATCTTGATCAGTGACAGATACATGTCTGATGGCTTCAAGAAAACCATCATTAAGAGGAGCCAAATTGCAGTTTGACTCTTGATTTCCAAAATATGTTTGGTGAGGATTATTCTTGTATTTTTTCTTATATACAGCTCGGGCCACTTACTGGGTGAAGTGATAATCACATGTAGGTGTATTTACTTCCCATAGAGTGGCCATCAGAACATATTGATTATCTCTAATTGGAAGGGGTGTATGTTCTTGATCTTGTTTCCCATATAATATTAGGGAGTATCCCCATGACACCCATAAACTAGAATAGAGGTGTGTATCTACTCTGTGATGGAATATGAATAGTTCGTCCCATATATTGGGACATATTTATGTGTTTCTTCACCTAGTACTGCTGAAATAGTTGTTATAATATCTTAGAACGCTTACAAAATATTGGCAGGGAATTGTGTCTTCCTTTCAACGTTGATAAGATGTGTTTGGTGACTTCAGTTACCGAAAAGGGAATATACGTCCATTTTATCTAGATTTGGTGTATATTCCTTATCCTATCCTCCTTTTCCTATCAATGGGTATTGACAATACTCATTCATGGGGGTAGAGAGATGGGTCTACCCTAGATTTATCGTCGGAGCTTTCCGACTGACATCTCTGGGTGCTGCCAAATGAGACTGTTGGAAAGCTTTATGAACACTGGCATGTGTATGTGTCTATTGTCTATTTACTATCAATTATGGTTGATGTACTTACTTCAGTATTGGAAGACGAGACTACCTGCAGAATTGGGGATTTTAAGAATGTGTATTTTCCAGTTTACGAGTTGACACCATATTAGATATGTAGGATTCTTTAAATATAGTCAGACAAGTCTACTAACTGGATGATAACATGTAAGTAGGTGTATGTACCTATTAACAGTACTTCATTGGATGTATATAGTGGTATTGGTGGGTTTTTTCAAGATGAGTCTAATGGACAACAAAATCTGGAAAAACATGTGTATGTGCCTGCTTGTTGTTTTCCATTAAGATAGGTTTACGGAATTCTATGTAGGGGGAAGTGGTAAGAACCTTCTCCCTATGGACTGGATGTTGTCCCCCGAGGTTCATCTTATGCACTCAGCTCTGAGATACCTGAGCTAAGAATCTAGAGAAATCACCCCCATCATGTTGGGGGTTCACTACCACACAATTCTCTCTTTGGTCAATGTTTGTGGGAGTCCTCAAGAAGGCTCCTTGTATCCTTGAATAGAGGCCCTAAGTGACCTCGTCATCTTATTCCTTGTAGTATGAGAGATATTTTTTGTTGCATTCCGGGGATAAATAACTGAAATGGTTGAAAATGGTGGTTGGAACTGTCGTCTTCTTCATCATCAATCGTTTTTGGCCGGATGATCGAGGATTTTTATTGACTTGGAGGGCATGTAGGGAATCCTACACAGTTGGGATTGTACTGTACTGGCGATAATCCTTTACCAACAAATTGGAGACCCAGTTTTGAAAATGTTGAGTGGGTGATAACTTCCTTCATTTGGATGATGATCCATCTTGAGCAGCATTCGATAAGTTCACAAATTTCCTCTATAAGAAAGCCATTTTGGACTGAAGGGAATTCTAAGGAAAACATGAAACAACAATAAACTCCATTAAAGATACATAGGTTAGTTCAATACGTGCATGATTTATTCATTTTTTATTACATAATTTATCAATTGATAGGGTCCGGATAAGTGGGTATCATTATTAACTTGTATAATGATACACGCCGCCTTCACCATTTTTGATTTTTAGTTCATTGAAATGTGAGTTCTAGTTTAAAGAATCATTGCATCCAAGCTATTTCCATGGGTTTTATTCATAGAACTGGAAACGTCCAATAGTTATTTATATAAAGGTGACCTTATTTCCAAAGGAAAGTTCTCTTTATGTTTGAACACTATGAAACTTAGGAACGTAGATTACTCTAGAGGATGGATGGTCAGACTCATCACACCCTTTTGGGGGGAATTATTGTCTACTCTAGGACTCTTTTTTTTAATATAAGATATTTTCATGAATTCTTATTAATTAACCCAACATAACATAAGTATTCCATGGAATTAAAAATCACTTATCAACATATGTAAAATTTATTATCATTAGTAAGCCTTCATGGTTCTTCATTAATGGAGAAATCTGTATGTATTTGAGGTTATCCATCAATGGTAGCCTCTAATATAATATTTCCAGATTCTTTTAATAATCATTATGATGATACCAAATTTTAAGCCACACAGTGGGGCACTCTAGAATTTATTTTCATCCAGAGAGAAAAATTCTTGTTTTGATATTGGGATCATACCCATGAAATTGGTTGCCTTTATATCCTTGTGAAATGAATCAGAACCCTCATAGTTTGGTTCTTCTTAATGGGACCATAATACCTTTTAAGGTCATTTAATAAGGACCTATAAATATTGTTTAATTTCATGTTGTAAGGACATATATGCGAATGGTGTTTAGTCAATGTTTTATGCGGGATTTATGCTGAAGCAGCCAAGTGAACATGGAGAGAATATGGGTTTCCAAGAAAGATAGACCCAGTTATGAATATGGAACAAGGAGAATAGGGTTGATTTGAAATACTGGGTTTGAAACTCAAGGGGTCCTCCTACATATCCTATGTGGATGGAAATCAAAGCACAAATAGATCGATGAATCTCATAGGAGAGTATAGTCATTTAGAGTATTGAGTTTGGGGTTACTTCCTGTAAATGATTCCTTGATGAATTATGGGTTTAATTTGGTGCTTGTTCTTAAGAAGGATCCCCTGATTAAAATTATTAGTGTTGGGTTCCTTAAAAGGATATCCAATGAGTTCGGGCCTTGAAAGGGCTTCCTATGTGTCCCGGTTTGAACAAAAATTAGAGTTCTAGTTGTTCCTTCATCATGGGTGTTTCTGCAAATTTTGAAATCATCATGAATCCCTAAACCCGTGTGAGTCATGATCGATGTGAGAAAAAACAAGGATGCGAATGATTCAACAATGAATGTCACATTTCCTACCATGTTGGTTAAGGAGGGTGAGTCTATGGAGGTGAAGGTGGATGAGGGAAAGGAGACCCGGGAAGAGGTCGAGGCAATGAGACCTCCCTCTGTTCTCTATACATTGGACAAGGGTCTAGTGAAAGAAATATGGGATGAAGGTTAGGGGATTACACTAGGATGGCTTCCCATGCTGAAAAACCTCGACATGAGAGGGAATGGGTAATGAAATTCCTTGTGCCCATCTCTCCTATACTCATTGGCACCGAAGAAGATAGGAGGAGAAATGATGTTACCTTCTACAAGAATATCTAGGGGCTTATTCCGGTATGGTTTCCCTAAAATTGATCATTATAGGTGAGGGAGACTTCTCATTTATTCCAAAGGAATAAAATAACATTTTAACATTACCTTCCCTACCAAATATTTTAGGTTTTGGATGATCTCTTTGAGACAGGAGAGCCCAGGACCCAAACCCTCTTCCAAAGTAGGATCTTCACAACACTGTTCACAGGAGAATGTTCTATGTGACTATGGACATACAACCCCGCAGACACTCCATGATATCTTACCCCATCATGAAATTTTTTTTTAAAACCACATACTATATATATACAAACCCAAATTAGAGACATGCTAATGTTCCTTTCCCGATGTTTTGATATGTTAGGAGGTTTTAGTGGAGGTCTCATCAGAATCAAGTTCATAAAAGGGATCCAAGGTAGAAGAATCCTTTCCCTGAAAGGATTTGAGGAAGGCTTGATAATGTGTAGACTGAAGAGAAGGAGTGAATAACATAGGGGCACTCATGTAGACTAGGTAGTGCATGTAAGGGCACACTAGTAGACTTTGGCAGCCTGATAATCATGTATGTGACAAACAACCTACGTGGTAATACGATGGCGAGACATAGATCAAGAATTCATGAGTATTCCCAGTTGGTCCTAGATATAGGGTTCTCATGTTTGTATTAAAGGAATAGGTGGTATGAAATTATTTCTGATTTAGGGAGGTTGGGAACTTTAGGCGCGCAATTGATTTGGTTTTCAAACACGAAAAAGTCTTAAGTCCAATTATCATCCTTTAAATCCTCCAATAAAGGTTTTGAAGAACTACCTTGAGTGGTTAGGATGAATTGGGCGAAGCACAAGGGTGACCAGAGCAGCAATTAGGTTTCAGGGAAATTTTTTCATACAAATGAATACCACAATAGTCTATTTATATGAAAAAAGAGGACCTTGGGTGAACTGAATTTGGGTGCTTAAGTATGCTGCATGTCAAATTGGGGCACGCGATTAGGTTTCACGGTGACTCTCTTCTGCTTTGACTAAGGTGACCCAAAACTCATTCCTTAAAATATCATGATTTTCTCGATTTATTTATTTCATTTATTTGTAAGTTATTTCCATTCGTCATTTTTTAGACTCTTTGAAAGAATGGAGTGTCAGGTGATAATAAATTAATTCATTATTTTGAAGGAATTCTGTAAAAGATGTACTTGAATGGAAATTAACAAGAATATTGTTCCATTACATTGCAGGGTTTCATCCTAAAACATTATAATAGAATGTTTAAGGATTAATCAAACACTGTAGGGAATATTTGGGAGGTAAAATGACTAGAACATGAAGGATAATTAATTTTGAGGGGATATTAATTTGGGATGGGTGGATATTTATAGTATAATAGGGGAAATTGTTTAAGTATATCCAAATATAGGTCAAGGAATTTTAGGTTAAAGTAATGAAAACGCATTTTCTCATCCAAATTTTCTCTTTTATATTTAGTCATTTGTGTCATGCTCTATAATATTTCAATCCATTCAGACTTGAATAAATTTTTTAATATAACTTTAGAATTGGGAATATAAAATTCCCACAAAATATATATTTTAAACTCATAATTTCAATTTGAATTTGGAAAGTCATTTAATGGTTTTCAATATGATTTAATTCCATTAAAATAATAAAATTAATAAAATAATATATCCATTTCTAGTATTTTTATAATTATTTATGACATTATTATTACATTTATAAGAAGTCGTATAATATAAAAAACATAGAACTATAATTTTAATTTTCATAAAAAAATAAATTATGTTATAAAATAATAAAAATTTATCCCATGCCCAATTTTAATATGTTGACTTCAAATATGATATTTATTTTATAATTAAATCTATAAAAATTATAATTTTAACTCATTAACAAAAAATCTATTTTTTTAAAATAACATGATTTTCTTATATTGTTAAATTTTTGACCCATAAAAAAATATCACAGGAAATTATAAAATTAATTAATCTTTTATATATAAATAAATATATTTTTAAATATTTTTCATGAATATAATATTTTTATAATACATGAATTTATAAAAAATTGAATATATTTTCTGAAAATTCAATTTCGTTTTATTTATATCCAGAAAAAATATTTGTCAACTTCATCATATGTTCAAATTTATTTATTATATAAAATAATACAAGGAATGGGATTGATAAAATAACAACTTACTTTATACAATGGAAGTTATAATATTATGATAATTTGGTCTAGACCCATACCCCTTTATTAACTCAACATATTCCCAAATGGTAAGGTCTATGACGATAGTGGTTTCACTGGGTTGCTCAATAATCATTGACCTTGTGGTGATCTCCACTAACGTTAACATCTCCTTAAGAAAATTTTGTTCTATATTCATTTATTTATGTTTTTCTTGGGATTTGTTAAGGGATACGATAGTGATGATACCTCCCACCCTAAATATGGAAAATGGGCATCAAATAGAATGACTATATAGGTTGAGGTTATCATTTATCCTTTTGGAATAAATTTTCCTATGTCATTACCATTTATAAGCACTACATCCAACATCATCATTATTTTCTATGGACACATAGACCAAATGTCATACTGACCTACAATCATGTAATAGTCAGATCCCCATGGTAATTTTTCTGTTTCTACCCTAAATATAGTAATCTATATATCAACATTTACTATTGTATTTCCAATGGGTTTTACAATTCATTTTATAATGTCAATTATATTCCTATAATTTTTTATCAGTTTTCATGGATGGTTAAATCTTATTAGAAGAGTTTTCTCCTATTGAGGATAACATGGTATGGTTGATATTCATTGGTTTTTATATCCATTTACTAATATTAGATATATTGATTGGGTTCATGACATAAAATGTAATATTTTTTTAAAATAGTGTTTCTATATACATAAATTCTAAAATATTATAAAAAGTCACTATAAAGAGAAGGGTTTAGTTATTAATCTTAGAAGTAATTTTCAGGTCATTTCATTGTCATCCATTATGAAATTTCTCCCTCAAAATTTGTTTCTGGCATCAAAATAAATAAGTGTTTCTCATTCATTTATTATTTTGGTTACCAATTTTTCATCTTCTCACTTGTGTTTTCTCCATAGAACATTTGCAGGTCATTTTGTCTTATTCCGCATCAATTGTTCCCTTCTATCCTGGATCTAGATAGGTTCCTTAATATAAGGAAAGTCAACTTCAAGATCTACACAATTAGTATTAGTTACATGTGATGGTTCATAAATATAATTTTACATGTATGGAAACATGGAATATTTCATGGGAATTGGAATTTTTTTCATGTAGTGATAATCTATAAAAAACTACTCCAACATTATCTAGACTCTCAAATGGTCCAATTTATATTAGACTCAATTTACCATTATTTCAAAATTTCATAACTCCTTTCCATGGTGATAACTTTTAAAAAATATAATGCCCAATATTAATTTCTATTTCCTTCATTTAATTGTCAGCATGACTTTTATGATGACTCTTACAATCCTTGATGTGTCTCCGAATCACTTGTATATTATTTATATTCTCTTTGACAATTTATAGCACCCAAATAATTCCTTCTCTATGTTCACCCCTGTATATTTGAGTTCAGTCAATTTTTTCACAGAGGTATTCAAAATGATGAAATTTAATACTCAAGTGGAAATTGTTTTCATATGCGAATTAAATAAGTGGATGATTTTGGTTAATGATCCCTTGAAAATCCAAATACTTTCCACTTATAATTCATTCCAATTGTTTATTGTTTCTCTCAGGCTACCCATTAGTTTGAATATTATAGTCTATGATCAATTTTACATTTTTATTCATCACATTTTGAAGGATCTTTTAAAATATAGAATAAAATCTTGGATATCGGTTACAAGAAATCACCATCACTCCTCCATGGAGTCTCCCTACTTCTTGAAAACAATGGAAATCTAGGAGATTCAAGTGAGGTATTATTGTATGGCAATGAAATGGGAACTTTTTTTTAAATACATCAATGATTTCAAACACAGTATTATTTCACTTGTATGTATGAGGAAAGCCAATAAATCATTCTATGATGATGTTATTATTATTCTATAATGGTGTGTGTATTGGTTGAAATACCACTTTAGTATTTTCTGCTTCCCTATTAATTGTTAACACACCAATAAAATTTTATTTTAATAATCAATATCTATTTTCTTATCATCCCACCAATAATGATTAGGACGGTACATCAACATTTTACTGACTTTGATATGTATAGAGAATGTAGACCTATGAGATTAATCCATCATATCCTTCTATATCTATAGAATAGTTTGAATATATATCATTGTTCCAAATTTTATTACACGTTATTGATCAATATTGAATTTATAAAACTTCCCATTTTTCACGACCTCTATCTTATTTTGAGTGAAAGGATTGTCCCTTTTGATATCTCTTGATCATATATGGTAATGATGGATTAGAAATAATTTGGGATAGGATTGTTGATTTATATTTATCTATGATTCCCTTGTCTAACATTACATAGTCCCTGGTCAATTGATATCATTCAATACTCATCAGTTCAAGAACACTAGGATCATTCCTACAAAAATAATCTAGGATTTTTTATGATATTATATGGTGATAATGAATCGAACAATCAAAGTATTTAAGCAGATCCAACAATCTCGTTTATATCATGTTCAATTCCATTTTGAGTGAATATATTCTTTACATGTTGGTGTTCTATGTATATATCAAACATTTCGTGTAGTGTTATTGTATCAATATCATATAAGAAATATTAATCATGGAAACTCTATATAATCAGTATGATAATTATTTTCAAGATAAATTAACTATTGAGATCAATTGATGATCACCTTTTAATATTTCATGATGACACACCCATGACCTTTTAGATAATTATCTATGTAGAAAAAAATCCTTCTATAAAATAGGGTAAATTTAACATAAATTCATAAACCAACAAAATTTTTCGTTCTTGGAAACATTTATAACAATACATTATCTAAATTACCTCAAATCCTTTTCTACTTAACAAATTTAGTGGATTTAAAATCCATGATTTTTTCAAAAAAATCATATGATATCCTTCTTAAAATAGAATATATTTATCTAAATTCCTTTTATAAGATGAGGCCACTCCTCTACATATTTTTTCATAGAATGATCAACTAATATTCCTTTAATGTTCACGGTGTTCCTCAATAATACAAATTTTTTAAAATAGAACCTTCATTTTGAAAATTAAAAAATATATCATTACTCAAAGTGTGTAATATGACCATTGTTTGATCATTATGCTCCACATAAATTTTATAATGTATAAAAAATCAATAAAGACAACCATAATATTTGACATGGTAGTCATAAATTATATATTAATCATATCCATAAATATATAGGGGTCATCATTCACGATATATGACTTAAAAACTCATAATTCTAATATCTGGTTTGATAGATAATCTTTGGGATATCTTACTTCTTCACCATCATATGAAGATACAAATATCAAAGAACAATCTTGTAAAATAGTTACTCCATATGATTTTGATCAAACAAGTCCTCAATCATTAGAAGAAGGCATTATTTTATCACTATAACCCCTTATGTTCACAATAATTATTGAACAATCACATTCATCCTTCCATCCTCATTAAAAAAAGAATATGTTCTCCTTATGGGAAAGCACTTGGTTGAATAAACCACTTCTAAAAAATATCATGACGTTTATTCATTAATTACTATAACTCCACATATTATATTTTATAGAGGGTATTTGATATTATCTTGGATTTAGGTAAGAGTCTAATAGATAACTCTACCTCTATTTTGGGGAAAGTTAAATGTCATTATATATAAAATATATTAATTAATTTGAAAAAATATTTAAAATTTATATCTTTATAATTTTATTTTTTCTCCTCCTTCATCAATCATCTCCATAAATGATGCTATGGAGGTAATTATTGGAAAATATTTAGATTGTATATATCACCTTTGAAAATAAATCAATGTTTTCCATTCATGTCTACTAAAATTTCCTTACATTTATAGTTTATTTGAGGAATATACATTGAGATCCAATCCATACCTACTATATTGTTTAATTCCACCATCAAAATTAATACTAAATTTACGATGAGATTGTACTCACCATAATTGAACTATAGTTTCTATATGCATTTTATTCTAAGATAATCCATTTTTTATTCTTAACAAAAAAGACTCTACATTTACTAGGTTTTGGATTTTATTCTATGTTAATTTCAAACATTTGATGAAGTAAAGGTATCAATAGAACTAGAGAAAAAAATTACATGATTTCTTTGAGAGAACAATGTGTATACCATTCACCACATCAGTTGGAGCCTTATCTTCCACCATCAAGATTATTAAAGAATTTCTATTATATCTTATCATATGCATAGGTTTATTTTGGTGTCCCTCTATTATCTTATTATTTGGAAATTGATTTTAAGATTCACCGAGTTTACTAAACATGAAGTATTGAACATAATGTTGTTTTTCACTATATTCCTTTTGTCGTTTTCCTTGAGATGTTGATGATTCACCTTACTATGAAAATTATAAGCAATATTTACATCCCATACACACACAAATAACTTTACACTCTAATTAAATTATTTCATAGAATATTTCATTTCAAATTTTTTCCATGTAGGAAGTTGCAGTTTCTTTTCATACCTTCAATAATCAAAATTCCCCCTTGATTTTGGATCAATTTCTCTCTTTATTTCATTGAGCCTGTGGGAACATTACATCTTTCCAAACTAAATTTTGACCATCATATATATCTATACTATCTCTTTATAGACTAATTAGTCTTAATTTTAAAAATTCATCCATAGATGTGGTCTTAGTCTATCAAATAAATGATAAAAATTTCACTTATTATATATAACATATATATATATATATGTGTGTGTGTGTGTATTAATAATTACATAATAGGTTCGTCTCATAGATTTCCAGAAATTCAATTTCCATGTAATTCATCACTATGAATTCCTTCAATCATTTTTGTTATCTAATTGGGAAATTATTTTTCAAAAATTATTATCTCAAACTCTCTTCATTTCAATGAATCAATCCGCCTCTTTGATTCTTGTTCATAACAGTTAACTACCATTAATTAGCTTCTTCTTCTATGTGGTATAATAAAATGGTTACTTTCTTTACATATAAATAATCATGTAAAAAATATTGTATATATATTTAATCCAATGTTATGAAATTAATGGATCAGTATATCCAATAAAAAAATGTTTTTGTTGATGAATTATGGACTGAACTGCATATTTTTCCTTCAAGGTGAATTTCACTACTAAACATAATTCTATGTATTATTCATAACCAATGATAGTTTATTATTATTCCTCCTAAAAATTTACATTCTTTTTCCCATCATGTTAGGAATTCATTCAGTGCATCATTTGTTGCACTCATTATTTTTGAAGTTCATCCTAGTTCCAATTATTTTTATAAAAGTAGAAAACTTTACGGAGAAACATGGTACCATTAGGATTCCTGTAATTAAAAATGTTGTTTATTTCATAAAAATAACATGATTAATGAAATTATTTTTTTAATATCCTCTAATAAAAATTACATTTTTTATATATACCTCATAACAACTTATAAATATTTTTGTACATAACCAAAAT
Source organism: Viscum album (assembly GCA_963277665.1). NCBI lineage: Eukaryota > Viridiplantae > Streptophyta > Magnoliopsida > Santalales > Viscaceae > Viscum > Viscum album. Next base: position 566,024,339 of record OY728162.1, read on the forward strand.
AACACCTAGGAGTGTGTAACCTAGTCTGTACTGAGGCCTAATTATAGTGTACCTGGTGACGATGAATTTAATTCCAAAAGCATATTTTTTTGGGTTATTAACCCTCACTAAAACGTTTTCAGTTACATACCCACCTATATTATCCTGACTTGGATTTCATTTCATCGAATCCAATCACTTAATAATTCACCAACATTGTAGTTTATTTTACCATATTTAGATATATCATTAGGGGTCATACTAATGGTTTCTAATCACAATTTTCACAAATAACTAAGCCTACCTTTGATAAAAAAATATAGAATCCTTATTATTTTATATGAAAAAAATTTAATAACATTATCTAACACATAAAAATATTGAAATTTTTTTTGTTTTGGATAATTATATATTAGGAATGTAATATACTAAAACATAAACTGTATTCTTATCCACATGAATCAGGTAAAAAATCGGCTCATTTTATCCATCCAATGGACACCCAAACTGGAATGTCACTATCCCAAAGGGAATTATAGATTCCCTATAATCTAATAACTAGTCCCTTGGAATTACAAGAACACACCGATGAATTGTTTCTTCAAATAATCAATGTAAATGGAATAGTAAAAATACAATAAAAAATTAGAAAGACTTATCTATATATTGGGAATCCACAATGAAATAAAATGGTAGAAAAAATATCAATGTTCTAATACATATAAGAATCAAAAACCATCCTCACAACCCCAGTTTCCCTCTCATTTGATGAAAATATTCCGACCATATGTATTTCTATCTTCGAGGAACATCTATAGTTACCCTCCATCCATAAAAAATAGTAAAAGCACAAGTTTCCAAATTAAATCTTATTAAAGGACAATCACTCTAAATTTTATCAAAATTAAAAAAACAAGTCCAATAAAATCATGTGATATGTACCATATATTGAATACTATAAAATAAACATTGACAAAAGGAGAATCAATGCTCAAGGAGAAGTTCAAAAGAGATCCATGATCCTAAACTAATATGAGAATATAGGTATGATCAAAAAAGAACTCACTATGCCAACACAAACCATCTAAACTAAGAATTCACATTTATATTACAACCTAATAATTATATATTAAAATATAATAAAAAAATAAACAATTTCTATACCATTTTATAATAGAAGTAACAACACATCACAAGTTAGATGGAAACTATTTTTATTATTTTTATTTAAAACAAAACTATTTGATAGAATATATATATCCCCATATCAACCCACATGGAAAAAATAATATTTTAATTTCCCAAATTAAAACAATTTCATAAATCCCTATTTTTCAAATTCACATTACAAAACATAGAGAGTTTTTGAATTTTCACATGGTTTTCCAAAATGAGATAAACAAAATCCTTAAAAATAACTAGAAATAACTTCCTAAACATGTTATTAAAAAATAAACATGCTTGAGCTTCAAAAAATTCCATTTTCTTTATTTCATAGAAGAATACTTCTCAAAATTATTTCAAATGATGTTTTAAAACACATTAAATTTAATATTTCATTCCATATTTTATTTTAAAAATACACAATATATCTCTAAATAATCTCAAAATAAAGCCACAGAAGAAGAAATTGAGATCACAATCTAGATACACTATTTTATTCTATTAAACAAGTGAAAACATCCATAAGATCATATATTCTGAGAAATCATATAAAAAATAGGGATATAATAAAATCTCAAGTTAAATCCCTTAAATAATCCTAAAAAATGATATAATTTTAGGGGATCTACCATATTATTATATAGATCTAGTCTTAGAATTAACTGAAAGGACTATCCATTCAACATATGTTGTGTCCCTTAATGAAAACTAAGCTAGACTACATGTATCCTCATCAAGATTGAACCCCTATATGGCCCTTTAACAATCTATAGGTGATAGTAGTAGTTTTTTTCTTCTTAAAGTAGCATAATTCTAGACTCCCACATTAATACATGGGTTAACATGACCAAAGTAAAGAAAATATGTGATAACAAACTAATTTTCCTTCGTTATTGGTTAGATTATTTAAAACAACTGCCACATTGCCTCCAACTCTCACAAAAGAATCCCTATAACTAAAAAATAATAAAATAATATAAAATGGGACCCAAAACATATATAAAATAGGTCACAATCTACTATGGTCTATACTAACCATAAGGGATATTGATAGAGCATTAGAACCTTTATAAAACAAATTTCATAAATTTCCAAATGGGCTATCTCTTTAAAACAAGCAAGAAATTCCAAGCCATTTCATTAAAAAATTTGTTAAACTCCAATGGGAACACACACATCCCACATTTTAAATCACATTTAAAAATAGAAAAATCCACATGTGTTATAAAATACAATCCAAATTGAATAACAGAGTCTTTTGAAATCACCGAACTCATTTGGAAATTCTCAAATGATTTAGACACCCAAAAAAAATTTATCCCTTAAATTTAAAAACAAATAACCGATAACACATGGTTGGAAACCTTATTTAAATCAAAAATTCATTTTAACATATCATACCAATTCTCTCCACCACTTTTTACAAATTAAAAATATTTATTAAAAACCAAAATTTTTATTATCACAAACACTTAGCATCGATTATCATCTTATTCCAAGGATTAAAATAAATTTGCAAAAAAGTAATAAAAAGGGTTATACAAGATGGATTAATTTAGAAGATAAATCATTTAAAAATTACATGAAATTAACATATTTTGATAGAATAATATTTAAATAAAAATCTATAATGGACAAGTGGAAGATGATCAAGAAGCAACCTGTAGTAATATAAATCTTTTCACCTTTGATGTTGAATGATCCCAGATGTATGATAGAGTTAATCTAAACCATAAAACCAAAATTCAAAGTTATAAAACCATCCAAAACCATTGTTAAAACATTGAAGTTATTATGGTTCAACGAAGTTTGAAAATTAGGTGAGAGATGGAGGGAGGAGGGAAGTTGATGGGAGGGGGGACTGCAACATGATGACCATGAGTAGAATAACCCATCACTAGTTGAGATAAGAGGATGATAAGAGGAGGGTAAGGCACTGTCATTTGAAAGAAAGGAAGTGTCCTATGAGGTGTCACATGAGGGGGGGGGGAGAAATGGAGGGAGGGTGTTTTAGTTATTCGGGGTTTTAAATTGAATAAGAAAATAATTTTTTTTTCTTTCTAAAATATGGAAATACAATATGGTTAGGTCACCTAGTTTTACAAACTATATACAACCGTTTTTCATGGAACATAATATCCAAAATCCACACCATACTAGTTTTAATGGCACTATATAGAGTAATAGATCATGATCTGACTGTTCCAAATTACATTATCACATTATAAAGTTAATCCACATGCTTTTCACAAAATTGACCGAACAATGCGCAAGTTGTTCTATACACCCTATACATTCCAAATGCCAAACATAGTTTCTCCTAAGGATAAAATCATTTAATTTTATCCATTAAAATCCCATGAAAAGAAATTTTTTTATTTTAAAATGAACTAAACAAAAGGGATTAAACATGATTTTTCATCGAACCACGTAGCATAACTATACAAAAAAGGAAAAACTAAAAAAACACGTTTCAGAATGACATTCCAAGGAAACATATAAGAAGATTAAAACTAATAAAGGATATAAAATAATCCCCAAATTGAAATGGTGATATTATAAAACTTCTAACCAGTCCACTTTCCCATTTAGTCTCATGTTAAAGATGTGGTCAAAAAGGAAAAGCATTTATAAGGCCACTCTCCAAGAGAATGGAATATATTAAATCAACAAATATTCCCAAAAAAGGACCAATTAACTACCAAATAATGAACACATCAAAAAATAGATAAATTGGTATCCCCACTGATTAAGAATGAACTAATACGGCAGGAAAATCAGTAAAATTTATTCACAAAGCAAGAGAACGCCATCGAGAAACCACATTCCCAGAATCTCTTAATGGAATTACTAATATTCATAAGCGCATACTAACCAGAAATAAGATGATAAATTATACAAGGATGTGACTAATCCAAGTGAAATTCCCAATGATAGAAAAATAAGCTCTTAAATGGAATATATGATTTGTAAGGAAATGACATGCCTCTATCCTATGGTTCATGACTGTCAAAATAGGGTGTTTAGAGTCACATCCCCGAAACACAATCCCATGATACATAAGATGAAAAATAAAAAAATTAAAGCTACATAATGTCCAGAAACATAGTTACACACTATGTATCTAATAATTCAGCTTATGTTCTACCCATGTCCAAATATACAAGAAGAATAAATCCCACGGTCTACACCACACAAGAAAAAAAATCCTTATGTAATGAGGCACATGAAAATTATCTAGGGAAACACCACCCGCAATGGGAAATAAAATAAGAACCCATGAAGAAATATTATATGGAATATTCAATAAAAACCCACTATAAAATAAATGACCATAAATACAAACATTTTTAGTAATGCATAAAATCTAAAATGTGTCAAAAATAATAAAAAAGGTACATTTGAAACTATAGCTCCCACACGAGTCTCCAAGAAATATAGATCGTTGTTGATCCAACCATCCAACCAAATATAAAGTGTCAAAACCATTGATCCCATTAACCTCCATAGGTGGTACAAATGAATCATTAAATTAATATAATCCATGTTAGATCACTATTAGAATGAAATTGTAACTCCCTAACTGCAGTTACCTGGAGTCGGTGCATTATTACAAAACATTAACATGATAACAAAAGATCAAGTCTCAAAAGTCCGATTAGTTTACTAGCCTTGGAAACAAGATTAATACAAAAGTTCAAATTTATAACTTGAACATAAATACAACACGAATTTATTCAATTGGAAACATCCAAGCCTCCTAAATAATTGCTACAAGTTACTCATAACTAACTTCATCATATCCTGGGAAAATAAATCATATGAAAGGGGTGAGATCAAATGCTCAGTAAGGGTAAGAAATTCTATGGAAGATAACATAAATATTAAGCATGGTGAATAATTGAAACCACATGGCTTTATCAATAATAGGCATTAATACTTTTATGGAAGGAGTGTAAGCTGAGTAAATAATACCAAAATAAAACATAATCATTGGTATTATACTAGTAGAATGACCATATAAACAATCAATATTATTTTCATAATGAAGAAATGTATAATGCAATACATTCTGAAACATTTTGTCAAGGCCTCGGCCAAGACATCTAAAAATGATTAAGGCCTCCTCCAAAACCATATATCAAAATTTGGAAAGGGTCTCATCCAATTCCACATCTAGTTGTCTCAGGAGACCTACCGATGCATCGAGGAGCTATGGAGGGCTCCACCTGTCACTTACTAAGTCCAATACATTCCTCATATGAAAATGTTTAAACGAATCATAATTATTCGTATTAAAACTAGCATACAAAATGTCAATACTTTAACGATAAACCATGAATGGTAAAAAAAAATAGCACATCCAAAGTCAAACATATCACAAATACTTTAATATAGTATGGAAGTTTTGTATCATAATAAATCAACTTCAAATTAACTTAAAATCCAACAAAGGATATTGACATAGATGAAATCAAAAACCCTTTTTAAAGAAATATCCCTTTATATTTTGAAATAATTTAAGAGTCACATAATTTGTAAAGGAACCATTTATTTTGGAAATATTCTTATAAGCTTTTAATGGAAGCTACAATGATTTTAAAATTGTGTAAAATAACCTCACCCACCGTAGAAGTTAAAAAAATACATTCTTACCTTAAATTTGTCGAAATGGTTAAAAGTACCTTGTTTGGAAAACGATGGAAAGATTCCATTCAAAACACATAAAGGTATAAATTAATTTAACCCATTGTATATTAAATAGTAAAAATGTTTTGAAATACATTTTTAAGAAACATGGATGTGGATGATAAAGAGGTCCCAGTAGATAATTACGTAAAAACAACCTCAGATAATGAAGAGATTGTAAAATTAACCCTTACCAATTTGGTAACTTACAAAAAAACACCCCATTAAAGAGGTATCATACAATGAATATGTAAACACACATAAATTAAATTTTATTACACAAAGAGTTCAATTATGGGTAGTACATTCACCGCACAAAAGGTAATAGTGGCAATTTGGCACGAATCTCACGGGAATAAGGAGTGAGATGAAAACACCTTACCTTATACCGTTCCTTGGTATAGGGTAGGTTAACCTTTTTAATAATGGTGTAATATTTTTTATTTAATTATTCAATAATAATTTACATTAATATTATATCATATATGATCTTCTAATATTTCCATTAAGTATTATCATTTTTCGGCGTTAACTGATTCGTTCTCCTTTATATTCTTGGTTACGTAAGACATATTTGTTATGAATAGGATATATTTTATTTATAAAAATAATTATATTATTTCATTAAAAATTATTTTTAACCATCAAATAAAAATTATTCATGAGTGGATATGATGGGGAAATGAATCACATTGCATTCTGGGAGACTGTAATCCATACATACGCACGAACACTACTTCAATTTCATTTTTCATTTTGAAAGGAATCAAAACAAAATGATACATAGGTATATTATTATTACATTATAATATAATATCATATATATGTTACTTATGTTCATTAACATCATCCTTTCTGTGTTCCATGTATGGTATGAACGAGTCATATCACTTTGAGGGGCGGTAGTCTGCACTTCCTCAAATGAAATTATCATATATATATATACAACATGAAATGAATAATGGTATGATATAAAATAGAATTACATAAGCATATATAAAAAATAAATATAATTAATATCATATTTAATTATAGTTCCATCATAATGTCCACCATGAGAGGTGGTAGGAGATAATTGAACAATTATCATTTCGTGAGGCGTTTGGTTTCCATCCACAGAAACAATATGTTCTTCACCCATTAGATGGATATGTGTGTAAGTGTACATAAGATAATTCTCATAAATATATCCTAGTATATTGATTATAATGGTGTTTTTACAAAAGAAAAGAATAATAAGAGTTTAGGGGTTGGAGAAGTAAAATAAAATAAAAGAAGCTAAGAGAAATCGTTACCTTTAATTTGGGTAACTCTCTTTGGTTTGAAACAAAAAGGACTCTTGAAGTGCCTTCTTCCTATGGTAAGTCTTCTATGAGGAAGATAGGGATGTATGGAGCTTAATTGGAAATATTTTAGATGAGTAAAAAGGATGAGAGGTGTTAGGAATTGGTTAGAAGTGGGGTCCTTTATAAGGGGGAGGAGGGGCTCTTTAAGAAATATTGAAAATATTATTTTATTATATAATGATATTCGGTTTCTAAAGGTCAAAAATTCAATAGAGTTGAATATAAGATGACTAATGATAGAAATGAAATCCTACAATATTAATTTAATAGGTTTTGGGTTTTATTTTCATCTTTATAATCTTATTTATTTAAATCATTTATTAATGAGGTAAACACTACCTCATTATTGTGTCATAAATAACATAGTTTATTAGTTGTCTAAAAAGTATAGAAAAACTATCATGATGTAGGAAATCATTTTAGCTTTCTAATAAAAAATTATATTAAAAAATATAACATATATAACTCTATGTAAAAATTGTTGTCCAAAAAGATATATGCTTTTGTCAGTTTTGTATTTACTTTAACTTAATTAATATAAAGTATCATTATCACTTACAAGTGGCTCCATGGGGTCCCACAATTGACCCAAATATGTCAGTGGTCGGAAATGTATCAAAAAATAGGGTTAGGACATGTTTTAGGATAATTTAGTGTTATGATAATATTATTATTTTTCCCTTATTTAAAGGATTTACCCTTTAACCATGGTAAATAAAATATTTACCGAAGTAATTATTCAAAATGTCTAACAATAAATTTTACCTATTTATACAATTTGGACCAACTGATTATAAATATGAAATCAATTTTAATAAATTCAAAACACAGAAGTGGCAGAAATTAATTTAAAATTAATTCTCGTTGTCGAAACAAAAAGCATGTTTTTAACAAATAATAACTATCAAAAGATTGACTCTTTCTTATGTCCAATTGAAATATGAAATTTTGTACAATGGCCAACAATGGATTAAATGGTAAAATTATAATCCAATTATACTTTAAAATTACTCAAATTCATAATTTATAACTATAAATTATTTTGATTAAAAAATATGTTTTTAATTAAAATTTAGTAATTTTCACTATTCATCAAAATATGAAAGTTATCAGAATATTACCAAAATTTCACCCTAAGATAATTTCGATATTATGAATCCAAAAATGATGTCAATTTTACCAAATTAAAAACATAAAAGTTTCATTTATAAATTTAAAATTAATTCCCACTGTCAAAACCAAAAGGTGTATTTTTAAGAAATAATAACTATCAAAAGTTTGATACATGTTTTTGTCCAATTTCAAAGTGAAATTACATAAAATGACCATAAATGGATTAAATTGTGAAAATATTATCTATTTATACTTCCAAACCATTTAAATTTAAAATTTTATGACATAAATTACTTTGATTTAAAAAGTTGTTTTGAGTTAAAATATAATATTTTTCACTATTCACCCAAATATGAAAGTTATCAGAAAAACAAAAATACATTATTAAAACTAAAATCTTATGTCCCGATTCTAAAGAATAATTTTATTTTGTCAAATTAAATATATAAAAGTTTCAAATATTAGATTTAAAAAGACTTCGCCATTAAAAGGCAGTAAAAATGCATTTTTTTTAAAATACATCTTTTATATGAAAAAATGAATTTGTTCTTACATTATGTATAAGATACTCATAATATGGATTATAAAATTATAATAATTATAAAGAGTTCAAAATAAATTTAATACTATTCATAATAGCTTTTTAACGGCTTCTTTGTTAAGTCATAGTGCACTAGAACTCGGTGTTGTGTGTACTGCAAGTTATTGAATTACTTTGAAAAAATAAAGTACTATGAAATCTTGGGGAGTTACAGAAACAACACATTTTTCTCCACATAGAACCTAGGTATTGTTAAAAAGTTAGTAAGGAGACCAAAAACACAAACTATAATTTTACACAATACATTTACGGGAGTGGTGGATGGATCATATAATAAAATGAGACATAGACCTGTACACACCCACTTCACTAAAATAATGATAAGAAATACTGAAACACAAAACAGACAAAATCAAAAAAAATATTTTTCAAAGAAAAACATTTTCTTTGACAATTAGACTTATAAAGAGAATGAATAATTTAAAATTGGAGTTAATTTTATTAAAAACCCAAAGAAAGATATTTTCTAATTAAATACCCAAGCCTTATCTTAACATGATTTATTTTAAAATGCTTCTAAAATTTATTTAAAAGAAAAAACACTATTTCCATAACCAAAACAGAAATAGGAGATTCAAAATAAATCTATCACTTATTTTTTTGATTATATTTAAAATCAATTAACCTTATTTGTAATATAAACCCCAAGGGTAAAATATAAAAAAACATTAAAAATAAAATTTTGAATTCATCAGTTTTCCAAAAAGTATGTAAATTATCCCTTAAAACAGTACATGCACTTGGTAAAAAACTAATAACATGAAAAACATTTTCAAAATTACATTTGAAATAAACTTTTTCAAAACTTATTACAAAAAAAATTCATTTTCCAAACAAACCCTAAGACCACTGTTTAAAAAAAATATTTCTTATGAAATACAATTTTCACCCAAAAAAAATTTATTTCATGTCACATGAAAAAATGCATAAACAGAGGCATAACACAAGACTAAACCAAAAACTCCATAAAAATATACCAACATAACACTAGAATAACAATTAATCTCATCCATTTCTCATAACACACTGATAATATAAGAGTTAAGAGATCTATAGAGAAAAAAACTGGGATGCGATATGATGATTAATTTGAGAACATGATTGATGTCGACATAAAAATCATTCAATGGTTCCAATAACGTGTCTCTAATTAAGTGATTGGTTGTCACATGGTTATTTATGACATATAAACCAATATTTCATATTTAATACCTTCTTATTCATCATAAAAAATCACCACAAATATCTCCCAAGGAAACTCTTCACATTGATGGGGATCAATACAAAACTCTTATAGGCATGAAACTGAAATGAAAAATGATATCAGGCTAAAATTTGAAACACATTTCCCAGGGAAACATGAGGTTTAGGGTAGGTAAGAGGTAACTATACTCATTTAACCTACCTCTCATCCTCCAATGAATATATCTAACAAAATCATACCCTAACACCCAAAATAAAAAATGGTGTTTGAAAGGATTAACATCATATGGAAAAGAAGGACCTATGCTTTAATATAATTTTAAACAAACCAACCCCATTCATCCCATTAAAAATTTCAAAAACCATCTCATCTTAGTCATAATTGAAATTTACAATTACTATATTCTAAAAACTATTTCATGTACATCCAACGAAAAAACATGGGAAGGTTTTCACCTAACAGTAATAGTAAATGAAACAACATGATTATAAAAAAGGTATGACCCATATGTATATTGGATATCCATGATGAGAAAAAAATAAATATATTAATAAAAAAAATGTCAATGTAGTAAACCTTATGATCACTAAAGACCTCCCCCACCATCTCAGTTTCCCTCTCCCTTAAGGGAAAAATTCCCACTAGATAACTTTTCTTCAACAACTAGAATCTTTTTTTACACTCTATATATAGATATCACTAAAACCATATGTTTAAAAGAAAATCATATAAAATACCACTCATCATTCATTTTATCAGAAGTAAAAAATATGACATACAAAATCATAGTGTAACCACCATTGTCTGAATACAATAAAATAAACACTAACCACAATTGAATCAATTCCTAATGAGTGGTAAAAAAGAGAACAAACAACATTAAATTGAGATTATATAATATATGTGGGAATGTAAGAAATTAGTAGACTACTAGAAACCTCTAAAACTAATAAACCACATTAATACTACAGCCTAATCATGCTAGATTGAAATAAAACAAAAATAATAATAATCATTTTTTTTATAGTTTTTAAAAGAGGGAAAAACATAGAAACAATGCTGATAACTCTTTTCAAATATTCAGTCAAAAAAATAAGAAAACCACTTCGAAATTTTTTTAACTATCCCAAACCATTTATATAATCACTATTTTAATTTCCAATTTAAATCCAAATAATAGAAAAAACCTTTATAACAAGGCATTTTAAAAATTAAATATTTTCCCAACTTTCAAATGGTTTTCCAAAATAATCTGAAAATCCAACCATTTAATAAGAACTATAAATAATAGCCTAAACTCATTTTAAAAACTCACACATTTTTTTAAAAAAATAATAATTTTTCTACAAATCTTATAATTTAACACTATTAAAATGGATTTATAAAAATATTTTAAAATTTTTTGAAATCAATTTTTTTAGTTTTCCCATCTTTTAAAAATATTTTACAATTCCATTTCAAATCATTTGAAAATAAACACACTCACAAAGGAAGGGATCACACAAGAAGTAATCACATTTTAAAGACTAATAATAAGATAAAATATCAAAAATAACATTTATTCTAATAAATATTATGAGAAATATGTGTTATAATTGAACCGGAAGGTAAATCACCTAAACGATCTTAAAAAGGATCCAAGTGTCATGGGATCTACTATAGGTATTACTATAGTAAGATCCTATATAACACTCAATGTTACCACATGTAGGTTTATTATGTATCCTATAATCACCCCTTGACTAGATATCTCCATGCATCTTCGGAATAGCACCCACATATGGACCTATCACTAACTATATGGGACACTATTAATGTACGGATACCAAGTGAAGAAAATGTATAGACTTCTACTTAACAACCTGAGTCCCCATGACCAATGAAAATCACCGAGGTTAGTGCAATAAAAAATCTATTCACTCATGTATAAAACATTTAAAACAGCAAACACATCTCCTCATACACTAAAAAATTCTTCCCAATAATAAAAAAACATAAATATAATATAGAACTCAGCAAAAAACCACCCAATAATGGTTCATATTCCAATTTGGGCCACAAGAACCACATAGGATCACAATAGTGTAATACATAATTTATGGAAACATATTTCCATTAAATATAAAATGGTACATAACTAAAAAACAAAAATGTAATGTCAATTCATTTTAGTTAAGAATTTTTGAAAATAAAACTAGGAACATTTTATTTCTATTTTTAGATAACCTTTTAAAATATTCAATTCCACACAAGATTCAAAATAAAATTCCCCTGGAATAAGAAACCCTACCAAAATCACCAAACTCATTTAGAAATTTAAAATATAATTAAACAAAGAAAACAAAGGTGATACCATCCATTTGAAAACAAACAACCTAGAACAATTTTCTTGAAAACCTCTGTAAATCAAGAATACCTTCTATAAAAACAATCTATTTATCACCACAAATTTTATTAAATAAAAGAAATCTTTAAACCCCCACTGATAATTTTCTTAAACACTTTTCATGGTTTTATTACCGTGAAAATCTTTAAAATTAATTTCATATAAAAACAAACCCTCACGGGTAATTCATATAAGATTAATTTTAATAATAATCCATTTAAAAACCTCAATAAATTAATGTAATGTATTAAAAAGAGATAAAAAGGTTACACATATTTTGAACCAATGGAAATGTTTTACAATACCTCTATATTGAGTTGAAACTTGTTTCATTGTACGTAACTAGATCTCATATGCAATAGAGAATCCCTATAAACCTTAAATATCAAAAATTTTATTTTTAAATTCATCCATGACCATAGTCATGACCTGATAATGATTAGTGATCATGGGAGGGTAAAATCATGTAAGAAATGGAGGTATAAGGGATTTCAAATGGATGAGTGTTTAATTCTTTAAGATCACTTGAATAACCACCTAATATCTTCAGAAAAAGGAGTTAGATGAGAGGACATTATGGTATCATTGGGAAATGGATGAAGAGTTTACAATTGTGTTTATTGATGGATATGATAAATGGGGGAGTGGATGTTTCAATTTAGAGGGGTGTTAAATAAAATAAAACAAAATACTAGTAAAATTAAAACATTTCGGTTTTGGGAAAACTCCAATGTTAGGTCACACTACATTCCAAACTATACATCCACCATCCAAAAGGCACTACCAATCCAAACTCTAAAACAAAAAGTCTCCCATAGGAACTACATGTTTTCATATTCCATGCTAAAATAATTACAAATGATACTTTCATAATAAATATCCATCCCATGTGCCTTCCGTACAGTTTACCAAATCATGCTCGAGCCATGGCTACTCTCTAAACTCACTAAAGGCCCTACATTTATTCAACTATGACATTCATAGTTTAATATTAACAATGAAAAACCCATGAAACCCAAAACAAAATTTTTTTATATGAATTACATTAAAGGGTGGCACATGGATTTCATTTAAACTGTCTATAGAAGAGAAACCATAAAAATTTCCATCTTTTTTGATGAAATTCTATGGAAATTTAAAAATATCCTCAAAATCATAAAACATAAATATAATAAAAACCAAAATTACCTGGTGGTTATCCAAAAACGATTCTTCATAGGTTCATCATATGTTACATTTAATACATCTCATATAGAGGGGCTATACATTAATAGAAAAGGGTAACCATAAACCCTAGGAAGAGAATAATGAAATGAGTTATTTTGTATACGACCATGAGGAATAAAAATTGGTCATGATAATAAAAACACGAGGCATCTTAAAATTGAAATATCATTAATAATAAAAATGATATTTTTATACAATATAAACTGTGACATTTATTCGCATGAAACCATTGTGTGGTAAAATAAAATTACTACAGTTTTTCAATAGTACATCATAAAATAGAAAATATATATCGATTAATTATTTACCCAATGTATTAGTGCATTATCAATAAAAACACTTCATATTTTATAATTCATGTGAGCCAAATAAATTAGAAATTTTTTTTCATCAATAACCAATTAATAATAAACAACATGTTTCATATAAAAACCTTTAGTACAAAAATGCTTAATGAATTATACATTTTGTCATATTCAACCACTGAGAAACTAATTTGTGTTAAATAAACATATATCCATAAATATAAAATTATTTTTGCATATATTTAAATACACATGTAATAGAAAGTGTTTTGGGTATTCAAAATATAATTACTTCTCATGTTAAATAGATGATTTCATCAAATTCATTTCCTAGAATGACGGGTCAACAAAATGGATTACTTAAAGTTTATAATGAGAGGTAACTATGGTATACAATTAGTAAAAAACTATTTCATCATCAATGGGTTAATGAATTTTTTAAATATAATGTTATTCATCATTTATAAGACATACCAAAAAATTGGTAATTGATTTGAAAAGAAGAATATGGAGTTTCCTTGCCTTAGAGAGCTTCCACCTAAAACATGAGGATGGAACCTTTTGGCCTTAAAGATACCTTGGAGGGACACATTGGGAGGTAAAATGACCACAAAATAAAGAATAATGGATTTGGAGTGGAGATGAATGGGTGATGGGTGGATATTTATTGTAAAATATGTGGAATTGTTTAAAAATATCCAAATATAGGTATTGGAATTCTAAGTTGTGGAAAATGGAAACCATTGGATTGACCATTGTTTTCCATCATGGTATTAGAAATTTCAATCATGTTTTAAAATATTTTAATCTAATAAGACCGAATTTTTTTAATATTAATTTGTACATTGAAAATTAAATTTTCCACAAAAAGTAGTTTGTAAAACATAAAATCAATTTTAGACTTTGGAATGCATTTATTGGTTTGGAATTTTATTTAAATACATTAAAATACAAAGAATTAATATAATATCATATTTTGTATTGTGGATTTTTTTAGTTATTTATTTAATCCTTATTACATATATATGAATTCATAAAACATGTTGATTACACGAAACTAGATTTTTACTATTCACTTAAAAGTAACGTATTTTAGAAAATACAAAATATTTCACCCTAATTAGATTTTTATGTGATTATTTTAGATTTTTGGTATATATTATAAAATTAATTCTTCAAATATGATTATTTAAATGTTAATTAAAAAATAATTTTTTAATTGAAAAATAACAGTCTTTATGATGTAGTCAAATTTATGGCACAAAAAAAAATTCCCCTGACATTATAAAATTATTTATTCATTTATATTAAAAAAATTTATGTTTTAAAATATTTTTTAATGATTAAAAATTAATTATAATTCCTAAATTTATTTTAAAGGTGTATATATTTTCTAAAAGAATAATTATTTTTTATTTGTATCCAACAATCAATATATCAACTGAATCAAATATTCATGTGTATTTTGTTATGTTGAATAATATAAAAAATGGGAATGATAAAATAATAACTAATTTCAAAAAAATGGAAATTTTATAATACTAATGTCTCAAAACAAATCCCTTATTGGATCAGAATATTCCCAGTCACGACCCGACCCTACCGATCTCAAGCCGCAACTACACTAGGCCTGCATCCATAGGCCTGGGGTTGGCAAAAAGCACCAAATGTTTAACAATATCGGGGAAGCCTTCACCTAAGCACCTGTACACACACAGACCACTCGATACAGAAGTGCGGAGTAAAAATGAAAACAAAAGGAAAAACAATTATAACCCAACCACAATCATGAATCAACTTCTAAATAGTACAAGTAATATGTTGAAAAGTACTGACAAGATAACTGAACAAGAAAAGGGAAAAACACATACCCAACCCGAAAGGTGACACAACCCAGAAACAGTTAATCAAAAGTAAATAGCTGGTGCATCTCACACCTAAAAGTCCAACTGTGACCATAGAATGCGGCCCAAGCTTTTGTGTCCTCTACGCTCCTCCATAGTCTCGAACGACCTGTCTGTCAACTGTAAGGGCACACCAAGTGCGGGAAAAGCCTAAGTAGGGGTGAGTATAAAATTACCCAGTAGGATGCCTCAAAATATCAGGGGAGCACAAAGGAGGTACTAAAATGGTGAGAAGTACACAGAATAATGCATAGTGTAAGAGTAAAATAGAGAGAGTGCAGCTCAACCCAACAAAAGAAAGGAAATCAACTCATCCAATCCAGGAGGAGCTAGACATACAATTCACATGGAATACCCTACACGTCTTCACCCCTCCTAGAAGGAGATTTACCAAACCCAAGGAGTAGGAACACAATTAGGGAGCATATATATATATATATACTCAACAAGAAACCCGAAAGAGTGTGTAAGGGGATCTCTATCTTCAACATTAGCATAGGAAAAGTCACTAATAGTTCTAAGGGTAGCCATCACTGATTCCCAACAATCCCACACATCAAGCAGCCTCATCGCTAAACTATACAACCAATGGTTCCACTGTAGTAATCATGGAGAAAAGTAACTGACTAGCCTCGTAGGATGGGATGAATCTGAAAGAAGTTGTCGGGTAACCCACTGCCTAGCACCACTAGAGGTTAAACTCTATGTTTAATGGGTAACCCACTACCCAACACCGCTAGAGGGTAAACTCTAATAGGTCAACGGGTAACCCTCTACCCAGCACCATTGGAGGGCCACCCTAAGGTCAACGGGTAACCCACTTCCTAGCAATTCTAGAAGGTAATCTCTAAGGTCAATGGGTAACTCACTATCATGACTCACTAGAGGATAAAACCTAAGGTCAACGGGTAACCCACTACCCACCATCGCTAGAGGGTGAACCCTAAGAGGTCAACGTCTAACCCACTACCCAGCCTCGCTGGAGGGTAAACACTAAGTTCAATGGGTAACCCACAGCCCAGTCCCACAGGAGGGTAAACCCTGATATGCTAGTGGGTAACCCACGGCCTAGCCCCGCTGGAGGGTTAACCCGAATCAGGTCTGATAACCTGCACTGCCCATGCCATCACTGGGTGTTACTAACATCACTACGTGAATTGGTTTGGGATGTGTCAAAGGGACCTTTGACCCACATACTTTCATGTTTCCACACTTAATGAGATCTACAAAGAGGATCCGTACGACCAAACAGATTATACGGTTCTAATCCTTACTGAAGAACACACGAGTTAGACTATTTATTCGCTAAAAATAGGCTCCCGATGAAAAAGTTATTCAACACTGTTTTATGCCCATACGACGTCTCATGGGACCGTAACCTCAGTCTTGAAAGAGGTCAGGTGAACTGCACCATCTCGAGGGTCTCAGAAAAACATCCCAAATCGACTATTCATTCGCCCCAAACGGACGTCTGATGAAAAAGTCACAGTATGCTGCACAGAGCTTCAAAGACGCCCCATGGGGGCCATGCCTCAACCCCAGATTCAATGCCTGAAACCACCCTATTGAACTTTGTATCGATATCATGGTCATAACATTGCAGACAGTTACTACAACGGACTCCGAATGCAGAAGCTTCAACTCCCTGCGTTATGAAAACGGGCCCCTGTGGGGTCCATGTCACAACCCCGAAACATGTCACATAGATCGTACAACTGTGTTCCTTGCAGATAACCACGAGTCATAGGCTATTCATTTTCCCTGAATGGACTTATGAAGCATAAGTTTTAAAACGCAGCATACGTCTGAAAGACACCTCATTGGGACCCCACCTCAGGCCTGAATTTAGGTGGGCCCCTGTGAAGAACACTCAGAAACAAGTTCTCAAACACCCCAAACAGATGTGCTGTGAAAAAAGTGGCATTTCATTGTAAAACGGGTGAACCAGGACATGTGGGGCCCATACCTTTTCTCCAACCCGAACGCATCATAAAGCATCTCAAAAAGTCTGCATGAGGACTGGGGTCACACTTCCTCTAACAGTGCATCAATTAGACATCCCAAGTACGAGTTAGGTCCGACGCAAGAATAATTAATTAATTAATTTTATTAAGCATTTCGTGCCACCGATCAATGGATCCAAACTACAAGGGTTATGAACCAACTTTGGAAGGACTGTCTGAACTCCATAACCACAGCGCCTCTAACGGCACGTCAAACGGACATCCGGCTCGTGAAGAACGCATGTCGTAAGCTATAAAAATAATTTAATATTATTTAATTAATGCATTTAGGGTCACCCACCCTTGGGCGCAGAACCCAAAAATCACGAAATTCAAACCAAAATGTATGCCTCACTGACACGAACCTGTGGATGGAGATGGTGAATCAAACAGATGCGCCATTTAGGAGATATGACCCCTTGTTAGAAGGGGGCCCAAAATTGGGATGGTCAAGACCAGCAAGCCCAGTGTAGAACGCCGGCCCGCGGCCTAGCCGCGTTTCCAGCCCAGTTTATTGTAGCCTGCTAGCCGCGGCCCACCTCACTTGTACTGGGCCATGTGTCCTCATTCATTTAAATAGACCGGCCATCCTGGCCGGTCTCTCGGCGTGCGCCAAGGACCTTCGAGAGGCAGGTCCGGTCTCTTCTGCCCCCGAGGTCAGCGCCTCGGGGTCTCCCCATGACCGCAACCAACTGAGGGCGACAGCCGCTCAGGGTTGCCCACTACACCCTTCACGGATCCTCCGTCGGAATCCACCACACTACACTGGTGCAACCTCTACTCGGCTCCTCCGCCAGACGCCACTGCACCGCACCGGCCTCCTGCCTTCAGCCGCGTTGCACGCCCGCAGGAGATCGTTGTGTCCTCCGACTCGCTCCACCGGACTCCTGTCCTCCACCATCTACCACCGCCCGTGATAGCCACATGCCCATGCCACCCCAGACCACATGTCGTCCTCAACTGCCCAGCACTGCAGCCAGCACGCTCTACCTGACTCCTGTGGCTCGTCACTGCCATGGACCACTGTCAGCCGCCGCCGTCAGTTCTACTCAATTGTCCCTTCCGCAGACCACCTCGATTCCACCACACACTCGAAAATTATTCTGAGCCCATACTTGTGATCCCGACGACGAGACCATCGAAGCACACGCCTCAAATCGATGAACTATTGATGATTTGACACACTTAATTTTATGCTCTCAAGAACTTGAAGAACAATTGAAGATCACAATGAAAAAAAACATGATTTTTCAGTATGGTTTGATAGCCATGTTCGTGAAGCCATCAACGATGTAACCAAAATGTAGAAACAAGGGGCAACAAGGGATTTTCATATTAAAACATGAATTGGAACTCAAAAATAGTAGAGATCTTACCTCAATCTGCCCGTTTGTCATTAGCGATGCGTCCACGATGCCCCCGCTTCGATCCACCAGAGTTCCGGTGGAGATCGCTCCTCGATCTAAAGAAGAACGGTGAAGAAAGGATATAGATATAAAGAGAGATAGAGAGAGAGATATTGGGTGTTAGAGAGAGAGGGAATTAATTAGAGTTTTTCTTAACCCAAAACACATAAATTCTATATATAGGAATCCCACTCAGCGCAGAATCTGAATTTACTGCGCCCTCTTATCTTATGTAATGGATAGGAAAAAAGCCCCATGTTGAATTCAATGGAAGGCTCTTATTTATATTCTGAGATATCGTTCGGATCATATTTGAAATGAGTGCTAGTGATAAAAATCACTAAGTCATTATTTCAAAATGATGGTTTTTCTCTTGGGTGACATCTCTCACAGCAGGCCCACACCCGAAAATTTTACACCCCTCCTAGGGTAAGCGGCACATTCCAGACGTAACTGTGCCCTTGGATTTCTGATACGAGCTACCATTTGGAAGGAAAAACAACCCCACCATGTGCATATTATAAAAAAACATAATATTTTTATAAAATTTATTCCAAGAACACCGTCCCTCGTAATCGCACACTGGTTCAAATCCTTGATCTGGTAATATATGTAGAAAATTTTGAAAGTCTTAATGCGAAAAAACCATGTCTCTACATCATTCCCTCCTTCAAGAATTTCATCCCTAAAATGAAAAACCCATTAAAAACATGGGATATAGAGCTCACACCTAGCTCTCCCACTCCCATGAAAACATTCACTACACCATGATGGCACAACACGTGAACCAAAGGGATTCTTCATACTCATAAGGTATGATAATTTCAATGACATTCAAGGGAACACGCACGCACCTCGTCTGTTGTGACACGTGGAAGGAATCTTGCACCCACTCTTACTATTGGGAGGGTAGGTCAAGATAGTAGGCAATCTCGCCACCTCTTTCAAAATTCCTTAATGGCCAAAGAAACTTAGGGGACTTCCTTGAAAGAACCTCAACTTTCCGCATCGTGAACAAATTCACGGTTTTTTCCTGGAACATGGTCTCATGATTCCCTCCTTGAGAATACCGATCTGGTAAAACACCTAAGGATATCTGGTCACATAAGTTTTCACAGTCGGTGTATCACAACCGAGACTCTCTTACATGCTCAAAACTGGATGAGTCAACACCACCGACTATAGAAAATTTGCACCCTCCTGTTCCAATAGGGTTAAATGCAGTGAAGCTAACTACAACAAAACATCCCACACCTTACGATTCTGGGACTTTCAGCTAAGGGAACATGCTAGAACACTATCATTTTTTTCGGAACATAGACTACCTCAAAATCAAAGTCCTACAAGAAATTTCATCCAGCACCGTCGTCTCAGGTTCGCGTCCCTCTGGGTGAGGAATCACCTGAGAAACTGGTGGTCTGAGCAAACCACAATGAGATCTCCAAAAAGATATTGTCTCCACATTCTCAGAGAAAATACTACCAATAACAGCACCACATTGTGAATCACATGGTTCTGTTTATAGGTTGTCCATCACCTTGACCTGTACTTGATAACTGTACGGATATTGATGTTGAGCATTCAAGGTACCAATGAACAGGGTAGGCGAGAAAACTCATCCAACTGCCAAACGCTAGACACAAAAATCATGTTGTATACCCCACGTGTCTTTTACCCTCTTGAAAGGAGATTAATCCCCAAAAAATCAGTCTTCCAAACCCACTAGTGGCACCTCAAGCAAAGGGAGGTCAAAAGAAAAGCCCCACTAGAAAATTCAGCACCTGCTCTGACACTCCGCTGCATAACCCCGCCAGGAATGAACATGTCAGAGGGACTCATCAACCACACCTCAATACTATTTTCTTTGGGTGGTACTGACTCTCCATCACGGTTTTGATTGCATCACAAAAGGTGTCTCAGTGGGTGAAGAACCCCTCTTTCTTGTGCATTCAATGCTACATCGGACAACACCAATAAAGGGTCACATCGATGCCCCACGTCACCATCGGTAACCCCTCGAACATGGATTTAGATGAAAATTGTACCTCATGCATTGTCTAACAAGTACTACTGAGAAATGTAGAAATATACATAGAGTGTACCTATTATCACCTCATGCGATGTAGGATTGTAGACATCTATAGAACAAAGGTGCCCGCAGCCCCGTCCGTTAGCTCCCCGAGCCTGACAAGGGATGACTAATGGTGGTGGAAGGACCTCAAAACATCGTCCACCAACCATAATTATTCCTAACCTTCTCCCAACACCGCCTCCCTAGGGACCAAACTATCCCCACCTGGGAGTTCTCTAATTACAACATTGCCTATGTCGTGGCAGTGCATCTACCAACTGCACGGAAAACCCAACACATTTGGTCGAGTAGTCTCGTTCCACGCGACCACGTACATCAGAAATATATAAATATTCCCGCCGGGGCCGTCTCGGTGCTCTACGATGTCCCAAAAATGTGCCTGAGTCTCAACAAGGGGAGACCTTCGGTGTCGAGGCCCTTCCAATCGACGTCCCTCTAAAAAACATTTCTCTGTCACCAGTGCCTTCTCTAGCACTCTGAGATGGGTGAGGATGCATGAGGGTAATACGCTGGAACAAATATCCTCCACATAGACCTCACTCAATCTTCTATGCTCATAAGGTGCCATTATGTACCAAGTCCAGAGAGTACCCAGTATGGTCTGCAATCCCATTTGCATACTCAGGCACTGCCATCACTCCCCACTGAAGCTCTAGTAGCCCCTAAAACCATAAAAATCATATGTAAGAGGGGTATTAATCCTCACAAAATATCTACTAGAAGTCATCCCATGAGAGTACCTACCCATCATGCATCTGAGTAACCCTGGCTCTACTGCGTCAAACTGCTTGGTGGAAAAATACTGGCTGTCAAATCCACCATCTAACCTCTCAGCATCTGAATAAGCCTGAAGTGGCGAACCATCGACTCTAGCCAACCCTTCATTGTCTGAGTTTCTGCCTCACTGTGGAACCTCATAGGTATCTGATGTTGGAGCTCATATAGAACACCCAAACTACACTCATCATTGGACTTCACTGCTAGAACTATCTGCTAATCCACAGGTGGAGGTGCTACTGCATGTCCTCCTGAAGAAAGGGTAATCGTATGATGGATCTTGAAATGAGGCCTCACAACTCATGGAGTTGTCATCACAAACTAAAGCTTTTATCCTGGCTAGCAATCATTTCAGAGAAATCCTGAATCTGATCAAGGAGTACCACAATCAAATGAGTATATATATATCAACAATGATGGGGAGCTGATTCGAGGAGGACAGTCAAAGACTCAATCCTCATGATGAATGAACCAAATTCCCAACAATAAGCGTCTTAGTGTTCCGAGTCGAAAAGCGGGTTATCAGGGTCTTGGTGAATGGATATGTCGGCCGCCGCACCATCACTTGACTCCCTCGCCTGAGAACCACTCTTGAGACACATTGAAACTATTTCCAAAAACTCAACCAATTCCATTATAGGGTCATCCAAAAACTCCCTAACGAACAAACCACATCTGATACCACTTTGTCATGACCCGACCCAACTAGTCTCGAGCCGCAAGTACCCCAGGACCACCTCTATAGGCCAAGGCCTGGTGACAACCATTGAAGGCATTACAATCTCGGGGAGGCCTTTGCCTAAGCACCTGTACACACACACACTACCCACTCAATGCAGTAGTGCAGAGTAAAAAAGAAAACAAAAGGACAAACAACTATAACGCAACTACAATCATGCATCAACTTCTAAATTGTACACGTAAAGTGATAAAATGTACTGACAAGATAACTGAACAAAAAAATGAAAAAACACACGCCCAACCCTAAAGGTGACACAACCCGGTAGTTGGTAAACAAATGTAAATAGCTGGTGCGTTTCACACCCGAAATTCCTTCTGCGACCACAGAATGTGGACCAAGATCCTATGTCCTCTATGCTCATCCATAGTCTCGATCGACCTGTCCGTCATCTGTAAGTGCACACCAATTGTGTGAAAATCCCAAGTAGGGGTGAGTATAAAGATACTCAGTATGATGCCCTAAAATCTCAAAGGAGTACAAAGGAGTTACTAAAACTGTGAGCAGTCGAAAAAATAAAGAACAATGCAAGAGTAAAATAGAGAGAGTGCAGGTTAACCCAACAAAAGAATGGATGTAGACTTTTCCAATCCAAGAAGAGGTAGACATGGAAAGCAAGTGGGATACCCCACGCGTCTTCGCCCCTCCTAGAAGGAGTGTAACCGATCCCAAGGAGTGGGAACAAAAGTTGGGTGTAGATATATATATATACTCAACAAGAAACCCGAACGAGTGTGTAATTGGATCTCTATCTCCAAGATCAGACCAGAAAAAGTCCCCAACAGTTCTAATGGTATCCATCACTGATGCCCAACAATCTCGCACGTCATGCAGCCTCATCGTTAAACTGTACAACGAAGGGTCCCACTCCAGTAATCATAGAGAAATGTCACTGACTAGCCTCATCGAAGGGATGAGTCTAAAAGAAGTCATCAGGTAACCCACTACCCACCCCTGCTGGAGGGTAAACTCTAAGTTTAATGGTTAACGACCAACTGTCCAGCCCCGTTGGAGGGTAAACCCTAAGGTGAATAGGTAACCCATTGCCCAGCCTCGCTGGAGGGTGAACCCTAAGAGGTCAACGGGTAACCCATTGGCAAGCCTCATTGGAGGGAAAACCCTAAGGTCAATGGTTAACCCACTGGCCAGCCTCCCTGGAGGTTAAACCCTGAGGTCAACGGGTAACCCACTCCCCATCCTCGATGGAGGGTAAACCCTAAGGTCAATGGGTAACCCACTGCCTAGCCTCTCTAGAGTGTGACCCCTAAGTGGTCAACAAGTAAGCCACTGCCCAGCCTTACTAGAGGTTAAGCCCTATGGTCAACATGTAACCCACTACCCAGCCCCGCTAGTGGGTAAACCCGAAACTGTCCTGATAACCTGCAATGCTCGTGCCATCACTGGGTGTTACTAACATCACTATTGTGCATTGGTTCAGGATGAGTCCAAAGGACCTCTGACCCATGACATTTCATGTTTCCACATTTAATGAGATCTTTAAAGAGGCTTCATACACACAAATAGATAAATATCTTTTAATCTTTGTGGAAGAACACGCAGGTTAGACTATTTACTCACTGGAAACGGGCTCCCGATGAAAAATTATTCAACAGTGGTTTATGCCCAAACAACGTCTCATGGGGCCCACACCTCAGTCCCAAAAGAGATTGGGCAAACGGTTCCATCATGATGCTCATCGAAAAACATGAGGAATCGACTATTCATACGCCCCAAATGGACTACTGGTGAAAATATCACGGTACACTGCACACAGCTTAAAAAATGGCCAGTGGGGCCCATGCCTCAACCCTGGCTTCAATGCCTAAAACCACCATGTTCAACTTCATCTTAATGTCAGGGTTACCATGCCAAAACGACGCATATAACTGACTCTGGATGTCGAATCTGCAACTCCCCACGTTGTGAAAATGGGGCCATGTGGGGTCCACGTCTCGACCTCGAAACACATCACACAGATCGTACCACTTCATTCCTTGTAGATAACCACGAGGCGTAGGCTATTCATTTTCCCTGAATGGACTTATGAAGCATAAGTTGAAAAAACACAGCAAACGTTCGAATTCCACCTCGTGGGGCCCCCGCCTCAGACCCGAATTTAGGTGGGTGGATTTCGCAGTCATAATACCCTCAGAAGAACACTCAGAAATGAGTGCTCAAACACCCCAAACGAATGTTGGGTGAAAAAATGGTGTTTCATCATAAAAGAGGTGAACCAGGCCCTGTGGGTCCCACACCTTATCTCCACCCCGAATGCATCAGAAAGAATCTCAAAAAGTCTGTACGAAGATAAGGGTCATGATTCTGCTGATGGCACGTCAATTGAACATCCCCTTCTGGAGTTAGGTCCAACGCAAGAATAATTAATTAATTAATTGATTAATTATTCTCATTATGTTTTTCTTGCCACCGAGCAATGAAACCAAACCACAAGGGTTCGAAAATTACTTTGTAAGGACCGCCTCAACTCCAGGGCCACAGTGCCTCTGAAGGCACATCAAACAGACGTCCAACTCGCAATGTATGTATGTCACAAGCTTTAACAATAATTAAATATTATTAAAATAAATAATTTCGGGTCACTCGCCCTCTAGAACAGAACCCAGAAATAACAAAACTCAATCCGAAATGTCCACCTCACCAATACAAACCCATGGCTACAGACGGCACGTCAAACAGATGCGTTGTTTATAAGATATGCCCCCTTGAACGAAGGGGCCCAAAATTGGGCCGGTCCAGACTGCCCAGCCCAGTCCAGACCACCGGCCCACGACCTTTCGACGGGTCCAGCCCAGTTTTTCACAACCCGCCTCACTTCCACCAAGCCACGTGGCCCGGTACTTTTGAAAAGAACGGGCATCCCGGCTGGTCGCACCGCGTGCACCAAGGACCCATAGGAGGCAGGTCCGGTCTTTTCCACCCCCCCGAGGTCAGCACCTCAGGGCCTCCTCCTGACCGCGACCTGCCGAGGGTAATAGCCTCTCTGTTTTTCCGAAGCCGCCCTACTCGGCTCTTTCGCTGGATGATGTCGCACCGCACCGACACTGCCTCTACTCGGGTCCTCCACCGGACGTCGTTGCACCGCACTGGCATCTTGCCTTCAGTCGCGCCACCCTCCCACCAGATATCACCGACACCTCCGGCTCGCTACACCGGACACTTGCTATCCATCTTCTCTTGTCTTCTGTGCTTGCCACCCACACATGCCGCCCCAGAGCAGCTGTCGTCGTCAACCTCCCAGCAGAGCGTCCGCTATGCTCCACCAGACTCCCGTGGCATGTCGCAGCCATGGACGACCGTTGGACACCACATGTGGTTCTACTCCAATGATCCCTTCCGCGGACAACCTCGATTCCACCACACACCCAAAAATTATTCTGAGCTCATACTTGTGATCCCTGCGATGAGACCCTCAAAGCGCATGCCTCTGATCGGCAAACCATTGATGTTTTTACACGCTTAATTGTAAGGGCCCAAGAACCTGAAGAACTGTTGAAGATCACAATGAACAAAACATGATTTTTCAGCATGGGTTGACAGCCGTGTTTCTGCGACCATCATCAATGTAACCAAAACGAAGAAAAAAATGGGAAAAATTGTATTTTTAAATTAAAACATTAATTGGAAATCAAAACTAGAAGAAATTATACCTCGATCCACCCGTTTGTCGTTAGAGACGTGTCCACGATTTCCCAAATTCAATCCGCCAATGTTCTGGTGGATATCGTTACTCAATCCGATGAAGAACGATGATGAATAGAAATAAAGAAAAAGAGATAGAGATCTTGGGTGTTAGAGAGAGAGTGAGACAGAGTGAATTAGTGTTTTTCCTTAACTGTAAACACTTAAATTCTATTTAAATGGATCCCACTCAGCGCAGAATTCAAATTCACCGTTCCCTCTTATCTTATATCATGCCTAGGATAAACGCCCCATTTGGAATTCAAAATATTTCTTGGATTTCTATTCTGAGACTTCGTTCGAATGTTATTTGAAAAAAATGTGAGTGATAAAAATCACTATGTCATTATTTTAAAATGACAATTTTCCCCTAGGTGATATCTCTCACAGCAAGCCCGTGCCCACAACTTTTACACCTCACATAGGGTAAACGGCATGCGGCGGACGCAACTGTTCCCTAGTATTTCTGATCTAAGCTGCCATTTAGGAGGAAACACAACCCCGCAATGTTCATAGTATAACAACACCTAATATTTTTAAAAAAATTATTTCAGGCATACCAGGCCTCGGAATCACACGCCATCTCAGCTCCTATATCTAGAAACATATATAAAAAAATCCAAAATATTAAATGGAAAAAACCAGGTATCTACATTCCCTAGGTGTATGGGGTGTAGTGATGGTATTTTAATTGGATGGCTCAGCTTACATTAAACATATAATGATCTCTAGTAACATTAAGTTCTCACATGGGAAAATTCATTCAAGAAAATATTGTCGAATATCATCATGGGAAAATAATTGTGTGGTCATGCTAGTAAAAAATTAATATTTTTAATTAAGGACATTATGATATAATTAAAATAATTCCAAAAACCCATTATTTCTTAATTCTAATTGTTATACTCAATTTCATTCCTCCAGTTCCCATACTAACATTAATCTAATATTCTTCCTTTGTAAGTAATTTTGTTACATATTGACTCATTTCAGAAAATTACTTTAACCATACTATTAAACTATTGCATCATATGATAAAATTATGAAATTCACCTAGGTGTTATCTTATGAAAGGACCTAGGACCTCCATATTAATGTTCTAGAACACACTATGCACTTGAAGGATGTTTTTTATATACATTACGTAATCAAAAACCAAATAATTATATTGGATTGGATCACTGAGTATTAGAAAATGGACTCCTTCCTCTAATGATATCAATGGGATATTTGAATATCCCATATAATTAGAAGGATTCTATTATATCAATATCTATCTAGAACATTATTATTAATCGATGAAGAGATGTGAGATCTAAAATAACATCATCCTTGGAATTTCTATAACATGAATACTATATAATCATCACATGGTATTTGCCTCATTATATAGGTTATATTGTTTCTCTTTAAATATTGTTTCAATATTCCAAAAATTTCATAAATGTTGAATTATGAAACCTATTAAATTAAATTCATATATAAAACTACTTAAAACAATAAAAAAAATTAAACCATAAAATTTATATATTCTATCATAAAAAATTGTTAAATCATCATCAAATGATGACCAATTGATACATAGTTAAGAAGTATCACAAAAAATGAATGTTATCTCATAATGCATGAATTTATATGCACCAAAAACATCATAGTGACCCAAATATTGGTGTGGTGTATAATATCTTAAACTCTGACATGGTTTATACCAACACATCATGGTTCACATTTTTTCATAATTATAAAACTTTTCAAATTATTAGAGTGTTACTCATACTTGATCTCATAAGAAGGAAGAATATATAACACTCTCACTTTCTATAGATTAACATGTGATATTTGGAAGTTTATATGTGAATTATAAATGGAGAAATAATACAGTCTCCAATTTTTGTTTCACCTTTACATGTTTTCATAATTTTTGTTAAAAAAAGTATTTTCTCACTATCAATAAAATCTCACGCATCAGTCACGATAAAAAATACTTTATAGATCTAATTTTTTCATGATCACACAAAAAATAATAAATAAATCTTATTTTTATAATAATGGATATTCAACTTGTTAATCCATCCACCAAAACCTAAATCATTGAAATATATTACTTTATAAAATGGGTGTTAGGATTAAAAAAATATCATTAATCATTTTTTCTCAAAAAAAATGAATCCTAAATAAATTTGGTTAATTTTTTTTGGAAATATTTATCTATTACTTTGGGTATATTTCATTTCAATATTATGATTGCCTAAAATTACAACACAATTTGATGGCATATTAAATCTATATATTAACACCTTTTGAATCAAAAAAACGATAATGGAAATAATAACAAATTTTCAAGTTGATATTTTTAACCATTAGAGGTCAATAACAATATAACATATTTATTTCAATATCGTAAGATATACTATTTTGATATTATCTAAATTTCTCAATATTACTATTTGAACTCTGTAATTATTTTTCAATGATGAAAACAATTCCAACTAATTTCACAAATTGTTGAGAGTTAATGAGTTTCTCTAGATAAAGGGCATCAAACCCATTTATAATCTCAAAATTTATAAAATATACTAAACTCTACTCAAATTTAACAAGAGATTCTCTATTCAAGTGCTTTTTTTTTCAACCACTCTATGATATTTTTTAAACCCTATCTCTTCTTTCATTATACCAATTTTCATATCTACCAATAAAATCATGGTGATAATCAAGGAAATATAATGTATATGGTTGATTCAAAAAAAATCTCAATATTCATCATTTAAAACTGAATGAATACATCAATTTTCAAAAGTGGAAAAACCTAGTGCTACTATATAATAATTATTTTAACTACCATTAAAAATTACTTTATCAATTTCCCAAAATTTTATAATATAAATGGTATATAGAGTTTGTTTTTCTATTTTCAATATAGAACATTTTGAATTGGTGGTTAGTATATAGAGTTTTATTTATGAAATATGAGTATAGATAAGAATACTGTTTTTAATAGCATATAAAAACCGACATGGTGAATAGTATAATTCCATAAAAATAATTAAATCACTTGGTTTTTTCGGAGACTAAAAAATCTATAAAAATCGATGAATTACTACAAGAAAAAATAAGAGTCTATAAATTAATAATAAAATTAATTTTTATGTGGAAACAAAGTCATAAATTCTATTGAATTCCAATATATTAATTGATTATATTTTCGGAAGATGTGTGATAATTCAATATAGTATATCTCATGAAGGATTTTATTGATATTTTATATACCAAATCTATGAATATTGAGATCATAAAATGTTGAAGAATAATTCCATCTATCTTATATAAGTACCATATCCAAAAATTTTATATTAATCTATTAAAACCAACTATGTTAGATGAAAATCCCATTAAAGAAGATTTTATAGTTAGAAAATTTGTTTTTAAAATAAAGATAACAATGTACTTATTTATCTATAATAAGAAAATTTGGAGGTTATGGATAAGCAATTAGGTTGTCCAACACAGTAAAAAAATTGATATATGATATGTCAAGTAAAAAATAGATTTTCCCATATTTGGGGTTTATGGGATTGGAGAGATTCACACTCTCATCCCAATTGCACCTCCTCCATAACTGACTAAAAAAAATTTGTTGAAAGAGATCAATAATATATATATATATATATTATAGAGATTTTTTATATATAAAATACATAAATAATTAAAATATAAGTGAATGGTGTTGGATCTAAGAAACACCATTAATCATAAGAAAAATATTCATATGCATTAAGTGACGAATTAAGATCCAAATAATCACAAATCAGAAAAAAAAACCTATCTACACTAATGTATCATAACATAGAAGTAATTTAATGTAACACCCCAAGATTTTATGAAAAATATTCTTTTTAATTTCACTAATGTCTTGTGTTGTACACTACACCAAAAGGAGCTTGCATCCTTGACCTACCTTGCATTACACGGAATCACGAACTTCCTCGATAGCGTGTGTAGTACGCAATAACGAGTTTCACTAAACAACAATATGCTATTAAAATATTATTAAAACTAGCCATTATGAATATTAATAACCACTTTTTGAAATTTTTTAAATTTTATTTTTCAAAATGGAATTCATTTTTGGATTCGGAGTATCGAATTTAGCCTAAGGTGAAATTTTGGTACTTTTCGGATAACTTTCAATTTTTGATGAATAGTGAAAATTACTAAATTATAATTAAAAACAAATTTTTTAATTGAAATAATTAATAGTGATAAATTATTAACTTTATTGGTTTTAAAGTATATTTAGAATATATTTTTACAATTTAATACAATGTTGGTCATTGGATGTAATTTCACATTTACACCAGACATAAACAAGTGTTAATCTTTTGATAGTTATTATCTCTTAAAAACAAGCTATTTGTTGTGACAGTGGAAATTAATTATAAAATTAATTAATTAAACATATATGTTTGTAATTTTTTAAAATATAAATCATTTTTGAATTCGGAATATCAATTATATCTTAGGGTGAAATATTGGCATTTTTCTGAAAAACTTCAATTTTTTATAAATAGTGAAACTACTAAGTGGTAGTTAAAAAATTAATTTTTCTTCATAAATATTACTTTTACAACTTCTATGAATAGAATTTCCAAAATCTGAGAGACACGGTTGATGTCAGTAAGTAAAATGTTGTTCCATGAGATGAAAATAATTTTTGGTGAATCGTAACTTTTTACTTTTAATTACCACGGTTAAAAGTAAATATGGTAATTAAGGGTACAAATGATATTTAATATTACCATAACACATGTCCTAATCCTATTGTACAATTGTATCTCGACCAAAAAACAACCTTAAGTTTAAAATATTATCATTTAGTTCCACATGGATTAGATTAGGACATTTATTATTATTTAATTCAAAGAAGAGTTAAAAGAGTTAAAATCAAAGTTTATTTACTAAAACATTTTTAATATAGGGTTATACACAATATAATTTGGACTATAAATATTCATTAGAAAGATAAAACGATTTCCT
The DNA here is from genome assembly GCA_963277665.1 of Viscum album. Lineage (NCBI taxonomy): Eukaryota > Viridiplantae > Streptophyta > Magnoliopsida > Santalales > Viscaceae > Viscum > Viscum album. The sequence goes on from OY728162.1 coordinate 566,056,010, forward strand.
ACATAATGGTATTTTATTTAGAATTTTTAGACATCAGATAATTTAATTTATTAATGACACAAAGATGATGCAGTAATTATCTTATTAATAAAATATTGACATAATTGATGTTATAAATTCCCAAATAAATGTAATTTGAGACTTTTTATGACATACACTATTTTTCTAGGTTAATATTTCATGTTATTGTTGATTTAAGAAACTTGGTTCGAACTTATCATTCTGTTAGAAATTTCATAAAAATCATGTACCAAATAGTGTCAAAATTGACATAAATTAGTTTTTAAAACAAATATTATATTATTAACTGTTATTTAATTCCTAAAAATCTATGGTTCGGAAAAATGACTTATATAAGGATAGATATATTAATAATAAACAACTTCGGGTTCGTTTGGTTTGATATAGTAAGTTTATTAACCATATAGTGTAAGAAAACAAAAAGACATGGTAAAAGTTAAATTATTTAACATAGAGTTAAATCTAATTGATAAGGTTAAAATAATAACCTAAACCTATCTAAATCCTATTGGATGAGATTATTTAAACCCATCCCCACCTTATCCTATAAATAAATCAATTTGGAGCTATTTAAAACCGAACTTGACTTTATAATAAAATAATATGTTTAGTTATTCCAAAGGTGCCCCTCTCCTCCCTTATAAAAGGGCACCTCCTCCCTCTCTTCCTCACACAACTTTGAGCCTTCATGCTCGGCCAAACCCTGCCAAAATCTCTTCTCCACTTCCCTAGTATCATCCTAGAGGTCCAGGTCTTCTTCAAAGACCATCCTTAGTTCTTTAAGTTGAGGTTAAGTGAAGGCGTGTCAAAAAGAGGAAATATCCATTACCGATCTTTTTCAATTTCTTTCTTATTAAACATCTTCTTATTTAGTTGTTTCATGATAAAGTAATAGCATAAGTATTTCATATATACTGATATGTTATTATAAATATGAAACAACTCTAATTAACCTTCTATCCATCCTACGGAAAAAGGAAATCACAGCGCGTGCGTACGTACGAAATACCGTCTCCACGCCGTGGTGTAATCTATTTTCCGACACCACCTTAATTGGATGGGTATAATGGTGTAATGAGTAACTATATATGATTATTATAAATTTATATTGATACTGAAATATTATACATACACTTCAACACAATTCCACGACCATGGGAACGATATCATCGCTCGTATGTACGTACGGACTACCGTCTCCACGACGCGATGAGATTCATTCTCAATGATTAACCATTCATGAATGATTATAAAGTATATATAATAAGTACTAATGAAATATATGACATATTAATGATACTGTATTTATGTATATTTATATGTATGTCATCTACTTAATTCCGTTCAATTCAATAAGGAAACGAAAACAGCGTTCATGCGTACGTACGGACTACCGTCTCCATGAACGGTGTATTTCATTCCATTTATCGATATATTATATATATATATATATATATTATGAATATATATTATATATAAATAATTTTTTACATTCTGGATATAAGTAATCACGATCCAAGTAATCATATTAATAATTACAAGTTAAAAACACGAAGGACAAATGAAACGATTTTACCCAAAACGCTACTTTAAAATGAATTTACAAAAGAATGGGTAATATAAAGTCATAAGTGGACCATATATGATATAATAACAATGAATATGATTCTGGAATAAGTCAATAACATGATTTAAATCATTATACAGGAGGTTCGGACACGTACAAGGCAAGTCAGACCAAAGGTAAGGGAAAATCTCGCAGTCTCAATTTTTATCTGAGATTGTTTATACTTTGAAATTTACTGGGCTGTATTTTATCATCCACATCCATGTTTCATCAATATTTAATATTATTTCCATTCACCTACAATTGTTTAAATCCTATTTTACCCTTCTGTGAGTTTTTAGTAAAAGATATGAAAGGAATCTTTTGTTGTTTTTCGTACGAGGTACTTTTTGACTTTTCTGACAAAAGTACGAAGAATGTTTCTTTAACTTATACGGCATGAATGGATTTTTAAAACATTATTTCCAAGAATCTTCCTTTAAAAGTTTTCAAGTTTATTTTTAATCAACTTCTTTTAGTTTATAATTGTATGACATGTTAAGAAAGGAAAGGGTTTTAAAGTAGAAAGGATATTTTCCTCAAGAATGGAGTTCAAGTGTTTTATCAAAATAATTTTCCATCTAAGATAATATAAGGTTCTGTTTCTTTCCCTATTACTACATTGATTTGATTATGTTGTGATGGAATTATTTTTATGAATTCCTTTATCTTATATGAATTGATTTATGATATCATGTTGTTTAAGAATCCCATTTTTATTACATGGGTTATGTAATGATGTATGATTTATGATTTTGTGGAACACATAAGAATGGTATCATTATGAGATGGGTGGGACCTATATCTCCCTCAAATGCATTTGGTAAAGATTTTATATCTCATGAGATAGATATGGCTGGAATGGTTGGTTATACCGGTTTAGTGAAATAGGACTGAAACGAGGGTGACTCGGTTCAGAAAGGGACTTTGTCCACTAAGATAGTCTTGGCAATGAGTCTTGACTAACAAGAAATGATTCTCTATGATTATGTGTGTATGCCACAAAGTTTAATGTTTTACATTATGATTATTGTGATTACATTTCACTGCCATGAGTTATCCCATGTTATGAAATTATGCTCTCTTTTGCAGGTTAAGATTTCCAAAAGTTATGTTCTTATGAATATGATGTGATTTATTTTTCTTTTTTTTACCCTTAATGAGCATTTGAGATCTCCCTTTTATGTTTTCTTTTCCCCAGGATATAAAGAAAGGTTTTAGGTATAAAAAAAGAGGATCTTTATGGGAGATGTTGAAGATCTTTCACCAGGATTAGAAGATTATATTCCGAGTTTCCAAAGACACTAAACTATTATGATCCTTGTGTGTGTGTTTTTGTTATGTACTAAGTATTCCACAAATGTAATGTAATGTCAATGTACGTCAGGCTTCAGGTCTCTACAGTTGGTATCAGAGGAAAGGTTCAGTCAACCTTTGGAAACTAGGATGCGAAAACGTTAGTGAGATCCCTAGATATATTTCTAAGGTATGTCTAGGAATGTCCCTAAGGTTAAGTATATGTATTGGTTATAGTTCTAGAATTACACTAACGATCATAGAATTAAACCTAAGATGTTAGATATTGAAGGTACTCCCCCATTATTATGTTGTTTTCCCTAGCACGATTTTTTCCGCTCACACTGTTCTTTTTGGGTTTTAGACGATGGCTGGAACCCGAAGGAACCGTGTTGATCAATGCAATGGACAATGCAGTGATTGTCCTCCTGAACAAACAAATGTTATGGGGGATGGAGTGCAAAATCTTATTGCTATACTTACACAAGCTATGAATCATTCTGGACTTCCAAATGAGCAGAGAAGGGAACAATATTCTATTGAGTCCTTCATGAGGCAACATCCAACTTCATTCAGTGGGTCTTCTGATCCACTTGTTGCTGAACAAAGGATCAGTACCACTGAAAAGATATTTTCAGTTCTGGAATGTTCTGAACATGATAAAGTAATCTTAGCAGTATATCGTTTGGAAGGTGAAGCTGATCAATGGTAGAATCTTATCAAGAATATGAGGCCCAGAGATGAAATTGAGTCCATGGAATGGGACGAGATCTAGAACTTGTTTTTCAGTAAGTACATCCCTCGTATTCTTCGAACAAAGATGGAAAAGGAGTTTCTTGAGATGAAGCAGAAGGATGATGAATCTGTTGGTATATACGAAGCAAATTTTATAAGACTTGCAAGGTATGCATCTGGCATTATCATCCAACCTGAAAGTAAAGTTGATCGATTTTTCAGTGGCTTAAAACCAAGTCTTCGAAGGGAATTAGCTATAAGAGACTTCAGTAGCTATAAAGAAATTGTGCGTTGTGCTATCAAGGTAGAAATGGAAGTTGGTGTTACATATCCATCTCATGGTTATGACAAGAAACGAAAGATGGAGTTCAAGGAGAAATCTCAGAATAATGGTGAAAAGAATATGAATGTTTCCTTATGCCCAAAGTGTGGAAAGAATCATGGTGGAGATTGTCTTAAAGGGACATGAAAATGTTTTAAGTGTGGAAAATATGGTCATCAAGCAGCTGAGTGTCGAAGTAATGGAAAAAGGGTTTCTAATGATGTGAATAAAGCAAACACTGCAGAGAACGCACCACCAACACTTCAATGCTTCAAGTGAAAGGAAATGGGTCATTATGCTAATAAATGCCCTAATCCAAGGGTTAGTGATGATCGACATGAGCAACCGCTTAAGGCAAAGGACAAAGGGAAGTCACATGCGATCACTATTGGCAATGTTGAATATGACAACGATGTGGTGGAATGATTAAGTGTTTATGTAATGGAATCCAAAATAATGTTGTATCATGGAGTATTGGAATATTTATGTATTGGTCTAATGTGGTATTCAAAGTGATTGAGATATTATGCGCATAATGAAAGGAAAATGAGAAAATGAAATGTTTAACAGTATTCATGAGCTCATGATTGATATAAGGACTAAGTGATATCATGGTTTGAGTATATAGAATTTTAAGGATTTTGGTATGTGGAAAGTGTTAACTTTTAACTGCATTCATGTTTTCACTAAGGTATTCAAGAGAATGCATGATTAAGGACTTTGAATGTTTGGAATGTGACCAATAAAACATATCTTATGATATATGGGGATCGACGATGGTGTTAAATCTCTGTTAATCATTTTCACTATGTTATGAGAGTGGACTGCAGTATTATGGATAAGCCTAAAGATTGGAATGGATTATGTTGGACATAAGTTTAGGATAGATGTTTTTTCGATATTATTGTTGGGATGTTATAGTAATATAGTTTTAGAAAAAGGACAACCTGTAGGACGGGCGACAGCCCATCACGTCGGACAAGGCTGTGGGAATCGAACCCACAACCGAAGTATGACAGGCCTTTATCGCCTACCACTGACCTACATGAAGTCCCTGTTTAGTAGAAACTAGTTTTATTATATTACGTAGTATGATATATGATGTATAAGTCCATTTTAGGAACCCTATATGATGAATCTCACTATAGATGGACTTATGTATTTTTTGATAACTTTTCTAACCATTTGTTTGAGATAGATGGAATGACCCATCATACTGTCACATGATCTGCTAACACATCACGAATGACAAATTCAACTTCATTTCTTTAATAGTTGAAGTGGAAATTTTCCAAAGAACAACAAACAGTGAGACTATACCAAAATCACGAAAGTATTTCTTCTAATTCCAATTTCATCCACTTTAGGGAAATGATCTTGAAAACCAAAAATGTTGTCCTAGTGCTCTTATATCTGATGAATCATATGGTACCTTAGATCATCACAAATTTATGGATTTGTGATTGCTGGATTTTCCAAAGCCATGTTCTCTACCACTCTCCATCAGAACATGATGGTTAAATTTCTCTTCCATATCCATATTTTAACCTATGTGGAAACCCAATGATTAGTTTATTTGGGTGACTGTTAAGTTTCATACTTTTGTTTTTAAATATTGTTTTTGGTATTCCTTTTTACAATGTGGGTTTCTATTAAAGAAACTTTCAAATATTAAACCATTTATAACCCCCAATGAATTTCGAGGGAGAAATTCATTTTAAGAGGGTTGAATGTAACACCCTGAGATTTTATGAAAAATATTCTTTTTAATTTCACTAATGTCTTGTTTTGTACGCTACACCAAAAGGAGCTTGCATCCTTGACTTGACTTACATTACACGCAATCGTGACCTTCCTCGATAGCGTGAGTAGTATGCAATAACGAGTTTCACTAAACAACAATATGCTATTAAAATATTATTAAAACTAGCCGTTATGAATAGGAATAACCACTCTTTGAAATTTTGTAAATTTTATTTTTCAAAATGGAATTCATTTTTGGATTCGGAGTATCGAATTTAGCCTAAGGTGAAATTTTGGTACTTTTCGGATAACTTGCAATTTTTGATGAATAGTGAAAATTACTAAATTATAATTAAAAACAACTTTTTTAATCGAAATAATTAATAGTGATAAATTATTAATTTGAGTGGTTTTAAAGTATATTTAGAATATATTTTTAAAATTTAATACAATGTTGGTCATTAGATGTAATTTCACATTTACACCAGACATAAACAAGTGTTAATCTTTTGATAGTTATTATCTCTAAAAAACACACTATTTGTTGTGACAGTGGAAATTAATTATAAAATTAATTAATGAAACATTTATTTTGGGAATTTTGTAAAATAGAAATCATTTTTGAATTCGGAATATCAATTATAGCTTAGGGTGAAATATTGTCATTTTTCTGAAAAACTTCAATTTTGGATGAATAGTGAAACTACTAAGTGGTAGTTAAAAAAATAATTTTTCTTCATAAATCATAATTTTACCGCTTCTGTGAATGGAATTTCCAAAATCCGAGAGACACGGTTGATGTCAGTAAGTAAAATGTGGTTCAATGAGATGAAAATAATTTTTGGTGAATAGTAACTTTTTACTTTTAATTGCCACGGTTAAAAGTAAATAGGGTAATTAAGTGTAAAAATGATATTAATATTACCCTAAAACATGTCCTAATCCTATTGGACAAGTGTATCTCGACCAAAAACAACCTTAAGTGTAAAATATTATCATTTAGGCCCACTTGGATTAGATTAGGACATTTATTATTATTTAATTCAAAGAAGAGTTAAAAGAGTTAAAATCAAAGTTTATTTAATAAAACATTTTTAATATAGGGTTATACATAATATAATCTCGAATATAAATATTAATTATAAAGCTATAAAGATTTCATACATAACGGTATTTTATTTGGAATTTTTAGACATCAAATAATTTAATTTATTTATGACACAATTATGATGCAGTAATTATCTTATTAATGAAATATTGACATAATAGATGTTATAAATGCCCAAATAAATGTAATTTGAGACTTTTTATGACTTACACTAATTTTATAGGTTAATATGACATGTTATTGTTGATTTAAGTAACTTGGTTATAACTTATCATTCTGTTAGAAATTTCATAAAAATCATGTACCAAATAGTGTCAAAATTGACATAAATTAGTTTTTAAAACAAATATTATATTATTAATTGATATCTAATTCATAAAAATCTAAAAATCGGCCAAATGACTTAGATAAGGATATATATATTAATAATAAACAACTTGGGGTTCTTTTGTCTTGATATAGTATGTTTATTAACCATATAGTGTAAGAAAACAAAAAGACAGGGTAAAAGTTAAATTATTTAACTTAGAGTTAAATCTAATTGATAAGGTTAAAATAATAACCTAAACTGCTCTAAATCATATTGAATGAGAGTATTTAGACCCATCCCCACGTTATACTCGAAATAAATCAATTTGGAGCTATTTAAAACCGAACTTGACTTTACAATAAAATAATATGTTTAGTTATTCCAAAGGTGCCCCTCTCCTCCCTTATAAAAGGGAACCTCCTCCCTCTCTTACTCACACAACTTTGAGCCTTCAAGCTCTGCCAACCCCTGCCAAAATCACTTCTACACTTCCCTAGTATCATCCTAGAGGTCCTGGTCTTCTTCAAAGACCATCCTTAGTTCTTTAAGTGGAGGTTAAGTGAAGGCGCGTCAAAAAGATGTATTATCCATTACCGATCTTTTTCAATTTCTTTCTTCTTCAAATTTTTCTTCTTTAGTTTTTTCATGATAAAGTAAGATCATCAGTATTTCTTATATAATGATATGTTATTATAAATATGAAACAACTCTAATTATCCTTTTATCCATCCTACAGAAAAAGGAAATCACCGCGCGTGCGTACGTACGGAATACCGTCTCCACGCCGTGGTGTAATCTATTTTACGTCACCACCATAATTGGATGGGTATAACGGTGTAATGAGTAACTATATATGATTATTATAAAGTGATATTGATACTGAAATATTATACATACACTTCAACACAATTCCAAAACCATGGGAACGATATCATCGCTCGTGAGTACGTACGGACTACCGTCCCCACGACACGATGAGAATCATTCTCAATGATTAACCCTTCATGAATGATTATAAAGTATATATAATAAGTACTAATGAAATATATGACATAATAATGATACTGGATTTATGTATATTTATATGTACGTCATCTACTTAATTCCATTCAATTCAATAAGGAAACGAAAACAGCGTTCATGCGTACGTACGGACTACCGTCTCCATGAACGGTGTATTTCATTCCATATATCGATATTATATATATATATATATTCTGAATATATATTATATATAAATCATGTTTTACATTCTGGATATAAGTAATCATGATCCAAGTAATCATATTAATAATTACAAGTTAAAAACATGAACGACAAATGAGACGATTTTACCCAAAACACTACTTTAACATGAATTTACAAAAGAATGGGTAATATAAAGTCATAATTGGACCATATATGATATAATAACAATTAATATGATTCTAGAATAAGTCAATAACATGATTTAAATCATTATACATGAGTTTTGGACACGTACAAAGCAAGTCGGACCTAAGGTAAGGGAAAATCTCGCAATCTCAATTTTTATCCGAGATTGTTTATACTTAGAAATTTACTGGGCTGTATTTTATCATCCACATACATGTTTCATCAATATGTAATATTATTTCCATTCACCTACAATTTTTTAAATCCTATTTTACCCTTCGGTGAGTTTTTATTAAAATATATGAAAGGAATCTTTTGTCGTTTTTCGTATGAGGTACTTTTTGACTTTTATGACAAAAGTACGAAGAATGTTTTTTTAAACTTATACGGCATGAATGGATTTTTAAAAAATTATTTCCAAGAAGCTTCCTTTACAAGTTTTCAAGTTTATTTTTAATCAACTTCTTTTAGTTTAAAATTGTATGATATGTTAAGAAAGGAAAAGGGTTTTAATGTAGAATGGATATTTTCCTCAAGAATGGAGTTCAAGTGTTTTATCAAAATAATTTTCCATCTAAGATAATATAGGGTTCGGTTTATTTCCCTATTATTACATTGATTTGATTATGTTGTGATGGAATTATTTTTATGAATTCCTTTATCTTATATGAATTGTTTAATGATATCATGTTGTTTAAGAATCCCATTTTTATTACATGGGTTATGTAATTATGTATGATTTATGATTTTGTGGCACACATAAGAATGGTATCATTATGAGATGGGTGGGACCTATATATCCCTCCAATGCATTGGGTAAAGATTTTATATCTCATGAGATAGATATGGCTGGAATGGTAGGTTATACCGGTTCAGTGAAACAGGACTGAAACGAGGGTGACTTAGTTCAGAAAGGGACTTTGTCCACTAAGATAGTCTTAGAAATGAGTCTTGACTAACAAGAAATGATTCTCTATGATTATGTGTGTATGCCACAAATTTTAATGTTTTATGTTATGATTATTGTGATTACATTTCACTGCCATGAGTTATCCCATGTTATGAAATTATGCTCTCTTTTGTAGGTTAAGATTTCCAAAAGTTATGTTCTTATGAATATGATGTGATTTATTTTTCTTTTGTTTAGACTTACTGAGCATTTGAGATCACCCTTTTATGTTTTCTTTTCCCCAGGATATAAATAAAGGTTTTAGGTATAAAAAAAGAAGATCTTTCTGGGAGATTTTGAAGATCTTTCACCAGGATTAGAAGATTATATTCCGAGTTTCCAAAGACACTAAACTATTACGATCCTTGTGAGTGTGTTTTTGTTATGTACTAAGTATTCAGCAAATGTAATGTAATGTCAATGTACGTCAGGCTTCATGTCTCTACAGTTGGTATCAGAGGAAAGGTTTAGTCAAAATTTGGAAACTAGGATGCAAAAACGTTAGTGAGATCCCTAGAGATATTTCTAAGGTATGTCTAGGGATTTCCATAAGGTTAAGTATACGTATAGGTTATTGTACTAGAATTGCGCTAACGATCATAGAATTAAACCTAAGATGTTAGATATTGAAGGTACTCCCCCTTTATTATGTTGTTTTCCCTAGCATGATTTTTTCCTCTCACACTATTCTTTTTGGGTTTTAGACGATGGCTGGAACCCGAAGGAACCGTGTTGATCAATGCAATGGACAATCCAATGATTGTCCTCCTGAATAAACAAATGTTATGGGTGATGGAGTGAAAAATCTTATTGCTATACTTACACAAGCTATGAATCATTCTGGACTTCCAAATGAGCAGAGAAGGGAACAATATTCTATTGAGTCCTTCATGAGGCAACATCCACCTTCATTCAGTGGGTCTTCTGATCCACTTGTTGCTGAACAATGGATCAATACCACTGAAAAGATATTTTCAGTTCTTGAATGTTCTGAACATGATAAAGTCATCTTAGCAGTATATTGTTTGGAAGGTGAAGCTGATCAATGGTGGAATCTTATTAAGAATACCAGGCCAAGAGATGAAATTGAGTCCATGGAATGGGACGAGTTCAAGAACTTGTTTTTCAGTAAGTACTTCCCTCGTATTCTTCGAACAAAGATGGAAAAGGAGTTTCTTGAGCTGAAGCAGAAGGATGGTGAATCTGTTGGTATATACGAAGGAAATTTTACAAGACTTGCAAGGTATGCATCTGGCATTATCATCCAACCTGAAAGTAAAGTTGATCGATTTTTCAGTGGCTTAAAACCAAGTCTTCGAAGGGCATTAGCTATAAGAGACTTTAGTAGATATGAAGAAATTGTGCGTTGTGCTATCAAGGTTGAAATGGAAGTTGGTGTTACATATCCATCTCATGGTTTCGACAAGAAACGAAAGATGGAGTTCAAGGAGAAATCTCAGAATAATGGTGAAAAGAAGATGAATGTTTCCTTATGCACAATGTGTGGAAAGAAGCATGGTGGAGATTGTCTTAAAGGGACTAAAATATGTTTTAAGTGTGGAAAAGAAGGTCATCGAGCAGCTGAGTGTCGAAGTAATGGAAAGAGGGTTTCTAATGATGTGAATTAAGCAAACACTGTTGAGAACGCACCACCAACACTTCAATGCTTCAAGTGCAAGGAAATGGGGAATTATTCTAATAAATGCCCTAATCCAAGGGTTACTGATGATCGACATGAGCAACCGCTTAAGGCAAAGGACAAATGGAAGTCACATGCGATCACTATTGGCAATGTTGAATTTGAAAATGATGTGGTGGAATGATTAAGTGTTTATGTAATGGGATTCCAAAATAATGTTGTATCATGGAGTATTGGAATATTTATTTATTGGTCTAATGTGGTATTCAAAGTGATTGAGATATTATGCGCATAATGAAAGGAAAACAAGAAAATGAAATGTTTAACAGTATTCATGAGCTCATGATTGATATAAGGACTAAGTGATATCATGGTTTGAGTATATAGAATTTTGAGGATTTTGGTATGTGGAAAGTGTTATCTTTTAACTTCATTCATGTTTTCACTAAGGTATTCAAGAGAATATATGATTAAGGACTTTGAATATTTGTAATGTGACCAATAAAACATATCTTATGATATATGGGGATTGACGATGGTGTTAAATCTCTGGTAATCATTTTCACTATGTTATGAGAGTGGACTGCAGTATTATGGATAAGCCTAAAGATTGGAATGGATTATGTTGGACATAAGTTAGTATTGTTTAAGGATAGAAGTTTTTTCGATATTATTGATGGGATGTTATAGTAATATAGTTTTAGAAAAAGGACAACCTGCAGGACGGGCGACATCCCATCGCGTCGGACAAGGATGTGAGAATCAAACCCACAACTGAAGTGCGACTGGCCTTTATCGCCTACCACTGACCTACATGAAGTCCATGTTTAGTAGATACTAGTTTTATTATATTACGCAGTATGATATATGAAGTATAAGTCCATTTTAGGAACCCTATATGATGAATCTCACTATAGATGGACTTATGTATTTTTTGATAACTTTTCTAACCTTTTGTTTGAGATAGATGGAATGACCCATCATACTGTCACATGATCTGCTAACACATCATGAATGACAAATTCAACATCATTTCATTAAGAGATGAAGTGGAAATTATCCAAAGAATGACAAACAGTGAGACTATACCAAAATCACGAAAGTATTTCTTCTAATTCCAATTTCATCAACTTTAGGGAAATGATCTTGAAAACCAAAAATGTTGTCCTAGTGCTCTTATATCTGATGAATCAGATGGTACCTTAGATCATCACAAATTTATGGATTTGTGATTGTTGGCTTTTCCATAGCCATGTTCTCTACCACTCTCTATCAGAACATGATGGTTAGATTTCTCTTCCATATCCATATTTTAACCTGTGTGGAAACCCAGTGATTAGCTTATTTGGGTAACCGTTAAGTTTCATACTTTTGCTTTTAAAGATTGGTTTTGGTATTCCTTTTTACGATGTGGGTTTCTATTAAAGAAACTTTCGAATAGTAAACCATTTATAACCCCCAACGAATTTTTGGGGTGAAATTCATTTTAAGGGGGGTAGAATGTAACACCCCGAGATTTTATGAAAAATATTCTTTTTAATTTCACTAATTTCTTATGATGTACGCTACACCAAAAGAAGCTTGAATCATTGACTTTACTTGCATTACATGCAATAACCACCTTCCTTGATAGCATGTGTAGAACGCAATAACGAGTTTCAGTAAACAACAATATGCTATTAAAATATTATTAAAACTAGACGTTATGAATAGTAGTAACCACTTTTTGAAATTTTGTAAATTTTATTTTTCAAAATGGAATTCATTTTTGGATTCGGAGTATCGAATTTAACCTAAGGTGAAATTTTGGTACTTTTCAGATAACTTTCAATTTTTTGATTAATAGTGAAAATTACTAAATTATAATTAAAAACAACTTTTTTAATCGAAATAATTAATAGTGATAAATTATTAATTTGAGTGGTTTTAAAGTATATTTATAATATATTTTTACAATTTAATACAATTTTTGTAATTGGATGTAATTTCACATTTACACCAGACATAAACAAGTGTTAATCTTTTGATAGTTATTATCTCTTAAAAACACGCTATTTGTTGTGACAGTGGAAATTAATTATAAAATTAATTAATGCAACTTATATGTTGGGAATTTTGTAAAATAGAAATAATTTTTGAATTTGGAATATCAATTATATCTTAGGGTGAAATATTGGCATTTTTCTGAAAAACTTCAATTTTTGATGAATAGTGAAACTACTAAGTGGTAGTTAAAAAATTAATTTTTCTTCATAAATCTGAATTTTACCGCTTTTCTGAATGGAATTTCCAAAATCCAAGAGACATGGTTGATGTCAGTAAGTAAAATGCGGTTCAATTAGATGAAAATAATTTTTGGTGAAAAGTAACTTTTTACTTTTAATTACCATGGTTAAAAGTAAATAGGGTAATTAAGGGTAAAAATGATATTAATATTACCCTATCACATGTCCTAATCCTATTGGACAAGTTTATCTCGGCCCCAAACTACCTTAAGTATAAAATATTATCATTTAGGCCCACTTGGATTAGATTAGGACATTAATTATTATTTAATTCAATGAAGAGTTAAAAGAGTTAAAATCAACAATTATTTACTAAAACATTTTTAATATATGGTTATACATAATATAATTTCGACTATAAATATTCATTAGAAAGATAAATCAATTTCCTACATAATTGTATTTTATTTGAAATTTTTAGACATCAAATAAGTTAATTTATTTATGACACAAATATGATGCAGTAATTATCTTATTAATGAAATATTGACATAATTGATGTTATAAATGCCCAAATAAATTTAATTTGAGACTTTTTATGACTTACACTAATTTTCTAGGTTAATATGACATGTCATTGTTGATTTAAGTAACTTTTTTCGAACTTCTCATTCTGTTAGAAATTTCATAAAAATCATGTACCAAATAGTGTCAAAATTGACATAAATTTGTTTTTAAAACAAATATTATATTATTAATTGTTATTTAATTCCTAAAAATCTAAGGTTCTGCCAAATGACTTATATAAGGATAGATATATTAATAATAAACAACTTGGGGTTAGTTTGGCTTGATATAGTATGTTTATTAACGATATAGTGTAAGAAAACAAAAAGACATGGTAAAAGTTAAATTATTTAACTTAGAGTTAAATCTAATTGATAACGTTAAAATAATAACCTAAACTTGTCTAAATCCTATTGTATGAGAGTATTTCGACCCATACCCACATTATCCTAGAAATAAATCAATTTGGAGCTATTTAAAACCGAACATGACTTTATAATAAAATAATATGTTTAGTTATTCCAAAGCTGCCCCTCTCCTCCCTTATAAAAGGGAACCTCCTCCCTCTCTTCCTCACACAACTTTGAGCCTTAAAGCTCGGCCAACCCCTGAAAAACTCTCTTATCCACTTCCCTAGTATCATCCTAGAGGTCCTGGTCTTCTTCGAATACCATCCTTAGTTCTTTATGTGGAGGTTAAGTGAAGGCGCGTCAAAAAGAGGTAATATCCATTACCGATCTTTTTCAATTTCTTTCTTATTCAACTTCTTCTTCTTTAGTTTTTTCATGATAAAGTAATAGAATAAGTATTTATTATATACTTATATGTTATTATAAATATGAAACAACTCTAATTAACCTTCTATCCATCCTACGGAAAAAGGAAATCACCGCGCGTGCGTACTTACGGAATACCGTCTCCACGCCGTGGTGTAATCTATTTTCCGCCACCACCTTAATTGGATGGGTATAATGGTGTAATTAGTAACTATATATGATTATTATAAAGTGTTATTGATACTGAAATATTATACATACACTTCAACACAATTCCACGACCATGGGAACGATATCATCGCTCGTGCGTACGTACGGACTACCGTCTCCACGACGCGATGAGATTCATTCTCAATGATTAACCATTCATAAATGATTATAAAGTATATATAATAAGTACTAATGAAATATATGACATAATAATGATACTGGATTAATGTATATTTATATGTATGTCATCTACTTAATTCCATTCAATTCAATAAGGAAACGAAAACAGCGTTCATGTGTACATACGGACTACCGTCTCCATGAATGGTGTATTTCATTCCATTTATCGATATATTATATATATATATATATATATTCTGAATATATATTATATATAAATCATGTTTTACATTCTGGATATAATTAATCATGATCCAAGTAATCATATTAATAATTACAAGTTAAAAACATGAACGACAAATGAGACGATTTTACACAAAATGCTACTTTAACATGAATTTACAAAAGAACGGGTAATATAAAGTCATAAGTGGACCATATATGATATAATAACAATGAATATGATTCTGGAATAAGTCAATAACATGATTTAAATCATTATATAGGAGGTTCGGACACGTACAAAGCAAGTCGGACCTAAGGTAAGGGAAAATCTCGCAATCTCAATTTTTATCCGAGATTGTTTATACTTTGAAATTTACTGGGTTGTATTTTATAATCCAAATCCATGTTTCATCAATATGTAATATTATTTACATTCACCTACAATTTTTTAAATCCTATTTTACCCTTCGGTGAGTTTTTAGTAAAAGATATGAAAGGAATCTTTTTTCGTTTTTCGTACGAGGTACTTTTTGACTTTTCCGACAAAAGTACGAAAAATGTTTTTTTAACTTATACGGCATGAATGGATTTTTAAAACATTATTTCCAAGAAGCTTCCTTTACAAGTTTTCAAGTTTATTTTTAATCAACTTCTTTTAGTTTAAAATTGTATGACATGTTAAGAAAGGAAAAGGGTTTTAAAGTAGAAAGGATATTTTCCTCAAGAATGGAGTTCAAGTGTTTTATCAAAATAATTTTCCATCTAAGATAATATAGGGTTCTGTTTCTTTCCCTATTATTACATTGATTTGATTATGTTGTGATGGAATTATTTTTATGAATTCCTTTATCTTATATGAATTGTTTTATGATATCATGTTGTTTAAGAATCCCATTTTTATTACATGGGTTATGTAATGATGTCTGATTTTTGATTTTGTGGCACACATAAGAATGTTATCATTATGAGATGGGTGGGACCTATATCTCCCTCCAATTTATTGGGTAAAGATTTTATATCTCATGAGATAGATATGGCTGGAATGGTAGGTTATACCGGTTCAGTGAAACAGGACTGAAACGAGGGTGACTCGGTTAAGAAAGGGACTTTGTCCACTAAGATAGTCTTGGAAATGAGTCATGACTAACAAGAAATGATTCTCTATGATTATGTGTGTATGCCACAAAGTTTAATGTTTTATGTTAAGATTATTGTGATTACATTTCACTGCCATGAGTTATCCCATGTTATGAAATTATGCTCTCTTTTGCAGGTTATGATTTCTAAAAGTTATGTTCTTATGAATATGATGTGATTTATTTTTCTTTTGTTTACCCTTACTGAGCATTTCAGCTCACCCTTTTATGTTTTCTTTTCCCCAGGATATAAAGAATGGTTTTAGGTATAAAAAAAGAAGATCTTTATGGGAGATGTTGAAGATCTTTCACCAGGATTAGAAGATTATATTCCGAGTTTCCAAAGACACTAATCTATTACGATCCTTGTGTGTGTGTGTGTTTGTAATGTACTAAATATTCCACAAATGTAATGTAATGTCAATGTACGTCAGGCTTCAGGTCTCTACAGTTGGTATCTGAGAAAAGGTTTAGTCAACCTTTGGAAACTAGGATGCGAAAACGTTAGTGAGATCCCTAGAGATATTTCTAAGGTATGTCTAGTGATGTCCCTAAGGTTAAGTATACGTATAGGTTATAATACTAGAATTACGCTAACGATCATAGAATTAAACCTAAGATGTTAGATAATGAAGGTAATCACCCTTTATTATATTGTTTACCCTATCATGATTTTTGCCTCTCACACTATTCTTTTTGGGTTTTAGATGATGGCTGGAACCAGAAGGAACCGTGTTGATCAATGCAATGGAAAATACATTGATTGTCCTCCTGAACAAACAAATGTTATGGGAGATGGAGTGCAAAATCTTATTGCTATACTTACACAAGCTATGAATCATTCTGGACTTCCAAATGAGCAGAGAAGGGAACAATATTCTATTGAGTCCTTCATGAGGCAACGTCCACCTTCATTCAGTGGGTCTTCTGATCCACTTGTTGCTGAACAATGGATCAGTACCACTGAAAAGATATTTTCAGTTCTTGAATGTTCTAAAAATGATAAAGTCATCTTAGTAGTATATCGTTTGGAAGGTGAAGCTGATCAACGGTGGAATCTTATTAAGAATACCAGGCCAAGAGATGAAATTGAGTCCATGGAATGGGACGAGTTCAAGAACTTGTTTTTCAGTAAGTACTTCCCTCGTATTCTTCGAACAAAGATGGAAAAGGAGTTTCTTGAGCTGAAGCAGAAGGATGGTGAATCTGTTGGTATATACGAAGCAAATTTTACAAGACTTGCAAGGTATGCATCTGGCATTATCATCCAACCTGAAAGTAAAGTTGATCGATTTTTCAGTGGCTTAAAACCAAGTCTTCGAAGGGCATTAGCTATAAGAGACTTTAGTAGATATGAAGAAATTGTGCGTTGTGCTATCAAGGTTGAAATGGAAGTTGGTGTTACATATCCATCTCATGGTTTCGACAAGAAACGAAAGATGGAGTTCAAGGAGAAATCTCAGAATAATGGTGAAAAGAAGATGAATGTTTCCTTATGCACAAAGTGTGGAAAGAAGCATGGTGGAGATTGTCTTAAAGGGACTAAAATATGTTTTAAGTGTGGAAAAGAAGGTCATCGAGCAGCTGAGTGTCGAAGTAATGGAAAGAGGGTTTCTAATGATGTGAATTAAGCAAACACTGTTGAGAACGCACCACCAACACTTCAATGCTTCAAGTGCAAGGAAATGGGGAATTATTATAATAAATGCCCTAATCCAAGGGTTAGTGATGATCGACATGAGCAACCGCTTAAGGAAAAGGACAAATAGAAGTCACATGCGATCACTATTGGCAATGTTGAATTTGAAAATGATGTGGTGGAATGATTAAGTGTTTATGTAATGGGATTCCAAAATAATGTTGTATCATGGAGTATTGGAATATTTATTTATTGGTCTAATGTGGTATTCAAAGTGATTGAGATATTATGCGCATAATGAATGGAAAACAAGAAAATGAAATGTTTAACAGTATTCATGAGCTCATGATTGATATAAGGACTAAGTGATATCATGGTTTGAGTATATAGAATTTTGAGGATTTTGGTATGTGGAAAGTGTTATCTTTTAACTTCATTCATGTTTTCACTAAGGTATTCAAGAGAATATATGATTAAGGACTTTGAATATTTGGAATGTGACCAATAAAACATATCTTATGATATATGGGGATTGACGATGGTGTTAAATCTCTGGTAATCATTTTCACTATGTTATGAGAGTGGACTGCAGTATTATGGATAAACCTAAAGATTGGAATGGATTATGTTGGACATAAGTTAGTATTGTTTAAGGATAGAAGTTTTTTCGATATTATTGATGGGATGTTATAGTAATATAGTTTTAGAAAAAGGACAACCTGCAGGACGGGCGACATCCCATCGCGTCGGACAAGGATGTGAGAATCAAACCCACAACCGAAGTGCGACTGGCCTTTATCGCCTACCACTGACCTACATGAAGTCCCTGTTTAGTAGATACTAGTTTTATTATATTACGCAGTATGATATATGAAGTATAAGTCCATTTTAGGAACCCTATATGATGAATCTCACTATAGATGGACTTATGTATTTTTTGATAACTTTTCTAACCTTTTGTTTGAGATAGATGGAATGACCCATCATACTGTCACATGATCTGCTAACACATCATGAATGACAAATTCAACATCGTTTCATTAAGAGATGAAGTGGAAATTATCCAAAGAACGACAAACAGTGAGACTATACCAAAATCACGAAAGTATTTCTTCTAATTCCAGTTTCATCAACTTTAGGGAAATGATCTTGAAAACCAAAAATGTTGTCCTAGTGCTCTTATATCTGATGAATCAGATGGTACCTTAGATCATCACAAATTTATGGATTTGTGATTGTTGGCTTTTCCATAGCCATGTTCTCTACCACTCTCTATCAGAACATGATGGTTAGATTTCTCTTCCATATCCATATTTTATCCTGTGTGGAAACCCAGTGATTAGCTTATTTGGGTAACCGTTAAGTTTCATACTTTTGCTTTTAAAGATTGGTTTTGGTATTCCTTTTTACGATGTGGGTTTCTATTAAAGAAACTTTCGAATAGTAAACCATTTATAACCCCCAACGAATTTTTGGGGTGAAATTCATTTTAAGGGGGGGTAGAATGTAACACCCCGAGATTTTATGAAAAATATTCTTTTTAATTTCACTAATTTCTTATGATGTACGCTACACCAAAAGAAGCTTGAATCGGTGACTTTCCTTGCATTACATGCAATAACGACCTTCCTCGATAGCGTGTGTAGAACGCAATAACGAGTTTCACTAAACAACAATATGCTATTAAAATATTATTAAAACTAGACGTTATGAATAGTAGTAACCACTTTTTGAAATTTTGTAAATTTTATTTTTCAAAATGGAATTCATTTTTGGATTCGGAGTATCGAATTTAACCTAAGGTGAAATTTTGGTACTTTTCAGATAACTTTCAATTTTTTGATTAATAGTGAAAATTACTAAATTATAATTAAAAACAACTTTTTTAAACGAAATAATTATTAGTGATAAATTATTAATTTGAGTGGTTTTAAAGTATATTTATAATATATTTTTACAATTCAATACAATTTTGTAATTGGATGTAATTTCACATTTACACCAGACATAAACAAGTGTTAATCTTTTGATAGTTATTATCTCTTAAAAACATGCTATTTGTTGTGACAGTGGAAATTAATTATAAAATTAATTAATGCAACTTATATGTTGGGAATTTTTTAAAATAGAAATCATTTTTGAATTTGGAATATCAATTATATCTTAGGGTGAAATATTGGCATTTTTCTGAAAAACTTCAATTTTTGATGAATAGTGAAACTACTAAGTGGTAGTTAAAAAATTAATTTTTCTTCATAAATCTGAATTTTACCGCTTTTCTGAATGGAATTTCCAAAATTCGAGAGACATGGTTGATGTCAGTAAGTAAAATGCGGTTCAATTAGATGAAAATAATTTTTGGTGAAAAGTAACTTTTTACTTTTAATTACCACGGTTAAAAGTAAATAGGGTAATTAAGGGTAAAAATGATATTAATATTACCCTATCACATGTCCTAATCCTATTGGACAAGTTTATCTCGGCCCCAAACTACCTTAAGTATAAAATATTATCATTTAGGCCCACTTTGATTAGATTAGGACATTTATTATTATTTAATTCAATGAAGAGTTAAAAGAGTTAAAATCAAAAATTATTTACTAAAACATTTTTAATATAGGGTTATACATAATATAATTTCGACTATAAATATTCATTAGAAAGATAAATCAATTTCCTACATAATTGTATTTTATTTGAAATTTTTAGACATCAAATAAGTTAATTTATTTATGACACAAATATGATGCAGTAATTATCTTATTAATGAAATATTGACATAATTGATGTTATAAATGCCCAAATAAATTTAATTTGAGACTTTTTATGACTTACACTAATTTTCTAGGTTAATATGACATGTTATTGTTGATTTAAGTAACTTTTTTCGAACTTCTCATTCTGTTAGAAATTTCATAAAAATCATGTACCAAATAGTGTCAAAATTGACATAAATTTGTTTTTAAAACAAATATTATATTATTAATTGTTATTTAATTCCTAAAAATCTAAGGTTCTGCCAAATGACTTATATAAGGATAGATATATTAATAATAAACAACTTGGGGTTAGTTTGGCTTGATATAGTAAGTTTATTAACGATATAGTGTAAGAAAACAAAAAGACATGGTAAAAGTTAAATTATTTAACTTAGAGTTAAATCTAATTGATAACGTTAAAATAATAACCTAAACTTGTCTAAATCCTATTGTATGAGAGTATTTCGACCCATACCCACATTATCCTAGAAATAAATCAATTTGGAGCTATTTAAAACCGAACATGACTTTATAATAAAATAATATGTTTAGTTATTCCAAAGCTTCCCCTCTCCTCCCTTATAAAAGGGAACCTCCTCCCTCTCTTCCTCACACAACTTTGAGCCTTAAAGCTCGGCCAACCCCTGAAAAACTCTCTTCTCCACTTCCCTAGTATCATCCTAGAGGTCCTGGTCTTCTTAGAATACCATCCTTAGTTCTTTAAGTGGAGGTTAAGTGAAGGCGCGTCAAAAAGAGGTAATATCCATTACCGATCTTTTTCAATTTCTTTCTTATTCAACTTCTTCTTCTTTAGTTTTTTCATGATAAAGTAATAGAATAAGTATTTATTATATACTTATATGTTATTATAAATATGAAACAAGTCTAATTAACCTTCTATCCATCCTACAGAAAAAGGAAATCACCGCGCGTGCGTACTTACGGAATACCGTCTCCACGCCGTGGTGTAATCTATTTTCCGCCACCACCTTAATTGGATGGGTATAATGGTGTAATTAGTAACTATATATGATTATTATAAAGTTTTATTGATACTGAAATATTATACATACACTTCAACACAATTCCACGACCATGGGAACGATATCATCGCTCGTGCGTACGTACGGACTACCGTCTCCACGACGCGATGAGATTCATTCTCAATGATTAACCATTCATGAATGATTATAAAGTATATATAATAAGTACTAATTAAATATATGACATAATAATGATACTGGATTAATGTATATTTATATGTATGTCATCTACTTAATTCCATTCAATTCAATAAGGAAACGAAAACAGTGTTCATGTGTACATACGGACTACCGTCTCCATGAATGGTGTATTTCATTCCATTTATCGATATTATATATATATATATATATTCTGAATATATATTATATATAAATCATGTTTTACATTCTGGATATAATTAACCATGATCCAAGTAATCATATTAATAATTACAAGTTAAAAACATGAACGACAAATGAGACGATTTTACACAAAATGCTACTTTAACATGAATTTACAAAAGAACGGGTAATATAAAGTCATAAGTGGACCATATATGATATAATAACAATGAATATGATTCTGGAATAAGTCAATAATATGATTTAAATCATTATATAGGAGGTTCGGACACGTACAAAGCAAGTCGGACCTAAGGTAAGGGAAAATCTCGCAATCTCAATTTTTATCCGAGATTGTTTATACTTTGAAATTTACTGGGTTGTATTTTATAATCCACATCCATGTTTCATCAATATTTAATATTATTTACATTCACCTACAATTTTTTAAATCCTATTTTACCCTTCGGTGAGTTTTTAGTAAAAGATATGAAAGGAATCTTTTTTCGTTTTTCGTACGAGGTACTTTTTGACTTTTCCGACAAAAGTACGAAAAATGTTTTTTTAACTTATACGGCATGAATGGATTTTTAAAACATTATTTCCAAGAAGCTTCCTTTACAAGTTTTCAAGTTTATTTTTAATCAACTTCTTTTAGTTTAAAATTGTATGACATGTTAAGAAAGGAAAAGGGTTTTAAAGTAGAAAGGATATTTTCCTCAAGAATAGAGTTCAAGTGTTTTATCAAAATAATTTTCCATCTAAGATAATATAGGGTTCCGTTTCTTTCCCTATTATTACATTGATTTGATTATGTTGTGATGGAATTAATTTTATGAATTCATTTATCTTATATGAATTGTTTTATGATATCATGTTGTTTAAGAATCCCATTTTTATTACATGGGTTATGTAATGATGTCTGATTTTTGATTTT
Organism: Viscum album; assembly: GCA_963277665.1. Taxonomy (NCBI): domain Eukaryota; kingdom Viridiplantae; phylum Streptophyta; class Magnoliopsida; order Santalales; family Viscaceae; genus Viscum; species Viscum album. The sequence goes on from OY728162.1 coordinate 566,079,071, forward strand.
GTGGCACACATAAGAATGTTATCATTATGAGATGGGTGGGACCTATATCTCCCTCCAATTTATTGGGTAAAGATTTTATATCTCATGAGATAGATATGGCTGGAATGGTAGGTTATACCGGTTCAGTGAAACAGGACTGAAACGAGGGTGACTCGGTTAAGAATGGGACTTTGTCCACTAAGATAGTCTTGGAAATGAGTCATGACTAACAAGAAATGATTCTCTATGATTATGTGTGTATGCCACAAAGTTTAATGTTTTATGTTAAGATTATTGTGATTACATTTCACTGCCATGAGTTATCCCATGTTATGAAATTATTCTCTCTTTTGCAGGTTATGATTTCTAAAAGTTATGTTCTTATGAATATGATGTGATTTATTTTTCTTTTGTTTACCCTTACTGAGCATTTCAGCTCACCCTTTTATGTTTTCTTTTCCCCAGGATATAAAGAATGGTTTTAGGTATAAAAAAAGAAGATCTTTATGGGAGATGTTGAAGATCTTTCACCAGGATTAGAAGATTATATTCCGAGTTTCCAAAGACACTAATCTATTACGATCCTTGTGTGTGTGTGTGTTTGTAATGTACTAAGTATTCCACAAATGTAATGTAATGTCAATGTACGTCAGGCATCAGGTCTCTACAGTTGGTATCAGAGAAAAGGTTTAGTCAACCTTTGGAAACTAGGATGCGAAAACGTTAGTGAGATCCCTAGAGATATTTCTAAGGTATGTCTAGTGATGTCCCTAAGGTTAAGTATACGTATAGGTTATAATACTAGAATTACGCTAACGATCATAGAATTAAACCTAAGATGTTAGATATTGAAGGTAATCACCCTTTATTATATTGTTTACCCTATCATGATTTTTTCCTCTCACACTATTCTTTTTGGGTTTTAGATGATGGCTGGAACCAGAAGGAACTGTGTTGATCAATGCAATGGAAAATACAATGATTGTCCTCCTGAACAAACAAATGTTATGGGAGATGGAGTGCAAAATCTTATTGCTATACTTACACAAGCTATGAATCATTCTGGACTTCCAAATGAGCAGAGAAGGGAACAATATTCTATTGAGTCCTTCATGAGGCAACGTCCACCTTCATTCAGTGGGTCTTCTGATCCACTTGTTGCTGAACAATGGATCAGTACCACTGAAAAGATATTTTCAGTTCTTGAATGTTCTAAAAATGATAATGTCATCTTAGTAGTATATCGTTTGGAAGGTGAAGCTGATCAACGGTGGAATCTTATCAAGAATACTAGGCCAAGAGATGAAATTGAGTCCATGGAATGGGATGAGTTCAAGAACTTGTTTTTCAATAAGTACTTCCCTCGTATTCTTCGAAAAAAGATGGAAAAGGAGTTTCTTGAGCTAAAGCAGAAGGATGATGAATCTGTTGGTATATACGAAGCAAATTTTACAAGACTTGCAATGTATGCATCTGGCATTATCATCCAACCTGAAAGTAAAGTTGATCGATTTTTCAGTGGCTTAAAACCAAGTATTCGAAGGTCATTAGCTATAAGAGACTTCAGTAGCTATGAAGAAATTGTGTGTTGTGCTATCAAGGTAGAAATGGAAGTTGATGTTACATATCTATCTCATGGTTTTGACAAGAAACGAAAGATGGAGTTCAAGTAGAAATCTCAGAATAATGGTGAAAAGAAGATTAATGTTTCCTTATGAACAAAGTGTGGAAAGAAGCATGGTGGAGATTGTCTTAAAGGGACTAGAAAATGTTTTAAGTGTGGAAAAGGAGGTCATCGAGTAGCTGAGTGTCGAAGTAATGGGAAAAGGGTTTCTAATGATGTGAATAAAGAAAACACTGCTGAGAACGCACCACCAACACTTCAATGCTTCAAGTGCAAGGAAATGGGGCATTATGATAAAAAATGCCCTAATCCAAGGGTTAGTGATGATCGACATGAGAAACCACTTAAGGCAAAGGACAAAGGGAAGTCACATGCGATCACTATTGGCAATGTTGAATATGACAATGATGTGGTGGAATGATTAAGTGTTTATGTAAAGGGATTCCAAAATAATGTTGTATCATAAAGTATTGGAATATTTATGGGTTGGTATAATGTGGTATTCAAAGTGATTGAGATATTATGCACATAATGAAAGGAAAATGAGAAAATGAGATGTTTAACAGCATTCATGAGCTCATGATTGATATAATGACTAAGTGATATCATGGTTTGAGTATATAGAATTTTGAGGATTTTGGTATTTGGAAAGTGTTAACTTTTAACTGCATTCATGTTTTCACTAAGGTATTCAGGAGAATACATGATTAAGGACTTTGAATGTTTGGAATGTGACCAAAAAAACATATCTTATGATATATGGGGATCGACGATGGTGTTAAATCTCTGGTAATCAATTTCACTATGTTATGAGAGTGGACTGCAGTATTATGGATAAGTCTAAAGATTGGAATGGATTATGTTGGACATATGTTAGTATTGTTTAAGGATAGAAGTTTTTTTGATATTATTGATGGGATGTTATAGTAATATAGTTTTAGAAAAAGGAAAACCTGCAGGACGGGCGACAACCCATCGCGTCGGACAAGGCTGTGGGAATCGAACCAACAACCGAAGTGCGACTGGCCTTTATCGCCTACCACTGACCTACAGGAAGTCCCTGTTTAGTAGAAACTAGTTTTATTATATTACGCAGTATGATATATGATGTATAAGTCCATTTTAGGAACCCTATATGATGAATGTCACTATAGATGGACTTATGTATTTTTTGATAACTTTTCTAACCTTTTATTTGAGATAGATGGAATGACCCATCATACTGTCACATGATCTGCTAACACATCACGAATGACAAATTCAACTTCATTTCTTTAAGAGATGAAGTGGAAATTTTCCAAAGAATGACAAACAGTGAGACTATACCAAAATCATGAAAGTATTTATTCTAATTCCAATTTCATCAACTTTAGGGAAATGATCTTGTAAACCAAAAATGTTGTTCTAGTGCTCTTATATCTGATGAATCAGATGGTACCTTAGATCATCACAAATTTATGGATTTGTGATTGTTGGATTTTCCATAGCCATGTTCTCTACCACTCTCCATCAGAACATGATGGTTAGATTTCTCTTCCATATCCATATTTTAACCTATGTGGAAACCCAGTGATTAGTTTATTTGGGTAATCGTTAAGTTTCATACATTTGTTTTTAAAGATTGTTTTTGGTATTCCTTTTTACGATGTGGGTTTCTATTAAAGAAACTTTCAAATAGTAAACCATTTATAACCCCCAATGAATTTCGAGGGCGAAATTCATTTTAAGGGGTTTAGAATGTAACACCCCGAGATTTTATGAAAAATATTCTTTTTAATTTCACTAATGTCTTGTGTTGTACGCTACACCAAAAGGAGCTTGCATCCTTGACTTGCCTTGCATTACACGTAATCGCGACCTTCCTCGAAAGCGTGTGTAGTACACAATAACGAGTTTCACTAAACAACAATATGCAATTAAAATATCATTAAAACTAGCCGTTATGAATAGTAATAACCACTTTTTGAAATTTTGTAAATTTTATTTTTCAAAATGGAATTCATTTTTGGATTCGGAGTATCGAATTTAGCCTAAGGTGAAATTTTGTTACTTTTCGGATAACTTTCAATTTTTGATGAATAGTGAAAATTACTAAATTATAATTAAAAACAACTTTTTTAATCGAAATAATTAATTGTGATAAATTATTAATTTGAGTGGTTTTAAAGTATATTTAGAATATATTTTTACAATTTAATATAATGTTGGTCATTGGATGTAATTTCACATTTACACCAGACATAAACAAGTGTTAATCTTTTGATAGTTATTATCTTTTAAAAACACGCTATTTGTTGTGATAGTGGAAATTAATTATAAAATTAATTAATGAAACATATATGTTGGGAATTTTGTAAAATAGAAATCATTTTTGAATTTGGAATATCAATTATAGCTTAGGGTGAAATATTGGTATTTTTCTGAAAAACATCAATTTTTGATGAATAGTGAAACTACTAAGTGGTAGTTAAAAAATTAATTTTTCTTCATAAATCTTAATTTTACCGCTTCTGTGAATGGAATTTACAAAATCCGAGAGACACTGTTGAAGTCAGTAAGTAAAATGTGGTTCAATGAGATGAAAATAATTTTTGGTAAATAGTAACTTTTTACTTTTAATTACCACGGTTAAAAGTAAATAGGGTAATAAAGGGTAAAAATGATATTAATATTACCCTAACACTTGTCCTAATCCTATTGGACAAGTGTATCTCGACCAAAAACAACCTTAAGTGTAAAAGTTTATCATTTAGGCCCACTTGGATTAGATTAGGACATTTATTATTATTTAATTCAAAGAAGAGTTAAAAGAGTTAAAATCAAAGTTTATTTACTAAAACATTTTTAATATAGGGATATAAATAATATAATTTCATATATAAATATTCATTATAAAGCTATAAAGATTTATTACATAATGGTATTTTACTTTGAATTTATATACATCAAATAATTTATTTTAATTATGACATAAATATGATGCAGTAATTATCTTATTAATGAAATATTGACATAATTCATGTTATAAATGCCCAAATAAATGTAATTTGAGACTTTTTATGACTTACACTAATTTTCTAGGTTAATATGACATGTTATTGGTGATTTAAGTAACTTGGTTAGAAATTATCATTCTGTTAGAAATTTCATAAAAATCATGTACCAAATAGTCTCAAAATTGACATAAATTAGTTTTTAAAAAATTATTATATTATTAATTGTTATTTAATTCCTAAAAATCTAAAGTTCTGCCAAATGACTTAGATAAGGATATATATATTAATAATAAACAACTTTGGGTTCGTTTGTCTTGATATAGTAAGTTTATTAACCATATAGTGTATGAAAACAAAAAGACACGGTAAAAGTTAAATTATTTAACTTATAGTTAAATCTAATTGATAAGGTTAAAATAATAACCTAAACTTGTCTAAATCCTATTGGATGAGAGTATTTAGACCCATCCCCACCTTAGCCTCGAAATAATTCAATTTGGAGCTATTTAAAACCGAACTTGTCTTTATAATAAAATAATATGTTTAGTTATTCCAAAGGTGCCCCTCTCCTCCCTTATAAAAGGGCACTTCCTCCCTCTCTTCCTCACACAAATTTGAGCCTTCAAGCTCGGCCAAACCCTGCCAAAATCTCTTCTCCACTGCCCTAGTATCATCTTAGAGGTCCTGGTCTTCTTCAAAGACCATCCTTAGTTCTTTAAGTGGAGGTTAAGTGAAGGTGCGTCAAAAAGAGGTAATATCCATTACCGACCTTTTTCAATTTCTTTCTTCTTCAACATCTTCTTCTTTAGTTGTTTCATGATAAAGTAATAGCATAAGTATTTCTTATATACTGATATGTTATTATAAATATGTAACAACTCTAATTAACCTTCTATACATCCTACGGAAAAAGGAAATCACCGCGCGTGCGTACGTACGGAATACTGTCTCCACACCGTGGTGTAATCTATTTTCCGCCACCACCTTTATTGGATGGGTATAATGGTGTAATGAGTAACTATATATGATTATTATAAAGTGATTTGATACTGAAATATTATACATACACTTCAACAAAATTCCACGACCATGGGAACGATATCATCGCTCATGCGTACGTACAGACTACCGTCTCCACGACGCGATGAGATTCATTCTCAATGATTAACCATTCATGAATGATTATAAAGTATATATAATAAGTAATAATGAAATATATGACATAATAATGATACTGTATTTATGTATATTTATATTTATGTCATCTACTTAATTCCATTCAATTCAATAAGGAAACGAAAACAGCGTTCATGCGTACGTACGGACTACCGTCTCCATGAACGGTGTATTTCATTCCATTTATCGATATATTACATATATATATATTCTGAATATATATTATATATAAATCATGTTTTACATTCTGGATATAATTAATCATGATCCAAGTAATCATATTAATAATTACAAGTTAAAAACACGAACGACAAATGAGACGATTTTACCCAAAACGCTACTTTAACATGAATTTACAAAAGAAAGGGTAATATAAAGTCATAAGTGGACCATATATGATATAATAACAATGAATATGATTCTAGATTAAGTCAATAACATGATTTAAATCATTATACAGGAGGTTGGGACACGTACAAAGCAAGTCGGACCTAAGGTAAGGGAAAATCTCGCAATCTCAATTTTTATCCGAGATTGTTTATACTTTGAAATTTACTGGGCTGTATTTTATCATCCACATCCATGTTTCATCAATATGTAATATTATTTCCATTCACCTACAATTTTTTAAATACTATTTTACCCTTTGGTGAGTTTTTAGTAAAAGATATGAAAGGAATCTTTTGTCGTTTTTCGTACGAGGTACTTTTTGACTTTTCCGACAAAAGTACGAAGAATGTTTTTTTAACTTATACGGCATGAATGGATTTTTAAAACATTATTTCCAAGAAGCTTACTTTACAAGTTTTCAAGTTTATTTTTAATAAACTTCTTTTAGTTTAAAATTGTATGACATTTTAAGAAAGGAAAAAGGTTTTAAATTAGAAAGGATATTTTCCTCAAGAATGGAGTTCAACTGTTTTATCAAAATAATTTTCCATCTAAGATAATATAGGGTTCTGTTTATTTCCCTATTATTACCTTGATTTGATTATGTTGTGATGGAATTATTTTTATTAATTCCTTTATCTTATATGAATTGTTACATGATATCATGTTTTTTAAGAATCCCATTTTTATTAGATGGGTTATATAATGATGTATGATTTATGATTTTGTGGCACACATAAGAATGGTATCATTATGAGATGGGTGGGACCTATATCTCCCCCCAATGCATTGGGTAATGATTTTATATCTCATGAGATAGATAATGGCTGGAATGGTAGGTTATACCGGTTCAGTGAAACAGGACTGAAACGAGGGTGACTCGGTTCAGAAAGGGACTTTGTCCACTAAGATAGTCTTGGCAATGAGTCTTGACTAACAAGAAATGATTCTCTATGATTATGTGTGTATGCCACAAAGTTTAATGTTTTATGTTATGATTATTGTGATTACATTTCACTGCCATGAGTTATCCCATGTTATGAAATTATGCTCTCTTTTGCAGGTTAAGATTTCCAAAAGTTATGTTCTTATGAATATGATGTGATATATTTTTCTTTTGTTTTCCCTTACTGAGCATTTGAGCTCACCCTTTTATGTTTTAATTTCCCCAGGATATAAAGAAAGGTTTTAGGTATAAAAAAAAGAAGATATTTATGGGAGATGTTGAACATCTTTCACCAGGATTAGAATATTATATTCCGAGTTTCCAAAGACACTAAACTATTACGATCCTTGTGTGTGTGTTTTTGTTATATACTAAGTATTCCGCAAATGTAATGTAATGTCAATGTACGTTAGGCTTCGGGTCTCTACATTTAATGTCTAATATAGTTCCCTGAGTTGGATACCTCAGAAACTCAAGAAACACAACTCTTGTAAATAAACTGTCATGTGTTGTTAAGAGAACAATAAATTAAAAGGAAATAATTACATGGTTCAAGCATTAGTTTTACATCCATGAGAGGAAACAATTGTTTCCTTTCAATTCATAGAAGTTAAAATATTATAATCACAATTGAATGGTCATATAATTAGATCTCTAATCTATTGTGACATGTACAAGTGGCCAACCACACCTTAATAGTGTGGTATAATCATAAAACAAGTTCCATCAACATATAAAATATTTTAGGGTCCTACCATTTTATATGGCCATCTCAAATATATTTTATGATATTTTACCTAAACATCAAAATTATGGTGAAATAAAAAGTTACTCTTATTGATAATTATGTTTAGTCTTATGTAACCCTTTTCAAATATATCAGGAATCCTACGTATCATCATCATATAACCCATAAAAACCAAAACAATTGTATGTTATCCTCTAATAATAAAAACCTATAATTTCTAGTTCTGAAACATAACATCTAGACCACTATTTATTATATACATATGCAACTAGATGTATAAATCCTGATAAACCATGTGTTCTAGTGTTTCTCATTCTAAACATAAAGAATCAAGACATGAAATAATCATCACAACTCCAAACAATCTTACACTTAGAGACAACATCCACAGAAGCATGGTGACCACTATTAGATAGAAAAAATAAAAACATACAAACTTCCACATAAAAAATAGTGTATTTATTCCACCTTCCATATAGAGATCATTTTTTTACATTATTATTACATAATTTTGATTATAAACAGTATAATAATGTTACAAATCCCCAATCAAATGACTTAGTTTCTTGGGAAATGAATATTATACATAACTTCAAGATAATAAAACATAAAAACTATATAATTCCTCATTATATATCCTTTTAGGGGACTTTTAATTGTCCTCATTACATGTAATCACATGACGATATACATCAATGAAAGGGGTGAGCTAAAATCCCAATAAGAGGATAAGGATATGAATAAATCAAAAATGGGTGAGCATAATTATAATCATAATTATATAATTATGGAATCATCATAATAATGAGGAGAGGAAAAATTATATAACATCATTGAATGTAGAAATGCTTAAAAATTAAAAATCAATTTGTATTGGTAAAATACCACATGTTGTTCTAAATAAAGCTTGCATCATGTTCTCATATAAAATATTTGAATAATTCTATAATCGTTATTGTGAAAAAATATAGCCCCATTTCCATGAATATTTCACATTATTTCATGAGATATATAACATCAAATAATTCATTAGAGTACTATATAATTTCAGGTTCACCTATCGTGTCATAACATTTACATAATCATTCTTTCCACATGGATAGTATTACAATATTAGTCATAAAATAACATATGGAAATTAAAAGGGCTTCATGAAAATTTCATAAATTATAAATTCATGAATAAACATTGGGGTTCCCAAAATAAAAATTGAATAACATTATTTCTATAAGAATCATCAATCTTGAGTAAAGAAGATACATTCTCAAGAGAAGTAGAAGGTGTGTTTTTTATAAAAGATTATTTTGGAAAAATATTTTGATTTCTCACAATATCTGATTGAAAAAATAAATATACAAGAAGAAAATGGAAATTAATTTTTATGAACATAATATTAACATTCATACCAAGGAAGATACAATTCCCTAATGAAAGGTGTTCGGTTTGAGAATCCCCTTACCTTATGTATGAATACGTTCTTCGCATTTATATATTGAATGATAAAATTAGATTCATTAATTACTAAATAAAAACACTTTTATTCATGTATTTTATACTTTATAATTTTATTAAATTATTTGATTGTAATTATAATGAGTTATAGTGTTTAATTCTACAATTTTTGGCCGTTGGTTTTCTTGGGTTTTCATGATCGGTTCAATTATATACAACCATGGAAGATCATATAAATTTTGGATAATTCTCCCAAATTGAAATTATATTATATTAATTAAATTAAATAATTATATTTGGCCTTATATTTTATTTGGTTTCAAATATGAGTATTATTTATTGGATAAAATTTTAATGATAATTATTTATATTTATTTGGCATTTTTTATCATAACTAACTCACATTGTAGCGTTATTTAAAACTATTTATATAAGATAGATCCAAAACCTGATAATAGTTAAAAAATATATGTAACAATATTTTTCAACCATTATAATGTTTTAATGTGAAAAATTGTTAGCAATAAATGAATATAAAATCTTTTTATCCTTGAAAATGATACAGAAGCCCCTAACGGACGACATTACCATTTTAAGAATTAAAGGGTGAGGATAAGAGGTTTAATGATTGATAATTCAATTAAAAAAATAAATTATATTATTAATAAGATACTAGAGTTTTAATTCCACATAGATAATGTTTTTTGAGGATATAATAAGAAAATAAAATAAAGATGAAATGAAATTAAAAAAAAGGAAGAGGATTTTTCCTCCTGAATTATTTTCCTTAATATACTCCTCGTAGAGATTGGATTTAGTATTTTTTTAATAATATAAACTCATATATGTGGGGGTTAATTGAGAGAGTATTTTTTAGAAGTTGTAAAAAATTCATGTCTTTGAATGTTTGTGGAGAAGAGGTGGTGAGAGGTGGTATTTATTGAGGATGAGAGGGGTGTTTTGTAATATTTTTCATTATTTCATTATTTTGGCACATGACTATCAATTGTTTTAACCTTATCACTAAATCTATTTATCTAATAATGGGTAGTTATAAATTATGGGCATACATCATCCATACTTCATCTATGACTCAATAATTCATGCTTTTGTTATAACCCGTAAATTTATGTATCTCACTATTGTCCAATAATTAAAGTATTTTTTAAAAATACCTAAAATTAACCCTACCCATTTTCAACATATAGAATTAAAAAAGCACTCAATTTTATAAAAATTGGTTTCTATATATGAATTATTTATTTTATAATTAAAATCACCATTTATTAGAAAATTAGGATTTTAATATAATATCTGATTTTAGGACACTAAAAAATAATTAATCTCACATAAAATTAAATTATAACCATAAAGAAAAAAAATATTAATTTTTGAATACATTTTATGATTTTTAAATCATTTTAATATATATAAAATACTAATTAAACATTTATGTCTTATAAAAATACCAACACTTATTTTATCAGTTATGAAATAGTTATTTACCTATTCTATGATATAATTCTATCATATTTTTCATTATACGGTGATTATATTTTATTTATTTATTCAAATATGAGGATATTATTCTATTGGTCTGATTACTTTTACTAATGGCCATTTTACTATTCCAATCTTCAAGATACTATTTTATTGGTATAGGTTTCTTATCTTCTAAAAATTACTCTTAGTTAATTCATTCATCATTTATGATGATTTTATTGTGTTATCTTTGTTATTTTATGTGATTTATACCATACATAATAATTATAAAAATGGTGTTTCCATTGATAAAATAATAGTTTTTATCTTCCACCTTATGAAATATATCCCTCAAAATTTAGGTTTACTTATGTTGGTGAAAACAAGTAATGGTATTCTCCTTAATTTTTTCTTGTGGTTCCCATGTTGCCTCTTTGTAAATGGCGTTCCACCATAGTAATTTTACAAGTGAGTAGTCTTTATATATATAACCTTATCTATTTGGACCATGATTTTCATCATCTCCTTATCATAAGAGAGGTCATTATCTAACATTACCACCTCTCAATTCAATACATGTGAGGTATCTAATATGTACTTTTTCAAGGGGAATACCTGGAATACATTATCTAATTGAGACCTTATATGTCAAAATTTCAGTTGATAGTTCACATCTCCAACAGGATCAAGAATCTCAAAGGGGATGATGTTTTAGGTAATTATCATTCCCTTCTTCCTAAATCTCATGATCATATTCCATATAGATATGAAGATGTATACCATTTCTCTAACTTTAAACTATAGGTCCTATAGATAATTGTTTGCATAGCTCTTCTATTAACATTAGTATCCCTTCATTTTCTACTAAATGGTTTTCACATTTTCTACCATTTATTAAACTGTTGCAGGTCCTACTAGCTTATATTCACCAAACTCATCCCAATATCCATGTGCTCTTCCTCGTTCCCCATAAAAGGCTTCATATGGAGTCACTTGTATGCTCGAGTGTAAACTATATTTGTATGATATTTTGGATAGAGGAATATGTTGGCACCATCCCCTATTAAGGTCCCTAGAATATTCTCCCATCATTTCATCCAATATTTGAATAGTCTTCAAATTTTTCCATTAGGATGAGGATGGAAATCCATACTAAAATTCCACTCCCAACATAGAGAATGTTGGAGGCTTTACCAAAACATTTTTCGTGAATCTAGGATCTCAATAAAATAAAATCAATAGTTGAACACCATGAATCCTTTACACTTATATAATCTATATTTGTTCAAGTTTATTAAGTGATAAGTCTTCCCTAATTGAAATAAACTAATATGTATTTGTGAGATGGTCCACATCAATCCATATTACATTATTTCCTCTAGATGACTTCAGATGTTTGATGAATAATTCCATGGTAATTTTTTCTTATTTTCATGTTAGTATGTGTAATAGTTTCATCAACCCATTGGAATATTTCTCTTTTAGACTTTACATTTTGAGACACTTGGAACTTTGATGTATATTTATTGATATCCTTATTCATATTTTCCTAGCAATAATTCTCTTTGTTATCATGATACATATTTGTTCTCCCTTAATTAATAGAAAAGGTTGAAAAATGTGAATCAATTAGATGCCCATAATTTATCTTTAGATCAAATTGTTTACAATTTCATTACCCAAATCATATTAATCCTTTGTCATAAATTTTGAACTTTTAGGATTTCCCCTTTTCCAGGGATTACAAATTCTTCTGAATTTCTATATTATTTCTTTGAAAATACTTTATTTTTTCCTCAAGGGATGGTGGAGAAATCACATTTTAAATGATTGATGGTGATGCTACCTTAATTATTATCATGGCCATACTTTTAAAATCTATTTATATTGGATCCTTCAAAATTCTCATCATTGATAATATTTTAGGATCCATTGCACTTTGAGAATCACACAATTTATTCTCTTTTCCACGATGGTAGTGGATTGAGAAATCATAATCCTTGATGGTTTATATCCACCATAGGAATATATTAAAATCCTTCTTTGTGAATATATATTTTAGGTTATTATGATCACATTATATTTCACACTTCTCCTCATAGAGGTAATTCTTCTAGGTTTTTAATGAAATGTTCATAGCTTCCAACTCCAGATCATGTGTGGGATAGTTTTTCTAATGAATTTTTAACTTCCTTTAGGAGTAGACTATCAATTTATAATTTTGGATTAGTAAATAGACTGAGATGTTCTTTGAATAATCACTATATAGCACAAATAGTTCCCCAATTGGTTGATGTGTTTGTACTGACATGGTGATTAGCCTCATTTCTAACTCATTGAAGCAATATTTACTTTCTCTAGATGGGACAAGATTTTCCCCCATGTGATTCATCTCGGTTAGTGTATTTTAAAATATTGACATGTTCTTCACAAATAGCCGATAATACTCAGATAGACCAAGGAAGATTTGTATCCCCTTTACATATGTTTTCATGGGACACTCTTTGATTTATGTTTTCTTGAATGGTCCACATATATTGATTTTTTGGTGGTATCATTCGCCAAAAATGATACTTCCCCCATACATATCTAACATTTACTATAATTTTCATAAACATTATCCCTTCTAAATGTTGTTATAACAATATTCAAATTCTTTTCATGTTCCCCATTTCTCATTAAGTATTTCATAATATCATCAATAAAGACTACCACTAATCTTTTCAAGGTAATATCTAAGACTCTATTTATTATGCCCATTAAAATTTATAGATATTTAGAGTGTATGAAGGGCATCACTATCAAATCATAGTTTATATACCTCATTAGAAAGGAAATCATGGAAATATATTCCTCTCTCACAATTAATTAGTGATATCTCGACCAAAGGACCACCATTGAGAAATACGTGTCCCAATGAAGTTGATCGAACAAGTCATCTCTTTGTGGAAATGATACTAATTATTATTTTTTATTTTTTTATGCTCACAATCACCAATGTGGAGGCACATTGATCGAAGATTCTTATTGGCTAATAGGACAGGTGTCCCTCATGGTGAAGTACTCTGGAATATAAAACACCATTACAAAATCTCTTAAAACTACTTCTTCAGTTACTCCAAATCCATGGTGTAAATTATATGACGTGTTCTTGGTATATGAATAGATCTTGAAGTAAGATAAATTTATAAATAAAGCTCTCAATCCAGAGGAATACTAGGCATTTATTCTGGGATCACCTTAGTGTGGTCTCTTATAAATGGAATGTCTTTGATCGTGATTCTCTTCTTTATATCAACCATTTAAGCTTGATATTCTTTCTCATAAGTTAATAATATCCACACATGATATATTAAAACTGATTTAGATTCAAACTTATCATTAAAATTGAATTCAATTGGGAAATTCCTTGGAATATGAATAGTTATCTCTCTTTCCTAATTGTTTGTGATTGATTTATATAAATATATTCAATCCAAGCCCAATAATACATAAAACTCCAACACATGAAGTAATAAAATATTTAATAAGGGTTTCAGTCTAGGAAAAGTAACTAGGTAGCATTTATATACTTTGGATACAATAATTTCTCCATTTTCTATTCTAATAGATAGCTAAACCTCTATATTTTGTTTCAGTGTTCAAATTATTCTACTAAAAATTCAAGATGTGAATGAATGTGTAGAACCAAAATCAAATAGTGTTTTCACAGTTTTTTATGAATATCCAATGTACCGATCACCGCAACATTATTGGTCTCCACATAAGTAGTATTTATGGAACAATATTTTTTTCTCCATTGGATTTGGTGGGTTGTAATGCAAATTATCCTTGAGAACTCAAGGATTAGTTCACATGCTTTCATAGATCCATTTCTCTCAATAGTTGAAGCATTGTACCATTATTTCTCCTATCATTTATTCCATTGAATTATAATTTTTCCTCATGTCACATTGATGTTAATGTGTTTTTTTCCTTCTCTCCCACACCGGAATCATGTCCCTATCCCTTTTAATAAATTACCATAATTATTCATCATAAATTTTTAACATGTGAGTGGTTGAGTTTTCTTTCCACATTTTTTAGTATATCCCCCAACATGAAACTCCATCATTTATTTCTCATGTCTGCATCCATGAGACCGTTATCTAAATATCACCTCCTCTTCGAGTGGAAATCAAAAAAATCCTTCATAAGACCAAATTTCCTAAATATATATATTATTTTGATGGTGTGGTTTTAAATAAAAAAATTAATATATCTATTTTTCTATCTTTCTTAATAAAAAAATGATTTGAGTACCTTGAAATCCTTGTGAAATTTTATTCTTGCATTTGGACTAAACCACCATCCATTGTTTTCACCTCTAAAAATTATCTCTCCATATTTTTATGAAAGGTTTGAGGAAATTACAACTTATGAAATATTTTGTTAATGTCTCCTCACTCCATGTCTTCAATTTCACCCTTCGTCTTTGTATTCTTAATCAACCACCACCATTGGTTGTCCTCTCTATCTAAATGATAAATACGAAAATTCAACATCTCCATCTCAAAATAGTGAATCATGGAAAAGATCTTCTCTATTGAGCTGATACACTATTCACTGACTAGTGGATTGGGAGATCACCTAAATTTCATTGGTCATTTCTGCATAAAACATGTGATAACCAATTGGTCCCACTTAGATGAAATGTAAAATTACACATTATTCAGGTTATTTCTCAATGCCTATGACAGATGGGTATGAATCACTATGAAATTTTGAACTCCACCCCCCCCCCCCAGGAATTGAGGATGTAATAGAGGTCTTTATTAGATTTTCCTCCACAAGGATGGCTGGCATGATTTCTCCAAGTTCACACAATTTTCTAAAATATAAATTTTTAGAACAAAACATTACTCAACAATCCATTAATAAATAATTTATTCATGTGTGGAATTAACAGTAACATTATAAGTTTAGGCATATATGTTTAGAATTTTTCTAAGAGAACATTATTTGGTTCTTAATTTTATATAGTATCATAATATTGGATTTTACTAATGTTCAATATTCCCAATTCCCAAATTAACTAAAATATACACTAATTCCAACTATATAAACTCTTATTTTACTTAAATTAATGTTACATCATTTTGAAGATAAAAAACTTAATAGTGTTACATATATAGGATCAAAAGGATTAGTGTCTTTGGAAAATTTGATTTATAGATAACTATTAAATAATAAATCATAAACAATACTTTATTCCTTATTCGGTATCTTGTTATTTACTTCCCATTCTCTATAGTATTAGTAATCCCCTCAGGATATATATAAATGAAATGGGTGAGCTAAAATACCATTAATTGGATAAGGACAGGAAATAATATATCATAGGTGAGAATAATCATCATCATCATAAAATTATTAGGTAATAATAATAATATTCATTATAGGAATCATTAGACTGATGTATAAAATTTATAAATCCATAAAATGGAAACATCTTGTTTTAGTGTTCAAATTCCACACACAATTATGAACAAAGCTGGTATCATGTTCAAAAATAACACATGTTCACATTCATATCATCATCATTGTGAAAAAATATAACATCATGTTCACACATATTTCACATTATCGCATGAGATTTATAACATTACCTAATGCATTGTAGTGTTATATATTTCTAACTATAGCTGTCACATTATAACATTAACTTAATCATGATTTCCACTTGGATCGTATTACAATATTAATCATAAAATAGCACAAGGAAAAGAAATGGGTTTCATGTGGTTTTAATGAGGAACACATTCAGGAATAAAATTTATGATTCCTAAATGAAAAAGGGTATAAACTACTTTTTATAAGAATCCTCAATATTGAGTGAATAAGAAACATTCTCAAGAGAATAAAACAGTGTGTTTTTTAAAGAAGAATTATTTTTGAATTTTTTTTTTATATTTTTCATAAAATCATATTGTAAACATGTGTATACATAAAAATAAAATATTAATTAGATATTAAGAACATAACATTAATATTCATACTAAGGAATAGAGAATAACCCAATAGAAGGAATTTGGTTTAGCAATCCCCTTAATTTATGTCTGAATGATTTGTTCACATTAATACCCTCAATAATAAATTTAAATTCATTATTTGATAAGTAAAACTCCCATATATATGTATTTTATTAATAATATTTTTATTAAATTAATTTATGGTCTTTATAATTAGTTATATAGTTTAATTTTGTCATTCAGGAGTGATTGTTTTCTTAGTTTTTCATGATCAGCACAGTTGTATGAATTAACAAAATATTGTATAAAATGGGGATACTTATACAAAATTGAAATTAGATGTTATTAATGTACTTAAATAGTTTTAATTATTTGGTATATTATTTTTTCAGATATTATTATAAATCATTAGATAAAATTGTATTGATAATCATTTAGATTCATTTGGTTGTTTTTGATCACAACGAACTCGTTTTGTTTTATTATTTAATATTATAAACATACGTTATCTCTAAAACATAACAAGGGTATAATATAAATGTTTATATATTTTTAATCCATCATATTGTTTTTAAGATAATCCTTAAATTTGGTAAATTATAATTAAAATTTTCAATCTTGAAGTCGATAGAAAATACCTCACAGATGACATTTCCATTTTTAGAATAAAAGGGTGAGGATAAGAGGTTTGATGACAGATTATTTGATTATTGTAAGAAAATTTCAGTATATATAATTTACTAGAGTTATATATCCACTTGGATAAAGGGATATGAGAATATAATAATAAAATAAAAAAAATAAAAAAAAATTAATGAAAGAAAAGAGAATTTACCTCTCGAATTGTTCTAATTAAAAACCTCCATAGGGATATTGGATTTGACTTTGAATGAGAGGAAAGCCTCTTGGACATTGGTGAGGGGATTGGGAGCGGATTTGGTAGAAATTGGATGATCTTAGAGGATTTTCAGTAGTGAGGATAATATATGGCGAGGGGTGGTATTTATAGGGTGGGAGAGGGGTGTTTCTTCATTATTTAATTCATTAATTTATTATTTTGGCTCAAGAAACTCAATAGATTGAACCTTATAACTGACTATGTTAAAATAACTAAGGAGGGAC
The DNA here is from genome assembly GCA_963277665.1 of Viscum album. Taxonomy (NCBI): domain Eukaryota; kingdom Viridiplantae; phylum Streptophyta; class Magnoliopsida; order Santalales; family Viscaceae; genus Viscum; species Viscum album. Next base: position 566,096,997 of record OY728162.1, read on the forward strand.
TGAGATTATTCTCTTACATTATCCCTACCAAATATATGAATCAATAATTCATGTTTTTGTTGAAAACTGTAAATTACAGTATTTCAGTATTCACAAATAATTCTTCTATTCTGGAAAAATAAAAAAAAATAACCCTAAATTTTTTGTGAAATTTAAAATTCAAAATTAAAATAAATTTTATGAAAATAAATTTTTTAAATGTTGGAAATTACATTTCTAATTAAAATCATCATTTATTTAAAATATACCGATTTTAAAATCATAATAGATTTTATGACACTTTGAAAAATTAATTATGGTCTCATAAATATATATTTTAATAATAAGAAAACAATTGTTAATTTTTTAATACATTTTTTGAAATTAAATTTTCTTATTAATCATTTTATTAATTATAAAATTTTAATTAAATTATTATTATATTCAAAAATACCAACACTTATTTTATCATTTTTAAAATATTTTTTTACTTATACAATTATATAATTATATAATATATTACATTATAAGATTCCTAAATTATATTTATACCTACATTTTTGAGTTTACTATTCTATTTCTATGTTACTAATCCAAATAATTTTGTTACTATTCCAAGAGATTTGTTTATATTTCATTGTTATTGGTTTCATAACATCTGTAAATACCTATTATTTCATTCATTATACAATTATAAAGTTTGTATTGTGTTATCTATATGACTTTATGTGATTTATAACATGAAAAAAAAATTATCATAAGGGAGTTTCCATTGATAAAAGTCTATGTTGTTACATTTAAATCACCATTATTCAATTAAGGCACATTGTTTCCATGAAATTACCAAAACTAAAAACTTGAGGAATATGTCAGCTATATCTGGACTATCGTAAATATTCCAATTCTCTAAAACTACATTCTACTAAAAATTATATATGAAACTATAGTTCATACCAATGTACTTTTCTTCTTAGTGAATCACTGGATTATTAACAAGATTAATATCACTCTAGCAATCATATATTAGAAATCCATTTCCCAAAATTCATCAATGATCCTTCAACAAAAACATTATCCATGTAAAATTTCCCCTACTTTTTTATGGTTCAAAATTCTACCTTTTGTGCTGGATTATTATAAAAATGGCTACAACATCTATATAAATCCTATTCATATCCATACAATGGTATACAAAAAACATGTTATACTCTTCCATGAATTAATATCTCCTCCAAATTTAATATCCAGAAAACCTCATTGTGTATCATCAGTTCCAAAATATAAATCTGTGTCTTTTAAAAATTTATGATACCAAATAGTCCACTACACAGCTTCTAAGTGATCCTTCCTTACATTCACCATATTTTGATCAATAACACCAATTTTAAATGAATTTTTAATACACATAAATACCATGGATTATATAGAAGCCCCCCCCCCCAAATAGTGAGAATTGAACTATTTCCATGTAATTAGACTCGTATTCTATTTTCATGAACTACACCCTTGAATAATTGGAAGTCCCCGACCAGTTGGATTTACACTTATTTACAACCATTAATTTTTAATATCTTGATGACCTTTTTGATGTATTCCTTATGATGTTAAACTATAAATATTATATTTTTTAATTATCTCAATATATATCTTAAATATTTTATTCTTATCAATGAGATCCTTCATCTTTAACCTTGTAGAGAAAACATTTGTCTCCTTCTAAATGTATTTAATTTCAAAATATACGAGGATAAATTCATCGATATATTGGAGAAGGATGATAAAGAACCCATCCTCGAACTCCTTTTAATAGAAACAGTTAACTGAATTTTTTTGATTGAATCCTTTCTTATCCAATATGGAAGCAATCTTCGTATAATATTGTCTTAGAACATTCTTCTAACCATAAATACATATCTTCATCTTGCTCACTGTTTCCATATTTCATTTTCCTAATGAAGCATCCACTAAATTTATAAATATTCTTACTTCTATAATTTACGATGATGTAATGTTTCCTTCGCACCCATATATTACAAATTAAATCCTTCATAAGATACTAGAAGGAACATTTTCTAGATTGTTGTTTTGTTAAAAATGGGTGAGAAAATTTTGGAGATGTCTAATCCTTATTGTTGTTGGAACACCTTCACAATCATTATATCCTTGTACCTATTAATATTGTATTATTCATATTTTAATTAAAATACCCATTTTTTTAATGTTCTTTCTTCGCCTTTGGATTTTAAGTTAGCACCCAAGTATAATTTTCATTAAATGAATACATTTAATTATTCATGGATAACTACAACTTTCTAAATCATTAATATCACCATGTTATTACAACCACTCGAACTCACCTCTATCTATTAAAAGAAAATAATGAAAATCATTTCCAAACCTATGAACCAGTCATCTAATCAAGGTATATCATCAAACTTTAATATGGAATTGTTCTCTTTTAAAAACCACTACTACTAGACCATCTCCATATTGATATATAACTCATTAATTTATGTTTCTAGATCCCTCAGGTTAATATTCCACTAAATTTATTGATCCCTCCTTAATTATTGTGATCCTTCATCTTTTTATACATTTTATATGCTAAATATTTTATTCATATCAACATGGATATTATCCACAGATAATTTTTCTTAACACCAATTTATACCATGTTATTTTCTTTTCATAATACCTTCTCATTAAATTGATCATTTCAAATTATAAAAAAATTCTAAGGGTCATTATCCCACATCCAAAATCAATTTTTTCAACACAATCTCCTACAAAGAATGATTCTTAGGAAATATATTAGTGTTTTTATCATTACTTGGAATCAAAATTTGAATAATAAAATGTTAAAAAACATTAAGGTGGATAATTCAATTTGTTATTAAAAACAATATTCAAGAATATCTTACCCTAATAGTTCATAATGACTCATGTTAACATGGTAAGAGGCATAGTTGAGTGATTCTACCTAAAGAGCCTTGGACATTCTAGAATGAAGTATCATGCTCTAATCATTTTTAGTTAATATTTGATTTATTTGATATCCTACACTAATATATTATAGTGTTCCTGGTACATTATATTGAATCCTTATTCCTTTTCTCTAATAAATCTCTTATAAGTACTTTTGTTCATTATCCACCACTATCAAAACATAATAACTTTATCTTTTTTATCATGTTAATTGACATCATTCCCTTCAATTGAAATAATAATAAAAGAACATCATATTATTTTTTAAGGTTGAAAATTGATACTTTCTTTTATGAATCATCATTGAATGTGACAAGGAAAATTTAGCCACTATGATAATGAACTAGTGAAGGCTCCCAAACAATTAAGGACATAATCTCTAGATTTTAGGACATATGTGTCATTAAATGTAGATTAAAGGAAAACATTCTATGTTTCCCAGTATACAACTATCACAACTTATAACCATTATGTGATCAAGATTTAATATAACCTTATCTTATAATACCCTCATATTATTCTTGCTATGTAGACCTAGATAAAAAATTCAAAACTCCAAAAATTCAAAAAATGTATTCTGGAAATTTTTTCTTAACATAGTTTTTCCATTAGATAGACAATCATGTTTTTACACATAATTCATTAACTGTAGAACCTAGATTAATATTTCATATAGTATTGTTGAGGCCTTTTACAAATCTTAGTGCATCCATCTGGCAAATAAATTTTATGTTCTTCTTTAAAAATGATACATTACAAAACTATATTAACTCCAATAAGCTTTTGTTTATCATTATTACATTAAAATTTACATTCCTGTGATCCTAAGTGATTCATCATTATCAAGATATATTTTGTTATGGGTGAAGTAGAATTGTGGGATGGTGAGTGATATATTAATTTTTTTTAAAAATCATTTCCCAAAACCAAGAGTAAGAATATTATTGGTAAAATTTATAACAACATTATTTTATATTTTAAGAAATAAGTACCTAGGCTTAATAATTTTATTTCTTGGTGAATTTTGATAATCCAAAAAGATTCTTTAAGATTACCTTCATTGTTATGTGATGATCCAATGATAGAATCCCTCTAATAGCAATTCACACGTGCTCTTATGATCTTTGAACAACACCACTCGACCTCTCGGTGGCAACGTAGTGAGATAAATGTCTTGGGTTGAATGTTCTTGACTAAATAGATATTTTTTTCATAAATAAATATTTTATTCACCATCTAGAGAAAAAAATTATTAAAATATTCAATAAATAAATTAAAAATGTTATTTAAAATCTGAAGAATGTATATTTATTTAATTTATGTCATCACTATAACATGAATTAAATTATTCCTTGTAATTTAAAATAATCTTCATTCTATTAAATAAAATAAAATAGAATTTAATTATGATCAATAAAAAACAATTAGATTTGACCCTATAGTATTATTTATCATTGGCATTTGGTGGTCTTTCCTAAAGTCATTTATTACTATATAGAAATGGGTCTTGGAACCTAAGAGAAAGAACATAATTCCACAACATCAAAACCCACATATGAAGGATCACTATGAAATATAGTCCCTTTTTAAAAAATTTCTCTCATGGAGGTTGCACATACATGTCACCAAACCTATTTGATCGATATGTCATTATTTGACTATCTGAAATAAACCCATCATTACACCATTAACATTAAATTTAATGCAACAGTTATATTCCAATCAATGGGTCAAGATATCATCTTATTTGAAGATGGAGGGTAAAATTGTTCCTAAATATATTCATTAATGACATTACACTCATGGAACGCCCTATATGTGACATTCCAACGGGGCTTAAAAATGAACTAGTAGCTGGACCGGTCACCAGTTGATCTCAAGAACACATCCACACACACCAGTGGCTACCTACTAGAAGCGAGGGTTTCAGGATAGTTGTTGGGGAGACTATACCCTCAAATCACGGTTTTCACAGTAGTATAACAATATATAAATAGATTACAACAGCAGAAGTAGTATAAATAAATAACTATTGCAGGAAAAGTCAACTGTATTGCCATCTCAATAAAGAAATGGAAACACTAGTTTATACAAAATAGGAATGTCATGGTGATATATATCTGAAATCATTAAAAGAACTAACTATTATTCATATCTGTATAGAAATAAAGAAAAATACTCAAGCCCCACAGGTGATATCCATAAGCTTTTCAAGCTCATGATGAGTCCTTTGCTCCTAAATCCCAATTATAAACAAATAACATAACAAAAGTCCACAGACCTACAAAAAAGAAAATACTACTCAGGTACCCCAATGAAATGGAAGGATGAATAGGGTGTGAAATATAAATCTCAGTAGGCTACGATGACTGGTGTCTATCAAAATATATTATTCCATAAAATAAAACGGTGTGAAAGTATATTGAAGTAATAATAGAATTGAATAAATTACCAACTACACTTTCATGTTTCTAAAGGACACCTGATAGTGATACCCGCTTCATCCCAAGACCGGTTTGTTTGATCATGTCATATATATATACATATATTTTATAATAGTGTATATATATATGAACATATAGATATTCTTAGTATCCTCCTATATGAACTAAGTGTGTACCAATGCCAAATAGACAATACCATAGATACTATTTTCTAGTTAGACGAAGATGTAATGCACATACATTCATTACAAGGGGAAGCACCTATAGTGTTTCCCCTGGTCCAAACTCCAAGAGCTCTCACAGTCTCCTGGAAATCAACATGGATTCTCACATGGTCTTACTACCAATGGCTCTCAAAGTCCATAGGAAAAAAATGTTGGATGGATCAGGATGTTACACACAAACTTCCATCACCAAGAGTAGCACACACAATCTATCCCCTTGATCAACTCCATGAGATCTCATCGTCTCTGGGGGGTCAACACAAAAACTAACATTTTCCTTCTCTCCAAGGGATCTCATGGTCCCCCGACTCCCCTTCCTATACAAGTCATAACCATTCACAAAATATTATTCCTGAATCATTTCACCTCTCATGCATTTCATTACCCCATTTCAAATACATATAAGAAGCAATATTCACATTTATAGTTAAGGAAAAGCATCCTAAGTATTTCAATTTAATCATTAACATGGTAGTGAAATTCAAATAAAAAACATGTGGCAAGGGCTTCTCATTCAATGCATTGGCCACACTCAAATCCATTAGTTAACACTACAATTAACTAGGTACAAATATCCCATTACTTTTTTTATCAATTAATTAATCTATAACACAATTCATATCTCATAATTAATTTTCCATAATTAATTATCTCATTATATATCTCAACTCTCCATAATAAATTACACAATTTAATAAATAGATCATAATATCAAAGGCACATAATTAATTCAATATTAATTATCTAAACATATCCAATTCAATATCTCATAATTAATCCCCTGATTAATTATCTATATTACAACCTCAAAGCATATAATTAACTCACAATTAATTATCTCAACATAACCAATTTAATATATTTCATAATTAATCCCTTGATTAATTATCTATATTAAAATCTTGTAGTATATAATTAATTCACTATTAATTATATCAAGGTAACCGTTCCATTATCACATAATAAATTCAAATATTAATCATTCCAAATGAAACTATTTCAATATCACATAATGAAATAAAAAATTAATTATCTCAAGGAAACCATTTAAATGTCACATAATTAATTCAAAAATTAATTATCTCCAATGAAACTATTTCAATATCATATAATTAATTGTCAAATTAATTATTTCTGTGAAACCATTTCAATATAACATAATTAATTCTAAAATTAATTATCTCAGGGTGACCCTTTCAAAATAAAATAATTAATTCACAAATTATTTATCTCAATATAGCACAAAACAATATGTCATAATTAACCCCTAATTAGTTATCTATATTGTAATCTCATAACACATAATTAATTGGCAATTAAATATCTCAACATAACCAGTTTAACATATCATAATTAATCCCCTGATTAATTATCATCTTGAAGCCCATAATTAATTATTAATTAATTATATCAACTTAACCAAATTAATATATCATAATTAATCTGATAATTAATTATCATCTCAAAGAACATAATTAATTCATAATTAATTATGTCAAATTAACCAAAATTAATGTATCCTAATTAATACAGTGAATAATTATCATCTCAAAGAACATAATTAATTCATAATTAATTATCTCAACTTAACAAAATTAATTAATCATAGTTAATACATAAATTCATTATCATTGCAATGAATATAATTAATTCATAACTAATTGTCTCAACTAACCAAATTAATTTCTCTTTATTAGTCACCGGATTAATAATCTATTTCATATTATCAATTCATATAACTAATTCTTAATTAATCATCTAATTTCCCCATGAAAAAATTTATTCCAACATTGTTGTCAACTTTATCAAAAGAAATAAATTCAAAAAACTAAATTTTATTAATTAGGAATTATTTAGAACCATACATCAAAATATTTGGCTGGTCCAATGCTTCTTAATTCAAACCGGGACCCGCTCACATACATGAAACTCAACGAGATTCCACACACACTCACAATTTACCGTCGCATATAAAGCCATGAACTGACACCCATAATTAGTGCGACAGGGACCAACGCACACCCAAAACATTAACCAAAACACTAAACAACCACATGCATCTAATTTAAGTGGTATGAAACAAATTATTGGGTTTATAACCATACCCTAATATGACGGTTGTGGACAAAATCAAGAAGAACCACATTCCCTTCAGTGGTGGACATCAGAATAAGGCCCATGGGATCTGATACATCTTCTGAACCACCTAGAACTATAAGAAAAGAAGTAACCAAATTAAACCTGAATATAGGGTTTTCTCCTAACAGATATTGGGAAATCAATATCTTATACAATCAATTCGAACAACGAAACTCATTGAGAAGAACTCATCACACTAAAATAAAAAACTTCTATGAAGAGACCACCATGATCTAGAGGGTTTAGAGGGAGTTGGGAGGATGGGTGGTGCGCCACCCATGGGAGAGCCGAGGGGGGTGAGGTCGTGCCTCAACCATATTGTTTACCTCTCCCTCTTTATTTACCTTCTAAGAATTTTAATAATTAATATAATAATAATAATAACACCCATATTATTATTATTGTAATTTAATTAAAAAACTTATTTGATAAACGCAAACTCCCTATTTACACCTCATTTACACCTCATTTTACTAAATTAATTTCAACCAAATTTAATAAAATCAATTCTCCAACACAACATAATTTAAAAATATTAATTCTATTCATCACAAATTAAATAAATAATTTCTCTATATCAACATCATTTAATGAAATTTTCTCAACAATAATATGAATTTAATTAAATTAATTTAACCTGAAAATCAAAATTGGGTAAGCCACACGGTTTAACTCACACAATCTGACAGACTATGTGTAGACCATGTTCCCACTACCAGATACTAGGATTATCCTACATGGTTGACCTACACGATTTAATTGACCATGGGAAGCGCATGTGAACACCTCTGCTTTGCCTTTTCAAAACTGAGTTTCTGGTTCTGGTGCTCTCGAAACTCATCAAGCCACCTCGAAAACTCATAGATCCTTTACTCAAGCCTGATATCAACACATAAAATGAATCCAACTCACGAAAAATCATCCCAACTCGTGGATTTCATACCGACCTAATCATTAAACAATAATCTTCAAGATCCTTTATATTTTTAACACCTTTAAAAAACATGAGATATTACAATCTACCCACCATAAGAACATATCATCCCCAAGAACCTATTGGGAACCACTACAATGTAATCCAACACAACATGGTCAGGAAGTATTATATTAATGATCACATTTTGTTCCAAAATCCCAATTCATCTATAACCATTTCACAATCCCAATGGATTAAGAATTAAAAATATCCAGAGCCAACAATAAATATCTAACCCCAAAACATAGAAATGGCACATAACTGAGACAATGAAATTAGAGAAATTATCCCATAATTGTATTATAAACCTCTGTATCATTGGATCCTTCGACAAATGATTTTTTAATTTTACGTCCAAAATTCCAAACCATGAATCTTTCATTCAATGAAATTACCAGCTAAAACCCCACACTCACTCTTAATCCGACAACGTTCCTTTATAGTGTTTTAAACTCAAAACACATGTAATCCAAAGTAGTTACTCGACTTTTGGTGTCCCCTATATGTAAATAAATCACAAGTCTACTTTGAAATATTCATTACCAAGCACAAATAATGATGTAAACCAAAGAACTACACATCCCACGTACAACTCAGATAACAACCACTTATGTAGTCTACTGTATTTAATACGTTATCACAGAATCTATCTCAGTTCCTAAGGGATGAAGTCAATATATAGGACATGTTCGTCTCAATATAAAGTGTACATTATAAGTAAACCTAGGTCAAAAATAGGGTCAATCAAATTATCAATGGTCAACTCATTAAGAAAAGCTCAGTGTCACCTACCGATGCATCATCAACTAAAACCTAATGCATATTACACCCATGGAATTCATGTTAACTCAAATATTACCACTAAAACACTTCCAAAAACTAACAGACTATCCAAAAACATGAGCACACCACCATCCTTAATAAGAGATTCTACCAATAAATCCATGAAATGTTTATCGGAACCACTGTGATATTACCTATCTTAAGAGTGTCCATGTCAGGAAAAAATTTCTCTAAAGCATGATATTGTAAAAAAACCATAAATTAACATGTGACATTTCCCAAACCATGATCACCATGTCAACATCTTGTATGAAATCTTAAATTTTAACTGACTGTCATGTCAAAAAACATGAGTCCTAAAGGCCTTCTTATGTAGTGGGATGAATATACGGTAATTCCCCACACACTCTACTCCAGAGTTGACCCAAGGAAATCTTTAATAGTAGACCATGTCCAAAGTATGTCTATCTTTCTAAACCAAGCATTCCACAATGCTTATTCCAATATCAAGCTTCAATATATATCGGCCACCCATCCAAACAAGGGTGCCTTTCTTAAAAGCCAAAAAGACCCAATTGGATCAATGACACCCAAATGGTACCAACGTCAAAACGAACACAAAGAGAAGACATGTCAACTCTAAGCATTATACCTACCTTGGTCTTGTCTCTTAGGAAGCATACTTATTGACCCTATCTCTTGGTCATGGAAAACAGAATTAACTAGGCTTAAAATCCTCTCATTATTTTAGCTATTTCTCTAATTTATTTCAACATTTCAAATAGTTGATTGATTTTTTTACAAACCCACATTACAAAATGGTACTTTTTTTCAATCACCCCCCTGGGGAAAAAAATAAAGATATAACAATATTCTTTTTAAAAAATTTAACATTAAATTTCATTTAATTTTCAACATATTATTTTGCATCTAAATTACTTTTAATCAGAAGATGATGTCTGAGGGTCCCATTTATTTAATCCGGGTTCTTCAAAAGGCAACCACACAAGTGATATGAGTGGTCGTACACCAATCCATAATGTGACCATACACATTATAGTTGAAATTTTTCTCCCACTTAATCAATTCAATTTCCATTTAACATTTTAAATTTATCATCCACTTACACATCAAAACATATCAACCACGTAATAACATGTAGTAACACAAAATAATTCTATAACATAGAATCATGGAATAATAGAAAAGCAAGTTAATCACAAGAAAACATGGCATATAATCACCCAAATATGTTGAATGTATTATCAAATAATGATATCTAAAGAGGAAAGAGAAACCATATTAAATCCTGGAATTCCACCAAATGCAGAGAATCAAAATTATAAGGCATCCTACTAATGAAAATACATGGATTGTTATATGAATGGAATGTTAATAACTAAGTGGTTGTGATGTTGCATGTAATGAAACATCCTTTCCATATTAGGATAAGGTAAATTTACAAAATTATTAAATTCAATAAGTAGTGTAAAATACATCAGTCAATCAAGGTGATATAATATCAACAATAAACTCGAATAGTATAACATTAATTTCCATCCGTTGGCACTTGGTCATTTCTTGTACGTGGGGTGATCAATCCTAGGCACGAAAATTAACCGAAATATAAAACATTCATAGTATATTATATTAAAATATAAAATAAAATTTCAATAGAAAATGAAAGTACAAAACCTCCTCTAATACCACTTGGTAATGTCTTAAACTGGGTTACCATCCAACTGGTAGTTGGACCGGTCACCAGATAGTCTCATGCATACCTCCACATATTCCAGAGGCTGTTGACTGGCAGCGAAAGCATAAGGATAGTTAGTGGGGATACTGTTCCATCATATTACGGTTTTTACAATAGTATAAAAATATAAAAAAAGATGAAAATAATGGAATATGTTGAGTACCTTAGTGAAATGGAATCCCAAATAGGAAATGCCAGTTTATAGAAAGCATGCATGTCATGGTGATATATACCTGAATATAGTAAACAAAATAGTATGATATTCATCTCAGTATAGAAATAAATAAAAATAATAAAGTCCCCAGGGCAATCCCTCCAAGCTCCATATGCTCCCACTCAGTCCTTTGTTCCCAACTCCCAAGTATAAGAAAATAGCATATCCAAAGTCCATAGTCGTATAAACAATAAAAGTCTACTTCAGTACCTTAGTGAAATGGAATCCCAAATAGGTTTTCAGATATAAATCCTAGTAGGCTGGGACAACTGGTGCCATGAAAAATCTAGACATAGCAATAAAATTAAACAACATGCAATTATATTGATGAAATAATAGAATATAATAAATAACCAAAATCTCATCTAGTTTCCTAAGGGACATCGGACAATGATACCTGCTTCAGTCCATGACTTTTTTATCAGACCATGTCAATTATATATACACATATATATATTTTAACAATTTGTGTATGTATATATAAAAAGATAGATATTCATAGTATCCTCTTGTGCTAACCAAGTGCGTACCAAAGCCAAATGGAAAATACCCTGCATACTATTTCCGGCTAGACCAAGCTGTGAAGCACATACATTCATTAATATGGGAAGCTCTCATGGAATTTCCCCTGGTAAAAACTCCAAGACCTCTCACGGTCTCATGGAAATCAACATGCAATATCACATGGTCTTCCTCCCCCAAGCTCTCATAGTCCTTAGGAAAATGATGTTGCATGTATCAAGACATACCACATTGAAATCCATCACCAAGAGTTGGGAACATGGCCTATCCCATGGCTCAGCTCTGTGAGCTCACACAGTCTTTGGAGGATTATAAAAAAAACAAATCATTCACCCCATGGGCTACCACGATCCCTTGGATCCCCTTCTTATACATGGAATAACCAATCAAAACATATAATGCATGAAACATATAACATATCATTCATTTCATTATCCCATTTCAATTATATATAATCAGTCACATTCAAATTTGTAGTTATGGAAAACCATCTAAAGTATTTAAATTAAAACATTAAAATGGGCTTCACATTCAACTCAAAAACATTAGGGAAGGTCCTATCATTCATCTCATTAGTCATACTCAAATCCATTAGTTAACTATATAATTAACTAGGTATAAAAATTTAATTACTTAATTCATCAATTAAATAATCAATGATAGAATTCATATCTTATAATTAATTTTCCTAAATTAATTATCTCATTATAAATCTCAAATATCAATAATCAATTCTACAAAAAATACTGAAATCATAATACCAAAGGAAAATAATTAATTTATAATTATTTATCTCAACATATCCAATTCAATATCTCATAATTAATCCCCCAATTAATGGCCTATATTAAAATATCAAATCATATTTTTAACTCAAAATTATTTATCTTTATATAAAAAATTTAATATATATCATAATTAATCCCCCGATTAATTAAATATATTATAATAAAAAATTATATAATTAATTTATAATTAATTATCTAAAGAAAACTGTTTCAATATCACATAATTACTTCACAAAATAATCATCTCTAATAAAACTGTTTCAATATAACCTAATCGATTCTAAAATTAATTATCTCATGGAAACTGTTTCAATGTAACATATTTAATTCACAAATTAATTAGCTCTAATAAAACGCTTTCAATATCACATAATTAATTCACAAATAAATTATTTCAAGGAATCCATTTTAATATCACATAATTAGTTAACAAATTAGTTATCTAAAGGAAGTCCTTTCAATATAACATAATTTTCAAATTAATTATCTCAGCTTAGCCCAAATCAATATCTCATAATTAGCCCCTCGATTAGATGTATATATTATAATCTCATAACAGTTAACTTATTATCTCAACATAACTTGTGTAATATATCATAATTAATCCTCCCAATTAATTATCATCTTAAAGCAGGTAATTAATTCATAATTAATTATTTTAATATAACCAAATTAACATCTCTTAATTAAATCCTTAATTAATTATCATCTTACTAAACATAATAAAATCTAAATGAAATATCTCAAGTTAACCAAATTAATTAATAAAATTAATTTGTCAATTAATTATTATCTCATAGCACATAATTAATTCAAAATTATTTATCTCTACTTAAAGAAATTAATTTCTCATAATTAATCACCCAATTAATTACCTATATTATAGTCTCAATACATATAATTAATTCATAATTAGTCATCTTATTCCCCCAATAAACAATTTAATCCAAAATTGCAGTCAGCTATATAAAAAAATAAACAAAAATATATTTTCTTAACTAGGTAATGTTTAGAACCCTACTTGAACAAATTTGGATGAGCTGAAGCTTCCAAACTCAAACTGTGACCCGATCATATAAACATACCACAACACAAGTGCACGCGCACTCAGAATTTATCATCGAACTTAACAACCATGATCTAACACCCATAATAAGTGCAACAGGGGACAACACACACCCCAAACATTATCCGAAGCACTAAACAACCACAAGAATCTAAATAATGGGGGGTGAAACCAATTATCGGGTTTATAAGATTACCTTAAAATGATGGGGGTGGAACAAATAAAGCCTAATCGCTTCACTGTCGATAGCGGTGGTCGGAATATGTTCCAACAAGTCGAAATAAATCTTCTACACCACCTAGAACTGTAATAAAATAGGAAACCAAATGCAAGCCTAATATAGGGTTTTGGCCTAATAAAGACAGGGTAACAGAGTGCCGAAATAGCCGATGAAAACAACAAAATTCATGGAGAAGTCTCACCTTGTAGAGATGAAAAACTTCTATGAAGATATCACAATCATCAAGTGGGTGGAGAGGGAGCTAGGACAATGGGTGTTGATACACCCATGGGAGAGAATGGAGGGGGGTGTGCCTCACCCAAGTTTTGTGCCACTCCCTCTTTATTTACATTCCAATAATTTTAATAATTAATATAATAATAATAATATTAACCATATTATTATTACCAACATTTAATTAAAACACTTCTTTGATAAACCCCAAACTCCCCATTTACACATAATTTATGACTCATTTAATTAAATTCTATTCTACTAAATTTAATTAAATAAATCCTCCAACTCAACAAAATTTAAAAAAATTTAATTTTTTCATCTAAATTTAACTTAATAATTTCTCCATCTCAACGTCATTTAATTATTTCTCTCAAAATTAATTTCATCAAATTATCTCACATTTAATTTAATTAAATAAAACCCCAAATAACACATTTAATTAAATTCCATTCAACCATTAATTTAATTAATTTAATTTAATCCGAAACTGAAAATTGGGTAAGCCACGTGGATTAACTCACACGGTCTAACATACCATGAACATACCATGGACCCTCTAATAGATACCTGGATTATCCTTCACGGCTGACACACACGGTTTAACTAGTTATGCATACCTCATGTGAACGCCCCTGCTTTTCCTTTTTAAAACATAGTACCTACATCAAGTGCTATCGAAACCCATAAATCCACCGAGGAAACTCCTAGATAGTTTAATAAATCAAAATATCAAAAAATAAAGTGAACCCAACTCATGAAAATTAATCCTGAATCTTGATTTTAAAACTGACTGAAGCATTAGACAAAAAAGATCCAAAACATTCATATTTTTAACTCGGTTAAAAAACACAAGACTTTACACAATATATCAATCATATCCATGAACCATTACCATAATGGTTTACAAAATAAATCTATGTACATGAGTTGTAACATGTATAAATACTAATATTAAATTATAAGGACCATCACAAATGCTTGTAGGTATGAATATCTGATGAAACCAAAACATTTGGAATTCATAAGTGTGGGTCTGTTCTCAAAATCTTTCACCATGGAAATTACTAGGTGTGAAATTCATGATAACTAGCCTACTATTCCTACAAGTACTCGCACCATATATTTTACGTAATATGTGTACCATCATGTTAAATTATCCATCGGAAAATCATTATTTTACATTATCATCATAGTACTCAAGGTTATTATTATAGCAGAGAACTTCTATGAACATATTAATGTGACATATACTCTGGGACATTATTACATTAGATTCATGATGAAAAATAAACAATATGTAATAATAATTTTTATTAATATTCAATTTATCAAGAATACATGTCATCAATGTAAAAAAAGTTGGTCATAGGATACCAACTCTAACAAACTCCCACATGGACTTGATTCAACTGCCTACGACATTCATTTATCTAGACCTCATATTGTAGTCATGTTTCTGTTGATTCAAGAATTTAGTTAAGAGGACCTATGTGATCCCTTCCATGGAAATACTTCTAACATTAACAACTCCTATCTGTGAATAATTTTTCAAGGGATGATACTTCTAAAGAATTTTCATCGTCCATTGATGTGTGCGTGGAACTTTTGTGGGATTCACCTCTACAGTATTATCACAATAGACTGTGATTGGATATTTACTTCAAGATACCACATAAATATCATGTATGATATTCTACATCCATAATACTTTTTTATCTTCCTCAGAAGCCTCAATATACATATATTTTTCAATATAAACTGCAACCATATCCTTCATTGATCTCTTCCTGCTCAAATGACCACCATTCAATCTACGATGTATCCTATTTTTTACTTTATGTCATCTTGATCAGTTTAAAAACAAGCATCGGTGTATCCTAGAATTACTAGTTCTTTATATCCTCCATAAACCAAGAACATATCCTTATTACACCTCAAATACTTAAGTATACTATGGACGACCATCCAATTGTGGTAAACAAGATCATCTTGATTTCATCCTAACACTTAATGTTTATGAAAAAACTACCCTGGTAAATAGAATAATATAATTTATTACCAAATAATTGATTCACAAATAATCCTTTTCTTTTATTTTCTTTACTCGTGTGCCTATGGGAACATTTTCATGGAATGATGAATGCCATGTGTAGCTAGAAACAATCCCCTCATGGATTATTCATTATTGAATCTCTTGAATACCTTGTCAATGAATTTCATTTGAGTAAGTATGTGAAACCTATAGGATATATCATGATGGATATCGATCCCAATAATATATGATGCCTAACCCAATTCCTTAATAGAGAATCATTTATTCAATAATTCATTAAAATATAGTAAGGATGGTATTTCATTTATAATGAGTAATATGTCATGAACACACACTATTATGAAAATGAATATACTCACACAAAATAGTTTAAAGACACAACATCTACATTCATTATTTATAAATACAAATTCCTTTTTGGACTCATTAAAATTAATTTTCCATGACTAGGATACTTTCATTATTCCACAAATGGATATTTTAAACATCCATACCTTTTCTTATCCTTTAAAGTCATGATTTCTTTGGGTTATATCATATTGAAATCTTCTAGAAGGTACTCGTTAATATAGGTTGTTTTGAAATCCATTCTCAAAATCTAACAATCATGGATATCCATAATGTAAATTTTAATTCTGATAGAATTAATCATTGAAATAGGTGAAAAGGTTTCATCATATTCATTATTTGATGTTGTTTAACTTCTTTTGAAACTATTATTTATTTATTGGTACTGTCTTGTCCATAAATGCCCAATTTATTATTGAATACCCATTTCTATCCAACTAAATTTATATATAATGGAAATTATACAAAAATAAAGGCTTGTTTTTGGTACATTGAATCTATTTTATAATTCTTGTGCACTTTCCACATGGAAACATCTATGCTACTTACTACTTCCGTGTAGGTTAGAGGATCATATTTGTCAAATAATGATGATTCACCATACTTTTGACAATAAAACCATACCATTCTGGTTCTCTAACCTCTCTAATACTTCTATGTAGCAGTTGTGTATCTGGAAGAATTTCTTTTTTCCAAAGGGGATTTATAGATTTTTCTCTTGTTCATACTGTTATATATCATGAACCTATAATTCATCAATGTCTATATTACTTCCACTAAATCTTTTAGAGATATGATCTTCCTCAAGAAGTTAGTTATTTCTTTCAATAAAAATCTTTTGTATTAAAAATTTTATAGTTATTATCCATTTTTTTCTTTGTGATATCCTATTAAGATACACATTATTCACCGGGTGCAAGATTTTCACCTCAAGGGGCCTTAACAAATGATTCAAAACCCAACACATGTAACTAAGAAAAAACATAGGTTTGTTTAAATTCCATAACTGGTATGGTATACTATCTATTTCAATGCATGTAACTCAGTTTAGTATGTATTCTATATTTTGTAACATGTATCCTCCAAAGGATAAATGAAGACTCACATGACTCATCATTGATATCACCATGTCAAATTAAGGTATTGTTCTTCCTTTCAATTACACTATTACACAGAATTATATTAGGAGAAGTTATTTGAGATAAAATCCCAAATTCCAATAAATAATCAATGAACTATTGACTAAGATATTTGGAACCAGAGTTTGAGTGATGATTCTGAATAATATTACCAAGATGGTTCTCTGCATTACTCATGTATTTCTTGAATATATCAGAAGAATATAGCAAATAAATCATTAATTAAACATATTTACATCTATTAAAATCATCATTAAAAGTTTTCATGTATGATTACCTATTCCATGCTTTATAGTAAATGGTCTACACATATCATTATGAACTAATTCAAGAAACACTTTTTCCCTTTCACATTTACCACTAAATAGGGAATTATACTTTTTTCCCATAAACATGAAAGAAAAAAACCATGTGATGTTAGTACAAAATAATATAAATAATCACAATTAAATAATTTATTTAATAACATTTCCTTTACATGGCTGAGCTGGTGATTCTAAAGATGGTTGTGGTATAAGCCATCTTATGTAACATCACTGCCAATTTCAATTTTTTTGTTAATGTAATCCAACACATAAGGATCATTATTTAAATTTTACATACCATATAAAATGATATTCTTATAAAAGAATAAAAATTAATTCACAAATTTAAAATTAAATCCATCCATATCTTGTCCGGATATAGAAATATTGATTTAGGTAATTGAAGGCACATAATAACAACACATTAAAATACTGAAAATTCTAGAAGACAGTGTGAGGTAGTTGTCCCCATTATCTTGAACATTAAGTTTGTCTCTATCAGATACTAAAATATCTACCACTCCTAGGTAGATATTTTGGAATCTAGTTTGTTTGTCTATTGGAATACATATTTTATCACCACTAGTTATATCTAATATCCAATTTTTATAAATTGATATATTTAACTTCATAAAAATGTACTTAATTCTTCCCCTTACATAATTTTATAGATGCATGTTTTCTTACACTAGCCCCTCATTCTATATACAATACATATATAATCTTATTCCCCTGGTTTCGCACCCATCTTACTCTTCTTGGGATGATGTGAAGAAGTTTTGGGATAAATATCTACACATTCCCTTTTTATTTTTCCACCATAAGGATTTATGGTTCCCCATGCTTCGTA
Organism: Viscum album; assembly: GCA_963277665.1. Taxonomy (NCBI): domain Eukaryota; kingdom Viridiplantae; phylum Streptophyta; class Magnoliopsida; order Santalales; family Viscaceae; genus Viscum; species Viscum album. Next base: position 566,116,025 of record OY728162.1, read on the forward strand.
TCATAATTAAATTGGATAAGATGAGTGAGAAGAGTTGGATGTGACTTCTCAATTTTTTTCATGTTAATATTTACAACAAAAATGGAGAATCTCTGAGGGGTAATTCTAGAATGATTTTGGTGCAATGTTCTTCATGTATTTTAAACCCCATAACCCTTATGCGCTCAATGTATCTATTAACCTTGGCTATGTAATGCATAGCTGGGTCACCATCTCGATGATTTATCTGAAACAGTACCTTTTAAATATCAAACTATTTTTAGCTAACTCTCTCTTGGTAAAGACCACATAGGTGCCCATGCATTCTATATGTATACATGTTTTCAAGAGACTTCATTAGTTCACTATAAAACAATGGAAACATAAACTATTTAACTTCAAACATGTCCCATATATTTGTTCATATATAAGGAACTCTTCCTCACTCACCTATTTAGTAGGTTAATCCGGCATTTCGTATTCTAGAATGTAGTATTTCTTTTCATGATATAGCATAACCCGAAGGTGTCCAAACCACTAATGGAATATAATAATAGTTATGAGGTTATCTTTATCCAAAATTGATTATATAGATAGTGTGAATGATGAAAATGTAATTTTATTATACAATAAAAAATATAACATTGTTAGTACTCATCATGATTAAAAAATGTGAAATAAAATATATGAAATGTTTTTTATTTATTAGATCACTGAAAATTTTATCAAGTCTCAATTTACCTCGCCATTGAACTAAAAATTCTTATTTCATTTACATTCAAGTGGAAAACGATTCCCATTAATTTTCTTAATATTCAATAATTTGAACTGAAAATAATAATAAAATAATTATGTAAGCAGTATTTCCAACTATGGACTTGCAAATCCTTAATCCATTGAGTTGACTCCCCAATCCCGAAATCCTGACATGTATTTCTTCAACATTTTCCTACAACTTTGTATTAAATATAATTTTTCTATTAAACTGAAAACAATTTCTATTTATTTAACCTAAAATACTCATGATAAATCCCTTGTAAAAGTAGGTTTCATGACTTTTTCAATTTACTACACTAAGTTATATGGTTTCATTACCTATCATGTAATTGAAGGATTGGCCTAACATAATTTATAATTGATGGATTTTAATTTATTATGCCTAAATTTTGTCTTTTTTATCCCTTACACATATCGTTAATATTAAGTAGGTGTTACTTATGTAATTAACCATGTTGGATAAACCATTTATACATTATTAATTTATTTATAATCCATATTTTCACATTAATTTATTTATTTATTTGATCATGGACATGCATTCTTAAATAAATAGTTGTGTATAGATATATTGTTAACTAATTAAACAACTCATTCATGAGATTTATCTACCAGTTGATCCAATTATATAAAATTAAATCAACCTTTGACCTAGGGGAAGTAACTCCAACTTCTGGTATTGGAATGAGTTGTAGCATTCCACCCATCCACCTGTGTATCACATCAGTTTCCATAATTATTGTATCATCTTGAATTTCCACCATTCACCTTTGTATTTTATATTAATTAAAAATATTTATCACTCAAACACAGGTATGGGTAACTAAAGGATTGTTTAAAGGGGATTACATAAATTATCTTGGACATGCAGGTCCTATATAATAATGGTGGAAGGGATGACTCACATGACTTATTTTAATTTAATATTAAATAATTAATATGTTATTTAATAAATTAATTTAAAACATCCAACACATACACATGACTGAGTAATATTTATGGTTGATCATACATGTAACTAATACTGAAAAGAAAATGATTATAATTTAATTATTTGTAATTTATTTTATTATTTAAGATAAACATTATTATTAAAATTAAATAATTATGAATTCTTATTCATCTTATTGATTATGTAATCTTATTTGGAGATACCCATGATTAATGGAATTCATGGAAAATAATTGGCAGAACTAATAATGACATATTAATTATAATAAATTAGATGATCATCTTAAATTTATTAAAACCATTATTAAATTTTAATGCACACAACATTATGTCAATCAATAAAATAAGTTTTTAACACTGTAATTTTTGAAATTTAATGTAATTTTAAAATTTTCATTAATGATAGACTACAAATCTTGTTCATCCATTTACAAGTCATATTCCTCAATTTTCCTATATCTATGTCACATACCTGGGGACTCGGCGTATTAACTCGGCCAAACTACATTGCATGTACATGCCAAATACAAACCATCTATCCACTTGTCATATGGAATTTTGGCTCAGTCAAAATAATGTTTAAAATAAAATCACCATGTTTAATTAATTTCTCAGCACATATAGATACAATGGATGTGGTTATGTATCTTTTGGTTATGTTGCATGCTATGTAACCACGTTTTATCACCCAAATAATTGGCACTTCCTGAAGATATATTTTGTTGATGATCATTTTTTATTAAAACTATAAAAATTAAAGCAGTGAGAGAAAATGATTAATATGATGATAAAAAGATAATTCATAATGAATTTTTGAATAAATAACTTGAAATGAAAATCTAACCAAAATTTTTCATAGATCCAATATCAAATAAATAATTATAAATTTAAATATGACTGCTTGGGTACAACATATTTTGTTATAGGTGCAGTGGAAGAGTGAGATTGTGGGTGATATCTTAAAATTTATTTTAAAAATCATTACCTGAACTCAAGAGGGAAAATACATCACATCATATTAATAATTAATTTATTTATTATTTGAAATAAAATACATTTTTAGCAACTTTTTTCATTAATTAATGTTTATCATCTGAAAAGAACCTTTTGGATTATCTTTATTGCACTTTTGAGGGTCAAAGTATTGAATCCCTATAGTGGTGATCCTCACATGATCCTTTTATCTTCACAAAACACCACCCGATCTATGGGTTTTAGTGATATGAGTTAAATGTGTTGACTTTTTTTTCTTGATCACTCATTCATTGGTCTTGATGAAATCTCCATTTCACTTCTCATTATTTTGAGGGGTAGAGAAGGAGTTGAGAGAATATTTCTTGTGTAAACTAATTATATATTCTCAATTTTTGTATTCGCTACACATTAGACATAGTTATCAAATTATAGAGTTATGATTAGAGTTAAAATATTATTTAATTTCATATATTACTACAAATAACATTAATTACCATTAATAAACCCTATTACACATAATAATGTCATTATTATTATTATGTTGTAGTGCGTACCAACTTACAGAATAAATAATATTATGTAACTATTTTTTTAATTATTTTTTTCACTAGACTCAGTCTTGGGACATTCTAACTCCTCGAGTATTTATTGAATAACTGAATAAATATTTTATTCATAAAGAAATATTTTATTAACAGGCCACTGTTCTAATATTTATTAAAATATTAAATAAATAAAATAATTATTGTTTCCATAATCCAAGGAATAAATATTTATTTAATTTATCTGATCAATATAACATGAATAAAATTATTTCTCAGATATGAGAATACTATTTATTCAATCAATTAAACTAAAATAAAATTTTATCAAGATCAATAGAAACACATAACATTTGACCCACTAGGATTATTTCTCATTGGCATTAGGTGAACATTTCTAATGTCAAATATTATTGTCCAGAAATGGGTCAAGGAACCCAAGATAAATAACATAATGAAGTAACATTGACAATGACATATGAAATATCACTGTGCAATATAATCATTTTTTCACAATATCTCATTATGAAATTTTCACTTCTAGTCACTAAACTATATTCTTGATATGACATTCTTTACTATCTGAAATAAACATGTCATTACACCATGATCATGGAATTTAATTTTATGGTTCTATTATAATCAAAAGGTTGAGATATCATCATGCAAATAGATGGAAAGTAAAAATTCTTTCATTACATATTCATTAATGACATGTAACTCTTGACATGACCAACATATCTAAATTATCTATGAACTATTATCATCATGGTTTAAGAAAAAAATTATAAGTGATCATGTTGTAACATGAATTAATAAAGATCTTAAATTCTAGGGATAATAAGACATGCTCTTAGATATGAATATCTTATGACACAAAAACATGGGGAATTCCTACTGTATAGTTTGTTCTCATAATCTCAATTTTTGGAGATTACATTGGTGAAAATCAAGAGAATAAGACACATCTTATTACAAGTACTCACTCAAAATAGCCTAACTGCTATGTGTCCCATCATAGTACATTATTGAACCGTATAACAGTATTTATGAAAATCATCATAGCACAGTAAGATTATCCTCATAGTAGAGAACGTATATGATTTATCAATGAAACATTTACTATTGGATAATATTACATTAGAGTCATGAATAAAAAATCAATGTGTAATAATAATTTTTATTAAAATTCAATACATCGAATATAAGTGTAATAAATTTAAATGAAGTTGGTCCTTCGACACCATATTCAACAAAATGCAACTCAAAAAATATTCTAGAAACAAATATTTCTATAAATATTATATTATTAATAGTGTAGAATAAATTCAAAAAAACAATTAACCATGATTACAATGAAATATTCACAATTAGTATTAAACTTTTATGGCCATAAGATACACATTTAGTATAGATTAATCTTTTAGAAGAAACCCTTCTCACAATCACCGTATGATTTCATCAATAATTCTCTAGGTGACCCATCATCCCACAATTGAAAAATTTGAGTTTAAACCTGGTAAATCAACCTTATCGTCATCCCCTTTATCTATCTTCTAATATCATTAATCCTCTTTATAGAACTTAACATAATCAACATTCTATATTTATTTTGGTTCTGGTAGGTTCCTAGAAATACCTCTATTTGATCTTTTCATTCAAAAATGGATCTATCACATCCTAAAACACTAGTTTATTATTATCATAATAAATTCATAAATTAGTCACCATTGTGTCCCATGAGTTAGGTTAAGATTATATATATAAAATATCCCACACATATTTTATAAAATTTACTATATCTAAATTGAGTTGACTCGGAATCATGCCAATATAATTCCCATTATTGGTTGTTAGTCTTTGTTTAGACAACCTCATGATGAAAATCTTCATTATCATGATAAACAAGATTATTTTGTTTGTATTATCATACATTTAATCCAAATAATTCATAATCTCCACCATGGTATTCATACCCTTAAATAATAAAGTAACATTACAAATTTTTACATTCATTTCAATCTAGGTGACATTCAATCTAGCCTTTTCCATTTTTCCATTTTTATTTTTCTTTAAATTTACCCCTTCAGTAATGACTCATGCACCTTCTAAATCAAATAGTCATCCATATACAAATTCTATATTTTAAAAGACATCCTATCAAATTTTCCAATGTGAACATTCATTCTACTGATGCCACGCCTTTTCAAATGAATACTCCCATTGAATCATGAAACATCAAGGAAATGATTTTTCCTAGAGAAACTAATATCACTGTTATAATTCCCTGTCATACCAAAGTAATTGATAATAATTATTGGGATTAAAACCATTGATTAAATGAAGAAAAAAATAAAGAATCTCTAATAAAAAAATATTTGTAACATCTCATATATGGATAATCTCATAACACCAATGTACAAGAACATATATCTCTTGTAAAACCTATTCCACATCAAAAACAATTTCCCTCACATAACCAAACAAGAATATATCTTATATGTGAACATAAAATATAAATAAAGATAAAAATATAAATATTACAATGATTTATATTCTTTAAATTTTAGTTCAGTATCCATTGGACAACACTATTTTTTCCATCCATTTAACAACATTTTGAAGATTAAAATAAAAATTGAGAAATCCATCAATTATATCACCAGTCAATTTTAATTTTTATAAGTAGTCCAACAAAACCTTACTATAAGGGTCCAATTGGGTATTTTATTCCACTACATTCTGAAATTTTTGGGGGACCAACTATTTTCCATGGAAACCTTAAATTTATTTAAGTATCCTTTACCAAAACCACTAAATTTTATCGAAATTATTAGTTACTCTTACTTACTATTAAAATTATTTTATGTAATCCATTACATATCCTCTAAGTCTCTTATGCATCACCCTTAGTTAACCCAAATGTAAGATATAACATTTTTATGCCAAAATATAATTATAGACACCTATAATTTATGGTTTTGGAACATAACATCAATAACACCTTCTATACAAGGATTCTACATCCTCAATTATTCATCAATCCATAAAACATTTTTCAATTTTTATCGTTCTAATCATAGTGAATTGAAACATGAAATAGACATAAAATTTACTAATAATGGGAAGTAGAAAATTTTGTTTGATCAGTCACCTCTTTAGAATAATACTTTTCTAAAGTGATCTAAAACACCAATAGTTCATTATATTTAATATAATGAAATTATACAATGATTAAATAAATGAAAATTAATAATATGTAAATGTTGAATTTTTTTGAAAAATAAACATTGATATTTCATAATTTATCAATACTAGGACAGAATGAAATGGATGGTGATATTTTAAGTGATTCTACCAAAGAATCAAATACATAATTCTATAAATCATTCTATACCTACCATCCATATTTAAGATTTAATATTTGATGTTATTATAAGAATACATTAATGAAAACACATTATTATTATTTTTCACCTACCTCAATGTATAAATAAGAAATTTCAATGGAATCAGATAATTATTCTTCCAAAGATACACATTTCAATTATTATACTATTAAAATTCATACCAGGATACTGAATCCCTCCTCATTTATAGTTGAACTTAATATAGATGGACATTTTTTGTCGAACACTCAAATCTATCGGTCCACAGTCCCACATCCTATAACTACCAAATTTTTACATAACACTCATATTTCACTATTAGATAATCTTAATCTTCTATCCATTGATGTTTACCCATCTAATAAAGCCTTTGTAATCATTCTGGTTTCACTTACTGAGAAAAAAAATTCAAATCACATTATTAATATCAATAAAAAATCTATCACTTAATAGTCGCTATGTTTTTAAATATTTTTTCATTCATAACAATTTATGAATCAAGATAGAATTAAATAAATTATGGATAGATAAATAAGGAAAATAAAAATTACACTTAAATTATTTGAAGTCTTACTGAAGTTAAATTTGAATTTTTACATTTTTTAATCTCAATACACGTATACTAGACAAAAACAATTGATTGTGTGAATATAATATCTTCTTGTTATGCATATTGAGACTGTAAATGAAGAAATTTCATTATTTGAATAATAAAATAGAAGTGAAAAATGAAATATTAAAAATTGTTTTCTTATGAAATTTCATGAAAGGTAGATAGATTCCTTGAAACTAAAATAGATTGATCATCCATGATAATCATTTTATAATTTTATTATGAACTTGTATTTAATATTTTTTATAAAAAAATATTTTTTTTGAAATTACTATAATTTTTTAAATTATAATTTTTTATATATTCTCAAATACATTAATTTTCATTTTTTATTTTTTATTTTCAAAAATAGTGCAAAGATGAAACGTATAATAATTTTTAATCTTATAATGTAAAAATGATTTTTTATAATAAATGGGAGTTTTCTTGACTATTATAAAAATATTATAATTTAATTTGTGTAATATCATTATATCTTGAACACAGCAGATTTTGTGATTATCAAAAGCTAGTATATTCTTTGATTAATACTTTCATAGAAAAATTCATATCCTTGTTTTTGATTAATTGAAATATTAATTCTTACTTTATTCATATTTTCATTAATTATATTTTATATAAATGCATTGGATGTTTCTTAAAGGGAGTAGTGAAATAATATGATTATAGAAAATAATTTATCCTAAGATAATATTTTAGAAGGTACCCGAATAGGTCATATAAAATGATATAAAAAATGAATAAATTATTCAATATACCAGTCATGGTTTATTTCCTCTATTTATATGAACATGTGAATTATGAAGTTTAATAAATGAAAGATTTCATTCCTATATATAAAAAATTCCAAAATCCACTGATTTCAACAGATAATGGAAGATTATATCTCATCACCGCTATTCAGGTTGGTCTGTAAAATGAAGTTCCGACTGGAACACTTATTATCCACTTGAGAATGGTGATTGTTGTAAGGGTTAGTTTTTTTATTAATCCCCCAATTTAATTTTCTAGTTTCAATAGTTGTAGAGAATGATATTGGATGTGTTTCAATGGTAGGTAAGTTAGTTTATCTTTATTATGTAGCTAAAAGGGAATTTTTCTATGTCTGGTTAAGCCCATGTTGGTGTAGTAAATGTTGTGGCATGGATGTTTTATACAGATTTTGAAGTTAGGGTATAAAACACCCATTTTTTGGAATTTTTCTTCCATATTCATTCTTCGTTCCATGGGGAAAGGTGTTTTAGTTAGTTTCTTTCCAATGAAAGTATTGGTAAAGTAATTGTGTGAAATATGTATGGATAATTTTACTTACGGATTTTCAAGGTGGTGTTGAGTTGAGGATTTTTTTGGTTCTGTAAGAATGTTTGAAATGATGAACGTTGTTCCTCTATGTCATACTATAGGTAGTTATGGATCTTGTTATGGACTATGATCACAAGTGATGAATATTTTGATTCAAATAGAAATTTGATTTTGAAATTACCATTTTGGAGTTTGGTTTCTATTGAGTTTTTTCTTATATAATATTCTGGGGAGAATTTTATCATTTCGAAGGGTAAGACATTTCATGGAGCTTTGTTTGGTTTTAATAACCATGTGAGGATTAATATACTATATTTAAATAATCATATTAAGGAAATTGTTCTTATATAGTTTCCTTGTAGTGAAATGGGGTGTGGTGAAATTCCCTTGTTAGTGGGTCTGGTGGTGCTAGGTAAAAGAGTGGTCGTGATACATAGGGGGTTGAAAATTTTGAGTGTGCGTACTTCACATTTTTTTCTAATAAATGATGATATATAAATAGTACAGGGATAACCATCATTTTATTGTGGGATTATTTCATGTTTTTTTGTCGAAGGAACTACAATCAGGATAGTTTTTATATCATTGTGGTGTTTTTTTACTCAATATTATTTTTTTGTGTTTTAGTTTCATTATTTTTTTACAGTTTTTATTCTGATAGGTTCTATACCTACCAAGGATTAATGTTGTGATATAGATAAATATATTTCCACATCATTTTCCTTATCTATGTCAATATTATGTAATAATTTATGATTTTACATATAATATGTATTTTGATATTTATCTTGAAGCTTCATTTGATTTTTTGTCTTATTATTCTTCCTCAACCCTAGACAGCCAAATATGAACCCAAGCAGCTTTTCCATCATTATGCTAATAATGTCCTTAACCCCAGTATTTCTTCCTAGATTTCTAGTTGTGTAAACTAACCCTTTCATCTTTTCCTTGTATATACATTCTTTCTATCATCACTGAAGGTGTAAGATTTATATCTATTATCTTATATTATATGATATTATATTTCTGATATTTTGGGAAATCATCTATGTCCTTATTGATCTATAATCCTTGAATTGTTATCCCCTTTAAATCTAACTATTATATTTATAAATATAATTATATTTTAATGTTATCCATACTAAATTAATGATATTATTCGTTATTATTATTTTGGTTATAAACCCTCCCATTAAACCCCATAATCCATGTCTATTTGAAATAAATACACCTTTCATAATACTGAGAATCAAGTAATGACTTCAGAATTGTTAAGTATTTAATCTATCTCATTGGTCTGGGGTATGGATTGTTGTTAACTAATGAATTTGACCACCATAATATTCTTATTGGACAAAGATTTTTCTAGAGTAAGGGGTTTTAATATGATTAATTTTTTATTTAATTTTCTTATATTTGGATTTAACATTCCATTCTTGTCATTATCCATTGTACATTTTTTTGGATACAACTTTAGAAATTAGATATCAATTTAATATTTGTTAATGATGATTAAAAAATATTTTTGTATTTATACAACGCTATTAATATCTAAATTATTTTGTAGAAGGGTAAGTGTTCTACTTCTAGAAAAAAAATTATTGAGTAATACAAGAGGATAATAAAACGTTAACATTCTTATTTATGTACTTCTTCTTGATTTTATTTAATTATTATTAACAACTATATTCTATTATATTGAATCGATTCAATTATATTGTATTATATTTTCAATGGATTTTGAAAATTGTTGATATTATTATAATGAATTAAATTTTTATATAATTTATCATTATGATATGAATGCTTTGAAAAAAAATATATGTGTAAATTTAATGTAATGTGAAGGTAGTAAAAATATAAAAATTGTGAAATATAAACTGATATGACATAAATTTAGAATTATTATAAATAGGATATTAATATAATGAAATATTATTACAAATATTAGGGTTAAATGAGTGGGACCTATCTTTTTAGTGAATTTTGTATTCTAGATAAGTGTAAAATGGTAATAGGGGTGAATTCTAATTTTAAATTTTAAATGTAAAACATTATAATTTTAAAAATTTCATTATTAAATAATGAATAAATTAAAACCATTCAAATATAAGAAATAAAAGAATCAATTTTTCAAAGAAAAAGAATATAATTACATATATTACATAAAGGTAAAGAATAAATGAAATATTTCCTTAAGATACATATTAGAAAATAAAACATTTATTTTACTAGAAAAAAAAAATTATTAATAATTAAATTTTTGATCTATGAATTTCATAAAATAATTATTACAAGCAATGCATAATTAAAATTGTATAATGTAAATTACAGAATATAATTAGTAAAGAAGTAATTTATTATTACCCAATGATAACCTTATGTCTACAACCACTATATCATGGCGATTTAATATACTAGTCCCTTTGATTAAATATTAGTAAATATATAATACTATATCTTTATTTTTATATTATAGAAAGAAATTGGAAATACAAAGACTCTAGTTCCTTAATGGTGAATCTTGGAACCTCAAAAGAAGTTTTACATAGCCTTTTAAAAGGAATGGGAAATAAAACCATGAACCCTTAGATAGATTGTATTATGTATCAAAATTTAAAGAAATAATAAGAAAATTTAATTTATATCATAGTCTAATATCTCTCAATGAATAAGATTAAGCACTATAAGAGATTGAGAAAATAATGTGACTATGAAATACATAAAAAATTTCGCACACACATTATAGAGTAAATAATATTTAATAATATATAGAGATACTTGATATATTGATTGAATTTCATGATCATAGAGAAATTGATAATGTTAGAAATTGGATGATAAAGATTCTATGTTTTTCTAAGGCCATCAAGGGTCTCTATTATTCTGTTCTAAATCCTCTAATGATGTTTCAGATTCCTTTAAGTATGTTAAATTCTAATATGCCCTTGTTCGGTGTATTTAGGCCATCATTTTTAAATCAATCCAAACAAATATTAAACAACTCATTAAAATGTCAAAAACAACTCTAATATAAAAGATCAAATATAATATAAAAATATCAAAATGATAAAAAATTTATTATTGAAAAATTTAATATCTAGTTTCCTTCTTTATTAAACAAGATAAAATATAAAACAATAAATATATTACATTAAAATTTAAATATAATGTTTAAAAAATTTTGTTTTACATAACAATGAATTTAGAAATAATAAAAATATAAAATTCAAATTAAAATAATACATTTGATATTTTTGAGTCGTGTATTGTATATATATGTTTCTATGAATTAATACTATAATTAATATTCATAAAAATATATTTACAACAATATTAAAATAAGTATCATGACTTCTAAATCATTTATCAGAATATATGAAATCATTGAAAAAATTTAATCATTGGAAATAATCATTCATCAAATCAATATATCAAAAATCTATTATAAATAGAGAAAACTTGAAAAACAATAGTATTTATGTGTCAAATCTATGTGTGGGTAAAGGTAATAAGATACATACATATAATTAACATTCATTTTCTAATGGTTTTGTAAGGATAAAATTAAAAATAGATAGAATGTGTAAAGCTAAAACATGGTTTTCATAAAGGTAGACAATAATTTCATGCGATGTGTGAGGATATAATAGAATTTATATATGTTTTTGAAGGGTAACTCAAAATTTTCATGCACTACATAATGGTACATCCAATCTTGTGAAAATGTAATAAATGTTTTCTAATCTATTGATAAGGGTACAACCACCCATGCATAAGTGAAATATATATTTTTCTACATGTAACAAGAAACATTCAAAAAAATCATAAGGTTATGAAAATCTCATATAAGAGTAACTAGAATCAAATCAGGGTTTGTTAAGGTTAGTGAAAAACATTATAAAATTTATTTTTTACAATAATTAAATTCAACTATGTAAAATATTAAGAATAATCATTTTATGAGTGTTTGTGATCATTAAAATCAATGAATGGGGAGGATCACAACAATATCTCCCTTTTTTAAATTCATAAAAACGTGGATAATAATTTAATTAGACAAGAGTATAAAAATAAATATTTTCCATGATACCGATTTTTTTACTTTAATAAATAAAAACTTTTTCATCAATCATTTTTTAAAACACATCTCCCCAATCAATAAATTTCCCTCTTCTGAGAAAAATTCTAAAATATATCCCCTTTGAGACTATCAAAAAAATGTCATACATATAGTTATATAATAAACAGATAAAAAATAAAACCATGTGAAATAAATTAGTTTTTATATAAGGTATAAACCTACCAATACTTAGTTATAATATTTAGTTTAATATTTATGTAAATTAAAAATGGATTGAGAATGGGTACAGAAGTGTCTGTGACTTTTTCAATGATTAAATCCCAACTATTAGGGAAGAGCATCTATGGTGCACAGTTAGTGTATCAGTAGTGCTAACCGTGCACCTCACATATGCTGTGTTGGGAGCGTCTCTCTGGGTTATCAAAAAAATTTACCCCAAGCTGCATGACCATGATTGTAGAGACCTGAAGCTTAATGTACATAGATATTACATTACTTTTGTGGAATACTTAGTACATAAAAAAACTCACACACAAGGACCGTAATAGTTTAATGTCTTTGGAAACTCGGAATAAAATCCTCAAATTTTGGTGAATGATCTTCAATATCTCCCATAAAGATCTTCTTTTTTTCCTAAAACCATTCTTTATATCCTAGGGAAAAGAAAACATAAAAGGGTGAGCTCAAATTCTCAGTAAGGGTAAACAAAAGAAATATCAATAACATCATATACATAAGAATATAGCTTTTGGAAATCTTAACCTGCAAAAGAACTCATAATATAATAACATGGGATAAATCATAGAAGTGAAATGTAATCCCAATAATCAAAACTTAAAACATGAAACTTTGTGGCATACACACATAATCATCATTTCTTGTTAGTCAAGACTCATTTCCAAGACTCTCTTAGTGGACAAAGTCCCTTTCTGAACCGAGTCACCCTCGTTCCAGTCATGTTTCACTGAACCGGTATAACCTACCGTTCCAGCCATGTCTATCTCATGAGATATAAAATCTTTACCCAATGCATTGGAGGGAGATATAGGTCCCACCCATCTCATAATGAAACCCTTCTTTATGTGTGCCACAAAATCATAAACCATACATCATAGCATAACCCATGTAATAAAAATGGGAATCTAAAACATCATGACATCATAAAACAATTCATATAAGATAAAGGAATTCATAAACATAATTCCATCACAACATAATCAAATCAATGTAATAATAGGGATAAAAAACTGAACCCTTTATTATCTTAGATGGAAAATAATTTTGATAAAACACTTGAACTCCATTCTTGAGGAAAATATCCTTTCTTCTTCAAAAACATTTTTCCTTTCTTAACATGTCATAAAACTTTAAACTAAATGAAGTTGATTAAAAATAAACTTGAAAAATTGTAAAGGAAGCTTCTTGGAAATAATGTTTTAAAAATTCATTCATGCCGTATAAGTTAAAAAAACATTCTTCGCGTACTTTTTTCGGAAAATTCAAAAAGTACCTCGTACGAAAAAATGACAAAAGATTCCTTTCATATTCCTTACTAAAAACTCACCGAATGGTAAAATTGGATTTAAACTATTGTAAGTGGATGGAAACAACATTAAATATTTAGGAAACATGGATGTGGATGATAAAGTACACCCCAGTAAATGGCAAAGTAAAAACAATCTCGGATAAAAATGAGATTGTGATATTTTCCCTTACCTTAGGTCTGACTTTCTTTGTAAGTGTCCAAACCTCCTATTTTTGACGCGCCTTCACGTATCCTCCACTTAAAGAACTAAGGATGGTCTTTGAAGAATACCAGGACCTCTAGGATGATACTAGGGAATTGGAGAAGATATTTTGGCAGGGTTTGGCCGAGCATGAACGCTCGAATTGGTGTGTGGAGGAGAGGGAGGAGGTTCCCTTTTATAAGGGAGGAGAGGGGCATCTTAGGAAAATCTCAAAATATTATTTTATATTAAGGTAAAATTCGGTATATAATGGTTCCAAATGGTATTATTTCTAAAATAAAGTCGGGATGGGTCTAAATCCTCTCATACAATATGATTTAGACATGTTTAGGTTATTATTTTAACCTTATCAATTAGATTTAACTCTAAGTTAAATAATTTAACTTTTACTGTGTCTTTTTGTTTTCTTACACTATATTGTTAATAAACATACTATATCAAGCCAAACGAACCCCAAGTTGTTCATTATTAATATATATATCCTTATCTAAGTAATTTGGCCTAACCTTAGATTTTTAGGAATTAAATAACAATTAATAATATAATATTTGTTTTAAAAACTAATTTATGTCAATTTTGACACTATTTGGTACATGATTTTTATGAAATTTCTAACAGAATGATAAGTTCAAACCAGGTTACTTAAATCAACAATAACATGTCATATTAACCTAGAAAATTATTTTAAGTCATAAAAAGTCTCAAATTGCATTTATTTGGGCATTTATAACATCAATTATGTTAATATTTTCTTAAAAAGGTAATTACTGCATCATCGTTGTGTCATAAATAAATTAACTTATTTAAAGTATAAAAATTACAAATAAAATAACATTATGTAGGAAATATTTTTATCTTTCTAATGGATATTTATAGTCTAAATTATATTATGTATAACCCTATATTAAAAATGTTTTAGTAAATAAACATTCATTTTAACTCTTTTAACTCTTCTTTGAATTAAATAATAATAAATGTCCTAATTTAATCCAAGTAGGCCTAAAGGATAATATTTTTCACTTAAGGTTGTTTTTGGTCGAGATACACTTGTCCAATAGGATTAGTACATGTGTTAGGGTAATATTAATATCATTTTTACCCTTAATTACCCTATTTATCTTTAACCGTGGTAAATAAAAGTAAAAATTTACTATTCACCAAAAAATTATTTTCATCTCATTGAACCACATTTTCCTTACTGACATCAACCATGTCTCTCAAATTTTTGAAATTCCATTCACAGAAGCGGAAAAAATTAAGATTTATGAAAAAATTAGTTTTTTTAACTACCACTTAGTAGTTTCACTTTTCATCAAAAATTGAAGTTTTTCAGAAAAATGCCAAAATCTCACCCAAAGATATAATTGATATTCCAAGTTCAAAAATTATTTCTATTTTACAAAATTCCCAACATATAAGTTGCATTAATTAATTTTATAATTAATTTCCACTGTCACATCAAATAGCGTGTTTTTTAAGAGAAATAACTATCAAAAGATTAACATTTGTTTATGTCTGGTGTAAATGTGAAATTACATCCAATGACCAACATTGTATTGAATTGTAAAAATATATTCTAGATATACTTTAAAACCACTCAAATTAATAATTTATCACTATTAATTATTTCGATTAAAAAAGTTGTTTTTAATTAAAATTTAGTAATTTTCACTATTCATCAAAAAGTGAAAGTTATTCGAAAAGTACCAAAATTTCACCCTAAGCTAATTTCGATATTAAAAATCCAAAAATGAATTCTATTTTGATAAATAAAATATACAAAATTCCAAAAAGTGGTTATTACTATTCATAACGGCTAGTTTTAATAATATTTTAATAGCATATTGTTGTTTAATGAAACTTGTTATTGCGTACTACACACGCTATCGAGGAAGGTCGCGTTTGCGTGTAATGGAAGGAAAGTCAAGGATGCGTATTGTGAAATAATATTTTGGTGTAGCATACAACACAAGACATTAATTAAATTAAAAAGAATATTTTTCATAAAATTTCGGCGTGTTACATTCTACCCCCCTTAAAATGAATTTCTCCCTCGAAATTCGTCGGGGTTATAAATGGTTTACTATTCGAAAGTTTCTTTAATAGAAACCTACATCGTAAAAATGAACACCAAAACAAATCTTTAAAAACAAAATTCTGAAACATAATGGTTACCCAAATAAACTAATCAATGGGTTTCCACATAGGTGAAAATATGGATATGGAAGAGAAATCTAACCATCATGTTCTGATGTAGAGTGGTAGAGAACATGGCTATGGAAAATCCAGCAATCACAAATCCATAAATTTGTGACGATCTAGGGTACCATCTGATTCATCGAATATAAGGGCACTAGGACAACATTTTTGGTTTTCAAGATCATTTCCCTAAAGATGAAACATTGAATTAGAATAAATACTTACTTTATTTTGGTAAAATCTCACTGTTGTTCGTGCCTTGAAAAATTTCCACTTCATCTCTTAAATAAATGAAGTTGAATTTGTTATTCGTGTAGTGTTAGCAGATCATGTGATAGAATGATGGGTCATTCCATCTGTCTCAAACAAAAGGTTAGCAAAAATTATATACATAAGTCGATCTATAGTGAAATTAATCATATATGGTTCCTAAAATGGACTTATACTTCATATATCATACTTCTTAATATAATAAAACTAGTTTCTACTAAATAGGGACTTCATGTAGGCCAGTGGTAGGTGATAAAGGCCAGTCGCACTTCGGTTGTGGGTTCGATTCCCACAGCCTTGTCTGACGCGATGGGTTGTCGCCCGTCCTGCAGGTTGTCCTTTTTCTAAAACTATATTACTATAACATCCCATCAATAATATCAAAAAACTTCTATCCTTAAACAATACTAACTTATGTCCAACATAATCCATTCCAATCTTTAGGCTTATCCATAATACTGCAGTCCACTCTCATAACATAGTGAAAACGATTACCAGAGATTTAATACCATCGTTGATCCCCATATAACATAAGATATGTTTTGTTGGTCACATTCCAAACATTCAAAGTCCTTAATCATGTATTCTCTTGAATACCCATTGAAACTTAGTGAAAACATGAATGCAGTTAAAAGTTAACACTTTCCATATATCAAAATACTCAAAATTCTATACACTCAAACCATGATATCACTTAGTCGTTATATCAATCATGAGCTCATAAATATTGTTAAACATTTCATTTTCTCGTTTTCCCTTCATTATGCGCATAATATCTCAATCACATTGAATACCACATTAGACCAATACATAAATATTCCAATACTCCATGATACAACATTATTTTGGAATCCAATTACATAAACACTTAATCATTCCACCAAATTGTTGTCATATTCAACATTGCCAATAGTGATCTCATGTGACTTCCCTTTGTCCTTTGCCTTAAGCGGTTGCTCATGTCGATCATCACTAACCCTTGGATTAGGGCATTTATTAGCATAATGCCCCATTTCCATGCACTTGAAGCATTGAAGTGTTGGATGTGTGTTCTCTGCAGTTTTTTCTTTATTCACATCATTAGAATCCCTTTTTCCATTACTTCGACACTCAGCTGCTCGATGACCTTCTTTTCCACACTTAAAACATTTTCTAGTCCCTTTAAGACAATCTCGACCATGCTTGTTTCCACACTTTGTGCATAAGGAAACATTCATCTTTTTTTCACCATTATTCTGAGATTTCTCCTTGAACTCCATCTTTCGTTTCTTGTCAAAACCATGATATGGATACGTAACACCAACTTCCATTTCTACCTTGATAGCACAACACACAATTTTTTCATAGCTACTGAAGTCTCTTATAGCTAATTCCCTTCAAAGACTTGGTTTTAAGCCACTGAAAAATCGATCAACTTTACTTTCAGGTTGGATGATAATGCCAGATGCATACCTTGCAAGTCTTATAAAATTTGCTTCGTATATACCAACAGATTCATCATCCTTCTACTTCAGCTCAAAAAACTCCTTTTCCATCTTTTTTCGAAGAATACGAGGGAAGTACTTACTGAAAAACAAGTTATTGAACTCATCCCATTCCATGGACTCAATTTCATCTCTTGGCCTCGTATTCTTGATAAGATTCCACCATTGATCAGCTTCACCTTCCAAAAGATATACCGCTAAGATGACTTTATCATGTTCAGAAGATTGAAGAACTGAAAATAACTTTTCGGTGGTACTGATCCATTGTTTAGGAACAAGTGGATCGGAAGTCCCACTGAAAGAAGGTGGACGTTGCCTCATGAAGGACTCAATAGAATATTGTTCCCTTCTCTGCTCATTTGGAAGTCTAGAATGATTCATAGCTTGTGTAAGGATAGCAATAAGATTTTGCACTCCATCTACCATAACATTTGTTTGTTCAGGAGGATAATCATTACATTGTCCATTGCATTGATCAACACGGTTCCTTCGGGTTCCATCCATCATCTAAAACCCAAAAAGAATAGTGTGCGAGGCAAAAATCATGCTAGGAAAAACAACATAATAAAGGGTGAGTACCTTCAATATCTAACATCTTAGGTTTAATTCTATGATCATTAGCGTAGTTCTAGCACTATAACCTATACGTATACTTAACCTTAGGGACATCCCTAGACATACCTTAGAAATATATCTAGGGATCTCACTAACATTTTCGCATCCTATTTTCCAATGTTTGACTAAGCCTTTCCTCTGACACCAACTGTAGAAACCCAAAGCATATCGTACATAGATATTACATTACTTTTTTAGAATACTTAGTACATAACAAAACACACACACAAGGACCATTATAGTTTACTGTCTTCGGAAACTCGAAATAAAATCTTCTAATCGGGGTGAAAGATCTTCTTTTTTTTTCTAAAACCTTTCTTTATATATTGGGGAAAATAAAACACAAAAGGGTGAGCTCAAATGCTCAGTAAGGGTAAACAAAAGAAATATCAATCACATCATATACATAAGAATACAGCTTTTGGAAATCTTAACCTGCAAAAGAACTCATAATATCATAACATGGGATAAATCATAGAAGTGAAATGTAATCCCAATAATCACAACGTAAAACATGAAACTTTGTGGCATACACACATAATCATCATTTCTTGTTAGTCAAGTCTCATTTCCAAGACTATCTTAGTGGACAAAGTCCCTTTCTGAACCGAGTCACCCTCATTCCAGTCCCGTTTCACTGAACCGGTATAACCTACCATTCCAGCCATGTCTATCTCATGAGATATAAAATCTTTACCCAATGCATTTGAGGTAGATATAGGTCCCACACACCTCATAATTAAACCATTATTATGTGTGCCACAAAATCATAAACCATACATCATAGCATAACCCTTGTAATAAAAATGGGAATCTTAAACATCGTGACATCATAAAACAATTCATATAAGATAAAGGAATTCATAAAAATATTCCATCACAACATAATCAAATCAATGTAATAATAGGGATAAAAAAAGAATCCTTTTTTATCATAGATGGAACTTAATTTTGATAAAACACTTGAACTCCATTCTTGAGGAAAATATCCTTTCTTCTTCAAAAACATTTTTCCTTTCTTAACATGTCATACAACTTTAAACTAAAAGAAGTTGATTAAAAATAAACTTGAAAACTTGTAAAGGAAGATTCTTGAAAATAATGTTTTAAAAATCCATTCATACCATATAAGTTAAAAAAACATTCTTCGCGTACTTTTGTCGGAAAATTCCAAAAGTACCTCGTACGAAAAAACGACAAAAGATTCCTTTCATATTCTTTACTAAAAACTCACCGAAGGGTAAAATTGGATTTAAACTATTGTAAGTGGATGGAAACAATATTACATATTTAGGGAACATGGATGTGGATGTTAAAATACACCCCAGTAAATGCAAAATTAAAAACAATCTCGGATAAAAATGAGATTGTGATATTTTCCCTTACCTTAGGTCCGACTTGCTTTGTAATTGTCCGAACCTCCTCTTTTTGACGCGCCTTCACTTATCCTCCACTTAAAGAACTAAGGATGGTCGTTGAAGAATAACAGGACCTCTAGGATGATACTAGGGAAGTGGAGAAGAGATTTTTGCAGGGGTTGGACGAGCTTGAATGCTCAAATTGGTGTGTGGAGGAGAGGGAGGAGTTTTCCTTTTATAAGGGAGGAGAGGGGCATCTTAAGAAAATCTCAAAATATTATTTTATATTAAGGTCAAATTCGGTTTATAATGGTTCCAAATGGTCTTATTTAGAATATAAAGTGGGTATGGGTCGAAATCCTTTCATCCAATAGGATTTAGACAAGTTTAGATTATTATTTTAACCTTATCAATTAGATTTAACTCTAAGTTAAATAATTTAACTTTTACCGTGTCTTTTTGTTTTCTTACACTATATGGTTAATAAACTTACTATATCAAGCAAAACGAACCACAAGTTGTTTATTATTAATATATATATCCTTATCTAAGTCATTTGGCCGAACCTTAGATTTTTAGGAATTAAATAACAATTAATAATATAATAATTTTTTTAAAAACTAATTTATGTCAATTTTTACACTATTTGGTACATGATTTTTATGAAATTTCTAACAGAATGATAAGTTTAAACCAAGTTACTGAAATCAACAATAACATGTCATATTAACCTATAAAATTATTGTAAGTCATAAAAAGTCTCAAATTGCATTTATTTGGTCATTTATAACATCAATTATGTTAATATTTTCTCAAAAAGGTAATTACTGCATCACCGTTGTGTCATAAATAAATTAAATTATTTAAAGTATAAAAATTACATATAAAATACCATTATGTAGGAAATCTTTTTATATTTCTAATAAATATTTGTAGTCGAAATTATATTATGTATAACCCTATATTAAAAATATTTTAGTAAATAAAAATTTATTTTAACTCTTTTAACTCTTCTT
Source organism: Viscum album (assembly GCA_963277665.1). Taxonomy (NCBI): domain Eukaryota; kingdom Viridiplantae; phylum Streptophyta; class Magnoliopsida; order Santalales; family Viscaceae; genus Viscum; species Viscum album. The sequence continues at coordinate 566,137,327 of OY728162.1, forward strand.
TGAATTAAATAATAATAAATGTCATAATCTAATCCAAGTGGGACTAAATGATAATATTTTACACTTAAGGTTGTTTTTGGTCAAGATACACTTTTCCAATAGGATTAGGACATGTTTTAGGGTAATATTAATATCATTCTTACCCTTAATTACCCTATTTACCTTTAACCGTGGTAAATAAAAGCAAAAAGTTAATATTCACCAAAAATTATTTTCATCTCATTGAACCACATTTTACTTACTGACAACAACCGTGTCTCTCGTATTTTTGAAATTCCATTCACAGAAGCGGTAAAATTAATATTTATGAAAAAATTAATTTTTTTAACTACCACTTAGTAGTTTCACTATTCATCAAAAATTGAAGTTTTTCAGAAAAATGCCAAAATTTCACCCAAAGCTATAATTGATATTCCAAGTTCAAAAATGATTTCTATATTACAAAATTCCCAACATATAAGTTGCATTAATTAATTTTATAATTAATTTCCACTGTCACAACAAATAGCGTGTTTTTTAAGAGATAATAACTATCAAAAGATAAACATTTGTTTATGTCTAGTGTAAATGTGAAATTACATCCAATGACCAACATTGTATTGAATTGTAAAAATATATTCTAGATATACTTTAAAACCACTCATATTAATAATTTATCACTATTAATTATTTCGATTAAAAAAGTTTTTTTAAATTAAAATTTAGTAATTTTCACTATTCATCAGAAAATGAAAGTTATCCGAAAAGTACCAAAATTTCACCCTAAGCTAATTTCGATATTACGAATCCAAAAATGAATTCTATTTTGAATAATAAAATATAAAAAATTTCAAAAAGTGGTTATTAGTATTCATAATGGCTAGTTTTAATAATATTTTAATAGCATATTGTTGTTTAGTGAAACTCGTTATTGCGTACTACACACGCTATCGAGGAAGGTCGTGATTGCGTGTAATGGAAGGCAAGTCAAGGATGCGTGTTGTGAAAGCTTCTTTTGGTGTAGCATACAACACAATACATTAATGAATTTAAAAAGAATATTTTTCATAAAATTTCGGGGTGTTACAATGATGTAAATCTCCGATATATTATATGTGAGTTTTTAATATTCTATGAATGGTTAGGTTAACCTTTTTCCCATTCATGTGAAGGAGTAGTGGCCATAGATAGTGTTGTAACACAGCAGGCACTTGCTTTGAGAAACCATGATGCTAACACATGTGCGACATTAATGTTGTGTGAATAGAACATGTTTCTCATCCGACCATGTAAATAAAACCTACATTTTTATTTTCTCTTTTCTCCAATACCCATATCATGCATGTTGAAATCTAACATGTCCATCCACGGAATCCTTTCTTCCCTGTCCTCTGTCCAGACTCTGATCAAACCACCATAAATTATGTTGGATAGACAATAGTAAGCACTCTAATATGATTCCTTCCTTCGTTAGTTTATCTCACAATCTGTGGTGTGACCTTCATATAGGATATTTTTCTATACATTTTATAAATTCATCTAATTTTATATTTTCTTATGCTCTATCCCAAATAAAAATCTGACACAATATGAGTGTTCATCTATCACCATTATGTAGGTTTTCTATAAAATTTACCTATAGTATATTTTACAAATTTTTATGCATTTTAGTGGACATTGTACCTTCTATACAATGGCCCTAGAATTGATCGATATATTAAATTAATTAATGAACATGAATTTTATTCCCTTTTAGAAAATTTCTATTGTGGTATATTATCATCCCCAACCCAATCCACCTCTATGGTCGGTTCATTAAACTACCCCTAAACTACACCCTCCCCATTTGGTTTGTGTGAGGATGCCACTTGTTCATGGAGGCCTTTGTAAAATTAATTAGATATTGAAGGGTTGATAAAATATTGATCCTAACATCAACTGTGACCAACGTAGTCAAATTGTTAGTTTAAATGACGAAATAATAATGGGATCTATGATCTCTTGTCTTACACTAATTTATATGGATTGTTTCACTGGGGAATGGAGAGTAACATTTCCTCTTGAACTATATTATTACTTTTTTAATATTGGACATGGTGGTATGGAATCAAATAGGGTTAATTCACAATGTTACCGATTATTATTATTATTATGGAATCAATTTTGAATACCATTATAGAATGCAGAAGGGGGATCGAGGTATGGAACCTATGATAGTTATATTTATATATCTAATTATTTGAATGACTCGGCCATGGGAGATACGTTCCAAGACCATGTTGGTCTTCCTTATTCAGAGATCACCTTAGATGACTTCCTTATCCTCAAGGGGGATTCCATGGTCTCTCTCATTTGGTAATCACCCATGTATATATGACACTTTATTGGTATATGGTTTATGATAAATATTGTGGTTACCAGAATATTTCATTATTAAGTACTGGAACATTCCTTTAAATATCCTTCCTTTCTTTATATCATTTATTCTTGTACATGAATATAAATGACAATAATTTTTTACCCTAACATATTATACCTAAACACATTTATAGATTTTATAAACATACTGGATTTTTTTAGAATTCATTGGGGGTTCATACTAAGAATATCTCACACCCTATTCAGGCCACCATTTGGTACATATAAAGACTTCATGGATGGTTATTTGGAAAATGGAAAGAACCTTGTCATTGATAATTGATTTTTCATAGTGTAGGAACCTTAGAGAAAAGGATTTATCCTTGGCTCATTATACATAGCGAAATATTTTGGAATTTTTTTTATTAATTTATAGTATTTGATTCCTACTACCATGCATTATATTTTCACTTTTCTTAGTTCCATGAAATTATCATCATTGTATATATGACATTGAAAATTTATTTTATGCGCTTATTATATTTGGATGTTTCTCTAACACAATTATTCATTTATTATTTTTTAACTATTATTATTCATTAAACCAATGTGTCACCCTAAGAATATGAGGTTATAGTCTATGCACCATACCATAATTGATCATCACTACTTGTTATAAGCCTATATAAAATTGGTTGGTGTTCTTGAGGCCATGTGTCCAACTGGGTTGGGTTATTTATGAGTGAACTGGATCCAGTACATTATGAATTAGTATCAGAGGGTTCTTCCTTTTGACTTACTATTAGGGTTATTAGACAGGAGACATGGATATGTTTTAATTTAGTTACGATCTTGTGTCTAGGAGTATCAAACCCACATACTGTGAAAGAGACAATTTTCTTATAATGAAAATTCTTATTTAGAATTATTTATATTAATGTTTTATTTATTTTATTATTGGTTGAATAAGATAACAAGTTTTATTTATTATTGTTGATATGGATTTTATCTTTATCCCAGGACATGTTTGGCAAAGAGGTAGTGTCACATGCATCATTATATGAACATGGGGATGGAAATGTCCTTCATTTTTCCTTATCGTGTTTACTTACATCATTTATTTTCTGTATTATATTCTCAGTGCCTTGATATTTATATATTTTGATATTATTCCAATGATTTATAAAGGGTTAAAATAATTTGAATAATTAAATTTTCTACATCAACCTAAATGTTTTTTTTTCACATTTATATTTATGATGGATCCTTAATGAGACAATTAGGCTGAGTTTGATTCATGGACCATTGGTCACATGATCTAAAATGTTAGTTGGTTTCAATTAGATTTAATGGAATTAAACGTTAAAGAGTTTGTGTTCACCAGTAAATTAACAATGGTTATACATCTTATTAAAACAAAAAAATTCCTAGTTTTAGTTACATAATTTATGATTTATAATCTATAAATCCTATGACCTTATAAATCTGGAATGATAAATGACTCTAACAATACCATGATATATATATATATATATGAAAATATAAATATTATAAAGAGACACTTATAAATAGTTTACTTATAAATCATAATGGAAATGATTTTAATTAAATACTGATTCCAATTTCATATTAAATAGTTTTTCAAAAATAACCTAAAATTGAAATGCTATATATATAAACCCGTAATTTGATATTGATATCTTGACCAAGACCCAACCATAGTATTGGTCAATAATTATTATATCTATTTATTTTTTATAATCATAATTATATAACCAATACCATTCTTGGAGATCATGTAGAGAGGTGTCAGATATCATATTGGAAGGCCTATGTCAATCCTATTATTATATAATTCATATTTCAACTATAAAATCTATTCTAATGTATGTTCATGGAATTATAGATATATTTCACCATGAATTCCAGTAGATATTTTCCACTATGGATGAAAAGACCATGAAATGGAGGATGTGGGCCCTGAGACACTAGTGTTGCCTCATATTGACATGCATTTTGAACCTCCGTCAAATCACGATATAGGCAGCGATTCACAATTTCAAGATGGTTTCACGTTATTAGTATAGTCGATACAAGAATCTCTATAACCATTCACTTATATGAAGTACTTTACATGGGAGTATCAACACAAACATAAATTTTGTTTCATGGGGGTAGTGGTCCCCTCACTACAGAGTTTTCTCTTGATATTGGTTGTGCACTGTGTTGTATTTGTTGCCAATAAGGTGTCAAGGATTGAATGGATGACAAGGAGTGTCAATATGTGAATGAAAAAGGAGGTTATGGTGATGGTGATGTTGTCAATAAGATGTCAAGGTTTGAATGGATGACAAGGAGTGTCAAAATGTTGATGACAAAGGAAGATGTCAAGGATTTAATGGATGACAAGGAGTGTCAATATGTGAATGGAAAAGGAATTAATGGTTATGGTGATGATTGGTGAATGGCCATGGTACTAAGAATCTTGTCACTTTGGAGAATCACTAAGTGGCATAAGAGGTAATTGTTGAAACAATCTCCATACAAAATCAGATGATTGTTGAGCTGATCTTAAGTTCAAATAACTTGTATCAAAAGATACAATGTAACAACATTGTTAGAAGTCCATGAATTGTCTTAATAATGCATGAGGAGATAAAGAAGTGTCATCCACAATCACTAAGTGGATGATTAATGAAAAATGGTTCGATCCACAATCACTAAGTGGATGAGGATTGAAAGGAGAACCATCCACATCACTAGGTGGATGAAGTGAAGGATATCCATCCAACATACTAAGTGGATGAAGTTAAGATGAACCATCCACATCTACTAAGTGGATGAAGTGGTTTGAAGAAGACCATGCAATATCTTATAGTGCATGGGGATTTGAAGATGATCCAACCTCATCTCTGATTGAATCATTGAAGAACACTGAAGAAACATTTTATTCACGAGTAATGGTTGAAGAAGAACCTTCGGGGATTCCCATTTAAGTGAAGATAAAAGGTTGAGAAGAGTATAGAATTCTAATGAAGAAGAGGTGGTGAAGGAGAGGAGAATGTCATGAAGAAGACTTGTTCCTACTTGGTTATTTAACCAAGTATACAAGGTGGGGCTTATGCAAAAAATATGCCAACTATTGGGAGAGACTTAGGGCCTCAACCCAAGGCACATGTGGGACTAGTTCACTTTTCCCTTGGGGAAACCGCAGGGGCCAGCCCAATAGCGGTCGGGCTGTGTGTAATCCCGAGCCACATGGAGGTAAATCCCGCGCAGCGTGGGAACCAAGGGTTCACCCGTGAAGGAGCATAGTGGGCGCTAGAGAATGCACGAAGGAGCATAGTGAGTGCTAGAGCGTGCCTGCAAGAGAACCGGTGCGGGGCTGAATCAGACGGGGGAGAGGAGAATTCTGATCCGGTGTTGGGAGAAGTTATTTATTAAACCGTGCAAGAACCGTGGCACATTTCTATGTGGGACAAGTTTTTAAAATGCGGAGGAAATCCTGGCCAATCATCCGATCGCGCGTCTGATCGTTGTCGTCCATCTCATCTGGGGCACTTCCTTATAATCACAGCCGTCTGCGATCATTAAACTTGGATCCAATAGTTTTGGCATCGTCTCCTATCTCTCGTTGAACCGAGCACTCCCCGTGATGCCTCCTGTGAACCAGAGGCACCCGAGTGATGTATATGGAGCTCCCGGCTGCCTCTGATGAAGCTGTTGCCTCTAGTGTGTTTGTATCCTCTTCACAAACACATGCATGTGTTAAAAGTCGCATGCATGAAATGAGATAAAGAATTTGAACTCGTCCGAGACAAATGGAGTTGCCAAGGCCACATGGAACCGTGCGAGATTCATGCATGAGAATCATCCATACGATCATGAATCCGCACACCAAGAATGAAAGATCCAGTGGTTGAAAAATAAATAGGAAACACCCGAGATATGAGGCATATGTTGAACGTGGGTTGAATGTTTTTAAAGAACCAAATATCTTAGTTATTCAAAAGAATAAATCTCAGAAGATTCATGGACGGATCTTGAACATCCTCTGCATATAAGAGGAGGAGCTGTTTCCTTAAAGAAAGCTTCTGATCAGTTGAGAAAAAAGGAGGTCCCGCGAAGTTCCTAGCCTCACAAAGTTCGAAACTCCATGCACAAACTGAGTGGAAGAACAGTCCAGAGCCACCCGAGGCTCCGAGAGACCCTTTTGAGCAACCCCTGTGCGAAAGAAGTTTGGGAGGAGGCCACCCTGCGTGCTCCCCTGCGCGACAGGGAAGAAGTCGGGCCTTGCGCGCCCGCTTCCAGCAACACATGCGCGGTAGCAAGTGGCCGAACCATGCACACCATTTTTGCCCATGAAATCTCGCGGTAGGAGGAAGCCACCATGCCACCTGTATGGTAGGAGGGATCTGCCACACCTGCGAGGCATAAGGAGTTGCTACGCCACCCACGCGGTAGAAGCCACTCCCACACCCTGCGCGGTTGAAGGCATGAGTTGGCTGCATCCTTGCACGCCCTCCTTTGAAGTGGTGTTGAAGTGGAAGGCCACACCCACATGGGTTTATGTGTGTGTGCACGGGTTGAATAAGGAAGGCCGTGTGTGCAGAGTGGAGAGGAAGGCCACAACATATTTTGGTTGTGTGTGTGCAAGTGGAGGAAGGCCGCACCATCTTTGAGTGTGTGTGTGTAATGAAACAAGAAGGCCGAAGCCTTAGTGTGTGCACAAGTGAAGGATCCATGCCTCTTGTGTGTTCCCAAGTGAAGGAAGAAGATACATGCATATCCATGCATGTATTAATAAGTGAAAAAGTGGGTGAAAACCTTGTGAATTAAGAGACAAGGAGAAATTCACACAAAAGAACAACACACAATTTGGTGTGTGTGAGAAAGAATAAAAGAGTGTGACTCTAAGAAGAAGGTGTGTGTGCTAAAATAGATTACACCCTTTAAGGTTTTATCACACCAAGAAGAAAACGGGAGAGCATGCTTGCAATGCATGCTAATGCACACGTAAACAAGGTTTAAATCATTGTGTTTGAATTTGAGAAGTCCAAGAACAAAGGTTCTTCAAGATATTTGAGATTCCATGCGAGTCATGCATGAAGATTGAGATACCATGCAAACATTTCATGAAGATTAATATATGCAATGAACTCAGTGCATGAAGATGGATTGAAGAGAGACAGAAGCCAGACTGAAGGTAAAGACATCATTTATCTGAGTTTTTCAGTAGTTGAGAAGTCCAAGAAGATTGAGTAGGCATACTCAGTGGAGGAACAAAATTTCCCAATCAATATTCTTGAAGACAGAGGCCAGGTCATCCTTAGAATAAGGAGAAAAATCCTGATCAATGAAGAGGAGTCCTAATCACCACAAGTGATCAAAAGAAGTGAGAAAGGCCAGAAGACCTTATCCCAGGCTATTGAAGACTCTTGAAGAACGTTGAAAGAAGAAGAGCCACTTGTGTGACTCGAGGAGCCAGGAGAAGACCCCCTATGAGACTCAAGGTGGAGAAGTCTTTTGTGGAAGATGAATCTGGCCAGTGGGACTCTAGTGACACTGTGGGATGCAGTATAAAGACCCTCCTGTGGGACTCAGGAGAGATATAGTGTGACTATGTACTGACCATTGTAATTGTGAAAGATTATAGTAGAGAATCCATGTTGGGGTGCTTAACCAACATGTCAAGGATGTACACCTTTTGATCTGAACCTTGTAAATCCTTTTGTCGTGTGCCTTTACATTTACTGAATCACTTGAGGAAAGGTTGTGAGATACAAGAAGAGTGGATCAAGGCCTTAAAAATCCATATAGGTTTAATTGATAAAGAATCAATTAGTAAAAAGTTCAAAAGGATCATTGATTCACCCCCTCCCCCTCTCAGTGATCGCACTGACCTGGGCACTTCAACTCGTATCAGAGGGAGGTTGCCTCTAAAATATCCAAGGGAGTCTTTATGAAGTGAAGATTTGGGGAAATGATCAAATACCATCAAATGAAGATATCTGCCAAGACTCAGAAAAATAGAAAGAAGAAACATGCCAAGAAGATGAAGAAGAAGTTCACTACTAATAAAGAAACACCTTCTATTGGAGGTAATCTGAAAGTCACAATAGATGAAAATTCCTTTTATCACTCTTCTAATGAATCCTGCTCTAGTTGTGATGATGATGGAACAATCAATGATCTTATAAATGCACTCAAATATCTTCCGAAGACAGTCCCCAGGGAAGTGGAAAAGTGTATTAATACAAGATTCAATGATCTTCAAGAAGAAAAATTACAGTTAGAATAAGAAGCTAGTTCTATGGAAGATCATTTATAAAGAAGGGTTGGCATAACCAACACTCTCACAAAGCTAGTGAAGTCCAAATATGAAACCATTTCCCTTTGTAGTAAAATAATTGATGATGTCACTAGATAACTACAAAGAAGCATTTGTGAGAAATAATTCTTTGAGATAGTGTTTAAAGAAGTTTTCCATGCGCTGGAAAAGAGGCACAGAGTTTTAATGGTTGTCAAAGATGCTCAACTAGAAGAAAAAGTAGAAAGCGAAATATCTACCAAGAAGAAGGTACCATCCATCCCATATTGTACTAATGATTCTAAATGTGTTTCCAAAAAAAGTGAAAGATTGAAGAATTACTCTAAACAAGTATGGATAAAGAAGATGAAAAAAGAGATCTCTCCTGAAAAGACACAACAATTCAAAAGAAAGATCCAACACTCAGAAAAAGTCAAGAAGACAAGATTTGCTCGTCAATGTTGGTGCAGCAACAGATATGGGAATTTTGAAATGGATTGTTGGTACAATCCTATAAATGTTAAAGCACAAAGGAAGACCATGAAAATGGGGAGAAATCCGGAGAAGAATAAGAAACATCCACATGTCTAGAAACATCTGTTTAATGCAAACAGATTTGGAATGTTTGATAACATCTGGGATGAATGCAAAAGTGGACACGAGAATAATACATACCAATCTCCAAATGCTTCCAATGCGTAAAAGAATATAAGGCCATAGAACCTGGCTGAGAAAGAAGAAGTATCCTTGGGAAGCCATAAGAATAATGTTGAAAATTCTCCCAAGAAGATTTTGAAAAAGAAAGAGAAGTCCTTGGATTCCAAATCCAAGAAGGGTGATGCATCCAGAAGGACCACCAAGAAAATATTATTCTACTACGAAAAGAAAGTTCATACCATGGGTCTTTGTAAACAATCCATGGAACTAAATAGGATCAAACTACACTCAATGGGAAATCAATCCAGAAGAAGAAGCAGGGATTGATTGAAAATTAGCGGTCTAATAACGGTAACATAAAAGCATCAAAGGAACAATGTGGAACATCCAAATCTGAAGCCTCACTTATAAATGAAATATTAATCATATGGCTAGAAGATTTGGAAAGAATGAGAAAGGAAGAAAATTCACATGCCAAATCTTGTGCAAAAGGAAACAAAATATTTCACACGAAGATGAAGTTTTGTGTATGAGGTGCAATAAAGATGGTCATATTAGTAATAAATGCATGACACTCATTCCAGCTCAAAATTATTTATTCAAGAGAATAAAGATTGCACCAGGATATTCTAGTGCTCAGAAAGCACTTAGAAAGATATGATTCACACACAAAGAAGTTGAAGAGGTGTTAAGATCCACACCAGCACAAACATCATTGAAGATCAAATGTGCAAGTGTGAATAATGGAAAAGTGGAACATCTCGGTTGATATAATCTTATAAACCTTGTTTTTTAAACTAATGAACCAAGGAGGTTCCATATTATACCCTAATCACTGATATATACATGTTCTTACATTTCAGGGAGTTGAAGGTGATGATCACTCTCAAATTGAGAATGGCATGGATAGAATGGAGTGCACCCCTCAAGGGGGAGCCAATCTGTAGAAGATGATATTTTGGGATTCATATCATCTTGTGAAAAATAAAGGTATTCCAATCACACCTTCATCCCTTGTTTCCTAATTGTATTTAACATGTCAATTAAGGGGGATTAATTGATTGAAGACAAATGGAAGAAAGGGAGAGCTTTATCTTTGCACCTAAGAATTATAATGAGTTTGGTAAAATATGTGCAGGATTTAGAAATTCATTGATATATCTGAAAAATTTCATCCCCTTGAATCCTAAGATTGATCTGACATGTATATTGAATAGTGGACAACATTGAATTCCTCGGTTACATCACTCTTTTTTCTACATCGGGTTAGCCCATGTAGACTTAGAGATTATTTACTAAAGGCTCTTTTCTAAAGTGAACATGTGACATCATCCCTGTCTTAGTGATTTTCAAGAAGATGCTATTCAAAGGAAGGAAGAAATGTTTTGAAGAGAACCACACCACACCTTTTCATTTGGTTGCTAATAAGGGGAAGAAAATCTTGGCACACATATTTACCCATTCATATGTGCTCTAGTGATATTGACAACAAATACAAAGGGGGAGATTGTTGTGCACTGTGTTGCATTTTTTGTCAATAAGGTGTCAAGGATTGAATGGATGATGAGGAGTATCAATATGTGAATGAAAATGGTGGTGATGGTGATGGTGATGTTGTCAATAAGATTTCAAGGATTTAATGGATAACAAGGAGTGTCAATATGTGAATGACAAAAGAAGATGTCAAGGATTGAATGGATGACAAGGAGTGTCAATATGTGAATGACAAAGGATGTAATGGTGATGGTGATGATTGGAGAATCACCATGGTACTAAAAAGCATGTCACTTAGGAGAATCACTACGTGTCATAGGAGGTAATGGTTGAAACGCTCTCCATAAAATATCAGATGATTGTTGAGATGATGTTATGTTCAAAGAACTTGTATCAAGGAGATACAATGTCACAACATTGTTAGAAGTCCATGCATTGTCTTCACAATGCATGAGGAGATAAAGAAGTGTCTTACACAATCACTAAGAGGATGAGGAATGAATAAGGGTTCCATCCACAATCACTAAGTGGATGAGGAATGAAAGGAGAACCATCCACATCACTAGGTGAATGAAGTGAAGGAGATCCATCCATCTTACTAAGTGGATGAAGTTAAGATGAACCATCCACAACTACTAAGTGGATGAAGTGGTTTGAAGAAGACCATGCACTATCTCTTAGTGAATGAGGATTTGAAGATGATCTATCCTTATCTCTTATTGAATCATTGAATAACACTGAAGAAACATTTGATTCAAGAGTAATGGTTGAAGATGAACCTTCGGGGATTCTCTTTTATGTGAAGAATACAGGTTGAGAGGAGTATAGAATTATAATGAAGAAGAGGTGGTGAAGGAGAGGAGAATGGTATGAAGAAGACTTGTTCATACTTGGTTATTTAACCAAATATACAAGGTGAAGCTTATGAAAAAAATATGCCAAGTATTGGGCTAGCCTTAGGGCCTCAACCCAAGGCACATGTGGGACTAGGTCACCACGCCCATGGGGAAGCCACTGGGGCCATCCCAATATAGGTCAGGCTGTGTGTAAGCCCGAGCCACACAGAGGTCAAGCCCGCGCAGTGTGGGCACCAAGGGCGCGCCTGTGAAGGAGCATAGTGGGTGCTAGAGTGCGCCCGGAGGATCATAGTGGACGCTAGAGCGCGCCCGAAGGAGAACCGATGTGGGGCGGCACCGAAGGGGGGAGAGGAGAATTCTGAGCCGATGTTGGGAGGAGTATTTTTATTAAAACGTGCAGGAACCGTAGCATGTTTCAATGTGGGATGAGTTTTTATAATGTGGAGTAAATCCTGGCAACTCATCCAATCACGCGTCTGATCGCTGCCGTCCCTCTCATCTGTGGCACGGCGTTATAATCACAGCGATCTGCAATCATTAAACTCAGATCCAATGGTTGTGGCATCGTCTCCTATCTCTCACCGAGCCGAGGACTCCCCACGATGCCTCCTGCAAACCAGAGGCACCTGAGTGATGTATATGGAGCTCTCGGCCACCTCTGATGAAGCTGTTGCCTCTAGTGTGTTCGTATCCTCTACACGAACACATGCATGCGTTAAAAGTCACATCCATGCAAAGAGATAAATAATTCAAACTCAGCCGAGGCAAACAGAGTTACCGAGGCCACGTGGAACTGTGTGAGATTCATGCATAAGAATCGTCCATACGATCATGAATCCACACACCAAGAACGAAAGATGTCGTTGTTGAAAAAGATAAAGGAAACACCCGAGATATGTAGCATATCATGAACGTGGGTTGAATGTTTTTAAAGAACCGAATATCTTGATTATTCAAAGGACTAAATCTAGGACAATTCATGGACGGATCATGAACATTCTCTACATATAAGAGGAGGAGCCGATTCCTTAAAGGAAGCTGCTGATCACTTTAGAAAAATGGAGGTCCTGCGAAGCTCCTAGCCTCGTGAAGTTCGAAGCTCCGCGCACAACCTGCGTAGAAGAACAGCATGGAGCTACTCGAGCTCTGAGAGACCCTTTTGTGAAACCCCTACATGAAAAATTTTAGGAGGAGGCCACCATGCACGCTCCCCTGCGCGACAGGGAACAATCGGGGCCTTGCGCGCCCGCTGCCCACAACACTTGATTGGTAGAAAGTGGATGCACCATGCGCACCCTCTATTCCCACGAACTCTCGCAGCAGGAGGAAGCCATCGCGCCACCTGTGTGGTAGGATAGATCTGTCGCACCTGCGAGGCAGAAGGAGTTTTTTCACCACCTGTGTGGTAGAAGCCACTCTTGTACCCTGCGTGGTTTAAGTCAGGAGTTGGCTGCATCCTTGAACGACCTTCTTTTAAGTGGTGCTGAAGTGGAAGGCCACACCCACATGAGTTTATGTGTGTGTGCACGGGTTGAAGAAGGAAGGCCGTGTGTGAAAAGTGGATAGGAAGACCACAACATTTCTTGGTTGTGTGTGTGTAGGTGGAATAATTCCACACCATAATTGTGTGTGTGTGTGTGTGTGCAAAGAAACATGAAGGCTGAAGCCTTAGTGTGTGAACAAGTGAAGGAGGCCATACCCATTCTGTGTGCCCATGTAAAGGAATAAGATATATTCATGTCCATGCATGTATGAATAAGTGAAAAAGTAGGTGAACACCTTGAGAAGAAAGAGAGAAGGAGAAATTCTCACTAAAGAACAATACACAATTTGGTGTGTGTGAGAAAGAATAAAAGAGTGTGACTCTAGGAAGAAGGTGTGTATGCTAAAAGAGATTAAACCTTTTAAGGGTTTATCACACCAAGATGAAATGGGGAGAGCATGATTGCAATGAATGCACATACACACGTAAACAATGTTTAAATCATTGTGAGTGAATTTGAGAAGTCCAAGAAAAAAGGTTCTTGAAGATATTTGAGATTCCATGTGAGTCATGCATGAAGATTGAGATTCCATGCAAACATTGCATGAAGATTCAGTGATTCCATGCACTCAGTGCATGAAGTTGCATTTAAGAGACACTAAAGCGAGAAAGAAGTTAAAGACATCATTTATTTGAGTTTTTCAGTAGTTGAGAAGTCCATGTTGATTGAGTTGTCATACTCAGTGTAGGAAAAAAAATTTCTAATCAATATTCTTGAAACCAGTGCTCGGGTCATCATTAGAAGAAGGAGATAAAGCCCAAGAAAAGAAGAGGAGTCCTAATCACCACAAGTGATCAGAAGAAGTGAGCAAGGCCAGTAGACCTTATCTATGGCCGTTGAAGACTCTTGAAGAGCATCAAAAGAAGAAGAGATACTCATGTGACTCAAGGAGCCAGGAGAAGACACCCTATGAGGGTTAGGGTGGAGAAGTCTTCAGTGGAAGCTGAAGCGGGCCGGTGGGACTCTGGTGACACTATGGGATACAGTATAAAGATCCTCCTGTGGGACTCAGGAGAGATACAGTGTGACTTTGTACCAACCATTGTAATTGTGAATGATTATAGTGGAGAATCCTTGTTGGGGTGCTTATCCCACATGGCAAGGACGTAGGCCTTTGGAGATGAACCTTGTAAATCCTTGTGTCATGTGCCTTTACGTTTACTGCATCACTCGAGGAAAGGCTGTGAGATACAAGAAGAGTGGATCGATGCATTAACAATCCAAAGAGGTTTAATTGAAAAAGAATAAATTAGTAAAAAGTTCAAAAGGATCACAGATTCACCCCCTCCCCCTCTCAGTGATCACACTGATCCGGGAACTTCATATTGTTTTATCTATCATTAAGAATATAGAGATTTTCTCGGTAAGGTATGGTTATGATCATAGATTATATGCATTCTGGATCCACTAATCATTAATGGGATCCCCTAAACCAATAAAATCAACACCATGAAACTATTTGGAGAGATTTCAATCCAGATTCTATGACAATTTTTTCCCTAACTCTTCATGGCAAGATCAATCAAGGAAGTATATACACTTTGACAGTTGTATCGTGTATATATTGTATTATTTGGACCATTTCACAAAACTTGTGCGGCGTCTTGAACCTAGCTCAATACTGAGTAGTTAAAATCAGTCATTCAAAGGGCCCAATTATTCCTCCTTATACGCTAGAGGTTTCCAACTAGTACTGATGACATAGAGTGTAAAAATTAGGAGATGAAGCCCTATTTCTATAGTGAATCATGTAATAGATAATAATAGTGAATTAATAGTGGAATTTTAATAACATTAATATTTAATGATTAAATAAAATGATTATGTTTGGAAGAAAAAAACTATAAAAAAACTATATAATATAAGAAAAATGATGCAATTTCATGTATCTATAAATGAAAAAACATGCATATATAGAATCAGGAAGATAGGTAAATAAGTGATATACAAAAGAGTAAAAAATAAAAAAACTATCCATGCATTTGGAGTACTAGCCTGGTCAAATGCAACCGAGCTCTCATCCCTATCCATGAATGTTATGATTCCAATGCAAGATGCTTCCCCTTATACACACACTTAAAATCATACAATTGTTTTGGATACCTATAGTAGTACAAATAGGGTGTGAGATAAATCTCAAACGGGAATCTCCAATGTATTCTATAAAATATTTTCTGAGAAAATAAACTAAAATAGTGTGTAGCTATATAAAACTGAAGTAATTATAAAATAATAACACATACCTACTACCGACATAGCATGTAATGTCTCACAACATTGATTAATTAAATTAATCTTCATTCAAACTACAATAACAAGATAATGTACAATAGTTATCAGTAGTACCATAAAAGAAACATTAAAAATAGAATATCTAATGTGTAACCTAGCCATATTTGACCTCAGGGGTCGATCCAACTCCTAATAATGACCCATGGATTAAACTATATGTGTTATGAGTGTAATACAAGGGTTTCAACAATGGAATTATTATTTAAATGAGTCTAACCAAGTCCATGGAACTCTTCCAAAGTAATCCTAGTCGATAAATGACTAAGACCAATTGGTTGAATTCATGTTTGTGAATGTATAAAGACATCATGATGAATCGAAAAAGCGTATCCAATTCATTATAATATTTGGAAAAGATATCAAGTAAATTGTTGGTACTATGATGGTGAATTCATATAACAATTTGAAGAAAATATTATGTAGTTGGTATCTCCAATGATAATTGGATAATTGAATAGAGATGGAATCCTATAAGTGATCATGGAAGTCCCCTCAGAATCAAATTCTATCTCATGTATGACCATTCCTATAAAGATGAAAGTGTCCAATGAA
Organism: Viscum album; assembly: GCA_963277665.1. NCBI lineage: Eukaryota > Viridiplantae > Streptophyta > Magnoliopsida > Santalales > Viscaceae > Viscum > Viscum album. The sequence continues at coordinate 566,153,370 of OY728162.1, forward strand.
AGAGGAATATTGTACTCATTTTGTTTATATCATATGGTATCAAGGGTCATGTAATACCCATTACAGTTTATTATTTAATATGTTTATTCCATTTCCTTTCATTAAACATGATATGGAAAATTAGGTATGTAGAACCAATATCAATTCAGTTCATAATCATTAAATAGTTACATTCCATGACATTTCATTAAGTATGAAAAGGACAGTTAGGGATGTGAAACAAATATAAATTAAATTTATAATAAACTACGTAATGTTAAATATATAAATCTATACATTCAATAGAATTTTTTTATAAATTTATTTATTAATAGGGACCACTTACCATATTATGTGTCAAGTTAGATGTACACAAATGGTGTCGCAGCTAGAAAAAACATCGGTCACCAATGTAATAACAAAGAACACACACTACATGTGGTTGTTACCATTCAGTTATTAATATCCAAATATTTCTAGTGATATTAGAATGGATTTAGAATAAAATCTATCCAAATTAATTTTTGGCATATGATGTTAATATGAAACACCCAATGAAATAAGAATATGTAGAGCAGGAACAATTAATAGATGGAAATACACTATTAGATGACTCATAGACCACACACCTTATGAATGTATTTGATTATATGTCTAGTATAAAAACATAGTTTTTCATGAATCATAACAAAATGGAATAATAGAAGAACTCCCTTAACATATTGCATAATAGCCTACATCAAAATAGAATCATCGATATGACGAAAAATAGAGTATAAATTATATGGATTGGATATTTTACATTGTGGATTCCAAAGAGTCAAATGGATGTCATTCCCAAGGTTAGTCGGATAATATATCAAGATACCTAGGTGGATTAAATAGAAGGATCTCCCAACATGATGTAGAAGGATGGGAAAACCACTGGAAATAATAAAGGAAGAGTTATTATTAATTTATAATGAGAAAAGGACAATAGAATAATTTTTAACTTTTGAAATAGGTCTCATCGTTTGGCCACATGGCTAGCCAAACCGTGCACTAAGAGTGTGCACCCCACTGTTGAGGGACCAAACCCTACATGGTTAGTAGACCGTAGTTAATAAAACCATGTGTATCCCTTGAACAACCTCTACCTTACCCATATATGACATTAACCTCCCTTTCCCAGATTGAACAAAAAATTTGGCACCCTTTTAGGGCCACATAGTTTTAGGTTCACAACTTCCACTAATTGTGCACATCTCTATTTTCATCCAGTAATGAGACATCTATGATATAAACAAGACCTATACTATCTTGAAACATTCCATATGATATTTTGAATGCTCATAAGGTTTAATTTAAGGAATCAAACTAAAAACAAGTATTTATACCCCATATAAATACTGGGTTCTTATGGTTTCCCCCCAGTAAATGATCTTTTCCCGAGGTTCCCCTTCCCAGGGTGATGAATCTCTATGTGAAAAAAAATTCAGGTACTGAACATGTACATTTTCCTCCCTATCTCAACAATCATCTTGGACACAATTGTGCTACAAAATCACTCAAACTAGGGGGATAATCCATCCTCTAGGATTTTTCTTACTCCAATCAATGATGTTTGTGGGATACTCCTCAATAGAATCATTGACATACAAATCATCATCCATATGATCAAAAGTATGAAATATTTCGACATGGTTATGGTGATGTTGTGAAATGTGGAATATGTTGTGTATGAATGGTACATCATAGTTAATATAAACCTATTAATTTATACCCCAACAGTATCTATTTTATCAGATGGACTAAAAATTTATTTTGACATCTTCACAAGCCTCTGTATCCACCTCTTCCCATGTCTAGGTGAAAATCGCATGAAAACACAATCCCTAACCGAAAATAGTAGAGTTCACTAACTGTGATCAGTATTTGAGTTATACCTAGAGTGAGATATATAAATATATTTTAAGATCAACAAAAATTTATCTAATGTCTCTTATAGGGGATGAGGACCTATTTTCATTGTCTCTCCTTCCTTTATCTAGCACTGAGGTGAATGGAATGTCCTACCATACAATGAATCAAAAGGAACCATGACAACCATTTGCTAAAACCTATCATTGTATGAATAATAGATGATAATGAAATAATTATCCCATTAATCATCTAAATCAAGAACAAGTTCTTGGATCATGTTCACCAACACCTATATAGTCCGTTCTCACTGGCCATCTATTTGTGGGTGAAAAGCTGTTCTTAGGTGAAACTATGTAACAAAAGAATTTTGTAACCCTTGTCAAAACCTCAATTTAAAATGAGTCTCCCTATCTGAAATAAAAATATGAGGGATCCTCTATAAATATATAATATCGTTGATAAATTATACTCTCATATGATCAACATAGAGAGTCTCTCAGATAAGATGGAAGTAGGAAACCTTTGACAGTCAATCCATCAATGCCTAAACCACATCTCTACCTTAAGGATACCTCACTAAAAAAACAAAATCCTTTTTGATGTCATACCATTTATATTATGGGTACAACTACATATGTAACAATTCATCATGAATCTTTTTATCTACCTTTACCTATTGATATGTGGACAACCTAGTGATAAAACATCGAAATTTACATTTCATCTGAGGCCACCAATACCAATGATGTGTATGAGGATACATTTTGGAGATAACTAGATGCACTACCCACAGATAAGAATTTGATTATTTCATCATCTCCTCTCATGTTTTTAGAAGAGCAGATACATACATTTATACATGGAATTTCATCTATATGAATAATTATTTTATGGAAGGTCCTCACTAGAAATATATTTTCATAGGACAAACCTCTCAAGGTATGAAGATTGCCTTCTCTTTAATATATCTAGGAGTGAAGAGATAACTAAAAATAATACATAAAACTTTTACTCATGACTCTCAAGAAACTTGATATGGATATAAGAAATAGGAGCTATTAATTTCCATTCATCATTGGATTCTTGAATAGATTGTTCCTTACATTTCTGTCTCAACACACCAGTTACTCCATTTGCCTTTCTTTGTATATGGGTAAGCACAATGTCAATATATTGAAGGTATTCAACCCCTATTCAATTTCTGAGATCCACATCATGTTTTGTAAATAAATATATATGTCTCTTATGGTCTGTATACATCATAGAAGATCTCCCATTAGATAGTGCCTCCAGTAATACAAAGCATGAATGGCAGCATCATGCAAGAGGTCGTATTTTGGGTAATTATTCTCACGAGGTGTCAACTAGCTAGACCCATATGCCACAAATCGATCCTCCTACATCAATAATGAACCCTTATCAATGCCTATGCGTCACCAAACATGGTATAACCTCTTCTAACCTCTGTGAGAATCAGAATCAGTGTAGTGGTAAGCCTTAATTACATCTCTTGAAAGACTTCTCACATGCCTCGGACAAGAATAGCATCAAACCATCGTTCATAAAGTACGTAATATGTCAATAAAGAAATGATAATTCCCATATAAAATTATTTAATATTCTAAAAACACTATGAAAACCCATATATCAGACACGTTCTTCGGAATCACCCAAGAATAAAAAAGTCACCTTTTGTAGGTCAGCAGATACTCCTGATTCTGAGATAATATGATCCAAGAAGAGAACATTTTTAATCCAAAATTGGTACTTGGAATGATTATAATATAATATATTTCCTTTTAGTGTATTCAAAAAAATATCAAGATATTTATCATTGTGTCTATGAGTATGATAATACACCAAGATGACTTCTATTAAAAACTGTGAAAATGTAATACAGATAGGGCTGAAACCCCTTTTAATGAGGCCATGAAAACAACGTGATCATTCATAAGACCAAAAGACATAACTAGATACTCATATAGATTGTACCAATGTAAAAAATAATTATATGGTATATCTGAAGGCATGAATCACACCTGATGATATACTAATCTTGGGTATATATTTTTGAACAACCTTTCCCCTCAAAGATGTACAAAGAGATCATATATTTAACGTCACAGATACCAGCTCTTAACCATAAGATGAAAAAATCATCAAAAATCCATACATAGAATATGGATAAAATTCACATTCTATTAAAAATTCATTGGTGAACCCAAATATTAAGTGTCGAGTTTGACAGTACCTATAAATTCTATATTCTCCAAATCTCTCATGAGATTAATGATCTCAATAGGTTCTATATGGTATGGAGAAATAAATAATGGAAATTGTCTTCGACTAAATGATATTGTAAACTCCACCTCTCCCTTATGAGATCATCCTAAAAAAATTAAGAAATTCAACCCTGAAATGTTTAACTAAGGATGGAAAATATTATGTACGCATTATCTGATCATCCAATAAATGGATAGAAATATGGGATGTCACCCCATCCATCCCATGATGCTTGGGTCGATATATAATTCCATAAAAAAATTAATCACCCTTGTGAAGATATCCATAACCTTCTAGTGATATAAATCATACTTTTTGGTGACAGAATGCCACATAGGCAAGATAGTGAACCAAATAGCCCATCCTGAGAATAAAATCGAAGCTTGACATCTCAAGGATAAAGAGTTCCTATAAAAAACAATGTTAAAGGTAACTATAATTGTAGCTAATACAATTGATGGTCCTTCACTATGATCCAATGTATTATATCTAATTCATGATACGAGCATGATCCATGAGCATGAGCTATATCTATACTACCCTATGCAGCTCTACTGTGTTGGAGAAGATAATTAGAATTCAGGTTTCCATGGTCCTAACCTCATCCTCCACTTCTTCTACCGACACTAATTTAGATTTCTTCCTAACACTGCATACTGAATCCTACTCTAGAAGGTGGAGATAGAAAGAGACATCTATATATAAATTGGTAGAAAGGTTCATGATAACCTTTTAAAATGACCCATCTGGCATTAAGAAAGAAACTCTAGAGGATCTTCATTACACTAAGGCTTTACAATCACATACAGTCCAAACTAATGGAATATAATGATTCTTTGAGTGCAGATACATTTTCCACCACTGATCAAATGAGAAACCACAAGCCTACAGTTCCATCTACCATAAGAACACTTTCACTGCCTCATCACTAAAACTCTATACCCAGTATTATGAGCTTCTCTTATGTTGTTCTAATTGATAATAGTTTAGTTAATGATCTTATAAATGGTGTATATGACAAATATATTCCCCTCTTAGAGGACAGAATAATTGAACCCATCCTTAAAATGTCTCCCTCATGATAGCTCTTCACTAGCATAAAGTTATTCAATGTGCTGAAGCCTAGTGAAGCACACTGAATCATCCTTGACCGACATAGAACACGGATCTAGATGTGAGAACACATTTTCCTGATCATATATTTGTGTTTAAGGGATAATGTAACCATAAATGCAATCTAAATGTCTTCCTATAACATTCTCTGATGGCAACGATCTCGGTTAATCACATCCCACCAGTGCTTGGAAGAATCACACAATATATTGGTGGTGATCTTGACCCCCCTAGATGACTATCCCAATTCTATCCATGAATTAGAAGCCTTGGGACTAACATCCCTTGATAAGAAGGGAGGATGTAATTTCTATAAGTCATGAATCATAAGATATGTAATAGGTGTAGGTTGTGAAGCATCCTGCGTTGAGTGCATCAATCATAAGAACCCCACTAGAAGGTGAGTTTCAATACCCAATTCGAGAATATAAGTTGGTGTCGTTAGGGGAACAACTTGAATTGAGATTTTTGGATAAGGCCCCACCATCTCAGGATTGTGGCCATTTCCACCCTCCTAGTAAATGAATCTGGGAAATAGTGGTGTAATAGCTCTACAATTTCTGACCAGATCCCTCAAAATAATATTTCAAAAAATATAGGATCTCAATTGAAGCCTAACATAATCCATGGGTTCAATACTATTAGTATAGTATCCAGACAACTTTTTTAGAAGGGTGTGGTACTAGTATGTGTTTGGTTTTTTGTTTATAGAAGTTCTAGTATATGTATCTCCATTTACAATTGATGAAGGAAAAAACTTTTTAAATTTTAATTTGATTCTCCATTTACTTTAGAAAATTTCATTTATAAGTGAGATTTTATATTTTATTTTTGTAGTTTATTTTATACATAGCACAAATTTTGATTAAATTTATTTTCATTCACTATTTATAAAGGAAAATACACATTATATAATGAAATCAATGACCATTTAATTACAACAATCCCACCTTACATTTAGTCTCAGAATTTAACAGGTAAAATATGAACTCTCAATTTTTATGAATTAATAGTTCAAATTTATAAGGGACCATAAATATAATAATTGAAATAATTATTAATTTAATTACTACCGATTCATGTCTCTTATAAATAGGGTTACATAGCTTACATGGGTGGATATTAGATATTTAAGTTTCCACAATCAATCTATACAGGAAAATACTAATATTGATATTGTCATTTTAAAGGAAAACATTAATTTCCTAATAGAAGTCTTTAGGTGAATAAGGAGATATAATAACCATGTCTCACTCAAGAATAAAAAGAAACAAATGAATTAAAAGCAGTAAAATTAATGGATATGGTATTAGAATATTTTTACAATTTGAATCATCGTTTTTTTTATGATGCATGAAACAATTATCCTTTTCATACTGATCCAAATTAATGTATCCAAAAATCATAACAGACAACATAATTCATGTTCATTGCGTAATGGTGAATGTATGTAAATTATAATAAGTGGAAAATAGAGAAAAATTTTACTATTCCCATATAACAAGCTTTATACCCCAGACATGGGTTAGATACTGAAAAATAAATATTTTCTCCAAGAACCGTTAAGGAAATGTGGGAATCCAATAAACATAACAAAAAAATGGACTTCAATCTAAATACGAGATAAATTGACAATTCCCAAAAAAAATTAAATGAGATGGATTAGTCTAACTTGTATAAATTCCATTTAATAGAGTCAACCTTCAATTCTAAATAGTCATTGATAAGTTCATTAATGTGTTATAACATTTCTTCCAAGGTTGTAACATGTTCCTATAAGCTCATCTTCCCCACATTAAAACCACAGATCAAAATAAAATTCAGATTAATGATCCAATCATTATGTTCTTCATTCAAATCCACTCGCAATGGGTTTTCAAACATTTTGTGACCATTTTCCTCAGATATTTTGATCCACAAGGAATCATTGACAATATTTTCAATAGATTGAATGGTAATATCATATATTCATTCTAGATCCACCTCATATTTGTAATATTCTTCTTGAATTTCCATTTCAACACGAGTATCCTTGAAATCTGGACCCTCAGACTTACTTGTATCTGGAGAAAGGGGATTAATATCTTGCTTCTTTAGAGAATCAAACGAAATAAAGATTTTCTTCTGAATAAGGGATACTTTGTGAGCCAATCATGTTACTAGAAGACTAGGTATGTTGGATTAGTCCTTCAGTGTACTAAATATAATCAGTTTCTTGATGAAACAATCCAAATCAAAATGGATTATATTCCCTCTATTTTATGAAGACTGAAAATATTCTTCCACTAATTGAATTTCCATTCAACCACAAGAACTAGTTTCAGGATCTAAGTGTTTCTAATATACTATCTCATATAACTTATCTACTAAGTGATGATTCCATTCAGGGCCTATCTCATATCCACTTTTCCTTTGAGTGAGGTATGATCTACAATTGCTAGCCACACATATCTATTTTGAATTCCATTTTTGTTAATAGTTTTAAGGGATAACCTAATAGATTGGACATTAATATTGTTATCATCACAGTTGGGAATATCATCCCCTACCTTCCTATTGACCACAAATAAGCCACAAGAGTGATTAAAAAACAATGCTCCTTCATTTCTGTCCTCTTTTGACTTTTCACCCAAGCCCATTACTGATATGTGCATTGAAATCACAGTATCTTTACAAGACACCCGAGAACCTTCATTATTCTTGTTACACTCTGGATGTCGAACCACTTCATGAACATTCTCCTTATTAGTAATATCTTCTTTCAATATCAAGGTAGCTTTATATATAAGATTCAAACCAATCGAATTTGAACCACATCAATGTAATTTCTATTAATAATTCCCTTGGATGTTGTAGGAAGAATAGTAATGGGTCAATGATTCATATATAATGGGTTTTTTGAGTCTGTATTCTACCCTGATTTTAATTTAGGTGAAATATAGAGAGGGTTTTTTAAGGTATAACAAAACAAAAATTCAAGGTTCTATAGGATGAAAAACCATTTCGTTCCTAATATCTACAACTAAGAATCATTCCACAAGATTACCTAGAATCCAAAGGATGAAAGGATTTTGGACATATAGTAGAAAACTTATAAGACAAACCAAAATCGCAGTAGAATCTATGTTGTGATTCAATTTCATGTTAAAATACCATCAAATAAGATTGAAACAAAACAAATTTGACATATCGTGAGCCACTAGACCATGCATGCATTCAATTACACAAGAGGCAGCCAACTGGTAGTGAGGTCCTAGGAAGTGATAGTGGGGAGATAATCCCTCTGGTCATAGTGGAGCACAATAGAGGTAATATCATTGAAGAAAGAGTGTAATAATAATAATAATTAATAGACTAGAAATAGAAATAATCATTGAAGGTTTATGGAATAAATATACTCAAAATATGTGTATGAAATAATATACAAAAGATGATTTAATTTTATGTCTCCACAAAATGGAAAATATGCATACATTGCAGTCAGTTGAAAGTTCATTACATGACATACAAAGGGAAAAATGGGAAAAATATATCCATGAATCTTAATAATTTTCCCAACCTTATTCTACCAAGATTCTATCCTAGAGTATGCTAGTCAGTTGTCTAAAGTGTGATGCTTCCCCTTGACCAAACCTGTGATCATATAATCTGTCTAGGTACCAACAGCTACTTGGATAGTTTGTGAGATAAATCTCAATATGCCACCACCAACAACGTCTATAAAAATCCAGTCTCTATATATCAACTAAAATTTTTTGTAGGTATATAAAATTGAATTAATGGAAAAACAATACCTTATTCCACCCTTACCTCATCTTATAATGTCTATGGATATGTTTTAATTTAATTAATCGGGAATTAGTTTATAATAATGAGATCATGTATAATATGTTTCAGTGGTACCGTAAAAGGAATAATAATAACTGAGTATCCAAGGGATAACCAATGAATCTTTGACCACAGGGGTTGAGGAAGATCATAATAGTATCACATGAATTCTATATATAAGCTGCAACACCATGAGATCTTTTGAAATATGTTTTCTAATTAATTTATCTTTTTCATATTTTTCATTTAACATGACACTAGAAATAGTTATTTATATATATATATATATATTAAAAACATAATTCGGTTATTCCTTCCACACACAATAACAACTTGTCTTGCACTAATCATAATTCCAACTTAGCTTTCACTACACATAATTCCATCTTGGCTTGAACTACCTATAACAACGACTTAGTGTACATTGCATGAAACACAGATGTATCTAAAAAACATCATTTTATTGTTATATCTTTTAAATTACATGATTATAACCAAGTCATTAAACATAGTTATGTGAATATTAATAACTAATTTTCAAATATTATTAATAATTTTTTTATATAGACAAATCTTATTGATAATGAAATATATGATTTTTGGTAAAGCTCTTCAATGATAAAAATATATTGATTTCTCAAATAAATAAATTTTATTAATAAAATCAATTTTAAAAACATTTAGATGTTAAATTTGATAAAATAAAAATTATTTTTAAATTACAATTCCAAAATTTCTTTTGGGTGATTTTCTGGGATTTTTTGGTGAAAATTTATATTTCATGAATAGTGAAAAGTTACTGTGTGTTAGTTATTAACTACTTTTTTAAAATAATTATTAATGATAAATTAGTAGATAAATATTTTTCTATCACATTAGATCAATTTTAAATTTATTAGCACAATATATTTTATTATAATCAATTTCACTTTGAAATTGAATGTAAAAACATAACAAACTTTTGAACATTTTTTTATACTTTAAAAAAATCGTTATTTCGTCCCGTCTGTGGGATTAACAATAATCTTAAATTCTATACTTCTGTGAATTGAATTTTTACAATCCTACATGCACTATTATAATCATTATAATATTTAAATTCCAATAATATCAAATTATTTTTTTCCCAGAAGATAAGTAAAACTCACTAAAATAAATAACAATGTTTAAGGTTAAATTATTCTTTTTTAGGAACAAGACCTCAATATTAGGAAACCAAATGACCATTAACTTGTACATAACCCATCTTATGGCCATTATTCAGCCATAAACCTTCAATTATTTATTTTTTTGGGTTTTTATGACTTTTTCTAGGTAACATCATGTGTACACCTAACTTGTTTTCAAAATTTCATGTGATCATATTCAATCACTATAAAAGGCCACCTCCTCTCACACTTATTAACACCTCTCAAACCTCTTAAGATCTTCCAAGCTAGGCCCAATACACATATCAACATCCAAAAATTAATCTTATAATCTTTACCTTTAATATAAGTCAATCCAATTAAGCCTTTTAGCACAAACCAAGAGGAGTTACTTGATTAAGATGTAAAGTCTTCTCTGATGCTCCTTTCCTTTATTTTTCTTCTCGATCCCTCTAATATCATTATTAAATTATTCTAGGAGTGAACCAAAACTACCAAGATGGCATGAGGAGTGAACTCATTCCACTAAGATGGCCATGGGGGTGAACCAGGACAATTAATTTAGTCTCTGGTGTGAACCCATACTACCAACACGGTGTTGGAATAAATTCCTTATCTATTATGGTAATCATTTTATATTCTATTGTGTATTCCATAATTCCATGTTTTATTCCTATGTTAGGATATCATTTATTATGTTCATTATTTTCTTATTATTTGTGCCTTGTGAACTACAAATCATTATTATAATCTCTAATATTAATGTTATGATCTTCAATTGTTATGATCAAGTTCCATACGCTTTATTCATGTTAAACTTACCCATTTCCATCAATTAACCATATTGGGAATCTAAGATCAGTCCTTTCTTATGTTTCCTTTCCATAGGTTTTGAAGAATGGTTTTAGGTTTAAGTACTAAAGGTAGCTAAATTAATGGGTGATGTTTAAGTTCATCCAATAGGATATAATATTTTTTCCCATGTTTCCAAAAATATTAAACTATTATTGTCCTCAGACATGTATTCTTGTAATGTACAAAATATTCGTCTAAAATGACGAAATATCAATATATTTCAGGCCTGGGTTGCTATTGTTAGTATCATAAGAATGTTATAGTCAATATTTTCGAATTATGATGAGAAAAAATTACTGAGATTCCTTGCTATATTTCCAAGGATACGTCTTGGGATGTCTCAAAGGATAAGTGTAAGGATGAGTCAACATTTAGAAAAATGTCTTGGAATTTTGGTAAGGTATAGAGTGAGTAGTTTTCAATAATTAAATACCTGTCTGGATACCATAATTGTGTGTGGATCTACCTCAAAAGTATATATGTGTAACAACTCTGACAAGATGTTTCGGGGCATACTCGGGTAATCTGATACCTGACAACGGGTCTTGTTTCACACCTAGTTTGACATTATTGAGGAATATGCTTTGGGAATTCAAAAAACTCATCTCGAACCCTCATAAATGATTTTAATATAAGATACCTACAAATAACCATGGCTGAACCTAGGGTGTAATTGATTATGGAAGGTGTTATGATTTAAAAATCCAGTAAGTAAATGTTTTCATGACAATGTGGTTTTCAACTATGATAAGTAACGGTCACACAATACTTGTGGTTTTAGTAAATAAAGGGAATGAGAAGGAACTAGATTAATGTTGAATGTTTTTGACGATTTTTGGATGAGTATTCAAGTGGGATTATCACTAGAGTGATACATGTTGTGATCATGATTTATAATTTTTCATAGAACATGATTAATAATGTTTATATTAACCAGCTCTAAGACTCACCAAGCAAGAAAATAAAGGTGTTCACTAAGATTTTGGGTAATGGATACCAAGGATGGAAGAATATTAGGGTTTCCTTGAGTTAAGAAGGTGTAAGAAATTTCTTAAGTGATTTTATTAGTGGAACAAGAATATTTTTTGACTTTGGTAAATATGGACACCAAAAAAAGTGAACAGAAGGAAAAAAATGAAGAGTTAGTTTAACAAAATGGATGAGAAAAGTGATATAACAGTAACTTGAATGGTTCTGCTGGATTAGAAAAGTGATATAATAGTATGGTGATGTCCATGAAAACACATGATTAAGGAAATCTCAATCCCCAATATGTTCCTTGTTATATAATAATTTTGTTTGGATAAAGGTATGTGGGATATGAATTAGTAAATTTTACGGTAATGATTACCTTAATACTAATTAAGTACTAATTGACAAGTAATTTGTGGTATCAGGGATTAATTTTATGACTTATTATATTTAAATACTATATCTAGTAATCATTGGAAAAAATAATCATGAATGTTTTCCAAAAATATTTATTGTAATTATGGTTACTACCGTGATTCAAAAGAATATATGATGAGTGTATTATCATTATTTTAATATTACAACCAAGATATACTATTTTATATGTGGGGGAATTAATGTTAATATTAATTTCTGAATCTCTTTCCAATGCTTTGAATATTCATCTTTGAGAAGGGTGTTATGGTTAACCATTTATGGAATAATTAGGTTAATATACATATGAATTCAATAATATTAAAGTGTTATATCTCTAAATTTGGATTTATTTATATTGGATAGCCTATTAAAACTAATTTGTGTTAATTACAACTAATGTCAAATGGGATGATATTTCAAGGATCTAATGATCCATGTGTACTTTAGGAATGAAAATTTCACCTTACCTTTTTGAGAAAGAGGATATTTGGATCAAGGAACAACAAAGGATGAGGTTTCTTGAAATTATGTAAGCATATTGTTCTGTGAAAAGTTTTGTTTCTTTAGAAAAAAAGGATCATGATATTGAAATTTTTATCGTAGTACTTTCATTTCTATTGAATCAGAAGATCCCATAGTTCATCATGGATTTTTGGATTTATGATTTTTAACTTTCTCAAGTAAATGTTCTTTATTTCTCTCCCTAAAAACATGGTTGTTATATTTTTCTTCCATGTTCATGTTTTTACATCCAACCTATGTTTTATTATGTGGATACCCAGTTATGTGATACTATGGGTAACCCTTGTGGTACCAAAATTACCTTTTAAGGGAAGTTTTATTATTGATTTTTATGATTTGGGTTTCTAGGAATGAAACATTCAAGTATTAAACTATTCAAAACCTAGATGAATTTTGGGGGTGAAATCAATTTTACGACGGTAGAATTTAACACCCCAATCTTTTTTTAAATATTTTTTTCGAATCAATTTATCCTGTAGATATTTTTTATTTCATGTAACATTTGAAATAGTTTTTCATATATAGAAACTAATTCACACATTCCATTCACACAAAATACAATCATGGATTGCACAATAGGAAATAAAAAAGTGGCTTTCCCTATATGAAATACAAACTTCCCTTGCACTACCTACAACATCGACTTGGAATACGTTGCATGTAACACTAATGATTCAAAGAAACATCGTTTTAATGTTATATATATTTTTTAAAACATAGTTATAACCTAGAAATTAAACATAGTTATATGAATAGTAATAACTAATTTTAAATTAACATTTATAATTTTTTTTATATACATAAAAATATTGATAATAAATGTTTTTATTTTTGGTAAATCCCTTCTACGTATAAAAAATATTGTTTTCTTGAATAAACCAATTTTAATAATAAAATTAATTTTAGATACATATATAAATTTAACCTGATAAAAAATCTATTTTTAAATTTATAATTACAAAAAAAAATTAGGTTTAATTTTTTTTATTTTTCTATGAATCATCATTTTTGATGAATAATGAAGAAATATTGTGTTTTAGTTAATAACTGCCTTTTAATTTAAATAATTATCCTCGTTAAATAATATGTTAAATATGTTTTAGAGTCAAATTAGATCATTTTGACACATATTAAAAAAATCCAGGTCATTATAATCAATTGACTTTGAAATTGAATATAAAAACAAAAAAAAACATTTGGACATTTTTTCAACTTTAAAACCCCATTATTTCTTCTCGTCTGAAGGATTAGCATTAATAATAAATTTTTATCTTCTAATAATTGAATAAAAAAACAAAATAAACCATTATAATAAGTATAATAATTATATTTTAATAATATCAAAATAATTTTAACCAAAAAAAATAGTAAAATTTAATAAAATTAATCATAAAGATTAAGGTCAAATTAAGCATAGTTATGCTCTAAAATTCAATCATATGGGCACAAATGACCTATAAACATGAGAAAACCCACTTTTTTGGACATTATTCGTCCATAAAACTTCCATTTTTTATTTAATTTGGTTTTTATGTCTTTTTTATCTAAGAAAATGTGTCCACCTAACTTGTCTTAAAAAATTTCAAGTGGGCCATTATCCTTCCATGTAAAAGGATATCGCTAATACCACATATTCAAAATTATTAAACCAATTAGGATCAAGAAATATCTATAAAATAAAATTCCCAACATTATTTTCATACTAATATAAGAATTACCTTGGGTATAAGGAAATCAAAAGATGTTTTTTGCATAAACCAAAAGGAGTAACCTGGTTAACAGGTAAAGTCTTCACTCAAACTCTTTTACTTTATTTTAATTCTCCACCCCTCCACTCCCTTTATTACATTATTGTATGATAAAATAGTATAAATATTATAATAGGATGTTTTTATGATGATTTTTCAACCTACTCATACACACACCTCTGTCAACTGGGTAACAAACATATTGTTTCTCTGTATAGCGATATACAGACTCACGAAACAATTATTGTTTATTTATCCATTACCAACTACCATGGAGGGCCATTATAATGGAGACTATATTTATATATTTATAATATAATATATTTATTATTTATTTATGATTTTATATTCGATTTTAATGTCATATATTTTTACTTTTCATTTGGTTTTATTATGATAATTCCATTTGAGGAATTGTAGACTACAGCCCCCGCAAAGCGATATGATTTTTTCATACAAAACATGGATTGTATTAAGGATGTATTAGTGAAAATATAATATATATATATATATATATTATATACTAATTCTCATTTTATAATGATATATGTATATACATATATGCCTTTTACTTTCATTCTTTCAACACAATAATTGAACGGAAATAGGATTCATGCATACGTACGGCCTGCCATCTCCATGAACGTTGTTTTTCGTTTCATACCTATATACTCTATAGATTAGTATAACAAAAATATAATGTATATAAATTATATTTATATCATCATTTACATTCTTTAAATCATTATATATATATTATATATACCAAATATATAAAAAATTAAGACACATGGGAATAATAAATCGAATATTACCTGAAGTGAAATCTTAACATAGTATTATTAATAAAGTGGGTGATATAAGGTCATAATCAAACCATATGTGGTATTATTTATATGAATATCATTATGTTAATGATCTATAATAATATTATATTAAAAACATAGTAATATTTTATGTGTATGAAGATAGTCAAAACACAAGGTAAGTTGATTTCATCTCACTTTTTATTTCTATTAGATACATGCTATGTTTAACATTATTTTTTATGTGTTGTATGTACTGACCCTGATTATATTATATTTATCTATAACATATATTTATGGGTATTCATTTCTACATTTTATGATCTTTCTTACATCGATGTTAATTTTCAAAAGTTACAAGAGCATTGAAGTTGTGTTGTCTCATTTTTCCTTCTTTGAGACACATGTTTTTCAATGCACCTAAATTCTCTATCGTGGTGTATATAATTCTTTTTCCCAAGTAATCTCATGATATTAATACTTTTAATGATATTTGTTTCTTTATGTAAGTTTATTTTCTAACATGAAACGTGTGATCCCAAGTTACCAAGTGATAATAGTTCATGGAAATTATCTGAATTCTTTTCAAGATTGTATATGTTTATACTTCATTTGATGAATTTTTATGTTCCATATCTATATAAATTCAAGAATTTTATTATCCTCTGGTTATTGGTCCTATATTAATATATTGTTATAATTTTTTCCACTTTAATACATAAAATATTTAAAAATGTTTTTAAGAAAGATCAACATTACCCTTTCTTCAGTTGGAAATTTTTATTCCTTCAAAATAATGTATTCTATAAAGGATCTCTAAGAATAATACAATAATATCCTATGATAAGTCAAATAAATTTTAACCCATTATTTCATTTACAAATGTTTTCAAAAACACTTCTTGTCACTTTCATGGTGTTGGAATTTTCTATCACTTTTACCTTGAAAAAGGAATGTTATCTTTGCTTTATATGACATATATGGATTTATCTCTCGTTGTTCCTTTGAATATTTAATTTCATATATAATGTTTATTTTTTGATAAATTATTTTTAAATTTGTTTTCATTGAAATTTTTTTTCAAAATTTATTCATGTTTATTTTAAAAGTATTCAAGTAAAATGGTTTTCATAACTTTTTCAAGTTTCTCTTATACGTTTACAAGGAAATGGTTTTCAAATGTTTTAATGCTTATATAACACGTTTTAGTGAGAAACTTTTTCCAAAAAAAGTGCAATATTATTTTAGAATATTTTGTGAGAAAATGTTTCCAAAACCTTTTCAATCTTCTTTTATAATTTTTCAAGGAAAATGGTTTCAAAAATGTTTTCAAGATTTGTTTTATAGACATTCAATGTATTTTAAGGAAAATATTTTTTTCAAAACGTTATTGAGCAATACATATAATTTTTCATTGTATTTTTGAATGAAATATTTTATCAAAACATTTTCGGATGTTCTTAATTAGTTTTCCATGTTTTTTGGAAGAACTTTTTTTTAAATGATTCAATTCTTATTTATAATTGTTCATGTTATTTTCTAAGAAAATGAATTTCTAATGTTTTTATGTATTAAAATAATTTTTCAAAGAAGAAAGGATACTTTCCTAAGAAAATAGTTTTTAATTATATTCCATAATTATTTTACATCTAAGATGACATCTGTTGACGTTACTCCTAACCTTATAAGAAATGATCTAATGGTTCCATTAATATTATTCTTATAAATGGGTTATGCGTAATGTAATTGTCTTTATGAAACTGGTTTCTTTTAAATGGGTTAATTTTTTCAACAATTTGTTTCTCTTTCACGGGTTATATGTTTATGAAATCCATTTCCCATTCCTTGATTTTTATTTCCATGATATGATTATAAAACCTCTATCTTTTTCTCATAGGTTATGATATGTTTACATTTTTAGGATACCTATTTAGTTTCATGGGTTATGATATGATTTCTTATAATTTTGTGTCACATTAATATATAATATCATTATGAGATGGGTTCGACCTATATCTCCATAAAATGCATTCGGTAAAGATTTTTATCTTATGAGGTAATCTAAGAATGTCTTGGTAATTAACCTTGACTACTAAGATGGCCATGGGAGTTAACCCTAACTAACAAAATGGAATGTTAAGTGAAAACATAATACTAAGATGACCATTAGATTGCTCAATGGAAAACAAGTTTCTATGGGGAGTTAACCCATACTACCAACATGGTCATGGAAATAATGCCTTCGCTACTATATAAATAATGTATTATGGTTATGTATTTTCCAAATTCTAGGTTCTATTACAATGTTATGCTTTCCAGAATTATTTTATTTATTTCGTTATGACTCTTTTCTTCTGTATTGTCAATCTTTATTATGATATTTAATTTGTTGGGTATGATCTTAAAATATTCTTCCTAACTTCCATAACCTTTTGATCATTTTATGCTTATGAGTTTCATTTATTTAACCTTATTGACCATCTATACTCATCCCTTCCTTATGTTTTCTTCCCTAAGTTATGTAGAATTGTTTTAGGTAAAAGTACTAAGAGTGGAGATCTTTATGGGCGATGTTGATGATCTTCAACTAGGATAAAAAATTTTTCATGTATGTTTGTGAAGGCAGTAAACTATTATAGTCCTTGGGCATATATTATTGTAATGTAATATGATGTAATATCCATGAATGTCAAGACAGGGTTTCTATATAATCAGTCTGAGTGTAATGACATGGGTACACCCATGTCACTCCATTTTAAATGAGTTCTGACGAGACCATGGAACTCCTTCATAGTAATCCTTGGAAAAGAATGAATATTCGCAATTGGTAGAATCTATGAAACAACGTGTCTAAATACATAAATTTGATTCCATTGAGTGTATCTAATTCATTCAAGTATACATGAACGATGTCAAGTAAATAATTAGTACTATGATAAGGAATTTATATAATTAGAAAAGAATAGATTATATGATAGGTATATCCCATGAAAATATGATTAATGAATCAGTATGGAGGGGTATGAATGCTCAAGGAATTCCCTTGGAAATACAATTCTAGATCATGTCTAGAAATTCTTATAATGATTAAAATGTCCAAATAAATAATCATCTTATACTTATTTAATTTATTTCATATATAATCATGGACCATGTAATGATAATTCCATTAAATTATTTAATAGGTTCATTACATTTCCTTTCATTAAACATGAAAATGTAAATTAAGGATACTAAAACAGTATCACACTATTAAAAAATGTATGTACACCATTGGAATTTTTTAGGTTGATTATAAATAACTGACGTGATAAGCCAAAAAAGTGATGTATCACGTCAGTAATAATATAACAGAAGTAAAAAAACAAATTTTATTGGTTTATCACGTTGGTAATAAAATAAGTGATATAATAGATCACATTATCACATTAGTTATATAATAACCAATGTTATAACTCATTTTCTCTTGTTGGTTATTTTATAACTGATGTGATAAATTTTATGAAATGTATTATCACATCGGTTTTATAATAATTGACATGATAAATATTTTATAGTTTTTATGAAGTAATGTTCCATGATATTATTATATTTTTATTATGGTTGACAATGACTCTGTCTCTCTCTAACAAAAACCCTACATTTGATTCTTCTATCTCATGGCCTCAAAAATCATTTTGAAAGCCTCGTTCATCATGTTTATTTGTCACGCCTCTCTCTTCTAGACTAGAAAATATCAAGCGGATTCTTATGGTTAGTATAACATTTCTTCTTTTTCATTATCTATAATCTTCCATACACCCATTAATTCTTTGTATTTCTTTCCCTATAAATCATAGTAGTTATATGGATGAGAATAGGGTTTATGTATCGTTCAAATTTATGGTTTTTTTAGGATTGTAATTATAAAATCTCTAATTTGATTTATTGAGATTAATCTTTATAGGAGACTTTCTATATCATTATTTAAACTTGATATAGGTATGGGTTTTGGTATAATTCCTTTAATATACATATAATTTAATTATATATGTTTTATAATTACATTTTTGTCAAATTAAATCTATATGTGGCATTCTAGATTCATTTCATCATATTTTTTCTATTTTTATCACTGGGTATAATCAAATTTTAATTATTTTCTAGTTTTTGTAGAGTTGTTTCAAATTATGAGTGTTTCGAAAAATGTTTAAAATGATTTTTCTAAATAATATTTATGTCTGGATTAGTTTAAACTCATTTTGGTCATTAAAATAGAAAATGTGTGATTTTCATTGATTTTTTTGAAAATTAAAAAATGGATTGATTTTAAAAATTACTTAAAATTAATATTGTTTACAAATTAAATGGTTTCATATGTGGTTCTTCATGGATTCTTTTTAGTACAAATTTAAAATTTGGATCTAAAATGTGGGAATTAATTGAAATTCTGAGTCCATTTTGGTGAAGGCTCATTTCGAACATTATAAGAGATTTTTCATATTGAAGATGAATCCCTTTATTGGCCCTCATAATTATTTATATGTGATATGACTTGTTGTCCCTAAGGGGGGTGTGGGTTATTCAAAATTGAGACATGGTGGAATTGAAAAGGGGTTAGAAAGGGAATTAGTGGTGACATGATAATTATGTATATGAAATTATTTTTAGTTGATATACTAATCTAATGATTTATTATTTTCATACATCTACTTTGTTTACATTCATGGGAACCCTAGGAAGTAAGATAAAGGTCCATATTTATTCTATATTAGTTCACTGTAGATAGGTTTTAGTGACCACTGTTATGTGATACTAGGGCTAGGGGGAGATTATTCTAGTGTGGACTCGATTGATAGTTTTTGTTTCAGTTCGGACACTAAATAGCCAAAAAAAATTCTATTTTATTTTTACATTCAAGGAAAATTGCACCTTATGTGATATTTAGTTTCCCGTAATACTTACTGATGGTTGATGAAATTATAAAGTAGTAACATCATTAATTTTATTAAATTCCCTAGTCTTATTGGCTTTTGTGGAACCATGGTAGGTTGTTTCTTTCCATTATTACATTGATTATATGGTTCCTTATTGTGTTTCATTTTCATTAATTTAGTTTGAATTCATTTTTCATAAAAATAATTTAATGGTGAATTTTGAAGAAGTATATTTTAAAAAAATCAATGATTGGGTTTTTTAAATATTTTGGAATTCTAGAAATGTGGGTTTTAGGAAGGATTATTATTTTTGAAAAATACTAAAGAATTCTCTCAAATGTTTCAATGTGTGTCTATATTACTTTAAACATCAAAAAAATGGTTTATGGTATGCTGTTATGATTTACCTCATGTTTGTCCCATGTCCTAGGTCTAACCCATCCATCATGTTATAAATCATTGGTCGTTTTTGTATTCCCTAAATCTCAATTTTTCGAATTCTTTCATCATGTCTTTCACTTTTAATTATTGAAGGTGGTTATCTGTCCTAATGTTGTTTTTTAATTTGTATCCTAGAATTTTTATTAAATCATGTTTTCTATTTAGTTAATTACTTTATTTCCAATGAGAATTTTAGGAAGATAAAACTAAATATGGATTTTCACTGAGATATGCATACCTTGCCTCCCAATATACTTTTTTAATGTATCATGATATGTTATAAATGGATGAGATGAATATAGAGATACTATAAGAAACTATTAAATCATGATAATGAAGTCATTATAAACACTTATTATAAAGGGATATTTACACCACCTTCCCATGATAGTCTATGATTTTTCAAGGCATGTACACAAGACCTTTTTCCAAAATACTATTTTCCACAAAAAACTCAATACGAATGTTAAAAACCATAAATGAGACCCTAAAAATTACATGAAATAATGAAAATATGTCATTTCAATACAATCATAATACCAGTTAGGTTAATATTTTATATAATTAGGATAAACAATTAACTGAAAAAACTCTTGTTGTTATGGGTTAACAATATATCATAATAGCGGATGGTTTTTTTATTAATTTAGTGGTATTTTATCTTAGCGATAAAAATAATAATTATAATTTTCAAATAAGCATATATATGATTTATATTTCAAAAGTGTGTTACATTCAAATTATGGAATAATTTGTTTAATTATAAAATCTTAATATATTTTCTTTTTAAAATTATTTTCATGCATATCTTTTTATGATTTATCATTTATATGTACACTTATCATCTATTATTGTGTATAATTATTAATTATATTTTTATAATATGTGTATATTTTATTTATATTTAAAAATTGTCATACTTTCAAATTATGATATATTTTTTATAAATATAAACTTGGCTTATCTTAACAAGATTTATAATTATGATATTTTTTATAGGTAATAATGAGTAAAAATAAGATTATGTCACATGGAATGAGTGATTAATACGAGGAAGGTTTTGATTCTTTTTTGGAATTTTCAAAATGAAATGTTCCAAAAAATGACACCTTTTTATATCCATTCAATAAATGATTAAATATGAAGAAGTTGAAAAGTATAGAGATTAATGATCATTTAATTTTTGATAGTTTTAATCTAGGATACAACCATAGGATTTGGAACAGTTAAATTGGGAAGAATTTAAAATCTAATGATGATTATTCATTGAAAGTTGGTAGCATTGATGAAATTGAAGAAATAAAATGTGATATTGAATAAGAACAAATTGAGAAACAATTAACATTTGATCCTCTATATGGTGATTCTAAAAACCCATTTTATCCTAACTCTACTTATTTTATTGTTTTATTTTCAATATTAATGTTGATTAACCTAATGTGAAAGCATGGATAGAGTGACAAAAGTTTTATAAATATTCTACAATTGTTGAAATAAATTCTTCTTAAAGACAAAGATCTTCTAGATTTACAATATCTGGCAAAGAAATTATTTTTCCTAATGTGATTCCACTACAAGAAAATACATGCATGTTCGAAGGAATGTTTCATATTTATAAAGGAATATGGATTTCTATCAGAGTGTCTGAAATGTGGAACACCATTGAGTAAGTTGAAAGAAAAATAATATCCTGATGTAGAGATTACCAAGATCAAGGCCATGTTATTTAGGTATCTTCTTATAATTCCACATTTCAAATGATATTTTTCTAATTCACATGATGAAAAAGGGTTTATACAACATATTGTTGAGAAGATATGTGACAGACAAATATTTCATCCATCTGATTGTCCACAGTGGAATATAATTGATAAAAAGTATCCTATATTTGAAAATGATGTCAGAAATAACTGAGATGGGTTTTTCATAGATGGAATGAATCCATATTGAAGCCAAATTATCACACATATCTCATTACCTATTTTATTGGTAATTTACAACCTATCACCTGAATTTTGTATGATGTTTAAAAAATTATTGTTGAGATTAATGATTGTTAGACCAAAGAAACCCAAAAATTATAATGATGTTTTCATGTCACTATCAATTGATGATTTGAAACTCTTGTGGTAGGATGGTATTACAGTGTATGAATCTTATAAAATGGAATATTTTCAATTGCATGTAGAGATTATGTTCAACATAAATGACTTACCATTGTATGGTAATTTGCCTATATACAGTGTTAAGTGGCATAAACATGTCCAATTTGAGAACAAATAACATCATATTTTCAATTGTATCATGGGAGGAAAATAGTATACATGGGTCATCAAATGTTTTTACCTTTAGATCACTCTTATAAGGCTTCAACAAAGTCATCCAATTGCTCACAATAATTTTATATTTCATGAAATCCTTTATCCACAATTGTGTATTATGATAGGGATCAAAACCATGATATGACATTTGGAAAGGTACATAAATGTTTTTATTCTAGAAATATTTTGAATAAACCGTCAATAATTATTGACCTACCTTATTGGTTATATCCTTAAGTGGAACATAACATTGATTTTATGATTGGGGAGAAGAATATATGTGATAGTTTTATTGGAAAATTGTATGATATTAAAGTAAATACTAAAGTTGGTTTGAATGCATGATTAGGCATACTAATAATGGGAATATGGTTGGCGTTATCTCCCAATCTTAATGGAAGAACAAAATTTCTTTCCCCAGCTTTTCATACATTATCCAAGTGGGGGAAAATTATCTTTTTCCAGTGTCTTCATGATAACAAAGTATCGTAGGGTTATACTTACGATATAAAGAATTTTTCTCTTTCAAGGATTTGATGTTGACAAGTATGGAATCTACTAATTATCCCAACATGATGTAACAATTTCTACCAGTTTCATTGCGTTTAATATTCTCCCTTCCTTTCATAAAGACTATCATGAAGGTGTTTTATTTTATCAATTCAATTTTTAATAGATTGATTGAACTGGATGCATTAAAATTTTTGGAAAAAAAATAATCTATATACATTGACAATTGAAAATGTATTTTCCTTTATATTTTTATGATATAATAGTGGATTTAAGGGTTAATGTTGTTCAATAAATAGTGCTTTGTGGACCTGTTTATATATGTTGGTTGTATCCTTTGAAAGGTGTATGATGATATTGAAAAGGTAGGTTAAGAATCCATATTGACCTGAATCCTCCATTATTGAAAATAATTTCTCTGATGGGGTTGTTGAGTTGTATATGAGCTAATTGTCTACAGTAAAGCACATTGGATTGACATTATCTAACCAAGAAAGAGTTAATAATGAGATAAAGAGGATTCATGGATTGAAATTCAAGTCATTGTCTTGTGAACAGATGAAGATGGTTCATTTATACATCTTGAATAACATGGCTGATGCTCAACCATATATAACATTGCGTATTTATGAGTAGAAATAATGTTATCCAAATATGAAAAAATTATGGATTTTGAATGAGCATAACAAAACTCTTTTTCCATGGTTCAAAATGGACATTCTTGGTAGATCAGATGCATCATATACGTAAACATTTTTAGTGGGTGGTCCATATTTAAATGTGATAAAATTGTCTGAGTATGACATTAATGGAAATACATTTTATATGAAAGCCTAGGGAAATAGAAGTACAGTTCATAATATTGTTGTATTGCTGTTTGTAGAAGAAATGAATTTTCCGATTTATAAAGACAAAAACCTAAGTTATGGATCATGTGCATATTATGGAGTCATTGAAAAAATATGATAGGTTGAATAAATTAAAATTAAAGTTCATGTGTTTATAATCAAATGGTTAATTCGTAACAACAATGTCAGATGTAGTGAATTTGGAATGAAACTTTTTAATTAGAATAGATTGACAGACACAACTAATTCTTTTATAATGGAAACCCAAGAAAAATATATTTTCATTATTCTAGATCAACCAAATATGTAGTGGTTTATTCTTTTACGAGGAAAAAACAATATGTTGGTGTGGATCAACTTGATGAAGTTGTTGATTTAAGTGAGATCCCTACATCCATGTAAAGATTAAGAGATAATAATGATGATCATGTTGTAGACATGTTTTGTACTATAACGAATGATCATAATGAGGGAATATAGGAATATAATTCATTTGTAGAATCATAATATTATAGGTTATATATGTTTATCCTCATTGTTGGAACCAGGAAACACATCAACCATACATTAAAAATTCTTACATACATGATCCAAGAGTGTATCCCATTTTTAAGCTTCTATTTGACTAGTCATGGATCCCGAATGATGTTACCGGTTAGGAGTTATGGACATTTGAAGTTGGGATGGAAAACTGGCTCATAGAGCCCTTTCATAGAGCTCCCACCACGATAGCAGAGTATAATAAATTGATCAGAGCCTCTATAAGCACCTAGAGATCCATGACGGAAGCCTCTGAAATTCCAAAGAACATTATCAGAGCATCTAAAAGTTCAACATAGGCTGTGATAGTAGCCCGTGAGACTACGAGAAACATGAGTGAACAACCTCTGGTTGTAGAGCATGATTTACTTCATGGTGTCATTTTCTCTTCGTAGCACACATTTATTCTCCATGGAAACCTCCACTGAACTCCATCTCCTATAAATATTCCTCTCAACCACCTTCATATGGATTTTTATGCTACCCCTTCAACAGCTGATTTCCAAATTCACGGTGCTCTCGAGCACCATGATGTGATGTCCTTTGCAAAGGCCTCTAACTTTTGTGAAAGAGGGATCCCCATTAAATTTCTTCAAGACTCTAAAAATCATTAATGCGCCATGGGAAACCCTCCCAATTATGAACCTTATTCTAAGGAGTGTCTATGCTCCAAAAGACCCTATGTTCCACAAAATCCCATGCTCCACGAGTCGCTGAGCTCCGTAAAGCCCCATGCTCCATGAGACACTAAGCTCCCCGAAGCTCCATTCTCTAGAATACACTAAGCTATGCAAACCCAATTAATATGAATCCATATCCTTAATAAAGCTCTTACCATCGCACACATCGGTCTATACTATAGGGCTTGCACCCCTTCACACCCACTGTTGATCACTGCCGGGATACAACCCCAACCCTTCGGGTCGGCCCCTTCACTACCGTCAATATCCCCTGATTAAATTGGACAGTCGCATCATGAACTTTTAAGGATGGATAACAGATATATTTCATTGTTCCCTTATTCCTATCAACCTTCCACATAGAGAATGCCATGATTTCAGATACTCGTCTACACTCCCTGAAATTCCTTGAGAAGAAATATTCCTCTTGGTCCCTCACCTATGTCATGAGTTAAGATTCTCATCATTAATTCCATGAGTACCTTTACATAAACCATTTCCCAAGTAACTCATCCAAACCACATCACCTAACTCTTATTCTAGGATCCACCAGAAAGGGTCTCTCATTCTTAAGTACCATCACTATCCATTTCATGGAACCTTCTACCAAATAGTCCTCTCTAAATGACTAGAAATTGTAGTACGCCCTTTGTGAAAAACATAGGATACCTTTTTTCCAAAACAATTGATTCCTTGTCCGCCAATCATAAGATTCCAATTGCCTTATCTATATGACATTAAAATGTAGTACACCATATATGTCAAATATAGGATGCCTCTTTCTCCAACAAGTTAATCCTTATGCACCAAGAATAAGATTCCAATAGTCCTATCTTTATGTCTTTAAACTATAGTACACCATACAAGAAAAATATAGGATGCCTTTTTCTCCAATAATGTGATTTCTTATTCCCCAAGAATAGGTTTCTAATAGTCCAATATATATTTGAATTTAAACTATAGTATACCCTATGTGAAAAATATATGATGCATCTTGCACTAAACAAGAGATTCCTTATATACCATGCATAAGATTCCAATATTCCTCTCTACTTGAATATAAATTTTAGTACACCCTATAAGACATAAAATGGGTGACTCTTGCTCCAAAAAAATATATTCCTTACGCACCAAGCATAAGATTCCAATAGTCTTCACTACAAGACTTTAAACTATTGAATTCCCTATCATTCAATAATAGGATTCCTTTTATTCAAAATAAGAGAATCCTTATGTGACAAGCATATGATTCCTCATTCCATGATTATAGTGTTGTAATATCATGAGAGTTGGAATATTTTCACGAATTTCTTCACTCTACCTCATGATTCTTGTGTCCTTCATTCAAATATTTATCCTCCCTAATGTCTAAAGGGAGACTTGAATGGCTGGGTCCCATGCCTCTTTGGCTCACCTGACTTTTTGGGAGAACTCCAAGGAAAACATTTAATTACACTTCGAGTTTGGCCCCGTTTTTCGGTTACGGTTAGTAGTTGTCCAACATTTTTTTGTTTTCATCTCAAGATAATGTGATCTGGATGATGTTGTTCGAATATAGTTAGTAGCTATCACCATTCATCATGCCATCCCCATTGTGTTTGGATTGTTGGGCATGTGATTCACAATTTTCATCTCCCTTTTCCCGGACTGATTCCAACACCCATGGCATTATCTAGCATGTTAACTAGCACAGAGGATTAGGCCTAGATTATATCCCTCAACCAACCAATGAGTTGGGATTCCCTTATTTCCATACATGAGGAAGAAATTATGGTAAAAGTATTTACATATGCCCCATCAACCAATACCGCTCCATTGAAACACATGGAATGCTTCCATGAATAAGTCGCATTTTCCATTTCTTCTCCTTAGAGGCATTTGAGAAGCTTCCATGAATAAGCCCCATTAACCATTAATGATCCTTAAGGGAATCAAAGAAGCTTCCATACATAAGTCCCATTCACCCTTTCTACTCCTTAGAGGCACCATGGAAGCTTCCATATATAATCCACTTTAACCATTT
Source organism: Viscum album (assembly GCA_963277665.1). Classification (NCBI taxonomy): domain Eukaryota; kingdom Viridiplantae; phylum Streptophyta; class Magnoliopsida; order Santalales; family Viscaceae; genus Viscum; species Viscum album. The sequence goes on from OY728162.1 coordinate 566,181,222, forward strand.
TCGCTCATTAGAGGCATCCAGGCTGCTTCCATGAATAATCCCATTTCAATATCGGCTTTCATTAGTTGCACCCCGACAGCTTCCATGCATAATCCCAATCCATTTTTTCCGCTCCTTAGTGGAACCCTTTTATCTTCAATTCATATTCCCCATTCACCATTACTTCTCCTTGGTGTCACTTGGGAAGCTTCCATGCATGTGCCCCATTCACTATTGCCGCTCCATCACAATAAATGGTAAGATACCTTGTGTAAGCCGCATATATCATTTGAACATCTATGTGGGACCTGGGTATGTTCCATGTGTAATCCCCTTTCACCTTCCTTCGTGGCCTCACCATTACAACCTGATCATCAGGTTTTGGTTGCCATATATTTCTCACACCAAGAATGATTCAAGTGAACTTAGAGTAAATAGCGACCATGAAATCCTATTTGGTCAACCTTATTTGGTAATCCCAATTACCATATTCACCGAACTATGTGGAATTTGATCCTTTCTCTTTTCAAGAAAGGTAGAAGGAGGTCTTCCTGAGATTGAATCTCATCATCCATCCATCCCGACCACTTCACACCACTTCAGCCACATCACCCATGATGGTAAACTATATCTCCTTTTTTATCCTGCATGACGTTAAAATGTATTCATTAAAACTACATGGGTTTTAATCCCTTTCTACTATACATGGTACATAGGAAGTCTATCTTTGTATAAGACCCAAACACTGGTAAACCTATTCAAACTATATGGGTTTTGATCCTTGTCTCTTAGTTAGGGTACGTAGGAAGCCTCCCTCAGGTTCAACCCCAAACCCTGGTAAACTTTTATATCCCCTTTTTTGGGACCCTCACCATAGGTTTCTCCCTTATTGGCATCAGACCTAGACTCAGGCCACTAACCACGCATAACTCGCATCATATTGTTGGGTCGATGTCCGCTACATACACCCTGATTTCATGCCCCATCCTAAACATTGTGGACTATGATTCCCTCCCCTGATGATACTTAGTAAGCCTCTGAAGGTTCAAACACGCCACCCATTTCACATTTTGGACTCTCTCTAGAGCCATTGTGATTTGGGAAGGTCATACACCACCCCGCAGGTTCTACATCCTTTAGGTCCCATCCATGCTTCAATTCTCATGGGCCGATTCTTTAGGTGTCCCATCCCCCCACCGAACTATGTGAACTTTGATTTCATGTCACATGGATATGTTGGAAGACTCTATGAGGTTCAATCCCAATATTAATTCCATATTTAATTCAGTTCCATCCCATTCCTCTCATCTACTTCATTCAACCATCCATCATCCATCCTGATACCAACTTTGGCCACCACTTCCCGATGGGATCATTCCATCCATTCAGAAATGTATCCTTACAAAATCCCCACACAATCCATAACCATACAACCAATATTTTTCTTATTGCAATGGTTCAATATCTATAGATAACCCCAAAATTTCTCTAGTACATTGTCTTTTGTGTACACCCCGATTCCATGTATCGTCATTCAAACTATGCGGGTTTTGATCCCTATCATCTACATAGGGTACATATAAAACTACTCTGAGGTTAAATTCTAGAGAATGGTAAACCATGGTGTTCCCATTTTTGGGGTCCAATTTCACTGATCTGTCCTTAGTGGTGTCCAGATTAACCATCACAATGTGATATCTTCCCTCAATGGGATACGCCACCTTGGATTTGTCCTCATTGGGTGTTTTGGCCCGTCATCTGGTAAACCTTCCAGATGCTTCCTCCTAGGGATGTACTAATCGGTTTGGTCTCTATGGGATGTTCTTATCACTCTTATTTCATATCTAAAAGATGATAAAATCATGGCATTCCTCGTGTTAAACATGAGATGCCTGAGGAAACACTCGAAAGACATGCATTTGGTGTAACAATCTCTGCTATATGTCAAACTCACAGCATACCCTGTGTGAAACATGGGAAGATGAAGAAAACCTCATAGACAAGACTCTAGCATAAGATATCCCAAGGAAGATATGGGAAACTTCAGGTTCTATACCCTTGAGATTCACTCTTATGAAAAAAGAATACAGGTTCACCAATGTCCATTAATCTAGATATTACCTAATATGCCGGATGATACCATATACTCCAACTGAAGGTTGAAACCTGGTCAAGACCAATTGGAATTCCTATATAAAAGAAGTGAGCATAACTAGAATCCACCGAGATATGGCACCAATAATGAGATTCATGAACAATGTCTTAATATTTAATGGAGACCCAGACTAGGTGAAAAATTCCTAGGAGATATCCACAGAAGGAGAGACTGGAATCCAATCATCTCATTTTGATCGAGGAGAAAATATACCTGAATAAGCAACAGATGTCACCTGACATTGGAAATTAGGAATGCAGGGAAATATTTAGCATGTCATAGCACAAAATTGCACATCCTCGTGAAATCATCAGATAAAAAAATGGTGATCCCGACATGAATCTCTACCCCATAAACTATGAATAGATGAAAAAAATTTAGGCATGAAAAAATTGAGGCGTCACCCATTTGAATCCCATCACCCACATGTGTGAAAGGATGAGTGATAATGGATATGTGAAAACCAAGTGTCATTAGATCCTTGCCGACCCCACTGCCCTTTCAGGCTGTGTAGGGGGAATCCTCCCCCATTCCCATCGGCTCCTCTACAACTCCACCCCCTTTCATTTCATGCATTGGTAATCCTCCCCCTAAATACATAATCTCGTCACTGACTCTTATGCATTCATTTTCGATGTAGGGGGAATTCGGCCCCGACTCCACCAGATCGTCACTGACTATGCCTCCTTTATAGGCCGTGGAGGGGGCATCTTCCCCCAATTCTATCATCTAATCACCGACTCTTCCACAATCATAGGCCATGCATGGATAATCATTCCCCAAGATCGATTAGCTCCCTGCAGACTTTTTCACCTTCACAGGCCATTCAGTGGGTATCCACCCCTGACTCCATCAGCTTCTCACCGACTCTATCACCTTTCTAGGGCACATTGGGGTTATCTTCCCATGACTCTATCAGCTCCTTGCCGACTCTGCTGCCTTCATAGACCATGCTGGGGGCATCTTCCACCGACTCCATCGGTACCTCGTCGGCGCTACCACCTTCATAGGCCGCACTGGGGGCATCCCCCTATCAACACTATCAGATCCCCACCGACTATGACTCCCTTTCTGGCCCCGCAAGGGGCATTCACCCCCAAATCCATCGGCTACTCGCCGAATCGGCAACCCTTTTGGGCTACCTAGGGGATTCCTCTATCCTACATTATCGGCTCCTCACCGACTCTATCTCCTTCATAGGATGCGCTCGGGGTGTCCTTCCTAAAATCCATCAGCTCCTCGCCGACTCTGTCGCCCATTCAAGCCACACAGGGGGCATCTGCCCTCAAATCCTTAGGCTCCTCACCAACACTGTCACCTTCATAGACCATGCTCAAGGAATCCACGCTCGACATCCAGGCTATATCGCTCCATCGTATCGATGCACCATGCATGTATCCCTTTCGATCTCCATCACTCATGTCGTACTGACGCACTAGGCTTCCATGCCTTCTGAGGACCATCGCCCCTATCATACCAGTGTTCTAAGATTCCACACCATCCAATCTCTATCCCCCCAATTATAAAGATTCTCCAAGACACCACACATTATGGGATCTGCCGCCCCATCATACCGATGATCCAGACATCTGCGCCTTCAGGGCTCCATCGCCCCACCAAAATGAGGGCATGATATCATCTTTCCCATATTAGGCCTCCTTTCAATATATCATGTTTCCACTACCACTATTGTGACATGTTATGTCATCCAAAATGAAACATTACATAAACTTCAGAGGTCCTCCCTACTACCTCAACAGTACCTCGTGGAATTATTACTATGAGATAGCCCATCTCACACATAGATAACATCGATGAATACTCTGGTGGATTTTTAGGGAAATACTATTGTATGGATTTCCTAATCATCCAAAAGGATCCTAAACCATGAAAATGGGGTACATATTTATATCCCTCTATGGAGAAAATCCATGTGTATACATGTCCTAGTTTCCTAACGTTAAACTGCACATCAACCATCATCATGGTCCCATGACGTTAAACTATGAGACAAAATCATGGACAAATGATGTTAAATTGTACAAAATTATTTCAATGATAAACGACCAAAAACTATAGAAAACATGGTCAAACCTAAAAAACCTAAAACTATAGAAACCATGGTCAATGATACGTGACTTAAAACTACAACAACCATTATACATGCTATATGACCTTAAACATCATCTATCACTCGTCTTAGATACACGCCGTTAAACAATGCACCCATTCCAAATTATATAACCATAAACTAAGAACCATGGTTCAAAGAAATACGACCTTAAACTATTTTCAACACTTGGGTTTGTTACTCTGAGTCCACCCATGTCTCGCCACTAACATGCTCTGATGTTCCGTGGTGTAGAACCAAGAGTGTTGGAATCCAAATGAACATAATCTCAATCCTTATCCATGCTTCCTAGAATCACTATATTTAGATCCATGACTTATTTAATGTCTAAAGGGACCCCCTAATAGACTATTATCATTCCACAATTGCTCACTACCATCTTAGGCCAATTCCACAAAGAACTTCAGACGACCTTTTGTGACAGGTCCCATGTTTTGAACATGGGAAGCAGTCAATCCTCATTTTTCATTCCTCATTCTAGGAAACATGTTATGGATGTTATATTTTAAAAATTGTCAACAGTTAACCTCCATCAATATCCCAACTTCACATTAATCCATGTATTGGTAAAATTGATTCACCATTTTTTCACCTCTCTATGTTTAGACGGAACTGTAACACCATTGGAGTTACACTTCAATGCATCTTTGCACCTCAAGTAAGAGGGGAAATGTCACTGGGATATTCATATCCCAACATCAACATTCCACTTTATGTGTGCTTACATGTGTCTGGAAAATCCAATCATTATTCCTTCTTTCCCACACCGAGCATGACCCTTGTGAGATTAGAAGTTTTAGTAGGGTGTTTACTGATATAGTTGAGTGACATAGACATATTCATCTCACATGTTGTTAAACTGCATTATCATCCTACATGACATTAATATTCTCATCTTCATCCCACATGACTTTAAACTGAATTATCATCCTGCATGATGTTAAACTACTCATCTATAGCCCACATGACGTTAAACATCATTATCGACCTGAATTACTTAAAACTGATCATCGTCGTCCAACATGATGTTACAATTTACTATCATTATACATGAAATTAAACATCTCATCTTCATCCTACAAGACATTAAACTATATTACAAACCCACCTTACTTTAAACCATTCCATAATTACTGAATGACATTAAACATGATTTCCCATCTAGGCTGAATGATGAAAAACTACCCATCAATCGTCGAGCATGTTGTTAAACATTATTATCATCTTGCAAGACATTAAAATTTTTACAGTCATCCTGATGGACATTGAACCACCACGCTTATCCCACGTGACTATAAAATAAAAAATAGTCAATTCTCTATGACTTTAATCTATGATCTTGTATGTCCTTTTCATATGTAGTTAAACTACAAGTCATTTCAGAGCATCGTGTGATGTGACTCCCGTCCTCATGGGATACGCATGAATGCTGGGGCTTTCCATTTGTGGTCCAGCCCCAAGTACCTCGACCATTCCAGCCTCCTATACGATGTTCTCACATTGGATTGTGTGGTGTGGTGTGGAATCTACATCCTCATTCAAATCAAGCTATTTTCCCCCACCACACACATCCCCTTGAGACATCCCTCCTTCTTCACGCTTCCTTACCAGAAGAAGTTAAACTGAACGTGTACCTCCATGGTTCACGCATCGCGCCATTTGGGGTTCAATCCTCTTTCACATCCAAAGAAAACCCATTGAGGCTTTGTTTTTTATGACCTTTTCTCACCTACCAGTTGGGGCCAATGTCCCATAGGAACCCAAATGACAATGTGACACTTGTCCGACATTGATAAATCGTCAGCGGTCGATTATAAATTGTTTGTTCATATTCCAAGTCACGCAAGAGGGATAGTATGTTGAGAAAATGGTTAGAAGTCATCCTCAATCAAAATTTCCATTCCATGGTCTCTCAAATAATGGGTGTGGTGATTCACCTTTTCTTCCCTTATGTCCCACACACAAGACATTAAACTGGGAATCTAATGTCTGAGCTATATGAACATAAAATAAGATCTACCATGTCCTTGTTGCATTATGTTAAACTACACAACATTTAAAAACTATGTATGGATTGATTTCCATCCTCCTGAGATATGTTGGAACGCCCAAAAATTTCATCTTCAGGTCCAGCCCTATTTCTTAGAAACCTTCTCTTCCTTCTAGACACTCAGCCTAAGTACTTCGAGGGGGTATGTATTGTGGTGTGGGATTATGTCCTCATCCAAATATGCTTTGTAAAAACCATGCCACAAACCTCTTTATTGAGAAATCTCCACCCCCTATCCTCCACTCATCTTTTTGAGTTATCTGCTCCAAAATTTCACCCCTCGACCCTATTTGGTAATTCACTAACATTACTAGATGTACTATTGTTTGGGACATAGAGTGTTGGGTTCTACGTGGACATGTTATCATCAATTTCTATGATTCATGTTTCCCTTTATTTGGGTTTTCATCATATTTCACATCTGAAAGGACCCCCGAATGGCGTGGATTATCGGCCTTAGAGCCCTCATACCCTCATGGGCCAACATCCCGTAGAATTTTAAATAAAAATTTGACATAAGTCCCAAAATGAGAATATGGTCAACTGTCGACACTCAATTGTTTGTTCCCATTTCAGGTCACATTATATGGATGATGTTTTTAAAACATTGTCAATAGTTGTCCTACATCATTACGCTGCCACCATTGTACCTTAAATATTGGTTGTGTGATTCACATATCTTTCCACACCATCATGTTCAAGTGGAATTTCGACATTCCTGGTGTTATCCCTCATTTTCTGTTTATGTGTTAAGAGTAGGAATTAATGATGTTGTGTAATTCATGGATCCACTCTATTTCTACGTTCTCAGTATTCCACGTGTTGTGAATATCTTATACACCAATATTTCCCACATTGAGCACATCTCATGTGGGCTTGTGGACATTGTCATGGTTTATGCTCGCTTTGAAGAATATCACTTCTTTCAGTATGAGCTCTATGATCATAAACTAAGATATGAAATTATCATTATTGGATGATGTTAAATGAACACTAAACACTACACGTGTCGTTATTCCTATCCTCGTGGGATACATAGAAATGACCAAACATTTTTTCTTCATGTCTATCCATAGGTACCTCAAATCTGGCCCTCTTTTCAGCCCCTTGGCCTGAACTCTATCTGAATCATGTGGTGTGGTGAGGACCTCATGGGTCCTAATTCACTTCGGGTTTCTGATAACCATTCCATTTATTTCCCTTAATGTATCATACATTCATTCTTATACATCCATGACACATGATGATAAACAAAACTAATCCTTCCAGAACTACAAATGGATTGATTCCCATCCTCATGGGACACGTATGAACACCCAGGCATTTCACTTTGGGTTTACCCCAAAATTACACCTTGTATCCCCCAACCTAAGGTTTCCCCTTGGTATCACATGGTATTGCTTGCACTTATACTATTCTTATTCACATTGGGGATTGTAACAACTATACCATGTGTCTCCATTGTCTCTTCCCAGCCTATTGTGTTTTCTATGTCAGTAAACTAATATCTTCTAGTGAGAACTATGTATGGCTTGATTCACATCCTCTTGGGGTATGTATGGATTCCTAGACATTTGGAATTCTATTCCAGACCTAGGTACTATAAATCCTTCTTTCATCCACGCACATGATGCTAATTTGCATACCCTAGTCGAGGCTTCATGACATTCCTCAGTGTGTGGGTTCTTATCAGGAATGTGTCACAAGATGGAAGGAATTTTTGGCTCATATACACATTGGATATTGATACTTCTCCACCATACACATAGTTCCTTAAACCATGTCCCCTCTCAATGGTCCACTCTCTGACCTTAGACTAGGATTTTACATCCCCAAGTCCCTTGTCCAAGTGAAGGGATTCGACTCCTTCAATCTGACACATCCCATTGGCATACTAAAATATGATGTGGTGTAGAGCCCAAAGTGTTGGATTACATATGGAAAATCATTTTTTTTGTGTCCACACATCATGTACTATTTATTTGGGTCTCCATCCTCCTACACGTCTAAAAGGACCCCCATTACAGCCTGGTCACATTCCATATTGGCTCACCTGCTGTCTTGGGCCAACGCCCAAGAAGACCTCAGATGAAAACTTGTGACAAGTGTTGTTTTCAGAAAAGGTTCAGTGGTTAACCCTCATTTGTATATCCCAATGTCTAGATAACACAAAATGAATGTTGTTTTTTTGAACATGGTCAATAGTTATACACCATATTTATGGCACCATCATTATTATCTAGAACATGGGCACAATGATTCATATCATTCCATTTTTTATGTTTAAGATTAATTCAAACATACTTAGTTTTAACCCTCCACGCATCTATGTGAATTAAGTAGGAAGGTCAGTATTATTTAGATGTTATACACCTTACATTCCATTTCCCATAATGTGTGTGTCCTTGTACCCAAAAAATCCCATCCATACTACTTGATTCCAATAAAGAGAATGAATTTCATGGAATTAGTGTTTTTGGAAGAACGTGTACTGGAGAAACCAAACCACACATGCCTTTAATCTTTCTTGATGTTGAACTCCACTCTCAGAACAATGTGTTGCTTTATTCCCATCACAATGTGGTATATAGAAACACCTGGACATTTTGATTCATGACAAGTCCAAATTTCTCCATATTCGGTCTCTTTACCTAATATTTCATCATGGCTTACGTGGAGTAGTATGGAATCCTTTGGTCCTCATTCACATCGGGTCTATAATGGTCTCACTGCATACTCCCCCTTTGGGATCTCCTCTTTTAATCTATATCTATCCATATGATGTCAAACTACATGGTGTTTCCAAAACTACATATGGCTTCATTCCAATCCTCATGGGATATATAAGACCTCCCAAGCACTTTCCCTCAGGTCCAACCCCATGATAGGCCACCTATGTTCTAGGGTCTAAATAATCCCTCTAGGAACACATGTTGTTGTGTATAGTCTTACGACCCTCATTCACATCAGGTTAAAAACAGCACCACACATTCCTCTTTTGGGTTACCCATGTCCTTAATGCATGACTCTAAACTATTTCCCTACCAAAAAAAGTTCAGGATGCCACATGATAATTATGGGATGCATCATCTTCCTCGCTGGATATAATTTTACCTACCAGAAATAGTCTCTGACCACACCATTCTTAAGAACTGTGTTTGGATTGATTAGTATCCTAATGGGATAGATAAGGAAGCCTCATCATTTATCCTTGGTCTGATCCCAATGATCATTAACATTCCAAGTTCCTTTACCCTAATCATGGTCCAAACACTCTGACCTTAATCTAGGAGACTATAGTCTATGTAACAAGACCTTAAACGGTTAGCCTCATTCAAGGAATTATTTCCATAAAACATTGTTCAACATCCTGGTCATATAGAGTAAAACTATTCTATACATTTTTCTCACTGAATGATGCTAAACTACATGTCCATAATCCTCATTTTCAAGAAATAAACCTACAAGGCATTCTAGGCCCTCACTAGAGAGGTCTTCCCTGGAAGTTGGTTTGATCCTAGTTCAGACTGATATGATCTCCCATTGATTTTTTTTGTCATGGTGGCATAATTATATGAATTTTGGACTCTATTCAAAAAAACCCATCAGTCCTCCCCATTTTTTTCATGCCCCTTATTTGGATCCTCACCCTCTTCACATCGGAAGGGACCCCCCAAATAGCGTGGATTTTCTTCCTTTCAACTCCACTACCATTTAAGGCGAATGTTCCATAATATATTGGACAACATTTTGAGTTAGGCCCTATGTTTTGAATATAGTTAGTGGATTTCCATCATTGTTTCCTCCATTTTTGGCTAAAAAGATATGGATACTATGTTTCAAATATGGTCAATAGTTATCCTCTATCATCATGACACCTCACATTGTGTTTCTAATTTTTTGTATTGTGATTCACAACATCCACTCCACTTCATTAGGATTTATCCTAATGGCCATTGAATTTCCCCACTGATGTACTAGAGAGATCATTTGCAGAATCTAGTTAGCTTTCTAGAGAGCCATGTTAACTAGATGTGACCCCTCTATCATTTAAGAGGATACCAATGTTGATCTATATCTCATTCAGATCCCCTCAAATATTCCAATATTTATCACTCTCATATATGTGGATGATATTCTATTATTTATTGTTTCCCACATCAAGAATGACTCATGTGGGCATAGAAATTAATCCATTTTTTTCCTTAATGTGATTGAAATATATTAGACACTGAGGTAGGTTGTTTTCTTATTTGTATCCTCTAAACGATGTCTAACTTTCCCTCCACATACTTGTAGAACCCCTTTATTAGTGGGGAACGTTTTGGAACTAGAATATGTGTCCACAAGATATTCCAAATTCTTCCACACATGATCATTGAGTGTGTTGAGTTTTGTAATTTTCAATTTGACTAGTTGTAGAGCCTGAACGGAGTAATGTATTATGAATTATGAACACTTGAAGTTGGGATGGAAAACTCATTTTTGGAGCTCCCTCCATGATCACGAAGTAGAAGAAATTGCCCAGAGCCTCCACGATTTCTACAAAGTCCATTATTGAAGCCTCTGTGATTCATAATAATTTGACTAGAGCCTGTGAAAATGCCTAATAGGTCATGAGAGTATCCTCTGTGACTCCAAGAAACATAAGGGAATTGCCTCCACTTGTGGAGCATGACTTCCTTCATGACATCATTTTCTCTTCACGGTGCACAATTGTTATCTGCAGAGAGATCAGCCAACCTCCATCACCTATAAATAGCTATCTCACACTCTATCATAAGGATGTTTATGCTACAACTTTGGTATTCGATCTCCCATTTCACTATTCCCCTGAGCACTGTGAAGTGATTCCCTTCATCAATTCTTATACCAATTATGAAAGAGGGATCCCCATTTGAGTATCTCGTGGCTCTATGAACCATTAATCCCACATAGAGGACTCTCCTAATAATGCACCTTATAATAAGTTGAGGGCATGCTTTGCGAGTCCCTAAGATCCATTGATCCCCGTTCTCTACGATACCCTGAGCTCTACAAATCCCCATGATCTGTGAGCCCCTGAGCTCCATGGAACTCTATTCTTCATGATACCCTTTGTTTCGTGAACCCCATTCCATTTTTAATCCATATCCATTGATAAACTCTTATCTTTGCGCCCACCGGTCCATACCACATAGTGATACACCCCCACTCTAGATCACTTGCTTGTTGTGGACCCCACTCTTCATGCCAGTCCCTTTGCTACTGTCACTTACCCCCATTAAAAATGTTCAGTCGCACCGTGATCTTTTAGGGACGAGTCGCAAATACTTTACATTGCGCCTTTATGCACATCCACCTTCCACATATGGACTACCATGATTTGAGATACACCTCCACACTCCATGAAACAACTTCAGTTGACATATTCTTGTTTGTCCCTCTCCAATTTCATAGGTTGAGATTATCATCATCAATTCCTTGAGTACCTTGACTCGAACCATTTCTCATGTAACTCATTCAAACCACATCACCTAACTCATAGGCTAAGATCCACCAGAAATGGCCACTCTAGCATAAGTCCCAACACCATCCATTTCTAGGTGCCTTCTGTCTAATAGTACTCTCTAATTGAATATAAACTATCGTACACCCTATTTAAAATCATAGGACACCTCTTTCCCTAAAAAAGATATCCGTTGTGTCTCAAGAAAAAGATTCCAATAGTCTTATCTATATGACTTTAAACTATAGTACCCCTATATGAAAATTATAGGATACATCTTTCCCCATATTAGAGAACCTTATGCTGCCAACATAATATTCCAATAGTCCTATCTATATGAATTTCCACTATAGTACACCCTATATGACAAATATCAGATTCCATTTGATCTATAAAAGAGATGTCTTATAAGCCAAGAATAAGATTCCAATAGTCCTATCTAAATGACATTGAACTGTAGTACACCCTATATGAATAATATAGGACACCACATGCTCCAAAAAAGATATGCCTTATGTTCCAACCATAAGATGTCAATAGTCCCCTTTTCATGACTATAAAATGTAGTACAAACTCTATGACAAAATTAGGATGCCTTTTACACTAAACAAGATATTCCTTATGTGCCAAAAATATGATGCCAATAGTTTTCACTACATGACTTTATACTGTATAATTCCATATCATTCAATAATATGATGCCTCTTGTTTCAAATAAGAGGTTACTTATGTGAAAATCATTATATGACCCAGGCCATTATTACAATAGCGTATTTTCATGAGTGTTAAAATCCGCTCAAGCATTCCATCACACCACCTCATGCATCATGTGTTCTTCATTTAGATATCCATCTTCACTCATGTCTAAAGGGACCCACTAATGTCCTGTTCCAATGCCACTTTGGATAATCTATCGTTCTTGGCCAACACCCCAGATGACTTTGGAGGAAACTTCGAGTTTAGACCCATGTTTCAAATGTGGTTAGTGGTTGTCCCTCATTTGATTGTTTCCATCTCCAGAAAATTTGATCTGGTTGTTTATATTTGAATATGGTCATCATTCATCACCCTTCTTCACATCATCCCGATTACATTTTGAATGTTCAACATCTGATTCACAGTTTTCATCTCCATGTGTTCGGACTAGTTGCAACACCATTGGAATTATCCTTCTATTATATTACTGAATAGGTATAATCCCCAATTATATTCCTCAACACACCATTGAATTGGGATTCCCTCATGGCCAGACATGTGGAATAAAATACAGGAATACTTCATGCGTAAGCCTCATCCATCATTGCGACTCCATAGCGGCACACGGTATGCTTCCTTGCATAAGCCCCATTCACCGTTGCTTCTCCCTTGCTAAATTACGGGCATATTCCATGTATAATCCTCATTCACCATTGCTTTTCCTTAGCAGCATCTGGGCAGATTCCATATGTAATCAACATTCACTATTTATTCTCCTTAGAAGCACCCCAAAAACTTCCATGTGTAAGCCTTTTTCAGCACTATCGCTCCTTAGCATCTCCCATGTAGCTTCATACCTAATCCTCTTTCACCATCATCATTGCATAGCGGCACCCGGGTAGCATCCAGGCATATGTCCCATCCATCAATGCTACTTCTTAGCAGCACATGGGGAGTGTTCATGTATAATCCACATCCACCATTGGGGATTCTTGGCACCACTCAAGCAAATTCCATGTGTAAGACCCTTTCAATATTGTCTCTCCAAAGAAGAAACCATGAAGCATACTTGTGTCAGCTCCATCCAACATTTCCACTCCATAATGGCACCTAAGATTCTACCATGGGTAAGCCACATTAACCATTCTTCATGGCCAAAACTTTACACCATGATCATCAGGTCATTATTGCATCATGTTTCTCAGAGTGAGCATGAGTCACATGATCTTAGAGTAAATTGTGACCATGATATTATATTTGGGAAACCTTGGTATGTAATCCCCATTCCCCTCAACACTAAACTATAGGGACATTGATCATTTCCATTTCTGGGAAAGGTACATAAGAATTCTCCCTAATATTCAAGCTTGTCATCCATTGGTCCCTACCACATCACTTTTATTCACCCACATTCAGCATGACGTTAAACTATATTCACCTTTTCATCCCGCATGACGTTAAACTGTATGAATTCGAAATAAATGGGTTCTGATACTTTTCTCATAGACATGGTATGTAGAAATCCTCCTGGAGGATCAACCCCAAACACTAGTAAACCTATTCGAACTATATGGGTTTTGATCCTTGTCTTCTAGATTGGGTGTGTACGAAGCCTCCATGAGGTTCAACCCCAAACACTGGTGATCTTAGGTTTCCCTTTACAGGAACCCACACCATTTTTCACCCCTTTGTGGCATCAGACGAACTCTCGGGTCGTTAACCACATGTATCCCCATGCATGTCTTCAAGTCATTGTCCTTTGTGTACACCCTAATTCCATGACCTATCCTGAACTATGTGGAATTTGATTCACCACCATAGGGATATGTAGAAATAATCACTGAGGTTCCACCCCTAACACTGGTAAACATATTTAAACTATGTGGATTTTGATCCTTGACTCTTAGATAGGGATTATAGGTAGCCTCCATGATTTTCAACCCCAAACACTGGTAATCATCGGCGTCCCCTATGTTGGGACCCAAGCAAATTGTATGTCCCTAAGTGGTGTCAGGACAACAATCAGGCCGCTAACTACGTGTAACACCCAGCATGTCATTGGGACGTTATCCTTTTCATACACCCTGATTTCTAGCCCCATCCTGAACTATGTGGACATTGATTCCCTACCATGTGGATACCTAGGAAGGCTCTCTATGATTCCACACCACCACCCATGTCCCATCCATGTCTCTCACTTGAGCCTTTGTGTTATAGGATGTTCATACAACAACCCAGAGTTTCTACTTCATCTGGGTCCCATTCATGCATCCATTCTCATGGGCCGCCTCCTTTGGTGTCCCATCTCCACAAAAGACAACATGGACTTAGATTCCTTACCATATGGATATGTAGTAATATTATATGAGGATCAATCATATCATTACCATCATCTTCACATTAGTTCCATCCCATTCCTCTCATCCACTTTCTTCAACCATCCATCATTCATCCTAATTGTTACTTGGGCCGCCACGTCTGGTGGGATCATGAAATCCATTCAAAAAGATAACCATGCATAATCCCCAAAAAATAAAAAACCATCCAACCAATAGTGTCCCTGTAGAAATGGGCCATTACCCTTTCCAAATACCTAACATGTCTCTGGGATTTTTTCCCTTTTTATACACCCTAATTCCATGTCTCATCATTCTAACAACATGTTTTTTAGTCCCTGTCTTCAACACAGGGTACCTAAAAAGCCTCTAAAAGGTTCAATCCAAGCCAATGGTAAACCTTTTTGTTCTCCTTTCAGAGGATTACATTATCTAATCCACCCTCAGTGGTGTCTAGATAATCCTTTATAGTGTGATATTTTCCCTCTGTGGGACTGACGACCTCGGATCTACCCTCATTTGGCGTTCTAGTCCAGTATCTGGTAAACTATCCTCATGCTCCCTCCTAGCGATGTACCAATATGATCTATCCCTATGGGATTTTTTGATTACTCTCATTTTGTCTCCGCAAGATTCTAAACTCACAACATACATTTTCATAAACATTAGATGTCTGATGAAGATCTTGGAAGACAGAAATTTGTCATAACCATCTCTGCTAATCATTAAACTCGCAGCATACCCCATGTTAAAAGTGGGAAGATGAGGGAAACCTTAGAAACATACCAATGGAATAACATATAGTATGACTAAAGTGGGACGCATTGGGTTTTGTGCAATAGAGATTCTCTCTTATGAGTAAGAATACATGTACCCCAATTTTGATGAATCTGTATATTCCCTAACATGCCTGATGATTCCATAAACTCTGACTGAAGGTTGTTTCCCTATAAAGACCAATTTGATTGTCTAAACAGAAGTAGAATAATTAACAGGTGTCCACAAAGATATGGTACTGGGAATGAGATTCACGAACAATGTCTTGATCTTTAATGGATTCCCGGACAAGGTGACGAATTCGGAGGAGGAATCTATGGAAAGAACGACTTGCATCTCATCACCCAATTATGATCAAGGAAAAAATGTTCCTGAATAAGTAATTGATGTTTCCCACCTTAGTTATTGAGAATATGGTGCAGAGTTCAACACGTCACAACATGATGTCATGCAACCTGGCGAAAGTGTCGGAAACACTCATTTATTTTTTTTAATTTCATAAAATGTTAGATATTGTATATTTTTCATTATTAAAACACTTATTAAAGAGAATAAATATAAATTTTTGTTTATTTTATTTTTATCTTTGTTATGTTTACCATGTTTACCCTTATATAACTTATATTTTTTGTGATTTAGTTTAAGGACTATTATTTTCAATCTATAGGTTAAAAAATAATATTTTTTATAAAAATATTATTTATTAGGTTATACCATTTTTAATATTCCTACCCCAATTTTGGATTTTTTTTCATTAATTTACATGGAATTTCATATCTCATTACTATTGTTAGCATTTTAGTTACCTATAATAAATATGAAAAATAATGTGTTATGTTTTAGTTTACTTTTGGGTTTCATAATTATTAATTTTTTTACATTAGTATTATAATATGTGAATTTGTATATTTTGTGTACTAACTTTTTGTTTCATTGATTTTATGGATAAGGAATGATCAGTCTAATAATAAACCACAAAATTCTATATATGAGCGTCATGATCATACCTCTCATGAGAAACATCCACATGCTTCGTTTGATGTTCCTCAATCTTCTTAATGTGTTCCCATAACATCAAAGAAGAGTTCGAGGGTTGGTAAACGTGGTAACACAAAATTACAAAAATTATCACCTTTTCAAATCCAGGACTAGAGGAAAGTTGTAGAAATTTATTAGAATGATGTTCTAAGAGGTCTAAATGCAAAATAGTTCAAGAGTTTTATTTCAACTTAGGGTAAATTAAAAGTCATCATTTGCTTTAATAATTAGAGAAGTGTTGAAAAAACAACACCATAACAGTTGTGAGAGACCATTTTGTAATTTTCCTTTTCAATGTTTTGACTAATATTGAAATTTTAAACATATAGTATGTTTTCCATCTTCTTTATTAGATTCATTTGATATACATAACACTTTAATAGTCAGGAGGAATTTTTTTCGATGGATTCTAGGATATGGAGGGATTTCAAATAAACCCCTACATCTGATTTCATTTTTCGGTATAGGAAACATTACAATCCATGTCATATATAACCTTTTATAGTTAAAGACACATGGAAACAATTTTTCAAAAGTAGAAGACAAGAATAATTTTTGTTAGGTGCAATGTAATCATCTATAAGTTTTTTTATATTAATGCTCTAACTAATGACTTCAGAATGATTTCTTATTCTTCATTTGTAGGAATAAAAGAGAGTTAATCTAGAGTTCCAATCCAGAAACATATACCCTCATAGTTTATCTCAGGGAGGGTATAATTTATTGGAAGAAAAAATGATAGATGAGAAATTACCAAAACCTAGAGTTGAGTCTTCCGACTATGGAGAGTTTTGCCCCATTATCCCCTCCATCAAGACTTGAAAAATAGAAGAGATCTTAGATGAGAAAAACAGGGAAATATCATATAGAAGAATCGATGGTCTTACCCAAGTGTATTGTAAATTGTTTATTTTATTTATTTAGGTCAATTAAATTATTTATATGCTCTGAATCATGAAATAATTTTTAAAATAATTCATACAGGATTCTATTGAGGGGAAGAGAACACAGGGGGTATTTAAAGATGATGGGAGGCATGATATTTTTTCTGATGCACTGGGAATGCCCGAACACCTGGTTCATGTACAAGGATACAATGAGGGTGTATCAAAAAGAAAAGTGTTACCACTTTCTTCATTTTCTTATATGGATAGTTAATATAAAATAATAAATCCTTTTAGGATGAAGTTCAAAATATTAATTTAGAGATTGAGGAAAATATTAGAGCATAAGTACAGTATGTATTTGAAGACATGAAAAGAAAATTTTAGACTATAGCTCCCACTCAACCTCCACCACTAGCTCTCACTTACCCACCTCCACATATAGAGCCGGTTATTTATCCTCCACCTCCACCTACACCCCTGACTGTTTATCCTCCACCTATTCCTATAAACACCATTTTTATCATAATCCCACACCCCAACTCCACAATTTCCTACTTATTGTTTATTGTATGTGGACGATCCCCACTATCATATTTTTTCATATTGGCTTATATATTATATATGAGATACAATTAATCATCAATATTTAAAGGTATAGCATCATTGGGTAACTATACAAGATATTATAGATGTATTAGCTTGAGAACCATTACATATAGATGAGGTGATGATTGTTTGAAAAAGTATCAACCACTTTTTTATTTGGCCATATAGACTTTTGAGACCCATTACCACAGAGGTATGTGTATGTTATATCTTTCATTTAATTTTTTTTTAATTAATTTTTTTAAAATTGAATGTTAATATATTTATCTATTTATTTACACGAATAATTTAAAGGTAAAGAAATATTGTATAGCCAACAAAAAAGGCTAAGGTCTATGGAATCAAATTCAGATTCTATGAGTCATGTCATATTGTAAAAATATTCAAATTTATTAATAGGTTATTTTACATTTCCAGTGGAAGCTCATGTTTGTGGAAATTAAATAGATATGGGGATTCTATTAGATGGTATCATGGATCATGTTACTAATGATTAGTTGGGTATCAATGTGGTATAAGTTTTTTCCCTCGTATTTATTCATAGAAATCATTCCTAGTGTTAAATTTATTTAAAATTTATACTTATCTTTTTAATATTATACAGCCTTACAAAATGTTTAAGATAAATTAGAAAAAATATGTATACAGGTTGATGGAACCATATATGATTTCACCTGAAGGGAATGAATTGGATGAGAAATAAAATACAGTTTATATTGTAGAAAGTTTTCAATGGAATATAATTACGTAGTGTTGGATATATCCTTACATTGAGATGTTTGAAACATTTATCTCAAAAATTGTTATTTATATTTTAACATAATGTCCACTAACATTAAACTTTATTTTATATTATTGACCATTGTGTGTTAGGTGATTTCTTCCAACTAATAAACACTTTATTGGATATGCTCTATCCTTGGTGATGTGAGAGGAAATTTTAAGATCATGTTGTAAAATTACATTTTAATTTCTTAATGATTGTTTATATTGTAATGAATTTTAAATTTAATTCATTCATATTATTTTGTAACAGATGATGAGATTTATTTCAAATATCCATAAAGAAAAAAGTGCAATGATCAAATAATTAAAAGTAATGGTGAATATATATATTTATAATTAGTACATTTTGGATTACATAAAAATGATATTTTGAATCGAAAACCCATTTAAGTAGAATTGTCATAAACAATAAGGCATCATCAAATGTGGATATTAAATGTTATGATTTATGAATGAAATAATTATAACTACAATAGTTATGAAGTTCAACAAGGTAAGATTTCCTTATAAATTATTCATTAATACATCATTTTTTTTATTAATTATACATGTTAGCTACAGTATTTTTCATTTGTAGCTACTTGATGACCCTCAAACTTATAGTACACAAAAGGTCAAACAATTACATGTGTAATGGTACAATTATTTTATCGGATTGAATGGATTTTTATTTTTTAATAAATATTGTAATATTTAATGTTATTAATATATATATATGTATTTGGTAGTTTTTTGGTGGGATATAGGTTCACTTTTAGTTAACATTATAATTTTTTAATGTTATAAGTGTGAATTCAAAATTTTGCTACTAGTTTTCATTTTTTTTCTTTTGCGTTGGATTCACTTGCTCGTATGGCCAGATAGAAGAAGACTCTTAGGATCTATGATGGCCTGCATTCCCTTCCCCATGAGTGTTATACTGTGGTGAAAGGGGATTCCCTAGGACATCACCATTTTCTTCCTCCTTGAAGGGTTATTCTTTGTTTTTCTAGTAATAAAAAATAATTTTCAGTCAGTCCTAAATTAATTAAAAAATTAGTTTTTATGTCGGTTATTTATTATTCATTTTTAAAATATAAAATTTCTGTTTTCCATGTCGGTTTTTATAACTGATGTGGTATATAGTTTTTTAAGTCAGTTATATAATAACCAACATCAAAAACATATATTTGATCTTGTTTCTTTACTAACCGATATGAAAAATGTGATGGGATAGGTTTTTCTACATTGGGTTTTATATAACATACCTATTAGGATGTTTTTACATCGGTTATTTATGTAACCAATGTAAAAACCTTCCAAAATAATATTTCATAATGTCAGTTAATATAACTGATGAAAAAATATGATTTTTTACATATACTACAACAACATCACTATTAAAATGATATGAAAACTCTAAAAACCAATGTAAAAAAAATTTCTTTTACTCGTGCCAATTCAATTTATAACCATTTATTTAGTTCATTACATTAACTTTCATCATGAATGAAAAGGTTAGTTAGGGTTATTAAACTAATATAAAATCAATTTTAAATATACAAGGCCAAGTGATATCTATAAATATATACTTTCTATAACATGATTTTACCAATTTATTAATTAATTAAGAACACTTATTTTAGTAATGGTCAAGTCAAATGCACTTGTTCGGTGCCCAAACAATACCAAACATGGTTTTACAAGGGAATAAAAAAAAGAACACACCCTGCATTGGGGGGTTAACAATGAGGTATCAACGTCTAATTATGTCCAGTGATATTATCAACATAGTATAATAAAATCTATCAAAATATATTTGTGGAATATGAATTTAATATGAATTTTATTGTGAGAACAAGATGTATAATATGGAAAAAAATTATTGATTATGATAAATTAGTTGATCATTTTTATGCCAACTAACTTATTCATGTTGTTGATTCCTATTCAAATATTGGTCCTTAGTTGTCTTGGATAATATAAAAAAGGAAGAATATTTGAAAAACCTATAAATTGGTCATATGATCCTATATAAAAATAGCATCATCAATATCAATAATAGACCATACAGATCCTTAGGAATGGAGAGCTTACCAATAATAGTACAATAATACAAAATGAAGTCAATTCTGAGGATGTATGGAGAAGTTATCAAGATACCTAGCAGGATTCTATTGAAATAGATCTCAAGGTAATGGAGGAGGGGGATTTATGATAGAAAAAATAATTGAGGATTCTGTATTAGGTTATAAAATGTCAAAGAAAAATGTTTCATTTTCCTCTTTTTAACAGGGCCTAATAGTTTGGATGCACCTTTGGAAAAAACATACAACAACCATTCACAAACCATTGTTGAGGGAGAACAACCCCCATGGTCAGTAGATCATGATTTGACAAACCATTGTAGCACATGTGATCAGATGGTCTTATCCTGTACAGCCTCAGCAATCATTGCAAGGTTTAACCAAAGAATGTATCACCCTTTCAGGAGAACATCATCTGACATGCATGGATAGATCTAATTGTGTACTAACTATGAGTATCTCTCATTTCTTCAAAAAACTGAAGCTCCAAGCTACTGACATGACTCAGAATCTATGAATACATTCTATAAGAGATCATTAACATTTATAATGATAAATTAATGAATTAAAAAAATGGATTTGTACAACAAATAAAACCATGATCATACAACTTTAATGTTTTTCTTTGATCTATAATTGTGATGATCTTTCATAGGTGAGACACATTGAGGATGGGATTAGGAATTTTAGTTGATCTCAAGTGAATATCTTTTAGTTTACTAATATATATAGGATTGTAAATTGGGAAATTATTACTACGTGTAACATAAATGAAGATTGAGATATGGATCATTGTCGTCCATTTTTTCAATATAGTGGTGTACTATTTAGTAGAAAGAAGTATCACTTTGGGACCTCTCATAATGGTAGTGCCAACAAGGTTTTATGGAGTGGTATTTATATAGTCTTCTAGAAATGTTGAAATTAGGGGCACATAAAGACCCCTTTTTATAGAGCCCTTGTTGAGATCCAAACCTATTTCATAATCATACATATACATATATTTTGAAGAACCTTTCCTCCTGTGGTCAGTGATAGAGGATATTAACAAACATTAGGTCTTGGATTATGATTAGGAGATTTATGTAATGCTTGAAGATAGTCAATTTTCAGCCAATCAGGACAGGTAGGTGTTCATGCACTAGGGATCCAGAAAATAGTTAGATAGTTTATATAGAGTGGGCCTATTTTGGGAAGCCAGGTTGTATCTTAGGGCCAAAAATTGGGCCAGTTATATCCCACATAACATATATATAAGTAAAATAGGAAAGGTCTCTCTGTATTTCGAGGTATGATTATAGTATCATCTAACATTTTATCTATTTTTTTGATAGAGGATCTTACCACTCATTTATCATCGTAGATGTTGTGGATATTCTTGAGCTGAAAATTCACTTGTTCAATCATGTGATGACACTTGATACATTATTGGTACTATTTTCAAATAATTTATGATAATGTAATGATTTTCAAATAGTGTTTTGAATTAATAATTTATTATTGGACCACTTCATCCTTTCTGTGAAAGGTTTGGATTTCATTTTTTAGACAGACCGGTTTGTTCCCTACCATTCACATGTCAATTGATATCAACAGAGTGTATACCTAACATTAATAGACCATGACATTTACATTCACAAGTATGAATGGATTTTATAGGGAAAATTTTCTTGACTACTAAATTTTGGTATTGTAAGTCTGAAATTCCATATTTATATCCTTTGTACAGATGCACAAGGAACACATCATGGTGATTTTCCTCTGCAATTTGATCATTTGAGGTATATCTCTCTTGATGGGTTTTCAAGACTATATCCCAAGAGAGATGTTGAGCTAATGATTGAGCAAGTTATAGGAGCAGCACCATTATCCATTCCTCCTTACAATATGGGTACTACTGAGTTGTATGAACATAATAAGAATCTAGAGGAATTGGATGATAATTGTTTTATATGAACCAATAATTCTCTTGGGGGGTTCATTATTCCATTTCCCCAAGAAGGTGGATGGAACCCTTAGGTCTTTCACTGATTTTTGGAAAATAATTTTTTTTCATGAAAAATAGTTATTCATTTTCTCATATAGATGAAATACATGATCAGCTCTAAGGAAATTGAGTTTTCCATATTATTAATTTGAGGTTAGACTATCATCAAGTATATTTTATACCTTTAAACATACCTCATATAGTGTTCCATTGTAGTTAATGTCTCAATGGGTATTTAGATTTTCAATTCATACTTATAAACATTCCTCTATTTTCATGTCATTGATGAATCAGATTTTCCACCCTTATTTTGGATTCATTTGGGGGACTATTCTTGGATGGTATCTTGTAGTATTATTTAACTCAAAATAGCCATTAAAAACATTGTGAGAAAATTATTAATACACTAAGAGATAATCTATTATTTTTTATTCTCACCAAATTCCACTTTTTGATCAATAAGGTTCACTACCGGGGTCACATCATCACACAAAGATGAGTATCTATTGACCAATAGAAGGTTAGAGTTGTGGTTACATGGGAGTAGCCCATGCATGTATTTTACATATGGATTTTTTATGAATTTATAGCTATTAATTGATATTTATTCAAGATTTTTCATTCTTGGAAGCACCACTTATGGTTTTTAACATTAATGGTGTGAGATTCATATGGTCTGAAGAATGTGAGACATAGTTTCAGGAGATGAAAGGGATACTGAATTTAATGAAAATATTGATTCATATAATGTTGGGAATAATATATTCATTACATTTTTCTATTTCCTGAAACATTCTATAGATATTTATGATGCATAGAGTGTGAGCCATGGGATAATAGTTTCATCATTTTAAGAAACATCAGAGGAATTACCCAACCCACAATGATGATCTTGCAGTCATAGTTAATGATTTTCATTATTAGAGGAACAACTCGTTATGATATATTTTTTGGTACATATAGACCAAAAAACCAAAAAATACATCTCTACACAGCGTGACATAAATCTCTCGTAGAGTAGGCGAGTTGAGTACCGATAGTCCCTCTATTTCAAGCCCTCCAATACGTCAAGGAAGTGACATGTTTTTATTGATTCTATAAGTTGGAGGACTCATACCCAAGTTTTCTATGAGGCCAATGGTTATATTTAGTTGATGGTACTTTTTTATATGATACTTATAGTTCTAGTATCATCACATACATAAAATTTTGAAAATTTTAGAAGTATCCTCCTCACTACTAGTGAGAGTTAAGTCAGTAAGCATTTCATACCCTGAGTGCTTAGACCTAATGGAGATTATTTCTAGTGAGGACATATCTCTAGGTTTGATCATTGATGAGGATGATGTTTTTAGAATTCATGGAAAATTATATGTTTCAAGATATGGGAATGGAAAAAATGATGGAGGGATCTAATACTTCGAGTTGGGTGGTACACCCCAGGTTTATCAAATGTATTATTATTTATGTCCCTAATATTGGTGTTTAGGGATGAAAATACAAATAGATATTTAATTTCATAGTGTTCCACATATCAGTAGGTGAAGGTAAAACACAAGTGACTACCAAGGACTTTAAACTATTTCCAATTTTAGATTGTATATGGTGTGTTGTCACCATGGATTTGAACATATCATTTTTATTACTAAGTATTGGTAAAGGTTTTGTTAATAAACTGAAAAAAATACATAGGGTGTGTTAAACCACATCTATGGTAAAGGCTTACTCACCATACAAAACATGGATAAATGGTTAATAATACCAATGAATTGATTTTTAATAAATCCCTAAGAGCATATACATCATAACCATATCCACATATTTGTATCCCAACAAGAATGTTTTTCATTGAGTATTATACTCACATCACTTTTTAAAATTTATGAAATGTTTAAGAAAGATAATTTGAAATCAATTTAAAAAAGTGAAAAAAAATTAAAGAAAAAAATATCAAGATTTCTATGATATTAGGAGATAACAATCAGAAGATAATCATACCCATCTCACCTTTAAAAAAATAAATGTGATCAATTGGAAGGGTTTCTTGTAAATATCATCATGTTAAATGTTTTTGAATCCAAATTCAATAATGATATCACCTTTTTAAGGCTGATCTCTTAGAAATGATGTCTTAAATCAATGTTCATAGTGCGAGAGTGTTGGATAGTATTTTTAGAAATACTGATGATGATGATATAAAATATGTGTCTATATTTGTATTAATAGATATATTTAAGAATATATGTTTATTTTAATATAAATATCAATGTATATATATATATAATATGCACAAGTCTTAAATTATATATTTTCAAATTTTTTAATAAAATTTTGTATGCATGTATTTATAAATATATTTATATCAAAAAAGCAAATAAACCCAATTGTTAATTTATATATTTATTAGTAAATATTTATACTTATTTTCATATGCATATATATATTTATATATTACAAAAATATATTAGGAAAACATATATATATATATATTATAATTATATATACACTACTAAAAAATATTAATATATATATATTACATTTTTTATGAATACAATATATTATATGTTTTATAAATACATTTATATGCATAAAAATATATATAAAATATTTATATTATATATATAAGATTAAATAATATAATATTTATATATTGATAAAATTTTATGAATATTTCTACATCTACACATATATTCATATTTATATGTATATAGTTATATCACGTATACATGTATATAATTAATATATCAATCTCAATACTTGTCTTTATATTAATATTAATATATTTATTTATTTATATAGATATTGTATTTATATATTTAGTCAAAGTAAATAATATATATGTGTGTGTTTGTGTGATATAATATAATTTATATTTTTATAATTATTTTTATATACATAATTTTGTGTTTTAATATATATTTAAATTAATTTAATTTTTTTATAGGAAAATATTTATATGAAATATTAATATAATATAATTATAATTTATAAACAAAATTATATTATATATATTTAATATTATGTAGAATACAATTTACACAAATATTTTATGTGAAGTAAAATTTATACAAATCTTTATATAATGTTATGTGAAATTAAATTTTATATTATATATATTTAATATGTATATCATATATAATAATATAATATGAAATGAAATTTATAGAAAAATATAATTAATATGATATGAAATAAATTGTATACAAATATTTATATAATGTATTTAAATACATATTTTTATAATTGTGTACATTAATATATATATATATATATTTGTATAAATTTTATATAATTTTATATTAATTATATATAATATAAAATCATAAACATATTATTTTAAAATATATTTTTTATTATTGTTATATAAATTATAAAAATTATATTCTTAGGCTTTTAAATGATATATTTTAGAAAATAAATTATATTTTTGTATATATTTATATTATAGGTTTTTTATTTTATATTATATATAATATGAATTATATTAAAAACAATTTGTAAAAATAAAAATATATTAATTGTCATAATATTATACAATTTTATTTATGTATACATATAAATACAATTAAATAAAATCATATAAATATTTCATATAATGTTTTCATATAACTTATTTAAATACATATATATATATATATTGTTTTTATTATATATATATATAATGTGATTTTTTTAAATATTGGGGGTCTACAACCCCCTCTTAATTGTGTAATTAGGGGGGTTTTAATCCTACCAATAATTTGAGATATTAGATGGAGTTGTGAACCATCTTTAATATCATTTTTTATCTATAGTTATGTTGTCATGACCCACCTTCACCAAAAGGAGGGAAGGGTCGGCAGATTGCTAGGCCCTTCAATCATTAAGTTGACGGAGAGATAATGACCCCCGAAACCCGCCTTCAGTTGGTCCTATAGAGTCGACCAGCACCAAGGGTATAAAATCACACACTAAATGGAAGGCATTACTCTTTTTCTTTTAATAGGATCAGGAGATAAGATAGTAAATCCCACAACACCAAAACTGAAAGTGCAAATACGGCTGAAAATAAACCATTCCCATATGCATGTTCAAAGGTAAAAGATACAATTCACAAAACTCTAAAGGTAAAAAGATACTAAGAAATGGGAAACAACAACAGCAACTGCCCTAAGGGTCCAAGCTAGTACAGTCCCGCATGATCCCTGAAGACCTCCTGAAAACCTGAAAGTAGTTTTATAAACGTAGGGTGGGCATACAAGTATACTAAATATAGAAAAACCAAAGACTCTCATGCACAAGTGGGGAGGCACACTAATGCCATGTATCAAAAGATATAACCACGCACCTTGCTAGTAAACTAATGACACATATGTCACCAAGGCACACTACCCAAATAACGCAAGTCAAGTAATGTATAGTAATAGCACATTGATGTTTTGGTACCCCGCGCAACTTTCCCACTGGTTATTGAAGAAATCCTATGCATCGGACCAATCTCGCCATTCTCATCGTCGGCCCACAGCCACATCCTGCCCACACACACCTGGGCCACAACCATACATCTCGCCCGCAAACACCTAGGCCACATCCACTAACCCTCCCACATACACTTGGACCACAACTGTCACATGTAACCACACCTGTAAACTCCTAGGCCAGAACAACCACCTCCACGCCCGAAGACACCAGGGATAGAAGAACTACTACCACATCTGAAGACACCTAGGCCTCATCTCGAAGATACATGGGAATCCACCTACCCGCACACACCCGGCCCAACCACCACACTACCCTGCCAGAAAAATCTTGGGCTAATAATTGACCTCAGGCCATCACAGCCTGCCCGTAGTGTCTTGGTCTATTCGAGAAATAGAGCAGAAAAGGAGATAATAACCAGCCACTCATAAGAGTGTTGGGGAAAACACCCTCCCCCATGAAGTGGGGTTGTTCGGCACTAAGTTTTCAACTTTGGTGGGGCGCGAATAAGAAACACAAAAGCTACAAGTATATCTCTAGGTAAAAAGCACTCACCCAATCTAGGTTTTTCTTTAGCCATCTTAAAGAACATTATCCATACATCTCATTCATAAGAGAAAAGAATGGCACCCACGCCCAATTCACAATTCACATCAAACCAAATCCCCATTTGTCCCATCCTTGTTTCCATGTTCATTAATAATTTTTAAATATGTTTCTGCACCTACTTGGGAAACTAGTAAGCATAAGCACAAGCTAAGGAAAGAGTACACCCAAAATCAACTTAAACATTCACACCCGGTTCTCTTGTAAAAACACATCAAGAGAGACACCTCCAAGTATTGGAACCAAAGAAGGTAAAAGTGAGATACAGTCCCAAGTTCCAAGAACTATGAATAAGAAGGCATCACAATAGAAGAGGATCCCTCCCCAATTTGTGATACAAACAGAGGATCCTATCCTCACCCACATCACCCCAACAATCTAATCCCTTATCCCACCATGGAGGAAAAAACCAAACCAATACTACCAACTCATGGCAGACTCAATAGGAACTTTCAGATTTAAAAGATTTAACACACTCCATGATTTCAATTCCACTGGGCTTAAACCAGAGTTAATATAAAAAAAGAGTTGATCCCGGTGCTTCCAATTTATTAGCTGAATATACGTAATTATCCAATTTCCTTAACACAACAAAAGGTTCACAATCAAAATACAAGCCATTTAAACATCACAATGGGTAAACAGAGCAGCATAATTGATCACACCCCTCCCCTTCATACTTTAGAATTCTGTTTATTATCTTCATTAATGTCTTGTTCATCCAATTACACAGAAGTAGTAGCGTACGCACCCTGCAAGATACACAAAAAGGATAGATGAAGGTGAAACCCCTACCTGACTGATCAAGGATTGAAGTTTATGTCCCTGCGAGATTAGCAGGATCTCCAAGGAACACGATCAAGGAAAACTTCATCAGGTTACAACTCGTCGGGAGGAAGGGTACTCCGGCTGCAGGGTGATCGAGAAAAAGAAACGTTGGGAGGAGCCTTTAGGTTATAAAGGCTGATAAGGGCTAAGATACAGCATGCCCTGGAGGGTTA
Organism: Viscum album; assembly: GCA_963277665.1. Taxonomy (NCBI): domain Eukaryota; kingdom Viridiplantae; phylum Streptophyta; class Magnoliopsida; order Santalales; family Viscaceae; genus Viscum; species Viscum album. The sequence continues at coordinate 566,210,269 of OY728162.1, forward strand.
AGATACAGAGAGAAAAACTTGAAACCGCGTAAGGAGTGGGATCATAGGTTGACCACGCAGTTGGGACACCCCACACGTCATTAAAGGGTCCCCTCCATTCGGGGCATTTTAAACTGATGCACACCAGGGTTCCTCACCAATCATTTAATTAAATGACATTAATGGGCATTAATGGGATTTAAAACAGGCTTAGAGGGGTCAAAATGTGGTTTCAAAACCGATTTGTGAAAAAAGGAGGCGCTTCTGGAAAACCCGTGGGGGTAGGCGAGAGCTACCTCTAGCCGAGAGCTACTAGTTGGCGACAGCTATCGATATCTAAGAGATACCGGTTGGCGACAGCTACCGGTATCCGAGAGCCACCGGTAGCCGAGGGCCACCGGTAGCTGAGGGATACCGGTAGCCAAGGGCTACCAGTAGTCGAGGGCTACAGGTAGCCGAGAGCTACCAGTACCCAAAGGACACTAGTAAGCTAGGTATACCGGTAGGCCGAGGCTACCGGTAGGCCAAGGCTACCGCTAGGATTCACCGTGAAGCTGGGATGGCCTTCTAGACCACCCAAAACACCTCAACATCAAATTTTTACTATGTAATGGACCCGAAAAAACCGGGCCATTACATCAAATACTTCTCAAACTATTCTCATCCCCGAGAATATAAGAACAACCCAGAAATGAGAAAAGTGGGGTCCAAACAGCCACCCTCTAAAGATATTAATCAGAGGAAAACCCCTGAGTTGTTCAAAAGTTGGAACATAATCCTCCCCCTACATCAAGGAATACTCCCCCAAGAGATATCAACCATAACTTTCACAATAAGCATAAGTATCACAATATCCAACACATGAGTTAGGGAGTCCTCTCCTACATGTCAGGATATTATCCGCTTTGGGCATCACTAACTCACCCTCACGGGTTTAATCACATCCACATTAATGCATCCTGATTAGAAGTTAGGTTCTCCCATCATCACACATTCTTACACACACACAGATAGAAAAAGGAATAGATCATCTAATAGCTAAGAAAAACAACAATTTTATACATTAAAGCACAAGGTTGAATATCTCAATGATCATAAAAAACGACAAGTCAAAACAGCTCTAGGTACTGAATGCGTAACTGGGCCTCCCACTCACTTGTGCTCTCTTCTAGGCCACCATGCCTCAACAACATATGAACCAAAGGGGTGGTTCGTCCACGAAGCACTTTCTCCGTATGATCCTTGATCTTGATTGATCATTCTATAAAGGTCACATCATCTTCGACAACTAAATCTCCCCAATCGATGACTTGGGAGTCATCGTGTAGATATCGACGAAGCTGGGATACATGGAATACTTCATGTATCCTCAGTAGCGGAGGTGGTAGCGCTAGCTGGTAAGGCACTTCACCGACCCGCCATAACACATCGAAGGGTCCGATGAACCAGGGAGAAAACTTACTTCGCTTGCTGAACCTCCACTATCCACGCCGAGGGGAGACCTTCAAGAACACGTGGTCCCCGACCTCGAACTCTATGGGTATCCTCCTATCATCGGCACATGACTTCTACCGGTCCTAAGCCGCCTTCATCAACTAATAGAAAAATGACCTATAGACACAGACCTGTAGCCACAATTTTATAAATCTGTGGCTATAGGTTAATTTATTGCCACGCCTAACTTAAAACTCGTGGAAATTAAGGTTTGATCCTTGGGAATTTCCTCTTCTCTGCGTGACCCCCTCACATTACCCTCACCTCTACGTGGCCCTCCTTCCCTGACGGTGCCCCTCATGAGCTCTATTCTCCCTCGACCCTCCTCCCCCGATGCTTCCCTCATGATCTCTCATCTCCCCCGACCCTCCTCCCCCGATGGTGCCCTCGCAATGATGCCACTCGTTGTAACTCCACCACGAAATCTCATATCCGACCATCCTCCCCAGATGTTGTCACTGAATGCAGACACCTCACCTCCCCCTATCGACGCTGCTCCTAGGTTTCCACCAACCTCCTACTCTAGCGTGCCTCCATTGCGGCCATCCCCCACCTGGAGATCCTCATCCTTCTTGCAGATCTCGGCCAATCATAACTCCTGAATTTGCTTACCCACAAAGGTATTTAGGGATCTATCTTCTATGTTGGGTGCCTCAAATATCAATATATCTTTTGATTTATCTTCTCACAAGTCATACTAATGTAAATAAGGAGATACAGGTCATCTTAGAGAACCCTTGGTTTTGGGGAAGATACATCCTACTAATTTCCACGATGGAATAATGAATCCAAATAAGGAATATGTATAATAACACTGTGTGAGAAGTTTAAACCACATGGTAGAGATTAAACAATGTAATGCAACAACATGAGGATATTTGTGTGATGATATGATTAGGTGACATCATGATACATCCATATTCCAATAGAAAATGATGCAAGTATAATATGAATGTGTGATTATCATTCAGATATGATCACACCGACTGGTCCTGTTGGAATATATTTTGTGTATGTCTCTTGTATAAATAAATTACATGGAATTTTCATATATTATTCCTTATATATCGTATGTTATGATTGAAAAACCATTTTTAAATATTAAAAATTAATATATTGAGTTTTTTTGAAGTCTTTGTTTCACATGATTACATAAATTAGTCAAAGTTTATAAATGTTGATAATTATGTAAGACTTAAATGATGTTCTGGGTGATAACTACAATAATTTTGAGATATAGCCGTGGATTTATAGCCACGGTTTATACAAACAGTGGCTATATAGAACCTAATTTCATGATGGTTGTGGTTGTACCCTACCCCCCTCGCGCATATCCCCTCCCTCAATCGTGATTCTCCCCTCCCACAATCCCAATTATGCTTCCCTCCATCGCCATTCTTCTCGTCAGTCTCCCGCTCCTCCTCTCGGGATTCTCCACCTTCTGGCCTCCTCCGAGCCTCCCCTTCTCTCATCTGCATCCCCTCCTCCTCCTCTTCTCACCGGGTCACCGCATTCAACTTATACTTTCAGTCTCCCCCCCCCCCTCTTCCTACATTCGCATCCACACATCCCCATCCCGTCTTTACCGCATCTCTACCTCGCCACCTCCTCGCCTCTCTGCCTCCCCGCCTCCATGCCTCCCCGCCTCCCCGCATCCATCGGTTCACCCTGCCCTTATCGACTCAAATTTTGGCTCCACCTCCCAGATCGAGTTCCCTAAAAGATCCCCTCCCTCTGGGATTACACACATCCCCTCCCTCAAGGATCCCATTAACTATTTCCACCTTTCTCTTGCACGCTCATGTCCCAAAAAATTGAGAGATGGTATGTATTTTATTATCCCCTCATTTAATATATATTTTCAACTTCTATATTTATGATATTTTCAATACCTCCCCGCTAAAGTTATGGATATATTTATGGTTTGGCCTCCAACATTGTTATGGCGGGTTTAAAAGGTATGGTTTTAGTCCCAGACACCTTTAAAACTGATATAACAACCACAGACTAGGTGGGTGTCACCCAAATAATATGTTAATGTACTATTAGGTGAAAGTCATGCTAGAGGTCTCATAAGGTTAATTGTATCTTGATTTAGTTGATGGATACTTCACTATGGTGTCCTATGAAAAGGCTTCTTGAAATAATACATCTAAGGAATCCCACTTTGTTTTGGAAATATCTTCCAGTAAATTTAGACTCATTTGTTGAAAAAGTTTGGAAAATGAAATTGATGAATAATAAAAATTCTAAAAGAAGAAAAACCAAATTGGGTGCACCGATCAGAAGGAAAATGTTCAAGGAAAAGAGAAATAATCCATTAGTGGAGGTGGACAAGAAAAACATTCCACCAAACTGGGGAAGATTATTCTCAAAATTAGTATCCTGTTCTGAAAATTATAAGGCCTCAAAAATACAAAGACTTCTCTTTCCTTTAGGTACTTCATTTCACAACATCAGCCTAGGTTGATCGGTATCATAGAATCCATGGTGAAGTTTGACTGTTTTAAAAAAATTTGACATGAATTAAATAGAATATGTTTAGATGATAAACAATATTAAGACGGAAAATGTGGAAACCCTTGGGGTGATTAAAAGTAAGGATGTTCAATATAATATTTTCTAAATTGGGCAGTAGCATATTATAATCAGTCTTGACTTAGGTTACTCCTCTTGTCTAGTCTCTTTTTTATATTCCTTTAACTTCTATATCAAAATAAGAGGCCTATTTGAGGAATAATATTTAATATCAACTCAGATCAATGTGAATAGAGTCTTCATAGAGGAATTTAACTTTGTTCTAAATACAAATGAAAATATTTGAGGAAAACTTATTAGAGTAGCCTCTATAGATTTCCAAAGATTCACTGATCATTTCTTTTTGAATGATATAAGACTATTAGAAGATGAGTTTACTTTGTTTTATAACACTATCAGTAAGAGGAAATCCGTTAAAAATGATAGGTCATTTCATGCTATTGAGATAAACTCATTGTCATTCTTAATGGTTCCCTAAAAGGCTAAATCAATTACCCTAGGATGTTAAGGTAAGGGGATACACTTTATACCCTCACATTTATTTTAATTGAGTATTAACTCAGTATTTGTTTACTACAAGTTATTGATAAAAGGAAAATTATGCATATTATGTTTTCTCAAAACTTCAAAGTTCCAATTCACATCCTTTGTGCCAATGATATTCTCCACCACTGTGAGAGTAAATATGGATGTACAAACTTCATTACAGAAATATTGTCTTATTATGGACAGGTATATGATTAATCTATTTCAAGGAACAAATTGATGGTTATTTTTGGGATGGGAATTTAAACTAGTAAAAAAGATCCATCATCAATATCTTGAAGGTCAAGCAAGGGGATCTAAAAATCAACTATCTTGGAGGACTAATCTTTTATGGAAGACTTGGAGTAAGATATCATGAAGGGATTTCCAATAAAATCTAATCACAACTCACTTGTGGGGAATGTAAGACCATATATCATTATAGAAGGATATTCCTTCTGAATTCTCTCATTACATATGTGTTTGTATATTTCTTTCATCTCTATAAATGGAAAAGGTAGCTACTTAAATAGTGGGCACTCAAATATATAATTTTGTGTGTTCGAGTAATATCCACGAAAAAAATTGTATATATGGAATTGAGGAAATTTTTTATGCCTATTGATATGGGAGGTATTGGTATAAAAAATCTCAAATTCTTTAACAAGTCCCTTGTGGATATCTATATCCAGAATTTATTAAATTCAAACCAAGCTACAACTAAATTTATTAGTAAAATAATAGATTTTTTTGCATAGGGGTAAACAATTTTACTTGGGCTTTTCAGTTTGGCCACCCATAATAGATGAGTATACTAAGATAATGATTCACACACTTTGGAAGTATATGTTCTCTAAAATTTTGGAACTCCAATAGGAATAGTTATCCATTTTTTAAAAAATTCTATCTACCCTCTAACCTGAATAGAATCTCCATTTACGAGGAACCTAAACATCATGAGTAGATGAATTATCTCCTCCACACTAGTATCAAATAGGAAATTTCTTCTTTCATTTTTTTAGTAGGATATGGCTTTATGAAGCCCATCTATACTAGGCACTCTCAACCTAAAGCTACACTGTCATTATCAGTGTGGTGTTGATGATGGCGCACCCGGTGGATGTAGTTCTTTAGGAAACCATTTGACCCTACCACTAGGAAACTATTTATTTGGAATGTGTTGATCAACAAGATTCTAACAGAAGATAAGACTCAAATGGTTGGATTATAGGTGGGATCCTACTTCTTTCCCTATCTTAATAGTTTTGAGAGTTGTCACCATATTTTATTGGAATGTGTGTCTAATAAAAAGATATGGAATTGCTTTGAGTCTATATTTCATTATAAGTTAAAAACTGATAAAATTTTGGATTCATTCATGAGAAACCTGATAAGTTTGGATATGATTTTTCAGCTAAATAAATTTATCTGTACTTTTATTATTGATGGTATTCACAATATATGACAATCAAGAAATAGTTTCAGATTTAAAGGGAATACACTTCCCATTAAAAACATTTTTTCAGGTATTATGGTCGACATAAAAGTGAAATCTAAAATGTAAGAGGGATACGTAAATAACAATATGGAGACCTCATCATTACCAAACTTCTTGGGTTAATTGGTATGATATAAAATCCTTCTTAACCTAAATTCATGAAATGGATTCCTCTAATCCCATAATGAATGAAAACTTTAGTAGGATACTGCCTAACAACAGACAGTGGATAATTCAATGTTTTTAGGTACTCCTATTTCTACATCTATAATTAATGATGATTTCTCTCTGAAATATGGAAACTTTAATTCTTATCGTAATATCAATTCTTTGTCGATATGTTCTATGAATTCTGTAGACTCACCTATGAATGATCCAATTAGCAAACCTACAAAGAAGATTCAAGTCACATCTACAAATGAATAAGAACATGCCACAAAAAATAACCTACAGGTTAGATGGACTACTAGAAAAAAAGGCTTTGGAATAAATATAAAATGGTGTTCTAACTCCAAATTCAGGTTTAAATGATGATACCCTTTTAGAATTGTCAGAGTATCACTTACTATGACATGTGCATTGTTCTAAAAAGACCATCATCCTATGTTATTTTCCATTGCTAAACCTAAAATTTTGTTTTCCTCTGTATAATAACATTTATTCCAACATAATTATGTTTTTACTGGTGCAATCAATAATACACTCAATGTTAATTTTTATATATTTTTTCACACTATTATTTACACAATGTTGGTTTTTTCAATATCTCTGTCCATATATTTACATGCAACTTCTACATTTATGGCACACATACTTTCTGCTCCTTTGTCAATTCTAAAAAAATATCAAGAATCAAGAACTATTTGGCATGATCTCTCACCCCTATGCACTAACATTACTTCCCCTAGTTTCAAATTGGCAACTTTAATTCCATTCTTAACTCAAGAGAGAAAATTGGACCTTCTCATGCTTCAATTTCAATGAAATAATTTAAAGCCTCGATTGAAGACACTAATATCATTGAAATTAATCTCACCGGTGTAAATTACACTTGGTATAGAAGACATTACAACAAAATGGTTGCCTCTAAATTGAATAGAGACTTCATGAATGTCCCTGCTATAGATTTATGGGACACTATCTACAGCACCACTCTTCCCAAGATGAATTTTGATCATCATACCATCTTGGTCAATGTTTCATCTAGTGTCATGAAACCCCAATTGGATAATTATTAATTTTGAAAACTGTAGCATCTCCATGAAGGTTAGAAAAGCAGAGAAGGTTTTTAAGAATCATCTACAATTATCACTTCATCAAAATCTGAAATCTGGAAGGTGATTGAAAAAGGTATTATTGCATGGTTATGATTTCATAATATATAATTCTTGATTAAAACAATAAAATACTGCTATAACGGGGTATAATGTTTTTAAATTAGTGGAATTTATATGAGATATTGAATATGTTTCGAGGCTGTTTTCTGAAATTAAAACATGCTACTTATTAAATGTTTTGGAATTTTAACAACAAATACTAACAATATGTCGTGTCACATTGTAAAATATTTTAAACAATGTTAATTGAATTTTCTTTTAAGAGACCTTTCTTTTGGTGCTTTTTTTTGGTTGATATGAAATTTATATTTTATATTTAAATACATTTTAGTGCTTAATTATTTATTTGGAAGTGTTTTTTTTCATTTCTCAGGTTTTCCTATGTGGAAGCCCTCTCTTGGAGTGTAATAATGTGAAAATGAAAATGTTATCGAATATAAAATTTTTTAGATAGGTATGTTTTAGTTTAGTTTTTATATTACTTTCATTATCGCATTGGCCACATAGGTCTTTTACTTATTTCTATGGATAAAGGGTAATTAGATTCTGTAGAGGGGGGAAAATGGGGTTTAGATTGATTCAGTCCGCCGGCTTTGATCCGAGGTAAGATTATATGGTTACTACATGACTCACACATCATGTATTTGGGGATTTCTGTGTTTTTTACTCTATATTATGTTTTCAGTGGGGGAGCATCAACTTTTTGTTACAATGATCCAAGAGCTGAAGTGGACGGTTTGGTTCCACCTTGAGATAGGATCCCTCTTCTAGCCTCTTTAATTCAAAAATGCTTTAAATTGAATTTGTCTTCTTTCATAATTCTGATTAATTTTATTGAATTTCATATGTTGAATAAGTGTTCATTAATATATTGTTTCAATTGATAAATAAAGTCATGTTTTTATAATAAAACCCCTCCAATGGATGTGCACTATCTGTGAAAACTCACAGTGATAGTTATGTTGATCTTGTTGCTTAAATTATTGCATTTGATTTGTGCTGAATGAGTTTTAGAATAAATGTTAAATATAATAAAATGAATTGTGTGATAAAGCAATGCGATGATTTTATAATAAAACCCCTCCAACGGAGGTGCGTTGTCTTGTCAACCAAAGAGTAGTGATAGTTATTTGTATCATGTTTAGATTTGGTGTGAGTCTTTCATATGTCTCGTGTTGGTGTTTGTTTTGTGGATAGTTAGTTTTTGTCCTCTTTTAATAATATAAACTATCTTATCATACTCCTTTAAATCAAATGACATTGCCCGAGTAGGAATATTCCTTGACCATGACACTTTCCTTTTCATGCTTTGAATATTATAAATAAAATTTCAATGTTATGCAAAGTGAATGAATTCGTAAATGGCTTTTTGTAGGGTGTATGATTTTTTTCTGTCATTTTGTTTCCATTAAGACATTGTGTCATTATGCAGCTCGCTATAACCATCTCTGGTGATCCCTTGTTATAGCATATTAAATAGTTGATTTGTTCTATGATTTCCCAGCAGGGCGACGACCGAAATGTTTCCCCGCCTCCTCCTGCTCCCTTCACTCCTGGACGGAAGGTGTTGCCCCACGGATGTCACTGGACTAGGACAACATTTGGCGGTCATGCCACGGTCACCCCGCGGTCACCCCGTGGTCACACTGTGGTCACACCGCGGTAATGCCATGATTTGTCCATGCTCCATCCACATCCATCCAACACAACCCCCCCCCCCCCTTCCACCTTCATTTCAGCCTACTACCACCAACATTCCAGCCCTCAGTAGCCCCCCCCCATTCCAACATCGAATCAGCCCGCACCATCCCCCTAGCACCTGCAACCATCCCCCTTCCACCAACATTCCAGCCTCCTCCCACTCCCTTCACTCCTAGCTAAAAGATGTTGCCCCGAAGATATCACTGGACTGGGCCAACACACCGTAGTCACACAACGGTCACGTTGTGGTCACATCGTGGTCCCGCCGCAGTCCCGTTGTGGTCCTACCGCGGTCACGCTGTGGTCACGTCGCGGTAATGCCATGATTTGGCCCTGCTCGAGCCACATACAGCCCACACCACCCCCCTTCCCCCTTCATTTCATCCCGCTGCCACCAACATTCTTGCCAGAAATAGCTTCCCCTACCACCTTCGAATCAGCTTGCACCATCCCCCCAGCACCTGCAACCAGCCCCCTTCCACCAGCATTCCAGCCTCCTCCCCCTCCCATCGGTCCTAGACGGAATATGATGCCTCGCATATGTTCACTACTAAAAAACGACATATAGCCACACATTTATAGCCATAGTATAAATGGTCCATGGCTATAGATTAGATATATCCATGAGAAGATCATTCCCCATTAGAATAGCTTCTTCATTTTTTATCCTCCGTCGAGGCTTTCTTCTCCACTCACCCACTCCCCATTCTCTCCCTTGAGACCGTTCTCCTTCGATCCTCTACCGAGTGATTTCCCCCTCATCTGATCCTCGCCAGATTCTCCTTCCCCCTCACCGGCTTCTCCATTCAAAGCTCATCCATTCATGACATCTCCATTCGTGGTTCCTCCACCCCTCATGTGTTCCTCTCCACCCACATACCCTTCTTCGGGTGTACCTCCTCTATCCGATGCATCAGCAGATGCTTCCCCTCTCTGAGATTGAGCTCCCTGTCCTCTACCTGACCGAACTGCCCTTCCCTTCCTGCTACTCTTGTGAAGGACTTGATCGGCTCCCTGATCTCATGACATTGGATCACGCAATGGAACCCTACCCACTCCGTCGCTCCCTGATTTCGTGACATCGGCTGAGGCATTGAGTTTGTTATACCTAGATAAAAATTTTTCTTAATTCACACTTCTTTTACTTCTACAAAAAATTCTAGAAACTTCTACTATCAATGATCAAATTTCCATGTATCACTAAACAATAAACAGGTCAGATTCTTTCAGCCATAGACAACATCATTATGCACATAACCAAGTCCATGATTATTCATCCAACCAGATCTCAATCGTGACTTACCTTGCCCAAAACATTCTCCAGTGAACTCAAGAAACCTCTATAATCATTAAACAACTTCACTCACTAGCTCAAGATCAAAATCATTGCCTCAAAATTAACTTTTCAATTATAAATTATGGCTTTTATTGTTTTCAAATCATTTTTTGTACCCTTCCATAGTTCCTTTGGAACATGTGTTACCATGATTAATGTGACGTATCTCACTTATGCAAGTCATATTAATCATCCAAAACCTTATTTCCAACCTTTGTCAGCATCATACATGAATTCAAGCTTCTTCACATTTCAATATCCATTGTTTCAAAAGACAAAACACCCAAAAATCCCACCTTATTAATATTCATCAACCATTTGAACTCAAAACCAATCATATTTTTTTTGGTGAATAAATCTCGGATAGCAACATTTGAATTGACATACCACTACCTTGATTCGACAACACTCTACTCATCCTCAGCAAAACATAGGAATTTCATTTGTTAAATATTCTATATTTATGAAACCAAAATAATAAGGAAATTGGAGGCTCTAATATTTCATTTTTATTCAACCAGAATAGGGAACAGTATCCATTGAATAAAAAACATTGTCTTTAATACCCTCATAATGGAATGATGCTTGCCTTAAATTCCATATCCATCGAAATTTACTTAAAAGCATTCTTTTGAAATCTCTTCAATCCTATCACTTTATTCATTCATCATTGTTACCATTTTATTTATGCTGAAATTCAAGGTATCTTCTCTATTCCATTTCTTGTTCTCTAAGTCATCATCTTCGATCATCACATAGAAAATTCTTGCATGAAATCACATTTTCCCACAATATCTTATAAGTCCAGGATATCTTCATTTAAATGGGATGAACACATCCTTGATTGGAACTTGATGTCTTTTCACCTGTTCATAATACATTCTTTTTAGCTCCATAATAGTTTAAAAACAACTTCCTTTCTAAAAACAAATGTTATAATCACATGAATTTAAATGGGTTTTAATATCTATTTTGGTGAAAAATATTTCTACACCAGCATTATATTGACAAAGACTGAGCCATTAATAACTAGTGACAACATTGATCTATATGCAATTATTATCTATATTGCTACATATTTTTATTTATTTTCTAGTATACATATTTAGGTATGTGCTTATTTCTAGTATGCATTACCAATTTTCACTCACATAGAAAATAAGTGTGACATAGCTATTGTATGAATTTATTTTTCACTATGGAGTACTATTATGCACTTATATAGAGAATAAGCACATAAATATTAGATCCTTCCTATTTTAACTTGTTTTTCAAGAATTTATATTGGAAAAAATCCAATACATGTGTATGTGAATTTATAGTAGACAGTTATTTTAAATCCTACATAGAAATAGAAGAGAAAAAAATATTGAGGATAAAGAATTTTGAGAGAAATAATATATATATATATATAATCATATGTATTTATTATGATGTACTATTAGTATATTATTTCCATTCTTATGATATATTATTTTTATATTAAATAAGTCATCAGATGTACATCTAGAGAAGAAATCCAAATCAATTAGGATGAAATACCCTTCACATTACATTCATAGTTACGTTAATATACCAACACTACATAATAATTAAATGAAATAGTAAATCTTGAATTGTATCAATTTCAATTCAAGAATACTATTAGTTTGAAAATGTTAACATATTTTAAGGGAATCTGTTAGGATGTATTAAAACTTGAGTTTGTAAGACAAAAAATTATAATGTATAATTGATGAAATCATAAAAATACATTGTGATTAATATACCATGATGTATTTTAAACTATTTTTATAACATAAATTATACATATAATGTAATAATAAGATGTATTTATAATAACCAAGGAAGTGTTATTTCTTCAATTAGAGGAGTTGAATACAGTTTCTTTAGAAAAAACCAACTTAAAATCAAGTTTGTTAACACAACAATTGTAAAATACCCTTGAAATTTTAATCATAAGAGATCCAACTCAATTATGTTGGTATATTTATTATTAGGTATTGTTATTTTTTTTTTGAACAATACATCACAATTATACATTGATTTAATAACATAATTGATCCAACTCATTTATGTTCACATCTAATAATTGATGTTATCATAATAAATAAATTTTATTATTATAAATTGACATTTTTTATATTGTTAGTATAATAAAATTTATAAATACATTATTAAACCCCATTTTTCATATGATGAATCATTATTTTTGTGGTCTGACTATAAATTTCATTGTATTACAGGTTGTGCCTTCTGATTCAACCTCTCGACAATCTGTTTCAAGTACTACAATAATGCCATCTTCATACTCAACAGTACAAATTATTTAATTTTCTTTATGTTTCATTTTTATATTGAGAACACAATTTTTTTATATAAACATTCACATTTTATTGGTGAAACTACCTTTTCATTATATGAAATGTATTTTTGAAAATTACTTAAGCTACTATTTTTCTACAACTTCTAAAAAATTAGATTTTCAATATGTTATGTATTATCATCTTCTTTTCCATAGCTGCTACTATATCAGTTTTATATATTCCAGCAACATACACCTTTCATTCAAGGTTTGATCATTAATCTCCTATTCTAATTTTTCCACACTCATTCTAGGTGTGGCACAGTGTATTACTTTGTTCAAGACATTTCCTGTTAATTCATATAAATTTTCAGGATATTGTTCCATGATCTACTCCTTTTCATATTAGTTTTGTGATGTCCGTTATTGTGGGGTCTTATAAAATGGTTCAGCTAACTCCCCAAAATCCATGCCCTTTGTTCTTTATTTTGATCATTACCCATATTTGGAATTATGGAAAATTTCTTCCTCTTCATCGCATGGATATTCTTTAATAACTAGTTCCCTTAATATCCAACCATTTCCATCTCCAAAATTTCTCACCCTTATTCACCATGTAATGGGGTAAGTTGTTGTGAAATTTCCATTCACCATATCTCTTTTATCTTACTTCTGATAATAATTGTAATATACAAATCCTTCCAACTACTGATTATTCTTTAATAAACATAATAAACAACCTCAAACACCATTTGACATTCCACCTCCACATGTGCATCCATATACTTCCATGTGAACCAATTCTCTATATATCCTTAGAGAATTATCTTTTTGTAATGTCATTAATATATTCCTATGATTTAAACATTTTACATCATTATTGATTTTTAAAAAACCAACACACAATCTCTTTGGTTACAAAATTCTCCCCATTTGGTGTTCATTCTCAGTTCGACTCCCCCTTTCTCACGAAACATCTTTCACAAGATATATGATGGAGAAAACATCTTTCCATGCCTACAAATATGAATTTCCTACCTTAGTCACCTTGTTGGATAGAATAATTATAGATTTTGTTATTTTTAATCTTAGAACTAAATTCTATAAACCCACCTACACTTTCCATGGTATATTACAATTAAAGAATTCTAAACTTTGAATTGAGTTGTACACAAATCCTCTAGTCCTTGTGAGTTGTATATTTATGTATGAAATGATATTTTAAGCCAAAAAACATGTTTGTTATGTGTCACTCACCTCTTTCACCTACCACATGATTAAATGGCCTATTATGTATGTGTTTATGCTTCTTTTTTCCGTCCATTTCTTCAATCATTCATGTATTATTCTAATATTTTGTTATGAATTGTCTATTTATTATGTAGTTTATGGTATTGCATAAGTGAAGGGCTACACTCATCATCGGTTTTAGGAACATTCCTTATTAAGGATGGTCCCTATTATTTTTTCATGCTGCAAATCCTTCTTGGGAAGCTCTCTCATAGTCCATATAGTCAGGGATGACCTATAATTGCATTATGTTCAATGTAGTAGCTTCAAGAATCCATTTTTCTTCATTTTTAAAGATGATTTTGATGTGGCAGTTGGCAAAGGGCTGGGGACCTGTCCGGTTTTGTGGGGGATCTGTCCATGGGGGGGGGGGCTGGAAGGGGGGAGGGTGAGGAATGGTAGTGGGGAGGAGGGCAGTGGGGAGGAGGGAAGTGGGGGGAGGGTGCAGGGGGATCTGCAGGGCATAGGGGAGGGGTGCAGGAGGGCAGGGGGTCTGTAGTGGAGAGGTGCATGATGGAGGGGGTGGAACTGGTAGGAGAGATGGTGTAGGAAGGCAGGGGGTGTCTGCAAGGCAGTGGAGAGGAGGGAAGGGGGGAGTGGGGGGGTTTGTAGGGGAGAGGTGTAGGAGGGCAGGGGGAACTGGCAGGGGGAGAGGGTGTAGGGGGCAAGAGGGGATTCTGCAGGGCAGTGGGGAGGAGGGAAGGGGGGGTCAGCAGGGCAGTGGGGAGGGGTACAAGGGGTGAGGGTCTGCAGGGCATAGGGGAGGGGTGCAGGAGGGAAGGGGGTATGTAGGGGAGAGGTGAAGGAGGTCAGGGGGTGGGGGTGTCTAGGGTCTGGAGAGAGGAATTTGCAGGGGAAGGGGGGGACTGGCATGGGGTGGAGGGGATGGAAGGGGGAATGGGAAGGGAGAGAGTCTGCATGGTGTCGGGGGTGTGCTATGGGCAGGGTGTGTGTGCTGGGGGGGTGTAGTGGGCTGGGGGGAGGTGCAGTGGGTAGGGGGAAGGGGTGTGTGAAGTGGGCTGTGGGGGAAGTGCAGTGGGCATGGGGGAGTGCAGGGGGCGGTGTTGGGGAAGGGGGATGGGGTGGCTATTTTTTTATGGAATGGGGGGACATATAGCGACGTTTTTAAACAGTGGATATAGGGATATATCCAAGGATTAAAACGTGGGAAAAGGCATATATCCATAGTATTAAACCATGGCTATATATATTTCTAGGCTTAGGATTCTGCCACGGTTTGAAAAGCGGGGTTATTGGGTGTTTCCACGGTTCAAACCGTGGCTATATGGATATAGCCACGGTTCAAACCCCGACTATAGGGCTATAGACATGGTTCAAACCATGGATATAGGGCTATAGCCATGGTTTAAAACTATGGATATAGGTTTTTCCCTATTGCCACATCAGTACCATCTAGGGTTTTTGAAACCGTGGTTATAACCTATAGCCACGGTTTCTGGGCCTATAGCCACAGTTCGAAACTATGGCTATAGCCTTATTCTTTAGTAGTGACCCTTTCTCATAAATGATGAACATTCTCTATCATGTTGTGCACCACCTTTGGGCCAAGAACACCTGATTCCCCAACCTTAGTCCAGCACATGGGTGAGTGACACGGCCTTCCATATAGGGATTCGAATAGAGCCATGCCAATGGTAGAGTGATGGCTATTATTGTAGGAGAACTCTACCAGAGTCAATTGTCACACCCATGATCCCCCAAAGTCCAGAATACATGCCCGCTGCATGTCCTCCAAGGTCTGGATGGTGCGCAATATCTGCCCATCTGTCTAGGGGTGGAAAGCAGTGCTAAGACGTATTTGGGTGCCAAAAGCATGCTCGAATCCCCTACAGACTCGTGAGGTAAAACATGCATCCCTGTCCGAGACTATGGAACTTGTAACTCCATGCAACCGCACTACATCATCCACATAATTCCGTGCTAGAGCATCCACTACACTCGACTCCTTAATTGCCAGAAAGTGAACCAACTTCATCAAGCGGTCCACTACTACCCAGATGGCATCGTACCCCCTTGCACCTTGGTTAGTCCCGTGATTAAATCCATCTAGATTTCATCCCACTTCCACTCGGGGACATCTAAAGGTTGCAACAACCCGCCTGGAACACAGTGTTCAGCCTTTACCGGCTGACACACTAAGCACTTGGCCACAAACTCTTCCACTTCTCGCTTTACTCTGGGCCACCATAGTTGTCTCCTCAGACCCTGGTACATCTTGGAAACATCTGGGAGTACTGATTGGGTAGAGTTATGAAACTCACTTAGAACCTTGTCACACATCACCTCTGGAACAAAAATATTTCCCCAGAAGAGCATCTAATTTTTACCATCTTCCATCCACCATTCAGGATCATCGCCCAGGTCAACTCGGCCGTGCATCACTTTGCACTATGGGTTTCCCCACTAAGACTCATCCACTTGTCGCAATAGAAAATAATGCACTATCATCTGATACATGCAACCTATACCACTATCCACACTCACATCCTAGTACAAGGCAACCAAATCCTCCATCATCGTCCAAGCGTCTGCCGACTCTCAGCCCGCATCCTTCTGTGACCACCGGCTCAAAGCATTGGCCACTATAATCAATTTTCCTAAAGTGTAGGGTATCTCGTAGTTGTAATCTTGGAGGAACTCTATCCACCTTCGCTGCTGTAATTTTAGGTCCCACTAGTAGAAGATATAACTCAATCTTTTGTGAACTATAAAGACAACAAAGAGTTCTCTGATGAGGTAATGCTGCCACGACTTTTTTGTGAAAACGACTGCTCCAAGCTCCATATCGTGGGTGGCATAATTATGCTCATGAGGGCATAGATGCCTAGACCCATAAAAGATCACCCCCTGTCACTGGATCAACACACATCCGAGGCCTTGCCCTAAAGCATCACAAAACACCTCATACGCTTCCCCTTCTTTTGGTAGTTTCAGCACTGGGGCACTAACCAACTTCTCTTTCAGATAGTTGAACACGGCCTCGCACTGCTCACACCACACGAGAACCTGGTCCTTCTTGGTCAAGGTCATCAAAAGAGTCACAACTCGAGAGAAGATGGATACGAACCTCCGGTAGTAACATGCCAGCCCGAGGAAACTACGATCCTCTACCACATTATTGGGTGTTGCCTAAGAAACAACTGCCTAAGCATTTGATGGGTCCACTGCTACCCCTTTCTCGGACACTACGTGCCCAAGGAAGTGCAATTCTCGCATCCATAACTTTCACTTCGACAACTTCCCAGAGAGTTGGTGCTATCAGAGGACCTACAAAACCTTCCTCAGGTGCTTGTAATGGTACTCATATGATATTGAGTATATCAAGATGTCGTCAATGGACACGACTACAAACTGATCCTCATACTTCCAGAATACAGAGTTCATAATCCCCATGAACATAGCCAGGGCGTTCGTAATGCCGAAAGGCATGACTACAAACTCGAAGTGCCCATATCTTCACCTGAAGGCCGTCTTTGAGATGTCACACTCCTTAACCCTTAACTGGTGATACCTAGACTGCAGGTTGATCTTCGAGAACCATCCTGCACCCTTCAGCTGGTCAAAGAGATCATATATCCTTGGAAGAGGGTAGCGATTCTTGACTCTTACTTGATGCAGCATCATGTAGTCTATGCACAGACTTATACCACCATCCTCCTTCTTCGCAAAAAACAAAAGAGCACCCCACGGGGACGCACTCAGTCAAAAAAACCCTTCTTCATCAGATCGTCAATTTGAATCTGCAACTCTCATAGCTCCAAAGTCTCCATCCGGTAGGGAGCCATGGAAATCAGACGAGCAACACGATACAGGTCTATCCCAAACTCGATATAACGTCGAGGGGGTACAGTCATCACCTCCTTAGGGAAGACGTCCATAAACTCACTGAAGATCCCTAGATCCTCCACCATCTCAGCATCCACTGACTCTACTGACAGCTCACCTAAAAAGTAGAGGAGGGGTTCCTCTCTCATGCTGACCTTCTGGCCACTCTGCTTGCCAGTGAAAGTAACATGTTGGCCGCCCAAGTCTGAGAACACAACCCTTCCTCAGAAGCAGTCGACGATGGAACACACAGAGAACAACCATTAGATTCCTAGGATGACATAGTATGGCTGTATCTTTAGCATTAGTAGATCCATGACCATCTGATCTGGCCCTATCATTAGTCTGCATCCTCTACAAACATATAACATGTTGATCTGACCTCCGACTCGTGTGCTCAGCACCAGGGGAACTAGAATTCTCTCGTCATCTAGACCTAGAAAACAGGCTAGACCGGGTGAAAAAATGGAGTGTGAAGCTCCGGTATCGAACAAGTACTAAGAAAGGATACTGAACAAACAGATCATACCTCAAACAACCTCCGGTATCACTGGAACTGCTGCCTCTGTGGGGTGAAACATTCCATGCCCAGCTCCTCTGCCCCTCGGCTGTCAGCCACCTCCCCGACCATGCCCTGGTCGAGGTCCCTGAGGAGTACCGTGATGTCGGCCTCCCCATGCAACATCTTCCCTCAGAGGAGTGGGAGCTCGCAGACCCTGCTACTGTTGGAAAGGCCTGGTTGGAAACTGCTGCTGCTGAGGTGGGCACTGAACCTGCCCACCAACGCCATACTGTACTCAGTCCGGGCACCGATTCCAGAGATTTCCATGGATCCCACAGATGAAGCACCATAGTCCTAGGCCCGATGGGAGAGGGCGACGACCGGGGGACATGAACTGGAACTGCTACGGACAGCTCCCTACTGGTCGAAACCTAGAGGGTCCCGATGATGGAGATTTGGGGCTAATGGACTTTCCCTTTGACAGGCCTAGCTGAATCCCCTCTCGTGACACACCACCCAATGTGTGTATCCTTTCCACCACCTATGCCTTCTTCTGGACCTCCAAGTATGTCGGCAAGGTGAAGGGGGTAACAGCGTACTAGAGAGAGGGTCTGAGTGCCAACTCTACATGTCTCACTTGAGACTCCTTATCTGGAAAGAGGTCCGGAGCAAAGAGGAGGAGGTCCTTAAACATGATCTCTAGCTCCCTTACCGACATACTCCCTTGCTGGAGGGAGAGTATCTCCTGCCTCTTCTCTGCCTTCATTGTAGAAGAGAGGAAATCCGCCTAGAACTCCTTCTTGAAATCAGCCCACGCCACCTCGGACTCTCTCCTATCCCCCAGGTAGAGCGTCCACCACTGACACGCTACTCCCCGCATCGGGCTGATTTCCATAGGAAACCAGTACTCAATAAGATCCCAAATCAACCCAAAAGCTATCACGACTCCTCTATCCAACTTTCCATCTTCATGTCAGAGGTGATGCCCTTATACATCGCGAGGGTCTGTAACTGGAAGGCTCGAAGCATCTTCTGCCACTGTTCGTCCTCCTCCTCTTGATCATCCTTATGCTGATCGGCCAAGTCAACCTCCTTGGGCTCGATCGTCCATACAACTTGTGGTCGTCTCCCGGGTGCCATAGCTGTAAGGTAATCAAATAATGACTAAGCCCAAGTAGTGCATAATATCATTCTTAAAAATTTCTAAAACTTATTATATATTTCAATTTCCCAAAAAACCCCAGAAACATGAGAACACAACTCATTATAATGCATGTACCTTTCCTAGGGTCCCTACCCTACAATCAGAGTGGCCTCACTTGGTTGTTCGGTAGGTCCAGGGTACTTGCATCGGATCATGGGGGGCCCTAAAATCTCATGTCCTAGCCGGTCTTCCTTGGCATAATTCACATACCAAGGTGTTGACGCTCCTTTCATCACAGAATCTAAAGATCGGAAAAGGGAATATCTGAGCTCAAAGTGATTCAACCTTTGAAGAAAACATCAAAAATCGACAAAGGCACGAACACAGGATCAAAAGCAAATGCACCGCACAAGTTTTACCACTGTCGTGCAAGTACACTTGCGCGACGGTTTTGGTCGCGCAGGTGACTTGCACGACCTAAGTGGTAACCGCCCGGTAACCGCCCGGGGTCTTCTTTTGCCTATAAATAGACCCTGTGGGCCCCCACTCGAGAGGATCTTTTTCCAGAAACTCGGATTGATGTTCCCGACTCCCAAGTCTCTTCTCAAAGCTTCCGGAACACTTCTAAGGTAATCTCTTACCTAGAACGGAAGATTTAAAGAGAAGAAGGAAAGCCTAAGCGTTGAAACTCATCAACACTTGCGCGCCGACTTATTCCTTCAATATAACTTGCGCGTCCCTTCTGTGGAAGAACCTCAAGAGGATTCTAAAGTGTTTTATAAAGAGTCTCTCAAATATTCTAACAATGTTTTAAGGATCGCGCAAGTACCCCTCATGTCGCGCAAGTATACTTGCGCGACCAAAACTTGCGCGCCGCCGCAATACTTGCGCGCCGCCGCAATACTTGCGCGCCGCCACAATACTTGCGCGCCGCTGCAACACTTGAGCGCCTTTTAATACTTGTGTGCCCCTACCTTTTTGGGTGCCTTTCTTGCCCATTTCACCCCTCTTAAAGCCATCACACCTTTCCTTTTCAAGATTCAGTCTTCAAGACACTCTTCAAAGCCATTTATGGCATGATTTCTTGATTTGACTTCCTTATCTGAAAGGAATTCTGTGGAATATCTCTCAAAGTCTAGTGATTTAAATATCCTTATGTCACTACATATAGAGAGTTCATTCATTCAACCTCATCCTTTAAGATGAGATAATCCTTAAACTGGGTCTCCTTTTCAGGAATAATCCCCAGTTATAAGTCCTTTAATCTGGGCATCTTCCTCAGGAGTAAGCCCCAAATCCCCTAACCTGGGCCTCCTTTTCAGGAATAAGTCCCAGTCATAATTATGGGAATCCTTCTTAGGAGTAATCCCCAAAACCTTAATCCCTAACCTGGGTCTCTTTTTCAGGAATAAGACTCAGTCATAATCTTGGGATTCCTTTTCAGGAGTAAACCCCAAGTCCCCTAACCTGGGCCTCCTTTTCAGGAATAAGTCCCAGTCATAAATTTGGGCTTCCTTTTTCAGGAGTAAGCCCCAGTCATAAGTCCCCTCCTAATTTGGGCATCCTCCTTAAGAGTAATCCCCAAGATTAGAGTATTCAAATCTCCATAAATCACATATACCTTTATGGACCCTGTTCCTAGATTTTCTCCCTAAAAAAGTAAATCCTAAACCTTCATATATTTGGGCAGTCATACATACATAAGCCCCAAACAATTTCTTATGATTGCATCTTTCATGGCACAATTGTCTAATTTTTACCAATGCCTCTTGTTTCTCACACCGATCATGACTCACGTGAGCTTAGAGTGTAAAAGTAATTATGACATTCTTCTTTGAGCCATCAATCATAAACATCATACTCCATTACTCGAACTACGTGGGTTCTGATTCCTTTTCCAAAACAAAGGATACATAGGTAGCCCGTTTATGGGTTCGATCCCAACATTGAAATAATCCTTGTCCTTATGAATGACGATAAACTTCAAGTGCCCCACTGAGTGGCTTTAAAACCAGCATGGTCCAGATAATGACCAAGAGACTTTTATATAAATATTTTGAAGGATACCATTGACCAAGAATATCTAAACAGATATAGATGATTCTCTATTGATGAAGAACCTTGAATACATATAAAAGATTCTCTGAATTTCTTGCATATTTAATCATTGATTGTTAAAACTTAAGGAAATATCATTTTATACTTGGTAATATAATAAGGATTCACGAACATAACTTAAATCTATAAAGAGAGTCCCGGAGTAGACAATAATTCCCCTCAAAAAGGTGTGATGAGTCCGACCTCCCATCCTCTCGACCAATGAAAATTCCTAAGCCTCATTATCCCACAAGCTAATGAGCACCTACCTTTGGAAAGTATGTCCAAACGGATGTGGAATCATTGGATGTTTCCGGTTCTACAAACAAACCCGTTAGAAACCGATCGGAACGTTTGCATCTCCCATCCAGGAGGTCATCCCCGGATTCCGTGCGAAAAAAAATGGTGAACCCGACGTGAATCCTTAACCAAGTTAAAGTGATGTTTTTCTTATTTGTTAGGCCCCTTGGGCCAAAAAATCAATCATTGACATGTGCTCATCCAAAAGATGCAGTGCCCGGATTCATCTTGATTATGTATGTTATATGGAACAGGCACTCTTTTCTCAAGATCTTCTGCAAAATGGCTTTCCTTAAATTCACCCCTGTGAATACTGCTGCTGTGAACACCTCTACTGTGAGGTCTGCTGCTGTGAAAACCAATGCTGCTACTCCTGCTGGAATTTCGTCCGCTCTGAGGATGACATCACCAACTCAGCTTCTTTAACGCTGGGTTTATAATGCACTGGTTAAGGAGTATCGTCGTAACGGTACTATCCCAACTCTGGAGGCCGCTCGTCAAGCCCTCCAAGTTAACAACTCTACCTGGTCGTCCGGACAACGGCGGCCAGCAATCAAGAAGCAGGCGGTGCTGACTACCGTCCCCAACCGTTTCGGATCGTTATCCCTGGAACGCAATTTCCATTCACTCCCTTACTCTAAGGAAGTGAATGAGCAGGTCCATCTGGGCCTTAATTCAAAAAGACAGGATTCCTTCTCGAGGGCTCCCATCAACAATCGCCGCCAGACTCGTGCGGTAGTGCACCCTCAACATGATGAGGGTACCGACTCCAGGCATTCAGCTCAGGTTCCTCGAACCCGAGCAGGCAAGATGAACCTCCAGAGACAGAATCCGGTTAACAATAGGCAGGTTGTCAACCCTTCCATCTCCGGAGAAGTCCACCAACCTAACTTGGTGGAAAATAACGAGCAGGCACAATCACCTGCCCGTTTTAATTCCACTGTCTAGCAGACTCGTCTGGAAGCATCAAGCCAATCCCGCCAGGCAATTCCGGCGGAGTACTATAGGCAGGAACATGCACCTGCTTATACATCACCAGTTAGTCAGCTGGCTCGTCTGACTACATATGATGGATCTTGTCAACCGAGTTTGGCGAAGTGTAATCAGCAGGCACATACACCTGCTAATACTAATCAAGCCTACCAACAGTCTCGCTTGGTAGCGCACGGAGAAGTCAGTCGGAAAGTCCCGACGACAAATAGGAGGCAGACTCAACTCTCTGCCTCCACACTTGAGTACTGTCAGGATTCACTGACAGGAAAAGGAGGACAAGAGAAAGCACATACACCTACTCCAAGCCCTGAATGGATGTATATCCCCGCTCCGGCGGCTGAAGTCACCAAACACATTTTGTCAATGGTGAAAGAGCAGAATCAAATTCCTGCTCATATTCTGGATGCTTGCCAGGATATCATAACAACTTCAGCATCATCACAGGGACAGACACATAAATCTATCCCTAGAATTGTAGTGACACATCAACGATTCACTCCGGAACAGACAAACACATCTGTTCCAGTCCAAGAGGGTTATGGGGCACACTCCCCCATATCATACGGACAACCAAGTCAGGCACATACACCTGATTTGAGTGGAGATCGTTAGCCTAACCTGACCATCTTTCCTAATCAGGCACATACACCTGCTCAGAGCAATCACTTTCGTCATCAAGTGGTTTCTAAAGCGAGTAAGAAGGCATCTAAGAAAAAGATCCGCCCAACACAGTCAGGAGATCAAAGGCCAATTTATAACCAAGCCTTGCTCGATGTTGGAGTTCTTGAAGCCCTCAGACATTTATCTGTCAGAATTCAAGATTCTACTCCCTCAGTTCCCAATAACGGGAACATTAATTCTGAAGGTCTTCAACAGACACTTCCTCATGAAGACTTGCTTCATGAAAATTCGGCCAATCTTGAAGTTTCTTCTTCAGATGAGAGCCACAGGAACCCTCTGTGTGGTCAGAAGACCAAGGAGCAAGAGATCTCATCTTTTGTTGTAACCCATCATGACGGTCCTCCTCATGGTGATGAACTTCGCTGCAAAAGTCCTCTCCGCAGTAGTGATTCGCGTTGTCTCGAAAATTCTTCAGAAGGCAATGTAGTGCCGAGAAAGCCCTCTTATCTTGAGGCACTTGCAAATGCGAAACCAGTCATGTTTGATGCTTTATCGCTAACAAGTGAAATACTTTCTCAATCAGAAGATAGCCTGGGGTTCAGGTTATTCTCCGAACCATCCCCAGGTCATTCATCTTCCAGCATGAATAGCGGACTCTCTACCAGTCTTGTTGAATCCGATGAAGCAACAAGGAAACACCAACTCTGGTAAAAAAAAGGTAGAAGAATCTTCATTTAATGATAAAGAGGAAATGCTGAACATGAGGAAAAAACTAGCAAAAGGTGAAGTACCAGTCATGTTTTGGCCTTTGGCTGACTCCCAGTACGACATTCCAAAGATGTTGACGGATGATAGAATCCATGATATTCGTCTCAACATATGGAAAACTCTTTGTTAATTAAAGAAGAAAGTATTATCTTACGATGAATATGAAAATCATCTTAAGATAATAGAAGGGCTACAACGTCAGATTGATTTGGCATCTCTATCATTCTCTCGGTATCCGAAGGCTGAAAAGCAACAGAGAACCCTTCAACGTTCATTCCTTGGCGCACTAAGAAAATTGTGTCAGGTAATTGCCAATGCTCCATCTGATGGTCATATCAGAGGATGGGGTGTTCACGGAGCACTACATTTCACAGTGCTTTCTAGTCAACAAAGCCCGCCGAAAATGGTCTCATGCAATGTTATTGCCCATGGCCGGCCAAAGTCAATGGGCTTTGTTCATAATCAAAAACTTGCTCAAGAACAGGCTACAACTAGTTCCTCTCAAAATCAAGTATATAGAGAAAAAGTTGTTGAATTTCTCCTACATCAAGCAGGCGAGAATATTGCACAAGCCTCTTGTCTCAAGAAAACACGTCATCAAATGACAGAAGTTTCAGAAATCATCCAACGATCTGTTGAACCAGGTGATAAAAGTGGATACAGGTTAATGCATCCAACTAATTTACGAACTAAGATTCGCAAGATCAAGTGAGATTTTAAGAAGATCTCAGACATAGCATGTCAAGAGACACCCCAGTTTGTCAGACTGGGGACTTCTCTAACCCAACCCTCAGAGTCAACAAATGGGATTCGAGGAGTTGAGCGGAAGCAGAAGGAACATCCCCAGTCCACCGGACTGGGGACTTTTTCAAATCCTCAATCCCTACCTCAGAGAAAGTCAGTATTCTCTCGATTAGGGAATAAGCCTCAAGAGGAACGAAGAGCCAATCTATCAGGAGATTCTCTCTAAGTGACGGTTCTACAAGAAGTTCCTGAGGGATCAAGTCAACGGAATGCCATGTCTCATCATGGACATAGAAGAAGACAATATCATTGAAATGATGATAGAAAGGATTCCATGCAATATGCATCCATTAATGTCATCAATGCTGTTGCTGCTGATTCACCAGATGAGGCTCAATCAGAGGGATCAGACGAAGAGGTTCCTGCTCAAGAGGTTGCACACATAGACCTAAATGAAGAAGGTGTGCGCACACGTAATCAAAGGCTTACCCAAAATTTGGGTATTCCTTCAAGTAACCCACTTACCCCTCTCCGAAAAGGATCCAATAAGGGGAAAGGAAAGAATCAGGTTACTTCTCACCCTTCCTCTGAAGGAGGTCAATCGCTCTCATTAGAGAAAATGTTTGCACAACAGGAGGAAGAAATGAAAGAATTAAGAAAGTTGAATGCGAAACTACTTCAGAGTAGTCTTCTTCTTAAGAATGCTGAAGTCTGACAGCCGAAGGAATTTGTTGTAACTACTGAGATGGATCAGGAATATCCTCCTTTATCAGTACACCCTCAGAGGTCTAATCCTACGGGTCAAACGCAACAATGGTTGGCAGCACTACCATCAGTTGCAACACCAACCACCACGTCTGTCCAAGCTCCATTTATTGCACCTACCCAAAACCAAGTTCAACCTGATGTTTCTCAAAAGATAATAACTACTATTGAGCCATTAACAGCTCGGTTAGAAACTATGGAAGGGAAATGGGCGCAAGTTCAACCTGAAAAGAAAGTTTACCCTGAATGGGTAGATTCAATTTCTCCTCCATCCAGTTTTGGAAACCCTTTTTTCCCTACTTTCAATGGATTAGGCGACCCTGAACAACATTTGAAGCATTACGTGTCTTGTTGTGATCCTATGATGGGAACTCCAGAGCAGCAAGAAGTAGTGAAACTCAGATGCTTCGTGCGAACCTTGCAAGGACCAAATTTTGTCTTGTATACATGCTTGCAATCCCAGTCAGTCATCGGATGGGAGGATCTTCGTCAAAAATTCCTTCTTCAGTTTAGCTCAACTTTGCCAAAAACGACAGTTTTTGATCTTACAAACTGCAAGAAAAGGGAAAATGAAAGACTTTCTGATTTCATTTCTCATTGGAAGGGATTAACATATTCCCTGAGTTTAGCACTCCCTCAGGAGGAATTGTTTCCAATCTGTGTGGCAAATTTGTGTGACGAATTACGCACTCCATTGATCCCTGTGAAATACACAGGAGGGTTTCGAGACCTTACTTCAATCGCTCAGCAGATTGAAGATTCCCTTATACAGGCTAAGGTTAAATCTCGTCTAATTCCATCAGCTCCAGGAAGAAGAATGGGTAAAGCAGAAACTGCTACAGTTATGCTTAAACAAGAAACTGTACCTATATCTACTTCAAAACCTTCATCTTCTCGAAGGACTCCACCTCCTGAACGCTAACAATAAAGGCCGTTTCGTCCAAATGATCAAAGAGATCAACGACGAAAACAATTTGAGGATATGAAGAGTAAAACATACTCTTTCCGCAATGATCAAGTTCCTGGTTACTTCATTTCAGCTCTGGAAAATAATTTGGTTCAATTACCAGTGCCCAAGAGGCCAAACAAGGAAGGAGATGAAGACCGTCCCAATTATTGTCCCTTTCATCAAATGTTGGGACATCCCATCCAGGAGT
Organism: Viscum album; assembly: GCA_963277665.1. NCBI lineage: Eukaryota > Viridiplantae > Streptophyta > Magnoliopsida > Santalales > Viscaceae > Viscum > Viscum album. The sequence goes on from OY728162.1 coordinate 566,237,209, forward strand.
GTTTTGTCATTAATGACCTCCTACAAAAGATGGTCGACTTGGGACAAGTCAAATTGAAGGGTTCTTCAGCTCATGTAGCGTGTATTACCGCTACAGATCGAGAGGAAAGAGGTGAGTGGCAGGAAGTCAAAAGCAAAACTGCGAAAAAATATGATGATTGGATGGTCAGAAAGACAATCAATCGGACCCATTCCATTTTTCGAACACAATTGAAGAAGCCAATTGTGTCTCCTAAAAAAGCTGCAGTAAAGCCTCCATCAAAAGACAAATCCTCAAAAGGGCAGCGCAATTCAAAAAAGATAGAGGAATCAGGAGAAGACGAGTATGTGTCAAAGCCTAAATTGTCTTTGACTCTGGCAGATTTCATGCCATCTAATTCAGAGCCACGGGCACCGCCCCATCAAACGGCACAACCTAAACAGGCTAACTAGGCAGAGTCTTTATCAGACGAAGAGTTAATCTTTGGTTCTGTTAATATGATTCAATTAACAGATCCATATTCCAGTTTTGATGAGCCTGAATTCCCTGTATCAAATAAGGGAATCCGAGGAAGTTCTAGAGGTTCAGGATATAGGGGAAGACGTGGATCTTTCCGAAGCCACTACTCTAATTTTACCCCTGCTAGCACTGTATATGCAGCAGAAACTCATGGTAGAGCCCTTCAGCGATCTCAAAAAGAAAAAACAAATTCTTCTACCAATGGCCAACTCAGTTTTGGCACAGTTATTTTGGAAGACCAATTAAAGGTTCCATCTTCTTTATCTCAGAAAGTAAATGGATCTAATCAGTCTAATCTTCCAAAACCAAGGATGTTGCCAACTTCAATACAAGATGCATCAGCTTCCAAAGCATCTGCTTCCAAGGTACCTGCTAAACCGCATATTCCTATTGGGAAACGCAGACCTCTAGATCAAAAGTATGATATATTGAAACAATTGGCCCAAGTACCATCCAAGATATCAATTTTGGATGCTTTGAATCTGTCAAAAGATCTTCGGGAAGCACTCATCGAAGCTTTGTCAAGTCCTCAGGAGTTTTAAGCTGAAATTGTTGTAGCTGAAATCTATCACATAGAGAATAATCCTGCAGAATGCCATGCAGTGATATCTTTTACTGATAAAGATGAAGATGATGTTGTGCATGGGAACATAAAACCTTTGTACTTATCTGGAAAAGTCAATGGTATAGATATTCGAAGTGCTTTCATTGACAATTGTTCAGGAGTCAACCTCATGCCCATTCGTACAATTCGTCGATTGGGCCTCACGGAATCTGATTTATCTCCTTCTACCATGATGTTACAAGGATATGATAAAAATGAACAAGAAACACTGGGAGAAGTTACACTCAAAACTCAGATTGGAGATCTTGTATCTAATTCGTATTTCATGATTGTTGATCAAGACTCAGCTTTCAATATCTTTCATGGAAGACCCTGGCTACATCAGCATGCAGCTATTCCGTCAGCATACCATCAATGTCTCAAATACTGTTTCGATGGTCAAGTTGGAACATTGTATGGTGATAAGGCCCCGTTCAAGACATGTGAGTCTCAATACATTGAGGCGGAATTTTATCACATGAAGGGAAGAGAAAAATCTACAATGAAGGAAATTACCAAAGTTAATGCTCCATATGGTTTGGAGAAAGTTCCAATAAATCCATTTTCACATGTGAGTACAGATTATGTATTACCTATCAGTCAAATTGACAAAATAGGTCCAAATCAAAATACTCTTATGGAATGATCCATAATGTCAATTACGGCAATCGATCCAGACAACATAGGAGGAATTGGTAACTTACCAAGCAGTGATGAAAGCATAAGTGGTGACGTTTTCATTTCGTCTGCTGAAGTCCAACAAGTCTATACCTCGCTAATAAGGCCAGAAGAAGTTATAGCAACACCAGAGGTGAATAATGATGTCGATTCTCAATCCATCATCCCCTCTTTATTTCCCAAAGAAGACCCTTTATCATCAATAGGTTCGGAAATGGAAGCTTCTTCTTCAAAATGTGAAAATTTTGACATCTCTTATGATCATGAGAATTTCGTTTTTTCATCTACTTTGCAAGTAGAAACGGAAGAAATAACACATGATGAAGAGGAAGAGGAAGATCTTAGAGATGCTCCTCTAGCATTTGAAGAGGGAATCTCTACCACTGTGGATGAACTCAGAGAAGTAAATCTGGGTACTGAGAAAGATCCATGCCCCACTTTAATTAGTGCGGCCATGAACCTTGAAGAGCAAGAGATGTATATTTCTTTTTTAAAGAAAAATAAAGATATTTTTTCTTGGAATTATACAGAAATGCCTGGGCTTGATCCTGATGTTGCTACTCATCATTTGGGTTTACCAAAAGAACATCGAGGATTCAAGAAAGCCTCAAGAAGAACACACCCAATCTATGCTTCCAAAATTGAGGCTGAAGTGGATAATCTTATCAAATCTAACTTCTTCATAGAAGTTCAATATCCCAAGTGGTTGGCTAATATTTTCCCTGTAAAGAAGAAGAAGGGACAAATTAGGGTTTGCATCGATTTCAGAGATCTTAATCGGTATTGTCCTAATGATGATTTCCCAGTTCTGATTACAAAACTCTTAATTGATGCGACGGCTAGCTATGAAGTACTTTATTTCATGGATGGATATTTTGGATATAATCAGATCCGAATGGCCCCAGAAGATGAGGAATATACAGTTTTCAGAGCTCCTCAATGTGTGTTTTGTTACCGGGTGATGCCCATTGGTTTAAAGAATTCAGGTGCAACATATCAACGCGCCATGCATCATATCTTCAAACCACTTTTAGGGAAGTTTGTTGAATGCTATGTAGATGATTTAGTGGTTAAATCCAAACAACGTTCTGACCACTTGGCTGATTTGGAAGTCATATTCCACAAGCTTCCACAACATAATTTGAAGATGAACCCCTTAAAATTTGCTTTTGGGGTATCCTCAGGAAAATTCCTCGGCTTTGTTGTACGCCATCGTGGTATTGAAGTCGAACCTTAGAAGACCAAATAAATCCTTGGTATGTCACCTCCTCAGAATTTGAAGGAATTAAGAGGACTTCAAGGACACTTAGCCTATATTTGGCATTTCATCGCAAATTTGGCAGGCAAAAGTTTACCCTTTACCAAATTATTGAAGAAAGGAGTCACTTACCAATGGACTGAAGAATGTCAAGAAGCATTTGATGTTCTCAAGAAATACCTCTTGAATCCACCAGTACTCATGCCACCTGTTGAGGGTAGACCTCTTATCCTCTATGTGACATCTATAGAGCGATCATTGGGTGCCATTCTCGCTCAAAAGAATGATGCTGGGAATGAAAATAGTCTCTACTATCTCAGTAGAACTATGCTTGAAGCAGAAACCCGGTATTCAAGTATTGAAAAGTGCTGCCTAGCATTAATCTTTGCAGTTTAGAAACTGAGACACTACCTGCAACATCATGAGGTCCAATTGGTATCTCGTAATAATCCGCTCAAATTCATCCTTAGTCGTCCAATGCTTACAGGACGTCTGGCAAGGTGGGCGGTTATTCTACCGCAGTTCGACATTTAGTATGTGTCTCAAAAGGAAATTAAGGGCCAAGCTCTGGCTGATTTCCTGGCTGAACATCCTTTAGTGGAAGACATGTATTCAGATATCGAATTCCCTGATGAGGAAGTTTTCTCTATTCAAGAGAGTCCTCAAACATGGGAAATGTATTTTGATGGTGCTTCTAGAAGTCCAACAGGGAAGAAAATGGAAAATCCTAAATTCAACAAAGTTGGTTTAGGAATTGTGCTCATTTCTCCAGATAAGGCAGTGTTACCTTATTCCTTTTTGTTGTGGGAAGGTGGTACCAATAATGAAGCTGAATACCAAGCTCTCATTACAGGCTTGGAGTTAGTGCTTCAAGTACAAGTGAATCACTTAAAGGTGAAAGGTGATTCAGACCTGGTAATCAAACAAGTCAATGGGGATTATGCCATCAGAAAAGAAGAATTAATCCCTTTGTATGATTACGTCAGAGTGTTAATGTCGGAATTCCCTTCAGAACCAACATTTTCTTATGTCCCAAGATCACAAAATGCTCATGTTGATGCACTGGCTAATATAGCCACAGCTTTAGCAGATCCAAATCGGGATGAGACAACCATCTGTATTGCCCACCGTCGTGCAATTTCACCTTATGTTCAAGTCAGAACAGAGGAAATTAATGAAATTAGTCCCATTCCTGAACCGTATGGTCATACTACAGGATGGATGTCACCTATCAGGGAATACCTTCAAAATGGAACACTTCCACCTGATAGAGCTGAGAAAGAACAAATCTGGCGACGTGTGGTCAATTTTACTCTTTATGATAGCCCAAACCACCTCGAGAAAATTATCTACATATGTGGTTTTGATGGAGTTCTCTTCAGATGTATTGATGGTGAAGAGACAATGACTGTCATAAAAGAAGTGCATGCAGGAGTCTGTGGTGCCCACCAGTCTGGACATAGACAGTCTGATCAAATTCGAAGGCTTGGATACTTTTGGCCTTCAATGATACAAGATTGCGTTAATTTCACAAAGAAGTGTCATTCATGCCAAGTATATGCCAACTTCATTCATCAACCTCCCGAGTTGCTTCATACAGCTAAATACTCATGGCCATTTTCCACATGGGGAATGGATGTGGTGGGACCTTACCCTTCAGCTACGGCCAAGCAGTTTAAGTACATTCTTACTGCTACTGATTTCTTTTCCAAATGGGCAGAGGCAGTACCTCTCAAAGAAGTCAGTTCTAAATGCATTGTTAGCTTCATCAACTCTAACATCATTACTAGATTTGGTGTCCCTCATACCATATTGACGGATAACGGCACCTTCTTCTGTTCTTCTGAGGTAACGAAATTGTATCAAGAATACAACATTAAGTCCAACCATTCATCTCGATATCATGCGGCGGCTAATGGCCAGATAGAAGCCTTCAACAAGACTCTTTCAAGTATACTTCAAAAGATGGTGGATAAGGATAAGAGGTCATGGCCTGATAAACTCTTTCATGCTTTATGGGCTTATAGGACTACCACTCGCAATGGAACGCGGTCAACTCCATATTCATTGGTATATGGAACAGAAGCAGTCTTGCCAATTGAAGTTCAATTTCCCTCACTCAGAGTATCCATTTGTGATCAGTTATCTACAGATGAGCAATCCCAAAAACGGTTGAATGAATTGGAATAGTTAGATGAGAAAAGATTGTGCACTTTGCACCACTTGGAAATCTATCAGAATCGAATAGCACGAGCTTTTAACAAAAAAGTTCGTCTTCGTTCATTCATTCAGGGAGAATTGGTATTGGTTCTCAGAGCACCAATGATACCAGGAAAGAAGCCTCCCAAGATTGAACCAAAATGGGAAGGACCTTATTCAATACATAAGGTCTACTCCAATGGAGCGTATTCTCTAATCTCAATGGATGGAGAACACATCACGACTCCAAATAATGCCAGATTTCTGAAGAAGTATTTTGTATAAACACAAAATATTATTCCCAGAGCCAAAACAGTCACATTGGTTCATATTTTATGTCCTACATGACACTAAACTGTATTATGTCCGAGATGACATTAAACTATATTATGTCCTATCTACATGACATTAAACTGTACAGAAGGTTCATATTTTATGTCCGAGATGACATTAAACTATATTATGTCCTATCTACATGACATTAAACTATACAGAAGGTTCAAATTTTATGTCCGAGATGACATTAAACTATATTATGTCCTATCTACATGACATTAAACTATACAGAGGGTTCATATATTATGTCCGAGATGACATTAAACTATATTATGTCCTATCTACATGACATTAAACTGTACAGAAGGTTCATATTTTGTGTTCGAGATGACATTAAACTATATTATGTCCTATCTACATGACATTAAACTGTATAGAAGGTTCATATTTTGTGTCCGAGATGACATTAAACTATATTATGTCCCATCTACATGACATTAAACTGTACAGAAGGTTCATATTTTGTGTCCGAGATGACATTAAACTATATTTTTTGTCCGAGATGACATTAAACTATATTATGTACTATCTACATGACCTTAAACTGTACAGAAGTTCCATATTTTGTCCGAGATGATATTAAACTATATTTTTTGTCCGAGATGACATTAAACTATATTGTGTCCTAGCAACATGACATTAAACTGTGTGGCACTTCCAACGTCCAGCATGACGATAAACTGTAAAAAATCCCCATAACTGATATCCTCGTATTGGTTCACCTTAGTCCTAGCTACATGACTTTAAACTGTACAGCACCAGTTCGTCCATGTTATATGACATTAAAACTATACAGAAATGGTCCAGTATGACTTTAAACTACAACATCGTCCCACATGACATTAAACTGTGAAAAAGTTTCATGAACCGTCCTGCATGACCTTAAACTGCATCATCCCTGGTCCATGTATATGACCATAAACTATTTGCAAATCCCTTTTGTCCAGCAAGACGTTAAACTGTGATGTCATAAACTACATGACGCTAAACTGTATAAAAGTCCCTCACGTCCGAAAAGACGTTAAACTATATAATCATCAAAGGTCCATCATGACATTAAACCGCACCATCCACGGTCCATGAATATGACCTTAAAATATTCACACTTTCGTCCAATATGACGTTAAACTGTATTGTCCCCATCGTCATAACTACATGACGCTAAACTATACAGAAAGTCCTTAATATGTCCTACATGACATTAAACTGTAATTTTGTCCCTGCTACATGACACTAAACTGTGCAGCACCAATAGTCCTAACTGCAAGACATTAAATTGCATAGTCCCTTTTTTATGTCCTACATGACATTAAACTGTGCATCGTTAAGGTTGTTATTACCTCTTGTTTCTCACACCGAGTATGACTCACGTGAGCTTAGAGCAAACCTCATCTATAACACTCTCTTTGGGCCCCTAACCATGTGTAAGTCCCAACAACATTTTAATTAGATCGTTGTCCCCAAGAACAACTTGATCATTAATTCATTCTTTAATTGAACTACACGGACTTTGATCCTTGCCCTCCAGGCTGGGTATGTAGGCAACCTCCCAGGGTTCAAGCCCAAAAACAATCTCTTCACATCAGTTCACCACCATCTCATATGATGTTGATTCGTGAAACTGCCCCTGGAATCAATATCTTTACACTGATTCATTTTCGTCCTTGTTATATGACGTTAAACTATACAACACTTTTGTCCGGTATGACAATAAACTATAATATTCTTTGATTTCCTCATTTGAGAGAGAACTATTATTGACATTTCAATCATGGTTTTCATTTTTTAAAAGGCTACATGCATACATGGTAATGCCTAAACTTTTTATCTTAGGTTAAACCATCATTGCACTAAAGTCCCCTTTCACCCTTCACATGTACGAACAAAATTTGTACAATAGGTATTTCTAGAACTATGTGGACTTGAGTCCCATCCTTATGGGATACGTAGGAACATTCGAGTGTCCCTCGAATCCAGTCCCAAGTCTTTTGGGCCTAACCCCAAATTTCACTTTCAGACCCTTGGCTGAAAAGTCCACATGAAAACACACACTGTGTATTCATTATTATGGTCTGAATTCTATGACCCTAAACTAAGATCACTCATAATTTCGTCTTGCACAACGTTAAAATGCATTTCAAGAACTACGTATGGCTTGATTATCATTCTTATGAGATATGTAGTGAAGTCCAAATTTCAATTCAGGACCCAGCCACAACATGATTATGGTTATCATTGACCTATGTATCTCTATATACATTGGAAAATACCCATCTTTATGTGTTATAATACTAACCTTAAATATTTTCAGATCTTCATAACCCTTTTCATGACTTCTAATCACAAAAATGTCAAACTTCTGAGAATTTTTTTTCCTGACTATGCAGCACGTGACCATATGTGGCCTTGCATAAACAGTCCATATAACAGACTTGTCAGCCAAAAGATGCTATTTATTTGACCATGCAGCCAATTCCCTTAGGTGGCCCTGCATATTTCAATCCCCTAATGGGTTTTGTTAAATAATAGTAACTTCATTCTTGGGAAGAATGCCTCTTTTGTCCTTATTTGTCTTAAAACGACAGTATGTAGGGATCCGAAAAAATAGCCATCCTTAACATATTTGTCCCATATCCTTTTTCATGATCTGAAAGTATTCAAGTCTATGGTTTATTCTTATTCCCTACATTTGGGTCAGACCTTCGTAGGATTGATATTCATCTTGTTCTTCGATATTCTTGTTCGGAAATATCTTATCCATATTCAAGTACCCCTTTCCATACAACAAACTCTATACTTTAGAAAATTTGAATCTCCATAAACATTCATTGGCTTTTACCACTAGGAACGTAAATTTCTAAGACTTCTTTCACCTGACTATGCAGCACGTGCACATAGGTGGCCTTGCATAAAGAGTCCACATAACAGACTTGTCAGCCAAAAGATGCTATTTATTTGACCATGCAGCCAATGCCCATAGGTGGCCCTGCATATTTCAACCCCCTAACGGGTTTTGTTAAATAATAGTAACTTCATTCTTGGAATCTACATCTTCTAATTCCTTTTAGCTCTTTTTCATATCATTCCTCAGATTCAAATATTCTTAAGCCATAGTTTACATATTTTCTCTCATACTTGAGTATGGTAATATGTTTTCAGATAAATTGTCAAGGAATTGAATCCATTTTAATCCATTTTGGTCAAAGCTATTTAGACCTTAAACATTATCCCCTTTATGTCCGGTGTGCATTACTTTAAACTACCCACACAAAAGACAAAGGAACTATGACAACCCTGCTTTTTATTACAACTTAAACATGCTTTATTACATAAAACTTCACTTGATACAACAAAGAAGATCGAGAGGTTTAGTGTCTTTGGGGCTTAGGATCATTACATAAAAACTTTAAACATGAAACACAACATCCTTATTGAAAACTTCCTTTACATGACCACTACAATCCTTCGTACTTAGCATTGCATGGGATAACCTGAGGACATGCATAAGAAAAGGGTGAGCTATAAAGCCCAGTAAGGGAGTACATAATGAATAACATGAGGAGTACAATACATGTTAGGCAATAGGCATATCAATAGAGCATAAGAGAGACATGAACATAAAGGCATGATAAAGAATGATAATCATAACATGGAAATGTGGCAACAACACTTAACATTGAATTAGCATGAGCCAAGGCTCATTGCACATGGAGCATGAGTAAACCCTCATTGCACTTGAAGCACGAGTAAACCCTCGTTGCACTTGAATTAGCATGAGTCAACACTCATTGCACATGACGTATCATGATACTATACTTTACCCAATGCATTGGAGCGCTATCAGGGCGCACCCTTCTTAAACATTTCATTTCATGCATAAGTGTGCCACATGGATCATAAAACATGGATTCATAAAACATAATCATTTCTTCCACGATAAAGGAATGTGGAATTCATACATGAAACTTTACAATCAATACGTATATGTATATAAAGGTGAATACCCTTGATGGAGAAATGGGCATGGTATTCACTACACAAAGACATTGGCTTAGAAAATTGGTGCGATTTCGGCAGCGTAACGGCGTGACATAAGAATTCATAAAAAAGGTTGATGAGAGAGAAAGGGTTTCCTCATCATATTTACATGAAATGGACAGTAAGGAGATCATATATATACATGTCCCAACAACAGAAATGGAATTTAGATTCATGATACAAAAGTATTGCTTGAATATAAAAGAAGAGAGAGAAGTTCCTTTCGGAATTTCGGCATAGTAACGGGTGTACATGGGAGGCATTTAATGAGAGAGAAAGGGTTCTCCCATCATTCAAACAATAAGAGGGCAGTATGGGGGAGGTGCGAAACCATACCCCAACATTCATAAATTAAATTAAAAGGGCAATACAACTTAAAGAAAATTGACAAAAAATGAGAAAGGAAGAAAAAACCCTTACTTGGAAGTGTGCTTCCAAAGGCTAGAGAGAGGCTTGTGAGAGGCTTCTTGGGAGCTTGGGGCACCTTGAGAGGATTCTAGAGAGAGTAGAGCAGAGGTTGGACGAACTTCAAGGGCTTTGAGTGAGGAGGAAGTGGGAGCTTGGGTGGGTTTATATAGGAAAGGTGAGAGAATTCTTTATTATTTAGGTTTGGGACCCCTTATATTAAAATAATCCAAACCACAAACCATCCCATGGTATTTGCCCATGGTTTCTGGAAAAGGAGAGAGGAAAACAATATTTTACAAGGCCAAGGTCCGAACTTATTAAAAAATTAGGGTTGCTTATGTGGAGGTGAGTCACACTCCCATGGAAATTAATTTAAAAAGGCAAAGTGTTGAATAAGTCTTGAGGGCTCCATTAATGCTTTGAAAAGTGAGTCAAACAAACCCAAAACCTCATTATTTTAATGATAAAACATATATTGGCCGAACCTAAGGATTATGGTATTTTATTACATCACCATTGGGTCATTATGATGTCATAAATCACATTATATATTTAAAAGGTATTTAATTTTTACCCAAAAATTGGACTGTCTCAGAAAATTATGAAAAATTCACCGTTGGATAATTTCGACGTCCTGATTCCAAAAATAATATTTATTTTATCTAAATAATTTTCTAAATATGTGAATTTTCACTTTTAAAATAAAAACCGACATTTATAAAAAAAATCACGGGTTTTGACAGAAATGGCTTTCAAACCTTAATAAAAATTTTAATTGCATTCATAGAATTATAAGATCATTTATATTTAATGACAATTAATTTAATATTAATAATAATATTTTATTAAAATATTATTTAATTCAAAAATCCTCTAATTTAATAAAATATAATTCTTAATTAAATAATAACTAAAAACACCATTTGTACTTTAAAAACTAATTACAATGTATCAAAAATGACTAGAAATTATATTCATTATTATATATAAAAAAAATAATGTACATGAACATGGTTCTACTTATTTGTTACATAACCCCTTAAAATAGCCGCATAAGACCTAAGGGTAAGGTGCGCGATGGTGACAGACTCTTGGGGCTGCTCGGATAACATCGCTCGAGTGGTGATCTCTATCAACTTCCATTTTTCCCGTAGACGATCACGTTCGAGCTTGACTTGGTGAAGCTCAGCTTGGGCTTGGTCAAGGGCAAAGCCCAAAGACGCCACCTCCTTTCCGAGCTCCGACAAATGGGCTTCGTAAGGGGCAATTCTACTGGATGAGGCCATCGCTTCCTTTGTCTGAGTAGAAAAATTGGTTCGTTAAAGCCTTATATTTAAACTACCCAGATGATCACTGTTCAACGGCTATAAAAGTAACGGTCACAAATCTTAACGTAAAACTTAAAGAAGTTGACATATTATAAAAACATAAAGAAACATTTAACTGGATCAAGAGGGATTTTCCATTAATGAAAATTTGGGTCGTTACAACATTCCCCCCTTAAGAAATTTCACCCTCGAAATTTTCCTTTTCCCACACTAAAAAAAATGTGGGTAACTTAGCTTCATCATATCCTCCGACTCCCAAGTTGCTTCTTCAAACTTGTGGTTTCTCCACAACACCTTGACGAGGGGCATTGTCTTATTTCGTAGAACTTTTTCTCTACGATCTAAGATCTTCACTGGTAGCTCCTCATAAGAAAGATCGTCTTCTAATTGTACCACCTCAGAAGAGAGTACATGTGAAGGGTCTGGTATGTACTTCCTTAAGAGGGATACATGGAAGACATCATGCACCTTGGCCATAGTAGGTGGAAGTGCTAGTCGATAGGCCACAGCCCCAACACGATCAAGAATCTCGAAGGGGCCGATGTACCTTGGACTTAACTTCCCTTTCTATCCAAACCTCATGACCTTCTTCCACGGAGATATGCGTAAAAACACCATGTCTCTGACTTTAAACTCAAGGTCTCGTCGACGATTGTCTGCATAACTCTTCTGTCGACTTTGGGCTGCCTTGATATGCTGCTGAATGGTTTTCACCTTCTCCACCATTTCTTCGACCATTTCTGGTCCAAGCAGCTTACGGTCACCGACCTCATCCCAACATGCCGGTGTTCTACACCTTTTCCCATACATGGCTTCATATGGTGCCATTTGGATGCTCGAGTGGAAACTATTATTATAAGAGAACTCAACTAGAGGAAGATGTTGATCCCATCCTCCTTTAAAGTCCATTGAGCATGCTCTCAACATATCCTCAAGTGTTTGGATAGTCCGCTCGGATTGTCCATCAGTTTGAGGATGATAGGCCGTACTGAAGTTCAGTTCAGTATTCAGAGCATGTTGAAGACTCTTCCAAAACTTAGAGGTAAATCTTGGATCTCGGTCCGACACAATAGATAGTGGTACTCCATGCAACCGTACCACTTCCCTGATATATATCCGTGCTAGTTGATCCAAAGAGAAATCCTCTCGAATAGCAATGAAGTGTGCAGTCTTTGTAAGACGATCCACAATAACCCAGATTGCATTGTTGCTTTTGGATGTCCTTGGAAGTCCAGTGACGAAGTCCATGGTGATGTTCTCCCATTTCCATTCTGGTATGGGCAATGGTTGCATCATCCCCTTAGACTTCTGCCTCTCTGCCTTCACTTGCTGACACACCAGGCACTTTGATGTATATTCGGCGATCTCCTTCTTCATATTATCCCACCAAAAGTTTTCTCGGAGATCTCGATACATCTTTGTGCTCCCTTGGTGAATAGAGAAATTTGAACTATGTGCATCATCCAAAAGTTCCTTCTTCAGCTCCGAACTTGATGGGACACATAGTCTTTTCCCAAACCGCACAATTCCTTCTTCATTAACATTAAACTCTGAGGATTTTCCCTTTTTGATAGCTTTCACTTTTTCTTGGATTCTCGCATCATCCTTTTGAGCATCCTTTAACCTTTCCAAAAGAGATGGTTGAGCAATCATTTGTGAAAGGATTGATGATGTTCCCTTCTTTATGATTCCCACGTCCATCTTCATCAAGTCTAAGAAGATTGGATCCTTCTCAATTCTCATCATTGATAGAATTGCTGGATCCTTTCTACTTAGGGCATCCGCTACCTTGTTCGCCTTCCCAGGGTGGTAATGTATTGAACAGTCATAATCCTTTATGAGCTCTATCCATCTTCTCTGGCGCATATTAAGCTCTTTCTGTGTGAATATATATTTAAGACTCTTGTGGTCAGTATATATCTCACATTTCTCTCCATAGAGATAATGCCGCCAGATTTTCAAGGCAAAGATCACCGCCGCCAACTCCAGATCATGCGTTGGATAGTTTCTCTCATGGATTTTCAACTGTCTTGAGGCATAGGATATCACTTTATCATTCTGCATCAGCACACATCCTAAGCCCTTCTTCGAAGCATCACTGAATACCACAAAAAGCTCTCCACTTGTGGGTAAAGTGAGCACAGGTGCAGTGATAAGCCTCCTTTTCAACTCCTTGAAGCTTTCTTCGCATTCATCACTCCAAGCAAACTTTACTCCCTTTCGAGTTAGCTTGGTAAGAGGGTTGGACAATCGTGAGAAGTTTCTCACAAATCGTCGATAATATCCAGCTAACCCCAAGAAGCTACGAATATCAGTTACCGATGTTGGCCTCGGCCATCCCTCAATTGCATCTGTTTTGGAGGGGTCCACAGATATCCCATTGCTTGTGATGATATGGCCCAAGAATGAGACCTCCTTCAACCAGAACTCACACTTGCTGTACTTGGCATAGAGCTTCTCCTTGCGCAAAGTCTCCAGTACAGTTCTTAAATGCTCCTCATGGTCCTCCTTGGTTTTGGAGTATATCAGAATATCATCTATAAAGACTACCACAAATTTATCTAGGTAATCTCTAAAGACTCTATTCATCAAATCCATGAATATTGCTGGAGCATTGGTGAGTCCAAAAGGCATTACTATGAATTCATAGTGCCCGTACCTTGTATGAAAAGCAGTCTTGGGGATATCTTCCTTCTTCACCCTTACTTGATAATATCCCGACCGCAAGTCGACCTTGGAGAAGTATTGAGCTCCACGCAGCTGATCAAACAAGTCATCGATTCTTGGGAGAGGATACTTGTTCTTTATCTTGATTTTGTTAAGTTCACGATAATCGATGCAAAGCCGCATTGACCCATCCTTCTTCTTGACGAAGAGGACTGGTGCACCCCATGGTGATGCACTTGGGCGTATAAACCCTTTATCCAGATTCTCCTGTAGTTGTTTCTTCAGTTCTTCAAGCTCAACCACAGCCATTCTATATGGAGTCTTGGATATTGGTTGTTCCCCAGGTATAAGTTCAATTGAGAACTCAACATCTCTTCTTGGAGGAAGACCAGGAAGTTCCTCGGGAAATACTTCAGCGAATTCCCTCACAATAGGCATTTCTTCAAGGGTGGTTTCTTCCTTGGACTCAATCATCTGAGCCAGATATGCGTGCTCATAAGGCAGTAATATCCATGCTTGAGATGATGGAGCTAAAGGAGATTCATCTTCCTCCTGACACTTGTAAAGAATCGGGGGTCGATTCTCCATATGGAGTGTGATTTCCCTCTCCCAACAATTTATGTTGGCTCTATATAAGGAAAGCCAATCCATGCCAAGAATTGCATCAAATTACACCAAAGGGAGTATGACGAGGTTCGCCGGGAAATTCAATCCACAGATTATAACAGGGGAGGACTTATACTCATGGGATGCAATGATTGCCCCATTTTCCGTACTCACCGACATCTTTACTTCCATGGTTTGTGGTGGTGCAGAGATTGTTCTACTAAACTTTTGAGATATAAAAGAATGCGTAGAACCTGAATCAAAAAGTACGTTCACTATTCTTGAATGAATAACTAGCGTACCTGTCACCACTTCGTTGTCGGGGTTCACTTCGGCAGAAGTGATGGCAAAAGCTCTTCCTTGCTGTCTTGGAGGTTGTTGATTGCCTCCGATAACCCTTGGATTAGGGCACTGATTCGCAAAATGACCCGGTTCTTTGCATTTGAAGCATTGAACAACGCGTTGAGGTTCGAACGGAGCGTTCCTCCCCTCCGTCGCAGCTGCGGGTCCTTCTTGCTGACAGTTAACAGCTAGGTGCCCTTCTCTTCCACACTTGAAGCATTTTCTTGTCCCCCTAAGGCAATTTCCCGGGTGCTTCTTTCCACACTTTTGGCAAGTGGGGTGCTGGAATTTCTTAGCGCCGTTGGATTTATCCATCAGACCACCAGCATTGAAGTCCACCTTCCGCTTCTTGTCCCCATGATACCCATGTGATTCTCCGATCTCCATTTCAACCTTGAGGGCACATCAGACAATTTCCTCATAGCTGTCGAAGTCACGGATCGCTAATGCTTTCCGCAAACTAGGCTTCAGCCCACCAAAGAAGCGGTCAACCTTGCATTCGGGGGTAACGACAAAGCCGGAAGCGTATCGTGCAAGCCTTGTGATGTTTGCCTCGTACGCTCCCACAGATTCCTCATCTTTCTACTTGAGGGAAAGGAAGTCCCTTTCCATCTTAAGACGGAGGGTGCGTGGAAAATATTTATCGAAAAACATCTTCCGGAATACCTTCCATTCCAAAGCCTCGATCTCCTCCTCAGGCTTCGTATTTTTGATCAACGTCCACCATTGATCAGCTTCACCCTCCATACGATAAGCCGCCAGGAGAACCTTCTCTTTTTCAGAGCATTGGAGGATGGAGAATATCTTTTCAATGGAGTTGATCCATTGTTCAGCAATCGTGGGATCGGATGATCCACTAAAAGTAGGAGGCCTTTGTCTCATGAAGCTTTCAATAGCGACTTGTTCTTTCTTAGGGGGGGTTGAACGTTCCTCTTGACCAGTGTTTCTATTCAAAACTTGAGTTAACTGAGAGAGAAGCGTGACAAAGTTCGCGATTCCCGCTCCCATTGGATTGGGCATCTCATTGGTACAATCATCACACTGATCTTCACAACGGTTGTTAGCCCAAGTTCTCCTATTACCGGCCATTGGCTGGAATAAAAGGAAAGTTAGGGGTAACACATAAAGGGTAATCCAAAGACAAAAGTTGATGACTTATAAATAAACTTTAATCTCTTTAACTCATGAGTCTATAGGATTCAATCCAGGCTTTTCATGATCTTCCTTCTAACATATATTCTTAGGGGCATTTTTCCCTTAATAAGGGTTCATACTAAGATTGTGAATTTATCAAAACATATCCCCCGGGAGTGTCGTAACCAAGAGTGCAGCAAGGCCCGTTGTCGTGCACCAGTTCCCGTTCGAGTCTAGCTCAAAGCGGTGTTTTCGGGTTTTACCCCTAGGATACATCTGTGCCAGAGCCGCCTCTACCTGCTCGTATCCAGACAGGGATGTATTTGTTTGATAAAACACTTACTTAGTATTTACCAAAACTTAGGGATGTTTTTATTATTCTTAGTCTTGTATCTAAGGTCTTACTAGGGTTTCCTAATCCCAAAAATAACTAAACCTATCCTCTGATACCAACTATGACAACCCTGCTTTTTATTACAACTTAAACATGCTTTATTACATAAAACTTCACTTGATACAACAAAGAAGATCGAGAGGTTTAGTGTCTTTGGGGCTTAGGATCATTACATAAAAACTTTAAACATGAAACACAACATCCTTATTGAAAACTTCCTTTACATGACCACTACAATCCTTCGTACTTAGCATTGCATGGGATAACCTGAGGACATGCATAAGAAAAGGGTGAGCTATAAAGCCCAGTAAGGGAGTACATAATGAATAACATGAGGAGTACAATACATGTTAGGCAATAGGCATATCAATAGAGCATAAGAGAGACATGAACATAAAGGCATGATAAAGCATGATAATCATAACATGGAAATGTGGCAACAACACTTAACATTGAATTAGCATGAGCCAAGGATCATTGCACATGGAGCATGAGTAAACCCTCATTGCACTTGAAGCACGAGTAAACCCTCGTTGCACTTGAATTAGCATGAGTCAACACTCATTGCACATGACGTATCATGATACTATACTTTACCCAATGCATTGGAGCGCTATCAGGGTGCACCCTTCTTAAACATTTCATTTCATGCATAAGTGTGCCACATGGATCATAAAACATGGATTCATAAAACATAATCATTTCTTCCACGATAAAGGAATGTGGAATTCATACATGACACTTTACAATCAATACGTATATGTGCATAAAGGTGAATACCCTTGATGGAGAAATGGGCATGGTATTCACTACACAAAGACATTGGCTTAGAAAATTGGTGCGATTTCGGCAGCGTAACGGCGTGACATAAGAATTCATAAAAAAGGTTGATGAGAGAGAAAGGGGTTCCTCATCATATTTACATGAAATGGACAGTAAGGAGATCATATATATACATGTCCCAACAACAGAAATGGAATTTAGATTCATGATACAAAAGTATTGCTTGAATATAAAAGAAGAGAGAGAAGTTCCTTTCGGAATTTCGGCATAGTAACGGGTGTACATGGGAGGCATTTAATGAGAGAGAAAGGGTTCTCCCATCATTAAAACAATAAGAGGGCAGTATGGGGGAGGTGCGAAACCATACCCCAACATTCATAAATTAAATTAAAAGGGCAATACAACTTAAAGAAAATTGACAAAAAATGAGAAAGGAAGAAAAAACCCTTACTTGGAAGTGTGCTTCCAAAGGATAGAGAGAGGCTTGTGAGAGGCTTCTTGGGAGCTTGGGGCACCTTGAGAGGATTCTAGAGAGTGTAGAGCAGAGGTTGGACGAACTTCAAGGGCTTTGAGTGAGGAGGAAGTGGGAGCTTGGGTCGGTTTATATAGGAAAGGTGAGAGAATTCTTTATTATTTAGGTTTGGGACCCCTTATATTAAAATAATCCAAACCACAAACCATCCCATGGTATTTGCCCATGGTTTCTGGAAAAGGAGAGAGGAAAACAATATTTTACAAGGCCAAGGTCCGAACTTATTAAAAAATTAGGGTTGCTTATGTGGAGGTGAGTCACACTCCCATGGAAATTAATTTAAAAAGGCAAAGTGTTGAATAAGTCTTGAGGGCTCCATTAATGCTTTGAAAAGTGAGTCAAACAAACCCAAAACCTCATTATTTTAATGATAAAACATATATTGGCCGAACCTAAGGATTATGGTATTTTATTACATCACCATTGGGTCATTATGATGTCATAAATCACATTATATATTTAAAAGGTATTTAATTTTTACCCAAAAATTGGACTGTCTCAGAAAATTATGAAAAATTCACCGTTGGATAATTTCGACGTCCTGATTCCAAAAATAATATTTATTTTATCTTAATAATTTTCTAAATATGTGAATTTGCACTTTTAAAATAAAGACCGACATTTATAAAAAAATTCACAGGTTTTGACAGAAATGGCTTTCAAACCTTAATAAAAATTTTAATTGCATTCATAGAATTATAAGATCATTTATATTTAATGACAATTAATTTAATATTAATAATAATATTTTATTAAAATATTATTTAATTCAAAAATCCTCTAATTTAATAAAATATAATTCTTAATTAAATAATAACTAAAAACACCATTTGTACTTTAAAAACTAATTACAATGTATCAAAAATGACTAGAAATTATATTCATTATTATATATATAAAAAATAATGTACATGAACATGGTTCTACTTATTTGTTACATAACCCCTTAAAATAGCCGCATAAGACCTAAGGGTAAGGTGCGCAATGGTGACAGACTCTTGGGGCTGCTCGGATAACATCGCTCGAGTGGTGATCTCTATCAACTTCCATTTTTCCCGTAGACGATCACGTTCGAGCTTGACTTGGTGAAGCTCAGCTTGGGCTTGGTCAAGGGCAAAGCCCAAAGACGCCACCTCCTTTCCGAGCTCCGACAAATGGGCTTCGTAAGGGGCAATTCTACTGGATGAGGCCATCGCTTCCTTTGTCTGAGTAGAAAAATTGGTTCGTTAAAGCCTTATATTTAAACTACCCAGATGATCACTGTTCAACGGCTATAAAAGTAATGGTCACAAATCTTAACGTAAAACTTAAAGAAGTTGACATCTTATAAAAACATAAAGAAACATTTAACTGGATCAAGAGGGATTTTCCATTAATGAAAATTTGGGTCGTTACAGGAACTCTGAATAAAAGTCAAGTTCCAGCTCGCTAAACATACATTCTGTATGATTTAGGTAATATTGAGAAATTAAAAAATTCAAAGTTGGTAGGGTTATTTGTAATAATCCTAGTAAAAATCAAACTACGATTACTAAGCCCATTCTCTTAAGTAAATTTGAAGAAGGTAATGGAAGAATGCAGGTACAAATGATTGAAGATGAAAGTGTTTTTCATTGTTACACAGGAGATAGAAAGACATCCACAGACTGGAATCTCTTCTCTTTTTCAAGAATTACAGAAGATTGTCAACATAAGTCTTCATTTGATGTATAACATCCTGAGCCTTATCAGCAGTTACTTGAAGCTCGTGCACTTGACCAGCTTCACTCTTTTCATCTTGCTGAAGTGCCTTCTTAGCATCTGCGATGGCTTTCATGCCATTCATATAAGTTTCATCCAATGATTTATTAAGCTGATCAAGTTCCCCAGTAACAGCATCTAACTGTTGCTGGAGTTGCACCTGCTGGATGACCTTTTCTTTGATTTTTTGCTTCAGATCCTTCATCTTGGCAGCATAATCACCTTCAGCTTGGGATATCGTAGCCTCAAATTCGCCTATGTTGAATGAAAATTTCACTCTGGTCAAATCTTCGCGACTTGTCTGCACTTGCTCCCTCCTGAAAATGATCTCTTTCACCGCAGCATGGATCTTTTCATACCCAAAACCACCAAGTCCCAGTATAACAAATTGGGATGACAATCGAGAAATTCTTGATGGTAGCTCTTCTAAAGTCACCCCAGATATGATGTTCCATGCCTTATGTCGTGAAAATCTGAATGCTTTAAGCATATCTGGATCTGATTCAATATCATCGTCAGAAGGGGGTATGTAATCTGGAATTAGCGCGCTTAGGGAAGTGCTTTATCCTGCTCTTTCCCCCCTGACTTGTGCTTCTTCACTTTCAATTCCTGTTGGGGCAGAGGCTGAGGCCTCATCTCCGGATCTGGTCATTGCAGTTGATGGTCCTGCATGATTAATTGAAAGGCTTAGTCAGCTTCAAAGGATAACAAAAGAATAGATTGTCTTGCGAATAAAGTACAATCACAAATATTGTTATCCCTTACCCAAGGGCGGTTCAACAACCTGAGAAGACTTCTCCCCATCTTTCCCGGTTTCAACAGGATTTTCAAGATGGGTCTCAGGAGAGTTTATTGGATTTAGCTCTACTTGAGCTAATGTTTCTGCAATGATAGGGTTGACATCAGCGTCCACACCCTCTTCGGGCATTGGCAGTTCAACGGCTTCTACGGAAGAAACTGCATATTATTTTCCATCATGGTTAGAAGTATATTTTTAAAAAAAAATTGGGTGAAGGGTAGCACTCACACCCAAGGTCTTTTAAATCATATGACAACTTAGCATGATCATAAAATTCTTCACAAGTCATTCCTTGATTCATCATTTCATCCAATGATACTTCAGAATCTTGGTTAGTCTCACTAGTGGGAGCATTTGCTACGTCTTCTTGCCGACTTATGTCCTGCAACCCCTGACCCTGGACAACATCTTCAGTAGTAGGAGGGATACTGGGAATGGATGGTAGCTCTTCTCCAGGACCAACCAAGTCAGCCTGGGTCTGTGATTGTTCTACAGCACCTTCCACGACCTTTGAAGGAGGGTCAGTCCCTTCCCTCAAGGGGGAAATTGAAGAAGCCCCTGCAATCCTCAGAAATATGAGTAACCATATGATTATGGGTATAAACTCATGATTGTTCGAAGGACTTACCACTGCTAATGAAACGTTTAGCTATGGATTTCCTCCTTTGTTTCCTTGGCTTCTTTTTTTTCGGAGTATCAGTAGTCTCCCTTATTGGCACTTGGATTGGAAAATGGAAGGCTATGTCCAGTGCCTCATTCATGGCCTGCTGGCCTGGAGATATTTCGCCTGGTTCGCGAGGAGAATCAGCAGCAGCCCCAATAACAGTACCACCAGGGCTATATTGTGGCGAAGGAACCCCGGTTCCTTTCTTTTCAAGCTGCAAGATGAAGAAAATAACTTCCTTAAGTAACAAAACTTCAACTGAAATCAAGTTGCAAGGAAAATAAGGAAAGAAAACTTACATCTTCAGGAGCCACATACTCTTTCCATTCCTCATCTCCAGAACCACCATCCCCCTCAGTGGTGCCACTATCATTCATTTCCTTCACCCGACTGGTGATAGGAACTGAATCATCAGTGGCATATATGATAATTTCCAGCTCTCTGATGTAAGCTCGCACTTCATTGGGGTTATCTCCGTATTGAAGGTTTTTAGAAGCTACAAGATTTCCTATTCCAAGACGTTGTAGGCCCTCACACAAATCCAGCCAGGTGGTCTCAGTATCACAGTATAAGCTCTACCATAGCTGAACAGCCTCTGGTCTTAGATATAAAGGCTGTGAGGAAGGTCCTACAATTTTTGATTTTAATCTCTTCCCAACTCCTGCAACTACAAATAGAGAATAATAATGTAAGACTTATTACTTTATAAAGTAACAGGGATTGAAATTTCTACAATGAAATAACTCACCAGGAGTTGATGGGGTGGGTCTTTTAACTCTGGCCGGAGGATTATATCGGGCACGAAACCGCTTTTCTGCCGGTTGTGCCTCATCATCCCCATCGTGATAATCCGATGAATCAGTTCTAGAAGAGGAGTCTGTTGAACCTATTTCAGGTGGAGAAGCGTCACCTTCATGAGGAAGGGTTTCATTCTCTACAGTCCTCTTCCTCTTTCCCACTTGATATACAGGGTGATTCAATATCCCTTTAGGCTATGATGCTATCCAGTGTTCAGCATAAAATATAGTCAGATTATGTGCCGCTTTTTCAGCTGGTAGATCAAATACTGCCCCAGTCTTCTCTCTTGATGTCAACAACCATAGTTGTCGAGAAACCATCGGATGTTGCTCTAACATGACATGTACTGGAGGGGATACAACAATCTGTTGCAAACATTTGAATTGGCGTGCAAATCTATATGGAGCATAGGCCTCACATATGATTTCTCTATCAATCCTGGCTACTAACACGCCATCCCTGCAAGCTAGCATGTATGCCCTCAAATCCAAATGGGTTGTCCCATCATCAAAAAACCGCCCGGATGGCGGACTTCCATAAGTAAAGAAGTTTAATTCCTTATACATGCTTAGTCTTACTTTCATGTCATAACCATTAACATTTAATGGAGCAATTCCAGAGAATGCTTGCACTGACGGTCTGAAAGAGCTTCCAGGGATTTGTAATTCATTCTGTACATTGTAAGTCCTGAAGTGAGTGGCGATCCATCCCCACAAAACCTGGAATGGTCCTACTATTCATAAAGGAGATTTACCCTGGAAGACGTGAAGTAAACTCCTGTGAATCTTTGCTAAAATGGGGGTAGCTAACCCAACCATTTTTCCCTCAGCCAACTTGGCCGCAATGCCGAAGGTCCCTGGCCTAACGCCTCCCTTCGAATCCCTGACCGGCAAGAGATAAACACTGAGCCACATTGCCAAGAAACCCGCCAGACGAGTTTTCTTTGGAATTCTTTGATTCACTTCATATCCCCATTTTTTAAACTCTCCTGCTTCTAGAGTTGGCCAGAATGTGCCAGGAGCTCCTCTCTTCTCAGGTTTTGGACAAGTGGTAGGACGTCTGGGCTGGGTATCCTTGGATTTCTTTTTCTTGGATCCTTTTTCTTTTGGTTCCATCCCTTTCTTCTCAGTAAGAAACACATTCATCCATTCTTCCGGATGAATATCTTTTCTAAAATGAGTTAATGAGGTCTCTGAACTCTTGAGCCTGTGAAAGATTATAAATAATTCTCAAGCCAAAGCAGGAGTCTTATCTGGATCATTCCAAGTCACCTTGGGAGGAATGAATTCATCATACATATCGCCCAAGATTGGAGCTCCTGAAATCTTGTGGACATCCCACAAACTGATACCTACTTCTCCATGATTCAAATGGAATGAATTAGTCGCTGGGCTCCAGTGGCTGAGTATCTCTGGAACGAAGTTATCATGTCTGTAAATATATGTTTGCCCAACCCAAACAGCCTCATATATTGCAGCTCTCTTCAGATCCTCAATAAACTCTGCGCAAGTCTGTCGCACCTAGTATGCCCACATCCAAGTTGGCTTCACACCTCCCCCAGGACGGAAATCCCAACTTTTCTTCCAGCCTTTGGATTGGTCCATCTGATCATTTCGGATGATTGAAGGATGACAATGTGGTTGAAGGTCAGGTGTATGTTTTTTCAGATCTGGTGTGCAAGGGCTATGATGCATCACATAAGCCTTCTCCACTGTTCCAGCAGTTTGAAATACTCCTCCACCTGAGATATTTGCTGAAGCAAAATTGGTATAATTCTGAAACCACGAAAATGGAAGATAATTCTTTACTTCTGGAATAATGACTTCTTGCAGATGACCATGACCATACAAAGGTAGATAAGTGAAGTGAGGAAATTTGCGATGATATTTCTTCAGATACATAGCCAAATCTGGAAGAGTACTATCTTTGACAGTATAGTAATCAGGGCCAATGATATCCATCATATCATCTATCTGCTTGCTAGCCAGTTCATCAATTAATCCAGGTCTAAGAGCCACTGAATCTGTACAGGAGTTGAATAAATTAAACTCTTAAATGGGTTTATTTTTCATAAAATTTGTGAAATGAATTTGAAAAAAATGGCTAAGGCATTAAGGCGTGCAAGTATGGAGATGGCGCTCAAGTGATACATGCGCCGCGCAAGTTTTAGTCGTGCAAGTATTTCCACCCAAGCCCTATTACCTTGAGAGTAGCGCGGCAGCGAGGAAACAGTGAAAAAAAAGAGACTTGCGCAGAGAGAGCTCGTGAAATTCGGGATCAGATGTTATCCACGGCCAAAAGTGGTGTATTTATAGGCCAGGAAGCCTATCTGCGCGCTGTAAGCAGAGCGCTTAAGGCTTGCGCGACGCAAACTTGCGCGCCGCCCTCTGCGCACTGAAGACTTGCGCGCCCCCATTTTCCTTTAGAGGGATTCGATTTCCTCCGAGTCAAATCCTCATTTCTCTCAGGATCCAACTCTGAGGGGGGACTTTTGTTGACGCTCCTTTCGTCACAGAATATAAAGATCGGAAAAGGGAATATCTGAGCTCAAAGTGATTCCACCTTTGAAGAAAACATCAAAAATCGAAAAAGGAACGAACACAGGATCAAAAGCAAATGAACCGCGCAAGTTTTACCACTGTCGTGCAAGTACACTTGCACGACGGTTTTAGTCGCGCAGGTGACGTGCGCGACCTAAGTGGTAACCGCCCGGTAACCGCCCGGGGTCTTCTTTTTCCTATAAATAGACCCTATGGGCCCCCCACTCGAGAGGATCTTTTTCCAGAAACTCAGATTGAAGCTCCCGACGCCCAATTCTCTTCTCAAAGCTTCCGGAACACTTCTAAGGTAATCTCTTACCTAGAACGGAAGATTTAAAGAGAAGAAGGAAGGCCTAAGTGTTGAAACTCATCAACACTTGCGTGCCGACTTATTCCTTCAATAGAACTTGCGCGTCCCTTCTGTGGAAGAACCTCAAGTGGATTCTAAAGTGTTTTATAAAGAGTCGCTCAAATATTCTAACAATGTTTTAAGGATCGCGCAAGTACCCCTCATGTCGCGCAAGTATACTTGCGCGACCAAAACTTGCACGCCGCCGCAATACTTGCGCGCCGCCGCAACACTTGCGCGCCTTTTAAGACGTGCGCGCCCCTACCTTTTGGGTGCCTTTCTTGCCCATTTCACCCCTCTTAAATCCATCACACCTTTCCTTTTCAAGATTCAGTCTTCAAGACACTCTTCAAATCCATTTATGGCATGATTTCTTGATTTGACTTCCTTATCTGAAAGGAATTCTGTGGAATATCTCTCAAAGTCTAGTGATTTAAATATCCTTATGTAACTACATATGGAGAGTTCATTCATTCAACCTCATCCTTTAAGATGAGAGAATCCTTAAACTGGGTCTCCTTTTCAGGAATAATCCCCAGTTATAAGTCCTTTAGTCTGGGCATCTTCCTCAGGAGTAAGCCCCAAATCCCCTAACCTGGGCCTCCTTTTCAGGAATAAGTCCCAGTCATAATTATGGGCATCCTTCTTAGGAGTAAGCCCCAAAACCTTAATCCCTAACCTGGGTCTCTTTTTCAGGAATAAGACTCAGTCATAATCTTGGGCTTCCTTTTTAGGAGTAAACCCCATGTCCCCTAACCTGGGCCTCCTTTTCAGGAATAAGTCCCAGTCATAAATTTGGGCTTCCTTTTTCAGGAGTAAGCCCCAGTCATAAGTCCCCTCCTAATTTGGGCATCCTCATTAAGAGTAAGCCCCAAGATTTGAGTATTCAAATCTCCATAAAGCACATATACCTTTATGGACCCTGTTCCTGGATTTTCTCCCTAAAAAAGTAAATCCTAAACCTTCATATATTTGGGAAGTCATACATACATAAGCCCCAAACAATTTCTTATGATTGCATCTTCCATGGGACAATTGTCTAATTTTTACCAATGCCTCTTGTTTCTTACACCGAGCATGACTCACGTAAGCTTAGAGTGTAAAAGTAATTATGACATTCTTCTTTGAGCCATCAATCATAAACATCATACTCCATTACTCGAACTACGTGGGTTCTAATTCCTTTTCCAAAACAAAGGATACGTAGGTAGCCCATTTATGGGTTCGATCCCAACTTTGAAATAATCCTTGTCCTTCTGAATGACGATAAACTTCAAGTGCCCCACTGAGTGGCTTTAAAACCAGCCTGGTCGTCATAATGACCAAGAGACTTTTATATAAATATTTTGAAGGATACCATTGACCAAGAATCTCTAAACAGATATAGATGATTCTCTATTGATGAAGAACCTCGAATACATATAAAAGATTCTCTGAATTTCTTGAATATTTAATCATTGATTGTTAAAACTTAAGGAAAGATCATTTTATACTTGGTAATATAATAAGGATTCACGAACATAACTTAAATCTATAAAGAGAGTCCCGGAGTAGACAATAATTCGCCTCAAAAAGGTGTTATGAGTCCGACCTCCCATCCTCTTGACCAATGAAAATTCCTAAGCCTCATTAACCCACAAGATAATGAGCGCCTACCTTTGGAAAGAAGGTCCAAACGAATGTGGAATCATTGGATGTTTCCGGTTCTACGAACAAACCCGTTAG
The DNA here is from genome assembly GCA_963277665.1 of Viscum album. Lineage (NCBI taxonomy): Eukaryota > Viridiplantae > Streptophyta > Magnoliopsida > Santalales > Viscaceae > Viscum > Viscum album. Next base: position 566,263,629 of record OY728162.1, read on the forward strand.
AAACCGATCGGAACGTTTGAATCTCCCATCCAGGAGGTCATCCCCGGATTCCGTGCGAAACACAAGGTCACCAAACACTTTTGCCCTGCCATCCCATGAAATCCTCACTGTGCCTAACCACAGACTCTATCCTATCTCCCAAACCTCACACCTCTAATACCATTCTATCACGATCCGATTTCACCAAAAGGAGGTAAGGGTCAGCAGATTTCCATGCCCTTTATTCTTTAAGTTGAAGGAGTGATAATGACCCCCCAAAACCCGCCTTAAATAGGTCGCGGAGTGGTAACCAGCATCAAGGGTATAAAATCACACACTGAATGGAAGGCATTACCCTTTTTCTTTTAATAGGATCTGGAGATAAGATAGTAAATCCCACAACACAAAAACTAAAAGTGAAAATACAGCTGAAAATAAACCATTCCCATATTCATGTTCAATGGTAAAAGATACAAGTCACAAAACTCCAAAGGTAAAAAGATACCAAGAAAAGGGAAACAACAACATCAACTGCCCCAAGGGTCCAAACTAGTATGGTCCTGCACGATCCTTGAGGTCCTCCTGGAAACCTGAAAGCAGTTTTATATACGTAGGGTGATCATACAAGTATACTCAGTAGGGAAAAACCAAAGACTCTCGTGCACAAGTGGGGAGGCATATTAATGCCTTGTAAGAAAATACATAACCAAGCACCTAGAAAGGAAACTAACCACCCGAGCATCACCAAGGCACACTCCCCAAATAACACAAGTAAAGTAATGTATTGTATTAGCACATCGATGTTTGGGTACCCCATGCTACTTTCCCACAGGTTATTGAAGACATCCTACGCATCAGACCAATCCCGCCATTCTCATCAAAATCCCACTGCCATACCCCTTCTTCACAAACCTGGGCCACAACCACACATCCCACCCAAAAACACCTGGGCCACATCCAAAAACCCTCCAACATATACCTGGGCCACAACTGTCACACGTTACCATGCCTGCAAACACCTACGCCAGAACAACCACTACCACGCCCGAAGACACCTGGTCTAGAAGAACTACTACCACGCCCGAAGACACCTGGGCCTCATCCTGAAGATACTTGGGAAACAAACTTTTCACACACACCTGGGCCAACCAACACACTACCATGCCCGATAATTCTTGGGCTAATAACAGACTTCAGACCATCACAGCCTACCCATAGAGTCTTGGGCTGTTTAGGAAAGGGAGTAAAAAAGGATCTAATAACCAGCCACTCATAGGAGTGTTGAAAAAACACCCTCCCCCATGAAGTGGGGAATTTGGCACTAAGAGCTCAACTTGGGTGGGGCACGAATAAGAAACACAAAAACTAAAAGTATATGTATAGGTAACAAGAACTCACCCAATCTAGTTTTTTCTTCAGCTAGCCTAAAGAACACTATCCTTACTATTAATTCATAAGAGAAAATAACAACACCCATGCCCAAGTCACAACTCACATCAAACCAAATCCCCATTTGTCCCATCCTTGTTTTCATGTTCAGTAATAATGTTTAAAAAAAATAATGCACCTACATGGGAAACTAGTAAGAATAAGCAGAAGCCAAGGAAACAGTACACCCAACATCAATTTAAACATTCACACCCGGTTCTCTTGTAAAAACACTTCAAGTGATACCCCTCAAAGTATTGGAACAATAGCAGGTCAAAGTGAGATACAGTCCCATGTTCCCAGAACTATGAATAAGAAGGATTCACAATAGAAGAGAATCCCACCCCAATTCGTGATACAAGCAGAGGATCCTATCCTCACTCACATCACCCCAGTAATCTAAGACCCTATCCAACCATGGAGTAAACAACCAAACCAATACTACCTACAAAAGGCATACTCAATAGGCATTTTCATATTTAAAAGATTTAACACACTCCATGATTTCAATTCCACTGGGATTAAACAAGGGTAATCATAGAAAAGGAGTTGATCCTGGTGCATCGAATTTATTTAGATGAATATATGAAATTATCCAATTTCCTTTACACAGAAAATGGTTCACAACAAAAATACAAGTCATTTAAACATCACAAGGGGTAAACAGAGCAGCATCATCGATCACACCCCTCCCCTTCATTATTTTGAATCTGTTTATTATCTTAATTAATGTTTGGTTCATCCAATTCTACAGAAGCAGAAGCGTACCCACCCCGAAATATACACATAAAAGAGAGATGAAGGTGAAACCCCTACATGACTAATCAAGGATCAACGTTAAGTCCCCGCGTGATTAGCATGAGCTCCACAAAATACGATCAAGGAAAACATCACCAGGTTACAAATCATCGGGAGGAAGGTTACTCCGACCGCAGGGTGATCGAGAAAAACAAATGTAGGGAGGAGCCTTTAGGTCATAAAGGCTGATAAGGGTTGAGATACACCACTCCCAATATGGTTAAGATACAGTGAAAAAAACTCAAATTTATATAAGGAGCGGGATCGTGGGTCGACGACGTGGCTGAGACAACCCACACGTCATTAAAGGGTCCCCGCCTTTCCGGGCGGTTTAAACCGACGCAGAATAGGGTACCTCACCAATCATTTAATTAAATAACATTAATGGGAACTAATGGTCATTAAAACAGTATTAGAGGGGACAAAATATATTTTAAAAACCAATTTTCACAAAAAGGAAGTGGTACTGGAAAACCAATGGGGGGTAGGTGAGAGCTACCGGTAGTCGAGAGCTACCGATTGGTGACTGCTACTGGTAGCTGAGAGCTACCAGTTAGCGACATCTACTGGTTGGGGACAACCAATGGTAGTCAAGAGCGACTGGTAGTCCAGACCAACCAGTAGCCGAGAGCTACTGGTACACCAAGGTCACTGGTAGGCAAGGTCTACCGGTAGGACGAGGCTACCTGTATGCCAAGGCTACCGCTAGGAGTAACTGAGAAGCTGGGATGGCCTTCTAGACCACCCAGATCACCTCAACATCATATTTTTTACTATGTAATGGACCCCAATAACCCGGTCCATTACATATGAACACCCTTTATTTTTTTACAATATTGGGGGTTCAAAACATCCTCTAAAATCCAATCACATATTAAAAAAATAATGTTAAAATTTTAATAGGAGGTTTATAAACCCCTCTAAATTTGATGATTAGTAATGGCTTCACATTACCCTCTATAATTTTATCGAAAATGAATTTATAGTGTGTTTATAACCCCCCCCCCCCCCTCTAATTTCAATTTTTAGAGGTGTCTATAAATTTCCCACTATAATTATAAAAATACGAATTTATATGGGATTTTTCATAACCCACCTCTAAAAATCCCCTCTAATATACCCTTTTTTGTAGTGGCACAAGTGTTTTCACACTGTATAGGGATGGAAGAATATGTTATCCTAAATTCTAAGATAATATATTTCATCTATATAACTTCATGTCAGTAACTCCTATTGGTTATTTATTCTTCTAAGGCCGTATAATGAGAAATATAGTTTTTCATCGTTCTACTCCAAGAGGTGATGTATTATCCTTGTAGATGAAATGACTAACTAGTACTTTTCCTCTGTAGTTTTTATACTCAAAAATTAGAAAATAAAAAGAAAAAAGTATGAAAGATGTTTCATTAGGATAATATATTCCATGGTTTTAAATTATTTCAAATAATGTAAAAAATCAAGATTGTATATGATATTCCTTTTCATTTGTTTTAAAATGAGAAAATAAGAATACACTGAATATGATGTCTAGATGAGTTTTATTATTGTAAAGTAGAATTCCAATAATAGATCAATAAATATTTTGGGTTATTGATTCATTGGAATCACCACACATCCTCTTATATATTATACTAACTATCATTTAAATTTCATTTTCTTGATCTAATCCAAATAAAATTGAGAAGTTCATTTGTGTATTTAATTAGGGATTAAAATTTTCTATCAAATTTTGGGAAATTTCAATAACTTGGAAGAATTTATTTTCTCCCATTAAACTAATTTCCTACTCATTATTATGTAAATTTAAAAAAATATCAAAGTGTTACATTACTCGATTAATAATTAAAATCATCATCATAACTTCGAACAATTAATAAATAATTTGAAAAGGTTTTGATAAAAATGGTGGAATGGGATTTTCCCATTTTAAAGTCTTGTGATAAATTGAATTTTTTTAACATCTAATATCAGGCATTGGGATATTGTTTTAAATTATATAGAGCATTTATTAACTTGAAAAAAATATTTTTTAATTTTGGATTTTGAAAACTGTGTGGTTTGTCCACAAAAACGTTTTTAGAAAGAAAACCTTTTAAAAATATCTTTTGACATCCAATTTAAAATTTATAAAATCAAAAATTCTAGTGAATGGAAATAATATTATAATGCATGGAAGTCAATAATTGGGTAAAAATGATTCACCTTAATCATATCTTTCTTCTCAATTATATACTTTTGTAACAATTTGAGCCTTTTACTGATGACATTTCCTTACTCATCAATTATATCTCCAAAAATCAACTTGGATCCAATAATATGATTATTATCAAGACATTAAATTAAAGACCATATATTTTTCCATTGAAATTACTTCCACCCCTCCTTCATATAATGTAAAAAATTATCATCATTTAATGTTTCATCAATGTAATGTGGTTCATGTTCAAAGAGGGAGAGAGTGATACACTTGATGTTCAACCTCATTTGACACAAACATTCAAGTTTTATTTTTGGATTTTAATTCATAATAAAATTGCCAATAGGATGGTCTTTGTATTCATTACATTATAGTGGTAAATTAGAGGATAGGGTTTCCAAATAATCTTCGATTCTTTTATCAGATTTTAGTTGTGGATGGTTCAAAATTGGTTTTAACAACATCATCACATTTAAGATAATATTTAGGACTATGAGTAATAAATTTTATGTGAATTGAATCATATAGGGTCTTGGTACATATATTGAATACTCAAAAGGATTTAATTTAGTTTAATAACCCAATAAATATTTTATCATTATATTTAGGGTCAACATTTAAAAATAATCCTTATGATTAAGGATATTGTATTTTCAAATAAAGACTCTAAAAAAGACAAATTTTTTATGTTTTTCTTTCCAAATCTCATAGAGGGATTATCCTAATATGGATCTTGTGAGGACAATGTTAATAATAGTGAATAATTTACTCTTCACATTAGACAATAAATATTGATGATGTGAAAACATATTACGGATATTTCAAGACATAAATAAGATGGTTATATTTCATATTTTGACAACCTAATTGTTTTGAGGTGTCATAAGAGAAAATAATGGGTTATGATAACCATACTATGAAGAAAAATCATCAAAATATTTGTAATAAAATTTAAATCGTAGTCACTTATAAGGTAATATAGTTAGTAAGCTTTTTAATTAATGAATTTACTTGTATGTTTGATAATGATGTTTTAGGCCACATTTATTATAGTTAAGAAGAAACCCCATTTAAATCTAGTAAAGTCATCTAGAATTATGAAGGTTTACTTTTCTATATTTAATACTATTATCTAGAGTTGGTACAAAGAGATAATGTGGGAATATTTATACTAATTTTGAAATAGAAAAAAGGTTTTGATGTTAAATATAAGACTTGTGTTGTTTTTCATTATAGATGGTTTCACAAACTAAGTATTCACTAAATGATAATTTCTCTAAATCTCATTCTAGTCTTTCATGATTTAATTTGAAATGATAATGAATAATACAATTTCAAATGTATCAATTCAAAATCTAAGAATCCTTGTCGTGTTTAGTAAACACTTATCATTTTGAATTTATATTTATTTTAAATCTGTAATAAAGACATTATAAAAATGGGATGTGGTAAATAGAATTATTCATTTAGAATGAAAATATTTTTTAAAATTATTTTTAAAATTAATTTTAAAAACACTATAATATAATTAACTAATAATTAGTTAATTATGATTCAAGCATTCCAAAAATAAATCATATTTCATAAGATAAGTGTTGGAGAAACCAATTTCACATATATTGGTAAATATGTTATTTACTAGTATCTAATGGTGACATGACCTCCCAAAGAACCTTGAGATGATTGAATTTGGAAGGATAAAAATACTTGTGTTTTAGGAACACATTAACTATATAGCAGGAATATTATTATTTTTGAACATAGTAAATAAAATATTAATAAACGATAGCTTTTGGCACCCATATTTTTTGACCACTTTAGATAGAAAATAATTATTTTGGAATCCAAACATGTTTAGAACATGTTTTTCCTTTTGGGATATGAGAATAAAAATGAATTATTTGGTTCTAGAGTATCTATAATTTATACATATATGTTTTTAAGCTATATTCCGAAATTTATTTCCATAATTAAAAATTTTATTTTGATATATTTTCTTTATAGAAGTAGTATTTTACAGTTATATATAAGTGTAGGTTGTTTTAAAAATCCAAAACCAGAAATATTTTTGAGTTGTTTTTTTAACCCAAAATATTATGTAAATTTTAATCTACCTAGTATTAATTATTAATTGTGACTTTAATATATTTAATTCAAAATTACATATTTTCAATATTTGGTTGTTCTATCAATTTTAAAAGAAAATCCCATTTTTCCTTTAATAGATTATCTTTTTCAAGAACAATAATATTGTGTTTATTTTTACGATGTTTGAATTTAAAATAATAACAAAAAATAATTTTTATGATCATTTTTATAATTGAGTATATCATAAAAATTTAAATAACAGGTAGGTGAAGTATAATATTAAGAAGATGAATGAGATAGAGAGAGAAATTTTTTTTAACAAACCATAATTTTTTTCTTAACACGTGTCATGTGAAACATAGGACTTTCATCACTTGATTCATTTGTTTAAAATTAATTCCTCACTCACACTCCAAGTTAATACCTTTAACTATTTCATTTGTTGATTATTTCCTTTTGAGTTTTTTTTAAAAGATAATATGGCTTGTTGTGGGCTATCTTTCCATGATTAGAACATGTTTCCTCAAAATCATGATTTCTCTTTTTGAAGTGTTAACTGGGTCTCTAATTTTTACTATAATTTTCTATCTTCATTGTATATTTGGTTACGTAAGATTCAATATTGGATGATTATATGATGTTTTATTTGAATGAAATTGATCTTCGAGATTCATTGACATCATAGGCCTCTATTTTGAATTATAAATGCACGGTTATCTCATATGTCATGAGAGAACCAATGAGTTCCTTGATTGGAATTTACTCTATATCTTTAGAATCATAGATTGTGCTGAGTTTTGGATACCAACTACATAGAAAACCAAAAAGTGTTTTATTAACTAACATTTCTAAAGAATTGGAATCACTAAGGTGTTTTTAACATTACAATTTTTATTGGATCTTGTAATAAAAGTGGTGATATATTCATTAGGATGCATAGATAAACATGCAATGTCACATCTATACATTTCTAGCCCAGTATCCTTAACATTATTTTTCATTAATGCATAAATTATAGAAATCTACAGATTTTCATGTTTGGGTTTACATGAATAAAATCTATTAAACTCCTTAACATCTAATTTTTAATTAATTCATAGAATTTTATTATAATTAAAAATAATAAATATCATTAAGAGTCTATTTTTATTATTTTTAAATTAAAGTTTATAATCATAAATAATAGTTTTATAAATAGTATATCCAATTGATAAATGAAAATTAGATATTATAGATTTCAAATAAGGATGATTATTACCATCAGAAAATGGGTCATGACACATTGATTGTTTTTTGGGTTTCCCATGGGTGTCTAAAAATGTAATTAAAAAAATATCATTATTAGAATAATTAGTTAAATATTTTCAAAATAAATATTTTCAAATAATTCCCCAAAAAATAATTTAAAAAATTAAAAATTCTATGATACCAAATGTAGTCTAGAGATGAGAGAAATTGGCATGGTGAGGTGAATATCCATGGAAGATGTTAAAAAAACAAACCAATATCGAAAATAACTTTATAAAATAATTAATAAATTAAAATATTTTGAATTTAAAAATAAAATACTAAATGTTTGAAAGATAAATATTATAGTTAAATACAATAATAAAATTACTTTGATAATTCAAATAAAGATTCAGTTAAGATATGTTAAAATAAAATTTTTAAGTGATTGGAATATGAAAATTATTTTCCATTAAATTATTGATAGAAAATTAAATAAAAAAATTAAATAAATAAATAAATGAAAATGAGGAATGAAAATGAGGAAATATATTTTTTACTGAATCTCAGTAAAAGTACTCCAAGGTACCCCAACATCAACCACCTCAAATGATTGATAATTTTATGTATTAGTCCCTTGTATTTCATTGTAGCCATGATACCAAAGACGACTTTTAATTTATTTAATTTCGAAACTAATCTGAGTTATACAGAAACCATATCTATAATGGTGAATATATAAACCTCAAAATTATGAGTCTATTTACTTTAAAAATTATGTTTTATGAAAAACAATATCATATAAATTAATGGAAGTAAGAACGAAAAATAGTGGAAATATGTTGAAGATGGACTTTTCTTCATAGTTTAAAATATTCCCAGGAATATGAAGAAACTCATGGATAGATTGATAAAATAATGATATTAAAGATCATATAAATTTTATTACTTGATTTTGGGATAATAATGAAGATTTATAATGGGAGATAATTAAAAGATATAAATTTTTTTATGATCATAGAGAAATTGAGGATTTTATAGATTTGATGAGAAATCTTCTGTCTTTTTACAATTCATATAAAGGTATTTATTTATATTCTCTAAAAACTTTGATAATATATTTGAATCCTTCATGGTTTTTAAATTTGAAGACTTCCATATTCTGTGTATTTTGACTATATTTGTTCAACCCTTCTTGATCCAATTCAAATAAATTTAACTCAACACAACCAAGGATGTGATTAGGAAATTCAAATTCAAAATGGTAATAATAAAATTTTAAAATTATTTAGGAGAGAGAGTGAGAGAGAAACAAATTATAGATAATATTTTAATTTTACTTCAAAATGATTTAACAATTATGAGTAATATAAAATCACTCATGGGAAATTTTGCAACAAAGTCGTCATAATTTTTCAAAGATAACACACAAATATTTCACAGATTAAAATTAAAACATTAACATTTGGAATTTTAAATTTCCTTCCACATTAAACATGTGATAATATAAAACTATAAGTATGATTCATTAATAACTATAAAACAAGATTTAATAAAAATTTTGTTCTTATGTATGAATTTAGAAACAATGAAAACAAAACAATTCGACATAAAATTTTAAATTTTATTTTTTTAGTTTAATACTATATATATATGAATAAATGAAGAAAAAAATTAAACTTCATAAAATGTTTTTAAAATAATATTAATATACTTCATACGGGTACTATACCATTTGAATGAATTTATAGAATCATTAAAACAATATAACCATTTTAAAAAACATACAGGAAACGGTATATCAAAAAAAATCGGGAAAACATAGTAAACATGAAAACCAAATTTACATAAGGTTAAGATTCATGCATGCCTAAAGGTGAGAAGATATATACGTAAGGGTAATATGTATTTTCAAATGGTTTTTTATCGGTAAAATTCAAATTCAATAGAATTAAAAAATGAAATACATGTTCTGCATCGTGGTATAAAAGAATTCCATTCCCTGTGTAAGTGTGGGAAAAAAATTTATATATGATGTGTAAGGTAAAGTCCCAATTTCCTTGTGATATGTTATGGCACCTCAAAACATACTTATAGTTAAAAAAACATTAAAATACATGTGAATGGTTATAAAAAACCATGTGGAAAGGTAGACGACTGTATTGTAAATGTAACAATAGAGTTCCAAAATACACATAAGGGTAAAAACCATGCACTTGTAAGGATTACTGGAAATATATAAGGTTTCATTAAGGGTAACAAAAAATTTTAAAATTAATTTTTACAACTAAATAAATAAAAATAAATATATATAATAAATAAAAATAATCACACTAAGAGTGTTTATGGTCTTTGAAATCAAAGAATGGTGAGAATCCCTCTAGATCAGACACATAATACTAGTAATGTTTTTATATTATGACTTACTATATTCTAGTAATTATAGATAAAATTATAGGGATTGTTTATAATTAATTAAGTGAATATTTATGAATTCATAGAGTAGTTTGTTATGACTTTGTGTAATGGTTTTTTCGGATGTTATGGTTATATTTATGGTGCACGGATTATAGTCTTGGGTAACTATTAGTAAATGGTTATAGTTGTTTCAGGACAGTTTTCTGAAAGGGTGAATGTTTAAGTTGTGTATTAGAGTTTTATATTAAATAACTAAATAATTGTGTGAAGTGGTGATTGTAAAATATTAATATATACTTCTTAGTATAATTAGTAGATATTGATTTCATCAAGTATATTATTAGGGATTATTAACTATTTATCATTTATTTTTATATCCTTTTGTGGTTATGCATTTACTTTTGTTATATTTTCTAATTATTTGACTGTTTTATAATATGAATATTTTTAATCTTCACCATTGTTGTTCTTGTTGGATATTTCCCATGTGGATTTTAATAGCATAATGTTTTCGCCGATGAATTTATTTAAGGGATGTATTTGATTAATGTTAACATGTGAACTTATCATTGATCATTGATGTAATAAATGTTATAAACTATTTTTTGTTGTGATAGATCAAGTTTATTGTACTAGTTGTTGAGAAAATAATTTTGTTAAGTGATACTTTTGGGATTATTGGTGTAGGTTGAGTGTTAGACCATCATTCTTTCTTACTGGGTATGATGACGTGATTGTGTTGGGATGATTGGAAAATATTGAGAGTTCAGATTTAGTATTTTCTTAATAGTAATGATGATTTGATTATGTTGGGACAACTGTAATAGTTTGATAGTTTTTATTGCATATTTTTTCTATTTGTTTTGATGGTTCTGGTGATGTGTAAGTATTTGGGATGAAATCATTTGAAAAATCATAATATGTTAAATTATTGTTAAAATGATGGATTTATACTCTTGGGCTTCCACTTTTATTATCAAATGAACCAGAAATCTAAATTCACATTACATAAATGATGAATAAAATTGGTCAAATATGATAAGACATTCACAGGTTATTTACCTTATGTTGATAAAAATATGAAAGGTTACTTTTTTATTAACATACCCCATATTGTTTTATTTCCAAATTTTTTCAAGCACGTCTATCATGGAACATCGATTTCACATGGATTTACAACATTTTAGAAATATAATTATATTTATTTCACCCATGTTCTCACTCCATTAAAATTTTCTCAAGTATCAGGATAATCCAATAAATATGGTTAATGTTTTTGTTTATGTAACTACAATGGACTCTAGAATATATTAATGCATTATATCTAACTATATTTTAAATTATTCAGGTAATAATAATTAGTGATTTGGAAATTTAAACTCTTTATTTTCTTTTTATGTTGTTAATTGGTGTTTTTTATCATTAAAGGGAATTTATTAGGGCAGTTCCATGCACTCATGTAATAGATGCCCTCGATGAAAGTCTCCAACCCATGGACTATTAGAAGTGGTTTTTTTGGGTCACTATCATCTTTAACATCAACCCATGATAGGTTTCAATGTGGATGGGTCTTGATAAATTTCATTTTTTATTCTCTTATAACATATTATTTCATATCATACAATTAATATATTGATATTGATTTGTTAGCTGAAAACCATGATGTTGAGTTATATATAAAAACACTAAATTGTTGAATTATTTCATCAGAGCGATATAAAATTTCGAAAATTATTATTTCTGGGAACTTTTTGAAAATAACATATAGGTTTTCTTCCAATAATTTAATTTTAGTTAATATCTATTACGGAATTTGTTTCTCCTTATATAGATAAATTATTAAATTTAAACATAATGAAATCTCATTCCATGTATCAAATCGTCTCTTGATTAAAAATATTTATAATGGTGGATTATTAATTTCATTTAGAAACATTGTTAAAAATATATTTCGTATTACATAATGAAAAATTATATTTGGAACACATGGTTTAGATAAAAAATCCTAACATTGATGGCATTTATATTAGATATAAAAATAAGCTTGTATTCAAAAAATATTTCACTATTATTCCAAAGGATCACGTCATTTATTTTTCGATAGAACATATAGATAGTTTCATTTCAATACCAAATGGACCATATATAATGGACATTAAGAAAATAGAAAAGTAAAGAATTAGGTTTTTGAGAATTTTGAAAAATAGTTAGTCTAACCAAGAACATCACCTTGATATTCAGTAGTTTTATCTAGAAAAAGAAAGGGTTTTCATTTTTTTCATTTCATTATTTATATATAAAAATTCTTGATAAATAAAAAGTATCACATAACATAGATTAGTGACATGTTCAACTATCATTGTGAAGATTTATACTTCTCAAAAGTTTATCTTCATTTTGGATGAAATGAAATTATTATTAATATATAACACATTCTAAATATATCATTTTTCATAATGTATATGCAGTTCGAGTACATATTTATGTCATTTGGAATTAAAAATTACCCTAAATGATATTTATTGACATAATTAAATGATTATTTAAATATTATCTTTTCAATTTTTTATTATTATTTTCAAATGAATTTATCATTATTTAGTAAATAGAGAAAATGAATAGGATTTATGTTGGAAGTTGTCAAATAATTTTAAAATGGAGAAAATGTCTTCTATATTCAAAAATATTAACTCATTGATATATAAGGATTCGTTCTTAAGAAACATTATCAAAAAAATGTGAACTATACAGATCCTTTAAGTAAAAAGATAATTGAATAATGACATAAAACAACTACTATGATATAAATCCATATATTTCTTTAGTTAATGGGGAATTATTAAATATTTATAAGAATTGACTTATAATTTTATATCCCATTAATAAAGGTAACATGGAATGGACTAAAGTTTCTGAATTGAATATTTTGATGATATATTTAAGGAGATTAAGATATCGTACATCACTCCAAATATACTTGTACTACAATTAAGATTATTAGAGTTTGTTATATATAGTGATACCTCAAATAAGTTTGTGTGTTTCATTCTAATACCAAATAATAATATAATAGTTTATGTCTTGTTAATATTGATGATCAATGAATAAAATTTACCCAAACATGTTTTGGCGTTAATAGTAGTAGAAGTTTTTCTATTAAATATGTTGAGACATTTCCTCTATAGTAATATGTGTGATATACTTATTGATAAAAAATATTAAATTATATATTTATAGAAAAGGTGTATATAATGGGATAAGAATATTATTATATTTAATCATGTTTTATGATTAATAAATACATTACCATCCTGAAAAGTCAAAAACGGTGGAAAATTATCTTAGGATAAAGTAATTTACTATCTTATAAATTTTTTGTATAGAAAAATATTACACTACAATGAATATGAAAAGGATATACTAGAAAATCATAAAGGTATCGATAACTTCCATCCTTGATAAAATAATTTCTCACCCAAAAATTTAGGAAAATGTATATGTGGTGGAAAAAATATAATTCATAACAATAAAAGAAGGTGAAATTCATAAGGGATTCAAAACATCGTCATTTTGACATTGATAAGGATGGGTTCATAAGGGTTGGAAAAAATTAAATGTATCATAAATTCATAAGTTAAATATTGAGTTATAAAGTGGTTTATATGTTTCATCTATCTACATGCACCAATAATGCAAAAATACATAGTTATGTTTTACATATATTTTACTGGGATACCATGAGGTAGAAAATTTTAATATTTATATTGTATTTTTTACAAGTTTTCAAGATAAGGTATAATTCTTGGATTATAAATGGTGGATGAAATAATTACATTGTTACCATATAAACTATAGAGAGTCACTATGGATTTCATCATGGGTATTTTAAATTCCTCTACTAGAAAGAAACCCATGTGCATTATGAATAAAGATTTTAAAAAAATAATCCCACTTCATCATAATTTTAGATTATTCGTCACTTGGTCAATCAACAAAGACATGTATTAAATATGTAGTGAATCTATATTTAGAAACACATTCAATTATATCATATAAATATTGGAGTTTCACTTTAAAGTTTATAAGGACTCTCTAATAAAAACTGAACACATAGTCCAAAAGTGAGTTTTTAGAATATCCAAGTAAGATAGTTAGAGGAGAAAATATTCAGAAGGATCTAAAACATTAAGGACCATGATAATCAGTATTTATTGCATCCTTAACACATAATGAAAATAATAAAAAACTAAATATGACGGTAAAACCCTTGAATGGACCCACCCCAAATCTAGGTAATCTAGAACCATGTTTCTATTATTCTATATATGATGAATGACAGTATCTCACCCCAAATAAGACAAAAATTTTATGTACCGAATAAAAAATAGTCCAATGAGATTTTTAGGGGTGGGTAATATATATTAAAAAAAACCTACAGACATTATAAACATGTGATGAAGGAATACTCACATCTTTATGGATATAAATTTCATCTAGTAGAGAAAACACCTTGACTAAGATGGGATTATCAAATCCCTTGAAATTCTAAAAATTCCTTCATCATTAAGCTATTTCAATTATGAATAATTCCTACACCGCCCATAAAACTATTTTAGTTAGGGCTATATTTAATCTACTTATAGCCATCCATAGGTAAGATCAAAATATTTCATTATCTACCTATAAGAATATGTAATTGATATTATTACATGATCATCATCTTCCTCAAAGTGAAGGGGATGTTGGGTTTTCTCCTTCCATCAGTGGTAAGGATGTGTTATTTTGTCTATGAGATATTTTTAAATCAAATATTATGGTTTAATACTAGTGAATATTCTTTCCGTTATTTATGTAAACACTCCATGATATTCTACCATCTTTCTACATATATAGTACCTTGGAGGTGACCCTATAGTGGAATTGTATTAATATTATATACCATCTTGTGAAAGAGATGTCGGTCAAAGAGAAATTGTAATAAATGATTGACTGTCAAGCATGCTCAAAATAAACAAAACCTACTTTTATTAGAGGAATAAATTAAAGTCATATAGAATAGTGGTTGTATCAAATGCCATATTAATTTTTTTCATCAGTTCCAAAAGATAATATCAAAATAATTTAATAAAAAAACATTGGAATCACTTATAGAGGATTGTTCACATTTAATTTATAATTAATTTAAATCATGGATTATGATAATAATTATAATCCTCTTGAACTATATTCATTATTGATCTTAATGATTTAATCCATTAATTGATAATCCATGTGATAATTCCCATAGAAAAATTAACATGTGGTCTATTAATCTAGTAACAATGTTCATTAAACTTATGATTCTATTATGATAAAATCTAGGGCTTGGCATCATTAGTTTTTGAAAAAAAAAGTATCTTTTATTTTATTATATTCATGAAAGGGAGGATTGGAAAGTGAAATCGTATACGACATGAGAGAATTCCAGAGGATGTATTTGTTTTATCAATAATTATATATATAGATGTGTGATATATTTTTCATTATATATAGTTTTTAATAATAAATAATTACACACGAGCTCTTAAAATTTTATTTAATCTCAATAGTACCCCATGTGGAATAATAATAATATTATTATTCCGATTATATGTAATATATCATATCATTTATAAAATAAATTAAATATTATTTATATAAATTATATTAAAACAATATATCATTTATATTGGATCATTAACTTGTCTAATTTATCATCCTAGTGAATTTTATAAACAATTGATAATAAAATATGTAATTATCTAAAAATTATTTATTTGATAGATAAATAAATTTAATATTCCCAAAACACATGAATAAATACTGATTTTATTATTCATGTAACTAAATAAATATTTATATGAAAATATTAACTAAAATTTGAAAATAAAATTATTTATTTCCTTATGAATAATATAACAAAAGATAAAATTCAATTCATTTATTATCAACATGAATATCTTCGGATTGATTTTTTGTAATCCATATTTAATATAATAATTATTATTCCATCGACTGAGAATTAATTTATTCTTAATATTAATTTTAATATAATTAAATTATATTCTAGATACACATGGTGTGTAAATATATATGCTCCCTTTTCAAGGGAATTAAGTGAACATACATGTCCCCTTTTCAAGGGCATTATGTGAACATACATAAGGAACAAGATCAACATCTAAGAACAAAACAAGGCACTCATAATGAAATAAGTTAAAGTAGAAACTATAACAACCTCCTTAAAAACAATATAGTGTAATTTAATCTTGTTTCCCACTGACATATATTTAAGAAATATGAAAACATATATGGGATTATCTTTATGAAATCTGTCACTGTTAGTTTTCATAGAAATTGAAGGTTTTAATAAAGAGTTTGGTGGAATTCTAGATGTGAGAGGTGAGGTTTTTCAATCTTAAGGGCTACCACTCCTTGGTGGTTGGTATCTTGATGGATGTGTTGATTCATTTTAGAGTTTTTAATGGGATACACCATTTTATGTTGTCCATTATGGATCATCAGAATTTTTAGTCACAATTTTAGTGTTATGGGATTCATGGTGAGTGAAACATCCACATAGGTCACAGTAGAATGACTTTTGACTTGGTAGTTTTCCTATGTGAAAATATGAAAGATCTATGACCATAGTTCAGGTTATGGAATCAGGAGGAGTATGAGGGGTTTTATTATATGAAACAAAGAGAACAGAAACACCATATAACGTGTGATAGTGGCATTCAACAAAGGTAGAAATTGTTTCATGTGAGTTTATTGGAAACGATGATCTTAGTATCACCATGCCAAAGTACTGGGAATGGTGAGATAAAACGATGATGTATTTTCCCTAGTGTCATGAAGGGTGGCCATGTTAGCGACTTAGGTTTCTAAAAATTCAACTTCTAGGACATGAAGCATATCATGGAGGAAGGTCAAATATGATTTGATTTGGTATTAAAATCATGTTAATATCATATGTTTAAATGATGGAAATAATTTTTTCGCCTTAAACAACGTCTCCATAGGAATTGTTTAAGTCACCCCTCCTTAGTGGAGATTATTTAGTTCCCATATATATATAAATTCTCTATACACTTTTGGATTAATTTTTATTCTCTTCCTTTGAATCCTAGGTGACCCTCGAGCCCTTTTAACCCTCCATATCTTTTTCTCTTGAGGTATTACACCTCTAGGATCATTGGTATCATAATCCCTTAGATAAAGGTACCCCTTTTCAACTTATCCCATATTTTTCTTCTTTATAGAGGATTCTATGGTGATTTCCCCCATTTTTGGATGATTTTGATCATTAACAGATGTTTATTTGTTATTTCTATATTCTAGAGTATTTTCCCTCAATTTTTGATGTGGATAGTCCTTTTTAACCATTATTTCTTAGATGGTGTTGAATGTTTAATCTCTGTGTATGGTATTCAACACATACCATTATTTTATGTGAAAGTGTCAACTTATCATTCTTTTATTTCTTTTCATATTGGTGGAATTTACATAAATATATATAGAAAGAATAATTAAGAATGAATTGGGAGGGACGTTGTGATATTCAGTATTGATGCTATGTCTATGGTTCTTATATATATATTTATAGATAGTGTGATATCTATATTTATATTGTTATTATTATTTTTTATCATGTTTGATACAATTGAAATTTGAAAAATAGTGCATCATTTGTTATGATGAAGTAACTAATGAAGGATTCATGTGAACCTAATTATCCATCATCCAAGAAAACAATTGAATATGAATGAATTTCACAAAACAAAAATATACATTTTATGCATAAAATTTACTATATATTGATAAAAGGTTGGTTGCTGCTGAATCCTATTCATAATTAATCCATTAATTCATTACTGAAAAAATTAATTGTACTAAAGAAAAACATATGGGGTCATATGAGCCCATTATTGATTGTTGTATTCTTGTAATCGTGATGTAGTGTCATTGGTGTTCCCATGAATTAGGCGCCAAAAGTAATTTTTTTACTATGAATGTGTTCTCTAGGATGGTAGAGATAGACTATGAGTTAAGTGTATGTATTGGTATGGTTGGGATACTATGAAAGCGTTGGATGACACAAGTCATGAACATAGATTCCTTATTTTATTTTTTGGTTAGATACGGTTGAGGGGAAACGATAGTAAAGGTTAAGAGTAAAAATTGATTATTTTCTATGTTATTGTGTGAATATTATTGATCAGTATCTTGGGTACAATTTAAGAGCTATAAATTACCATATTTTTGGATGACTACTTTTAATGCCTCACTATTGGATGGTTGTTTTCTATGATATTCCACTTAGTTGTACATTTGGTTTTATACACTATGAGTTCTTATTTCTTACAAAATCATAAGGTGAGTCAAAGAGTCCCTAAATAATGGAATGGTAAATTAAATAATGATGAACTCAAGGGATTGGTATTTATATTAATAATGTTAAAATTGGGAATCCTTGGGATATTTGAAATGTGTTCTCTAAGGAACATAGGGAAGAACATGGAAATATTAATTTTATTTTTGAAGTCATGTTGCCTTGTAATGATGTAAATTAATTAAACAAAAAAAATGCGATTAATGAATGGATAGTAATTTCTTATTATTAAATGAATATGGTTAATGATATTGAATCATTATGTTTTTATGATTTTTTGAGATCTTGTTCCTAGAATTTACATGTAGAAGTGAAGTATCAAATGGAACAATATTTTTAGTTGATTCTAATCCAATATATTCTCCCCTAATTTGGTTGTGTTCTATATCTATTATTATATTTTAGGATTTTATATTCTTTACTACTCGAGATTGGTAGGTAGTAAATGCCAAAATGTATTGGGTATGAGTGGTTTCACTAATATCTAGGTTGGTGAAGGAATGGATTTACAATTTATAAATATTCCACTATGTTTTTTGTGTAAAATAATATATAATAATATAAATCTTAAAATGGATAATGTCATAGTGTACATATCAATATGGTTTTTTATGTCTCTTTGTTTTACCAAAAATGTGTGTTTGGGTTGTAGTTGCATGTGGTTATAGTATATACATGTTTTCTAATAATTGTGAGAATGGTTACCTACATGTATACCTATATAGAATATTATTTTTTTAGGAATACTGCATGATATATGTGTTTCAGTGACTTTTTTTACTTATTACATTTTGATTGATGAGATGATGATGATGAGAATGTGATGAGATTCATGGGTTGAAAGATAAGATGATGATGGTTATGATATGTATGCATGATGTGTAAGATGACTTATATATGGTGTTATAGTGCATGATATTTGTATTTAGGGTGTGAGATCCATTAACCAGTTGGGAAGTAGAAACAGGGTACCATTATTATATATATCATATTGATATATAATGACTTACTTCAATGTAATTATTTGAGAGTGAGTCATAGTTAGGATGGCATATAATGATACCTATTTATGTAATTATTTTGTTTCATTTATTTATCCTCTATAATTTAATAATCTTATTTTGTATTTTTATTAGTGGTTTCATGTAGGATCCTACTATGGATTACAAATACAGTCACCCTATATATTTTTAAACTAATTTTCATGTCCACAGGAGTTTCTTGGTGATCAAGCTTTTTGTTACTAACTTGGTAGTTTTTTAGGATATAGTGAGTTTTTTGGTCTATTCCAAGTCTCATTTTATTACTTTCAATATATTATGTTTATTAAATTATATTCATACATCTATAGGGTTTATTTCTCTATATTAGTGTCTCCATTAATGGATATCATTTTATATCTCATCCTTGAATTTATATAAATATGGTAATACCTCCCTTTGTATGCATTCTATAGCCATAGTGTTAGTCACCAACTTCTGTCCAATTGGATATAAGCTCCAAGGGGTCATACGAATCTATAGTGTCAACCAAGGAGGGGTAACATTGGGGAGGGTTCTAAAGTAGTGGTATCTATGAAAATGGTTGAGATATGGGCTTCAGTTTTGAGGGTGGAATTGGTAAGTATTACATGGGTTGGTATGGAAATAGTATTAGATGGACATATTATCTGACACAAATAAGGGACACCGACTAGAACACTAGATTTTATGAGGCCTTGGGATTCTATAAAATGAAAATCAACTTGCTGGACTTACATAGGTAAGTGATGCAGATTGGAAGGACGAGACCCTATGAAAGATCATGAATCATGATTATACGCACATATGATATAAATGGGTAAGGTGTTTAAATTAGGTTGATACTTAATTAATTAACATAATATATTTAATATCGTGGGTTTATTAATCCCTATCATTTAAACTTTTTCAATTATATATCATTTTCAATTTCCTCAACAGGTTCATACCAAAGATCATTAGCAAGATGTTCCAACACTTAATCAAAGAGTTGAGTTTAATAAAGAAAATGTTTAGAGTATGATACTTCTAGAGTTTCAGTGAAATGTTCTATAGAAATAGGAGGAATCTACTTCTGATAATGAGACTTGGGTTTAGTTAGAGGAGACTAAGATTTCATTTAGTGGTATCTGTTCTTAGAGGGAGCATTGGATTTAATTGGGTATGAAGATTTTATGTGGGGAAGCTCAGTGGTGGTGGTTATTATTCCATGGGGGTTTTTTGGAGTCAAATATTTTAGCACAGGAGCATCATGATCAGCTTTCATGACGGGTTTATATTTTTTTGACCACAATGGTGGATTGATGGAGGGATATTCTTACTCCTTTCTATGTGAATTTCGATGTGTAGGAGTCTAGAATATGGTATAAGAACCAATTTCATTATTCGTTACATATTTTTATATATGAGTATTCTAGGTCAATTCATTAAGAATAGAATTTTCATCTACATATCCAATGCCATGCCACCTCATTAATTTTAGCAAATTAAATAATGTTTTTGGTGAGGGATGAGGTTATTGAGTGGTTGTTAGATAAGGATGGATCTTTTTTGGATGGGATTCTCCTACTATTTCTATAGATTGGTGTTATGGCCATATGTCTTTTGCTTCATGTTTTGTAAAATATTTAGATGACTGGAAGTCAGTTTCATCCCCCTTTATCCTATTTTACGTTGGATGGCAGTTCTATGACCCCTACTGGCATGTCAAGTGTAGTTTGTTATGCAATTGGAGGTCACATCCACTAGAATATTTAGTTTCAAGCCTACTTTGGAAGTAAATATAGTTATTTGATCCATCTTTAGGATCATGCATTGTAGAACTATCCTCTATGGATGTTACAATAGTAGGGTGCTCTGAAATTTCCTTATCAAAGTGGGGATGAGTTGGGTATATGATATCCCCATGAGGTATGTCATCCTCAAGTACAGTCTGTAAATTAAGTATTTAGAGGTGGTCTCCATTAGGGTAATATTTTTCATGGATAATTTCATGGTCATATTCATGCCTTAGAGTTTCCAACATTGAGTGACCCAGACATATTTTGAGGTACTATCCATTTATATTATACATGGTTTTATGACATGAATAATTTATGAGTTATGTGATCCTTTATTTCACCCTCCGAAGTCCATGAATTGATACAAGAGGTGTATAGGATTTTTTGTAACCTTATCATTGACTATGTTAGTGGAAGGTCAATCTATCTTGTATTATGTGTGTAGGGGCCGTGACTTAATGTTGTGTTACGATCTCTCTTGGGGAGATTTTCTATATTTACCCATATTGTCCTATAAATTCATCCTCAGAATGAACTAAATGTATTTTATGCAAGATATTTTGGATTTTTTCCAATGTTTTGTATGTTTTAAGATGCTAATGGAGAGATTTTAGGGATTTTTTTAGAGTGTTTCCTTCATATGGTTAGTAGTTGTGTTGATTCTTTATATTCTTTGATGTTCATTGTAATGATGAGTTTGGTAGAGGATTAGTCTATGATATCTCCGAAGGTTTTAGAATATTACCCTGATGTCTTTTCGGAATAGGTTGTGATGTTACCCCACCAATGGGATATCAGGATTGATATAGGTTTCTAGAGTAGAATTACTATGATATCGATGTTCCTATAGAGGACAATGCCTTTTTATTTGTGAGAGCCGATGATTCATATTTATGACCATCTATAACAACGATTTATTTGGGCTAGTGTGTCTCTTTGGGTTACATCAATCCTTCCCCTGAAGAATGAATATTACAGTATACATTTTTTGATATATTTTCACCACTTAAAATTAAATCACAGTGAAAACCCATAATCCACTTCATTTGATTGATGATTTATTTGATCATCTGGAATGATCTATCTAGTTCTCAAAAATCAATTTGTGTCCAGGATATCATCAGATATGGGAGGAGGATGAGGATAACTCTAATAATTATTTAAAAAGTTATTATGGCCATTATGAGTTAATTTTAATGCAGATAGTCATTTTAATTATCTATCCATATTCATGGGAAAGATAAAATAATTATTTCAGGAATTTATAGATTAATTTATGGAGGTATTTATTAAAAACATGCTTTTTTTAGTATCATTAGGAGTATGTAGAGATTTTAAAATATCATGATCTAGTTATTAAGTTTAATAGAATATTTTAGAATCCCTCTATGGGTAATGTTCATGCCTCTGAGGTTGATTTATTGGGTCATGTTTTGTCTTACTATGGGCTAGTCATGGATCCATGGATAATTGAGGAAGCTCTTTCTTGGATAGCCCTTAAGAACGTTCCATAGGTGTGGAGTTTTCTTGGAATTTATAGCTATTATGGGATCTTAATTATCAAATTATATCGAATTATGTCTTGTATAATATATTTTACTAGAAATGATATTGTATTTGTTTGGACTAACCACTAAAAGGTAGCTTTTTATCACTTAGGGGAGAAATTATTTAGCGCTCATGTTCATCATTTTCCAAAATAAAGGGTGGCATCGAAGGTTTATTGTGAAACTTTACATCATTTCATTGGTTATGTACCTGTAAAATCTAAATATTTAAAATTATATTTCTATAAACCTATTAAATAGGTTGACTCGCTTGTAACAATGAACTAAAATGAACCATAGAACCCTATATAACCATAAAAATGTATCCATTTAATTGATAGGTAAAATATAGGTTAACACATAGTAAAATATATATATAAAGAAAAAAATTCAATTTCAATGCTAATGAACTAATCAAATTCCATTATTATACCTAGATAACTAATAAACTCATTTTATGATAAAAATGATTTTTTTTCTAAAATGGAATTTTATGCACTTTATTTAAAGATATTAAACATATTGTAGAAAAAATATTTTTTTAATAAATTAAAAAACCAATTTTTTTTGTAATTTAATGGAAATAAGAATAATAAAATTAATAACATAGGAGGGTGATGTAGATAGATGATGATGCATTCATGGCACATTCATAATGTAGGCGATGATGCAAGCATGGCATTCCACTGGTTCTATAGAATTATAATATTGGCCACTTTTTTTGGGATTATAGGTTATTTAATTGTTCTCCCTCTACATATATAGATATGGGTCTTTTCATTCATAATAAAAAGAGGTTGCGACCCCAACATAAAAAAATAAGAATAAATAATATTTTTAAAATATACATTCTTATGAAAAAATTCATTCCTTATATTTTCATGTTTTATTATAAAATTAAAATCAAAAAAAATAAATAAAAATTTTAAAAAAATGGCATAATTTTAGACTCATAAAAAAATATTAACTAATTAAGTAATATCGATATTTTTTGGAGAAAAATGTATTTTTTGATAAGTTGTTAAAAATTGGGTTTTTACAAAAACTATAAATTTTAAGACTTCTTCATTATATAAGAAAATATTCTAGGTTTTTAAAATAGTTTAATTTTTAAAATATATATTTACAAAGTGAAATTATATATTTGAATAAAAGTATATTTAATTTATAAAATCCATATTTAATAATTTAAAAATTAAGAAATATTTTTCTAGTAAGAACAATTTTTTATATTATGAAGTCTTCACTAGGTGATATTCAGTTCTGGATTTCTATTAAAGTTATATAACTCTTTATTGCATAATAATAATCCAATTAATGTAATTAAAATGTATAATATTAATGATTTTATCCAAAATAGATTTTTAATTTTTAAAAATACCCTTTTCCTAAATACTGGTTCTTTATGTGTTACATGAGCTTATGTTATAATAAAATTTTATTAAAACTATAAAATTTATTTTAAAAAAATTATTTTTTATTTTGAATCATTAGATAAAAATTATATAAAAATTTATTTTCAAATTTTAAAGAAAAAATAAGATTCCAGGATTAAAGATAATTACTTCAATAATAGTTAATCATTTATTTTCAATGAATTATTTTTTAACATTTTATAATTTTTATGTAATAAAATAGTTAAATTATTCATATAAATGAATATAATTTTTATGTACTAACAATATTCAACAGATAATCAATACTAAATATTATTATAGACCCTTATGCTGAAAACAACATTTTCCTATAAAATATTGTTTCTATATATTAAATGTTTTAAATTAATATTATATTATTTCATATATGAAAATTATATTGGGTTATATGGAAATTAAATTTAGATTGAAAATATATAAATTCAGTAAAAGGTGTAACCATATAATTTTAATAAAATTTGTGTTACTTAGGAAAAAGTTTCTTACAAAGGTAAAACCCAAAAATTAAAAATATAAAAATATAGTGGTAAAAGGAATGAAACCTATTTAAGAAATTTATAAAAATTAATTGTAGAAATATTTTATACCTTATATCCTCCCTCACATCTGTAGTTCCGAATTTTGGAGCTATATACCATTTAGTAGTGTCATGAACGCATTGAAAAATTATGGGTGTGTACAAAAAAACTATATTAATCACATAAATAATGAAATAACATCGAGCACATTTATCCACTAATTAAAATCCCTTAGGTCAACAAAAATTATTCCTAGTTTTCTAATAAATAATATCCCCATGTCTTATAAACCTGTTCCTTTCCAAATTAACGATATAGAAAACCATAATGTGTTAATTAATAGAGAACACCCAAAGGGGGAGTTAATGTTCTCAAGTGATCTCTTTTATTTTATTCCTCATTTTATAGCCTAAAACCGATTATATCAATGGATTAATTATAACATAAGTTTTAATATTATGAATTTTTTTATACAAATATAATATCAATTTTCAACTTACTCTAATACTCATCCAAAAATGAATATGCCATCATTTGTATGTGCAGAATACAATATCCATGAATAGTGTGACTGATTTTGCATCAATTCAACATATGGATGGTCATAAAACCTTATTTAAAGTATTAAGTAGATATTTATAACACTATTAGTATTCATATAATATTATCAATTCTATATCAACATTTCGATATATGAAAAAATATATGTCATTTGTTTGTACGTTCAAACTACCACCTCCAGGATAGTGATGTATTTCATTTTTCAATATATTATTTTATTTCTTATCCAAATATATTATAATCTGATTATAAACCTTAATAAAATATAAATAATCTCATTTTACTTCTATAATATTGTTGTTATTTGAAAATAAGTCATTTTCATAACCATGTGTTCTCTAAGATTGTAGATTGTTCTATTTTTTCTGTCGGTTTATCTACTTAAATGAGAAATGATATAAAATTATATTAGGGAAAATTTAGAAATCATAAATACTAATGAAATTGGAAAATAATAAGTAAATAATTATTTTTTCTGTTCTATAATGTTAATTTTATTATATAACACGTTATTAATAAACCACCCATCATTCATTAAAATTACTGAATCATGCTCGTCACCAACATAATCATCACGAGTCACAAAAATAATAATTATTAAATGAAATTTTAAAATTAATAATCATTATAAATAATCTATTAAAGTATGAAAAAATAATCTTGTAATAATGAACATTGAATCTATAAACATTAATGAATTCCTCTATTATGGAACTAGTACAAAAAAAGAAATCAAAACAAATAAAATATGAGGATGGGAATAAAATAAAACAAAAAAATATATCTGTAATAAATTATTGTATATAAAATTTATAAAAGATAATAAGTTTAAATAGTATTATTAATTAGGTCCTTAATATGGTTATTTTTTAAATGGAATGTTAGTTCATGTTATCTCAAGAAAGAATAAGGGTAAGGGTTTTGGCATCTATAATTTTTCATCATTGAGATATTTTGGGTACCCACCACAAGTTTTTTTGGTATATAAATTGTTTATTTATTTAATTTTTTCAAAAAAATTACCACATCTAATGAATTTACAAAAAAATCTAATTTTATTCCATTCATTTGGTTTTTATTCCAATGATGATGATGATGATGATGTTAGGCTTCCTTGTTCCAACATTCACTCAATGATACATGACTTATATTAAGTGGAATATTTTATTTTAGGGTTTGATTATTACCACAATAACTACTATTATAGTATTTCAATTCATATTAATGGAATTTATAATTGTTTTTGAGTATCCCACCTTCATATACTTTTGATTCAAATATTACTACATTTATAATGGAATTTCATATCTTAGTACCCTTTCATTGACTTATAAATATTTTTATTATAATTCTTTATTCAAGCCTGGATGGTTCTACCCTAAGATAATTTTTCATGGTAATATATGTTTTTATCTTTGTAAAATTTCATTATAATTCAATTATTTTACCTTTATGAATTTCTTCCTAAACAATTATATCATTATTGAGAATAATTCTCATCCTCTATAATGAAGGATTCCCCACCATCTCCATATTTTCACTTCCAAACTATGTTATCTATATTAGTTGGAAAAAAAATTTGTATTGTTATATGTGTTCTTAAAATTCATATTATCACTTTTTTAAATTAATTTTTTCATATTTTTAATGAATTTGGTTTTCTAAAATGGTATTTTAAATTATTAAAAAACTATGATCATTTTTTAATAATACACCCCATTTTTCCTCTACAAAACATTGATTTATATTGCAAAGATTCATTATTCAAGATTATTTCTAAAATTAAACATATTAAAATGTTTTAATTCACCATTTTTAAAATTAATTTCTAAAATTGACTAATAAAATCATCATTTTAGTCTACTATTAATAATGTTTTGTAAAAATTATTTTATTATTTCACTTCAATTATCCTTTTTATGTTAAAATGTTTTCACATTCATGGGAGTTAATATTTATATACTACCTTCTAAAATAAAATCATACAATTTTCTTTTGGTGGATTATGATTTTGGGAAATCGATTTCTAATTTTTTCATGCCAAATCATCTTCTATGTGTACGAATAATTTATTATCCAATGCTTTTACTCTATGAATATATTATTGTTCATTTATTTCATTGAAATTTACTCACCTAGATTCCCATAAAATGATCTATTTAGGAAAATTATTAATTTAAAAATTTACCATTACTCAATGTGGTGTTAGTATGAGGGGTTCTTATATAAAAGATTCTTCCATTTTTTCGATTAATAAATATTAAAAATACGCATTTTTTCATTTCAATATGGATATGTATTTATTGATGAATAATGTTAATTATTAATTACATTTGTTTTAATTTATTTCATATGATAAAATCATTCAACATAATTACTGATGGCTAAGTCCCCAATATCACATGGATGTATCTATTGGTCTCATGAAACAAAAAAGATTTTGAATATAGTGAATGCCTTTCAATTAATATTGATTTCTTGTTTAGGTCATTTTTAGAAAGCTGATGTATTAGAAAAATGTGTTTTTGGTTGGTATTTTCTTGGAACAAGTACATAAAAAGTCCAAAATTGTACATTTAATCACAATAGAACAAGTTATTTTTATTATTGTGATTATTTAAATTGTTTTGATATCCATGGATTTATTTGGATGTCATTTGAAAAGTTAAATGCAATTATATGATTATCATTTAATTCAAGCCATATAATTCCTTACCTATTTATTCTAGGATATATTCTAGTATAATATTTCACTTTTGTGCATTTGAGCTCTACCTTATTATAATTCTATTTCCAAATGTTATGAATAAAAACATTACACTTGATATGTATAAAAGAATAACATGTTTGGAGAATTTATGGGATAATTTGATGACTTATTACGGATTAAATAGGTCATAGTGTATTGGAAAATATTGATATTTGATGAGAAATTCATGGGATATATTTTTTAATGATGTTTCCTAATTCCCTTATTCTATAAACCTAAAATGTCATTAGATTTTATGAAATGAATAATTTTATGTAAATCATGTTTTTACAAGACAATTTCAACTGATGAGTTATACTATGGATGTAGGAGAGTGAAGTTATCTCTTACAAGTATCGGTAGTTACTACATCATTATTTTAACTATGTTAAATGTGATCATTATCTTATTGTGGTTATGTGTAGTATGAAAATATTTTTAAATTACCTCATTAGAGAGAACTTTTTGGTCTTAATAGATAAAAATAGCCTGAGATATATCTTATCCCAATATGATTTTAATCTATCACAATTATGGTTATTGGAATTATTATAGTATTATGGAACTAATATTTCCTTTTAATTGTGGTAAAGTATTTTTTTTGTAGGTACCTTATGAAATAATTATTACGAAGATTTTTAGCATATGTCTGGTGATTCATGGTGATAAATGGTGGATCATTCCATGATAAAGCATGAAATTGAAGTAGTTGATGGTAGAGGGTGTCTTTATCGATGATCAAGTAGTTATATTTTGAAGAAACCATTTTTTGTATTTTTATATTGGATGACAATAATTTTATTTTTTTAAGGGTGCCTAATGAAAT
The DNA here is from genome assembly GCA_963277665.1 of Viscum album. Classification (NCBI taxonomy): domain Eukaryota; kingdom Viridiplantae; phylum Streptophyta; class Magnoliopsida; order Santalales; family Viscaceae; genus Viscum; species Viscum album. The sequence continues at coordinate 566,292,614 of OY728162.1, forward strand.
ATGAATACTTCATGGATTTTAGTAGGATGAATATGATTTAATGTTAATGGAGCATCGGTGTAGTGATAATGTCTTTTAATTTTAAGAAACATATAAATGGTGTAATGAATTTGAGTTTCAATGGTGAGTCTCTTATAATTGTTATGGATTCATTAAGGGACATTATATTTCAAAATTGAATAATTCTCATAGAAAATATGATGATTTTGAGACTTTCTATTAGTTAAAGGAACATGTGAAATTAAGTGTCTTCGACAATAATCATTGTTTAAAATAATAAAGATTGATGATTAAATGTTTAATAAGTTCTTCAAAACACATTTAAAAAATAATATAAAAAATATTTTAAAAAGCTGGTGAAATACTTCACCATTTCTTGAAAACCATGAAAGGTATAACTATAATACCATTCAAATATTTATTTTCATGTGGCCTTTAAATAATCTCATGAAAAATATTATTTTTCATGAGGGGGAATAATGAAATTTAATTATTATCACATGAGGGGTATTTTAATATAAAGAAGTGGTTAAATGGATTTTTATTTGAAATAATACATTTTGTATACATAAAATTATTATAGGTATCATTTTTAGAAGGATTATACTAAAAATATAGCCTTCTATTTATGCCAGAAAATGGATTCATGAACCACTATTGAGGTGGGAATGTGACATTACCGCAAACATCATAATGATTTAAAATGTTTGGTTGTGCATAGTATCCTTGTGATATATGGATAGACCTTTTATAAGGCCTGTAAGGTTCACTCTTGATGGAACGCATAATTTTTTCTAGAATCCCTCTCGTCAATGTTGTGATGTGTGTGGGTGTGTAAAATTTGTTGATCCCTAATAGCTAGATATAATAGAGAGTGGTCATGAATTTGATTATAAATTGGAGTGAATTGTGATATTGGAACTAATGTGGGATGTGAAAATGGGTGAAATCTTCACCCACGTAAAAATATATAGACATATATCATGTTCACCTGATTTGGGGTGATCATGTGATCATTGAGTGTCCATCTAGTCAAAATATTCCTCTCTATTGGAAGGATATCTCAATGGAGATATTTGGAATCTATCCACTAGATGGGATATTTGAAGAATACATAGACTATAAATAACATATCGATCCAGTTTTTTGATTTTTTGTGATGTTAAATATGCTATGTGATTATCAAGACCACTATTTTTCATTCATGGAAATTCCGATGGTTGATCTTCGACAGAATGAAAAATGTTTTGGAAAATTACATTATGGATTCTTATATGAATGGATAGTGTTTGATCTTACTCCAGCCTGCTGCTTCGCTTGACTATATATTGTTGAGATGTTTCTAAAATATAAGAGTTCTTGATCACATAAAAAATGTGACATGATATTTAATGTCACTTAACCCACATTATAATAATTAAATGTTGAGATCTATTAGCAATAAAATCCTTGATACACTTGACATAAAAATTGGGATTTTATATTATGATTGAATGAGGAATAGGCGATAACCATCTTCATATAAATATCCAATACAATATGCCAAGAATTTTTCATTCATTTTCATATTTCATGAGAGATAAAAAATTTCATAGAATATATCATACTTTTAGTTCCTTTTATGTGAATAATGAAATTTGAACTACGATCCTGCTAAGCTACGCGATGTGGGTTGTTCTATGCACTGTGTTGCATAAACAAGGATATACTAACATTCTATTGTTTGAAGAAGTATAACCATAGAAACTTTACCTATGTTAACAATACACACTCATAGGGTTTCACAAAGATAAGTACTCCTAAACAATAGAAAATACTTTACTAAGATACATTAAGATAACAACGGTTGTGTACCATATTGATACATGATGGTTAGAAATAAGAATCTTGTTGTGTTGTGTTTCTATGAAGCAAGTGGTAGCCACATGATATATTATGTTTATGAGAACTAGATCATAAAATAGTATAGAAAATTATTTTGTATGCTTATATAATGAATTGTGGAAAGAATGTTTACCACATAGTTGTATTTTTGGAAATTTAAACAAATGATAGTGAATAAGTGAACATCAACGATCCATGAATTTCATGCATGCATACATGATAATCACATGAATAGAAGATATATATAGTGTGTGCTTTTAATATTTTTATTGAAGAAACAAATGATAATCTGAGTAGTTCATTCATACTTGCAAGAGTAGGTGAAAAATCGTAAACATTTTTATGAATAAACAATTTATATGCCTGAACTAATCGAAACATAACACATAAAACAAAAATATATATTGATTAATATTTTTGGAATCCACTTTTAATTCACCATTCATTATTTGGATAAAGATCATCTGATCTAATCAGGTTGATAATTTTGAGATATTTAGTGTGGTGTAATTAGTGATTCTAATATATCTAGTTTCACTAAAAATAACCTAAACATAGTTTGTATTATGAATAATAGAAGTCAGAGAATTTAGTCTACATTAATATTTATATATCATTATAACTATTGAAGAAATAATTTTGATGACATTTAAGTGAGGTATTATCTCATTATTTCGAAAATCATAATGTATTTTGTGATTCTATAAAAAAGAATAAGAAATTTAAGTACAATACGTTTTTTCATTGAATATGTAATATGGGAAAAGGAGAAGTGGATGGACAATTAATATTCGGTTTATTATCATTTGGGTGAACAAGAAATCTCTGAATATTACTCCACATCTTAATCAGATTATTGTGACTAATGTTAGAATAATAAGTGCAACATTATGTTTCCTACTATAATAAAGAATAATTATTTTTTACATGTTGTTGTGGAGGTAACTACATAAAAAAGAAGTTAGTGGAAGAAAAAATACATTATTAAATTCAACAGTAGTATCATCTTTTGAAAGACATTATTAGTCTTAAAAACTAGCTTACGAATAGTTATAAGACTGTCTTCGAAGGCTATATATATAAAAATTTAGAAGCTTTAAGTTGTAATCAGTCATCACCAATCCAGGTAAAAATTATTTTCCCTATTCCCCATCCCAAAGTGTTGGGAGCCACACTGGATAAAGGTTATTCTCCTATAAAAACCATTTTAAAATGATACCTCTTTATAGTGTAGAATTTATGTATCGGTAATAAATATACATGAAAAGTAATAGATTCTCTCATTAACTAGTGAAACTTGTAAAAATAACATGTGTTTTATTTTGTTGCTTTTATATACTATCATGTGAAAGGGAAAAGATAATAATGGAATGAAGAAGATAATATGTCAAGTAGGTAAAGGGATAAATATTTTTAATTGGAATAAAAAGTCCCCAACACTGATTCCCCCCCCCCATTGTTTTAAGAGCATCCCAAACTATTCATTTCATATATTTTGTATGAAGTGGAGGAGTCCAAACTAGGGGATTCTGAAATAGAACTCTAGTGAGATTTAGTTTTTATAGAAATACCTTGAGTGGTTTTCTAGGGATAGATGACATTGAGAATTATTTTAGTGGAGGATCGTAGTTCATTAAATGTTTCATTTGTTGTTCTCTATTAATTTTATATTCTACCAATATAATTACATCTTGCTGTGGCTAAGATATATCATTCCTTTAGAGGAATTTTTTCTGGGCTGAATTGATCCATTTCATAGTGTTTGTCTCAGTGTTTGGTTTTTTAGAGGAAGAATGTTGTTCAATTTAGTCTTCATGGGTTTCTTTAGCCAATTTATGATCCCTAGTGGATGTGGTATGAAATATTGATAGACTTATTAATTAGTTTTCCTAAAGACTAGGGTTGAATTTGATTTTAAATGGGTGATCATGGACTACATGATAAAGTCATATCACTTCTCCTCATGTAAGGAGTCAATAATACACGAGTTTTAGTGAAGGACATATCAAATTGTGGATGGGAGGCTTTATAGAGCTAAAAATATGAGTATCTAAGATCATGATTTTCAATTCACCTACATTGTTTGGAGTGGTCTACAACATTATTTTCCACTTAGATATTTAATAACACAAATTTTTATCTATGGATAACTGTTCATATATAGTAGAATATCCATAAATATGAGGATATTTTGTGTTCATCAATTGAGGATTTCAAGGGATTTTGAAAAAGGAATATACCCTTTGTGGATTTTGATTACAATAATAGTTGTCACATAACTATTGGTATGTGTCCATTTTAAGTGTTTTGTGTATGACCTTTATGATATTTATTGTGTTTGATTTCTATCATGGAGATAAAAGTTCTTAGACTATAATGGTAAAGATCATATATTTGATGGAAAATGTCATTCATGAATAGATAAAGGCAGAATAGAATTTCTAAAAGTTTTATGTTTATCTTAGGATGAAGCCTTTGTATTTAAACAGTATAGATCGTGTATTTATTAAGATATCTGCACATCATGGGTAGTGATGTTTCATACATTTTAGAAATATTCTTCCCTAAAAATTTAACCTTTCTAGGTATTGTCACATGTTGGAGTTATTGTGTATTGGTTAGATCATTCCATGCCAATGTTCCAGATTCATGGTGTTTTTCATGTGTCATAGCTTATTTGAAACCTCCATGATAATAGAATTATCATAGAATATGGTTCGATTAGAGTTAAATTTAATGTTACCTTAAAATAGTAGATTATTGACTTTTATTATTGTTAAGAGGGGGTTTTTCTGGGCATCTTATACCATTTTTGGGGTCTTCTAGCTGCACATTCATTTATAGGAATGTACATGGGAGTGTTAATTTCTTATGAATTCTCAATATCCTATGTATATTGGTCTTTAATTATTTATGAGTTTATATATATTGTACTTTATTTCATTATGAGACGATGGATGATTTTCATGTTTATGCACACTTACCTTATGATGTGTTGGTGGTATTCTATTATAGAGAGGTTCTTGAGAGATTTCTCAGGGGTTTATTTTATCCATCCATCTTTCCATTTCATTCATTTGTTTTGTTTAAATCTCAATGAATTGAAATGATTGAGGAGTATCTAATTTAAATTTCTAGATTTAAAAAATCCCTTTCGTTTTATTATCCTCGGTATTAGAGGTGCCAAGAGTGTGTTTAGGGGAATTCTAGAGGTGATAGTATATTTTTTGGCCATCTAGATATTCACTACCCAATTTTTATATACGTAGTACTAGATTTGGTGAGCAATTTTAGAGTTTTTCATGGGTAAGGTTGTTTTTGGATTTCCATTTTGGATCTGGTGCATTTTGAGTTTCAGGTTTGGTTTCGGGGGAACCATGGGGAGTGTAACACCTATGGTGGTCATGGTGGATGGTTTTTTCCAAAGGGAGTTTTCCGGTGGGGATAGAGAAGAGCTCCACACCTATAATGTTGGGTGTAGTGTCATGAGCAGCATGTGGAATTTACTTATGGGAAATAATGAGTGTTGAAATTAAATAAAGTTCTGGGTGATTCCTTATATTAGATTCATAATTGATGTAGTAAATGGAGAAGGTAATTGGAATGTTAGGCCTCACTATGATAAATCCATATGTGCAGGGAATTGAAACATTGATGGATTTTCAGTTATGTTCTAAAGGGTGGTAGAGTGGGATTAATGGTGTATGAAGAATAATTTTCCACACCCTGGAGTAAGCATGGTAGTGGTAAAATATGAGCTAATGTGGTTTTCAAGATTCACATATGTTGTATGTTCAAACTCTTTAAATTTATACCTCACATTGACTGGGAGAACCAAGATCATGGTGTAAGTCACAACTCCATGGGGGATACCATATTGGGATACCAAATAAACACTGTGTCTACAATCCTTTGGTCCAATTTTTACTCTTTTCTTCTAAACCATAGATTACCATAGGCCCTACAATCCATCTTTAGTTGTATACCTTGATATTTTACACAAATTGGTTCATTTGGATCAAACTTTCTTGGATCAAGGTACCATATTTTCCCCCTCTTTGTCTTATGTGTTCTCTTCATTATGAATGTTTGTGTGGTATGGTTTATCTATTTTGTGGATTTTTGTTGAGACAGATTTTATGGTGGTTTGTAGTGTCCAGATTCCATAGTGGTTTCCAATTAGTTTGTAGGTTTTTGATCCCCGATGGTATGTTCCTTCTCATAGACCATTTAAAGTTTCATCTCATGGTAGAGATTAAATATATCTCCTGATTATATTTTCATGTGTGGTATTATCATTCTTTAGTTGGTTTGGGTAGTAATTTAATTGATAGAATGGAATATAATAAATGGTTGTAAAAACGAATTAGAAAGGATTGTTTTATCACATGTGTTGATTCTATTTTGATGATGCTTCTTGATGTTTTCTAGATAGTTTGATATCAATATTTTTAAAATTAGTTTTTTCCTAGAAAGGTTGACATTCATGAAATTTGATAAGAAATTAAATTTTCTAATAGTAATGTTAATAACTAAATAGTAATTTAAACCTAATTACCATTCTTCCTTGAATTATAATTAATATAAAAGTATTTATCAAATCATGTTTATGTTTAATACATAACTATTTATAGATGTTGATAATATATTACCTCGTTATGGAACTGAGGCATACTAATTTCATTAATTCAATAAATAAACAAAAAGGTTTTTTTACAAAAGATAAATTATTGGAGTTGTTTGAGCACATTATATATTGGTATAGGCTTGTTTCCCTTATGGTAGTGGCATTTGTTTCCCTTTGCATAATGTGTTAAAAATATTTTTTTCTCCACTAATGTGTACTATCATGTGGTAGATCCATTCTATAAATGATGTATGTATTTTTCATTGTATAGTTAAGATATTATGTAGGGGTATATGACGCAAATTGAGAGTAGGTATTACATGTTTCCCTTTTGATGAGATGTGGTTGATGGGAATAGAGGTTAGAGGTTCAAAATGGGGATTTACTATTTGTAAATTTATTTTTTGAGGCATATTTATGGGATTCATGGGTGTATATTGAGATATAGGATTTCATTTTATTCATGATTTTTTTTTTGATGGTTGGTTTTTGGATGGTTGTTTATTGTGATATTTTATTTCCTAATATAATTAATTCAATGTGTCATGAATTCAGGTTCCTTATAGTAGAACAGAGTGAGACATAGAGTACAAGACAATAAAAAGGTAAATTAATTAATTATGTACTTGTGGGATGGGTGTTTATATTTCTAATATTAAATAATTTAAACCTTTTTTGGTTGAAGGGTATGCTCTGAAGAACATGGTCACAAATCTGTAAATGGTTATATGATTAATGAGAGCATGTTGACATGTAATGAAATGAAATGATCAAACATTAATTTTAAATGAGATTAATTAATGTATAGTAATTTTAAATTACTAAATGAATATGGTTTATGATAACTAATAAATGTGTTTTTGTTATTATTTGAGATCTAGATCCCAGAACATAGTGGTGGTAGACTGGTGTCATGTAGGATAAAAGCTAGAGTTGAGTCTACGGCTTGGTACTTACATATATTTTATTTTTTTGAAAAATAAATTCTTAAATTTTATGATTTCATACATTAAACCACATATTTAGAGTAGTAAACTAACAACCAAATGTTTTGATAATCAGAATTATCTCCAACATCCATGCTAATGAGTTTATTTATAAATGACTTATCCATATTCCCACCTCTCTCTTCAGTATAACATGATATATATGTGTATCAGAGCTATAATATCCTAATGTATTGGTTGAATGTATACATGGGTTGGGATTGTAAATCCCTAACTCCCTATATCTACTTTATTATATTAGTATAAGATAAAATGGATGTCACCACCCTAGATTGATCAGTTTAGAAATCTTGAAATACTTTATATATACATTTTTATCATATTATATAACACCCCAATCATCAATTGTACGGTTCTCTTTGAATAATACAGTAGTGTGTGTTGTATGCAACTTCGACTTCTAACACACCACAACCAATCAAACTAGCCATTATGAATAGTAATACCCACTTTTTAAAATTTTATAAATTTTATCTTTCAAAATGGACTTCATTTTTGGATTCAGAATATCGAAATTATCTTAGGGTAAATATTTGGTATTTTTCTGAAAACATTCAATTTTTTTATGAATTGTGAAAAAACACTGAGTTATAGTTTAAAACCAAATTTTTATTTAAATAATTATTTATTTTATTTAAATTTAATTACGGTCAAAATAGATACATAATAATTATATAAGTTCAATGTAATTCATTGGAGTTAGTTTAGAATAATTTTAGATATATAAAAACTTTATTCAACTTTTCATCATCTTTTACCCACCTCCTAGGACAATTTGGAAATTCACATAAAACTTAATTTTACCATTTCTATGAGTCGAATTTCGAAAATACGAGAGACACAGTCAATATCAAGTTGTAGAATGTGGTTCAATGAGATGAAAATGATTTTTGGTGAATAGTAACATTTTACATTTATTTACCTTGGTTAAAAGTAAATAGAGTAATTAAGGGTAAAAATGATATTAATATTGTAACACCCCAAGCTTCTACGGTACGCTTCTCTTTGAATAATGTGATAGTGTGTGTTGTACGCAACACCGAGTTCTAAAACACCATAACCAATCAAACTAGCCATTATGAATAGTAGTACCTACTTTTTGAAATTATAAATAATTTATTTTTTAAAATTGAGTTCATTTTTGGATTCGGAATATCTAATTTAGCCTAAGGTGAAATTTTGGTACTTTTTGGAAAACTTTAGTATTTTGATGAATAGTGAAAATTACTAAATTTTAATTAAAAACAAATTTTTTAAAAAAAATAATTAATAGTGATAAATTATAAACTTTAGAGGTTTTAAATTATATTTATTATATATTTTTACAATTTAATACAATGTTGATCATTGGACATAATTTTACAATTAAACCGGACATAAACAAGTGTCAATTTTTTCATAGTTATTATCTCTTAAAAAACGCTTTTTGTTTTTAGAAACGGGAATTAATTTTAAATTAATTTTTTCCACTTATGTGTTCTGAATTTGGAAAAATGGATTCCATATTTGGAATCAGGATGTTCAAATTGTGTAAATAGGTAACTTTTTTTAGACATTTTGAATAATTACTGCGGTAAATATTTTATTAACCATGGTTAAAGGTAAATCCGGTAAATAAGGGATAAAAAATTATATTATAATAACACTAAATTTCCCTAAAACGTGTCCTAGCTTTATTGGTTGATACATGTTCGTCCATAGGCATCTTTGGGTCGATTTTGGGACCCCATGGTGCCACTTGTAGGTGATAGGGACACTTAATTTTAATTAAGTTAAAATGAATACAAAAATGACACAAGCATATATCTGTTAGAAACAAAAATTTTACATAGGGTTATATATGTTGGATTTTTGACTATAAATATTCATTAGAAATATAAAACTATTTCCTACATGATGATATTTTATTTTATAATTTTTAGATATTATATAATTTAATTTATATATGACACAATGAGGATGTAGTAATTACTATAATAGTGAAAATTTAAAATAATTGATATTATAAATAACCAAATAAATATAATTTGAGACTTTTAATGAATTAAAATAATTTTCTAGGATAATATGACATATTAGGATGGATTTAATCAACTTTTATTAAAGTTATAATTCTGTTATGAGTTTCACAAAAATCAACTATTGAATAGTGTCAAAATTGACAAAAAAGAGTTTTTAAAACAAGTATTATATTATTAATTGATATTAAATTCCAAAAAATACAAGGTTCGGCCAAGAGACTTATATCATGATAGTTGTATCATTAAAGGACCACTTGGGGGGTCTCTTGGATGTATATGGTATGTTTATTAACCATATAATATAAAAATACAAAGAGACGTTGTAAAAGTGAAACTAATTAACTTAGAGTTAATACCTAAAGATATGTTTAATATAAGTACCCAAACCTGTATAAATTGTATTGGTTGAGTTTTTTTCGACCTATCCCCACCTTAACCATTGAATAATAAACTTTGGAGCCATTAGAAACCGAATATGAATTTATTATAAATTAATATTTCTAGCTTTTCCAAAGGTGCCCCTCACCCCACTTATAAAAGGGCACTCCTCCTTATCATTTCTTCACACCTTCAAAGCCTTTTGGTTCGACCAAAATCTGATCAAATAATCTCCCAACATCTCTCACTACAACCTAGAAGCCTTGTTGGATCAGAAAGCCAACCTATGGAGCCCTTTTGATCAAATCAAAGGGAAGAGCCCGAAGAAGAGGTAATAATTTCACCACCCTTTTCCAAGTTCCTTTCTTCTTCCAATTCTTCTTCCTTTGTTGTTACCATTATAAAATAATAACTCCAGTATCATATATATACTGTGATGTTATTATAAATATGGTACAACCATATTCAGTATTATATCCACCCTTTGAATAACATGTCACCATACGTGCGTACGTACGGCTTACCGTCTCCACGTCGTGGTGTAATTTTTATTCAATTTATTATTATTTGGATGGGTATAATAATGATGTGTAACTCATGTAAATAATAAATATAACATGTTAATGATTTTGTATATATGATATACCATCCTTTTATATATTATTTTAATATCAAAAGAATGATATTTTTGCTCATGCGTACGTACGGACTACCGTCTCCACGAACGCGATGAGATTCATTCTCCATCGTAGCCATTCAAGTATAATTATCATTTGATGATTTAAAAATGATTTTTAAGGACTTCATATAATTCTGGATATGGATAATATACAACCTATCCATTACAAACATGGCTTAAGTAACAAACCATATAAAAGAAAATGAGTAATTTAACACCCGAAACAACGATAAAACTCAGATATTATTAACAAATCAATGTTAAAAGATCATATATGATATCATATTAATGTATATGATTACTGTATAATTTAATAACAATTATTTCACCATTATACAGGAAGTTAACCTACCCCAACCAAGGAAAAGTACAAAGTAAGGGTTTATTTGACAATCTCTTCATTATCCAAGGTTGTTTATACATAATAATCTACTGGGATCTCTTTATCATACACATCCATGTTTCTTAAAAATTAATTTCAAAACATTTTTAATATTTACTAAAATATGGGTTAAAGTCATTGATACCCTTTTTTGACTTTTTATAAGAGGTTTAAAAAGGAATCTTTCCGTCGTTTTCCAAACAAGGTGCTTTTTAACCTTTTCGACAGAATTAAGGTAAGAATGTTTTTTTAACTTATACGGAGGGTGCGGTTATTTTCCACCATTATAAAATCATCGAAGCTTCACTTACAAGATTATAAGAATATTTTCAAAGAAAATTTTTTATTTAATAAATATATGACTCTTAAATGATTTCAAAATAGAAAGAGATATTTCTCTAGAAAGAGTTTTGATTTCATCTATGTCAACATCATTTGATGGATTTTACACTTATTTGAAGTTGATTTATTATGATACAAAACTTCTATATTGTATTGAAGGTTTTTTGATATGTTTGACTATGGATGTGCTATTTTTATACCATTCATAGTTTATGGTGAATGTATTGAAATTTCGTATTCTAGTATTAATACGAATGTTTCTGTTATGTTTAAACCATCTCATATGGGAATGCATTAGACTTAATATGTGATGGGTGGAGCCCTCTATAGCTCCTCGATGCATCGGTAGGTCTCATGAGACAAACTAGTGTCTTGGCACAAGGTCGTGGCAAAATCTTATTTGTAGTCTTGGCACGAGGCCTTGGCTATGTGGTTATGATAGTCTGACATTATGCATTCCATCATTATGAAAGTGGTTATTGATATTGAATGTGATTATTCGATGAGTATAATATCCATGTGAATAAGTAAATTGCATTATTTAATTTTACTTTTTCCTTACTATGTTTAAGTTCAAGTTTAAAAGGCTTTTGTTTTAGTTATACATTGCCTTAAATGTTTATTCTTATTTATGAGAGTTTCAGCTATATTGTTATCCTTACTAGGCATTTGATCTCACCCCTTTTCTATGTTTTATTTTTCCCAGGATGTGAAGAAGTTATTTATTAATGACCTACAGGGATAGTATGTGGTGATATGTGTGTGGTATATGAATAAAATATGTTTATGTAGTAGTTTTTCACTTTATGATGTAATGTAAAACGTTATGAATATATATAGTGTTTCCAAGGCTACTAAACCAATCGGTCTTTCGAGATTTGATCTTTTTTCTGATCATGCCAATGTCATGTAATAATGCACCGACTCTGGGTAACTGGGGTCGGGGCATTACAGTTGGTATCAGAGGGAGGTTTAGTACAAACCATGGATGATAGATTTAGATAAACTCTGATTAGAGCACGTAGACCTAAGATGAACATTGAGGATTAGTATAGAAGAACTTCCTAGAATTTTGGTATTGTAGAGATTTTTTGAGTTTTTTGAGAAATACATCCCTGTCTGGATACGAGCATGTAGAGGTGGCTCTGGCACAAATGTACCTAGGGGTAAAACCCGAAAACATCGTTTTGAGCTAGACTCAAACGGAAACTGGTGCCCGACAACGGGCCTTACTGCACTCTTGGTTACGACACTCTCGGGGGATATGCTTAGGATATCTCTCATTTTCTTTAAAAATCATTATGAAGGGTTTATGAGTATATACGTCCTCAAAGAAAAAATTCTTATGATTATAGATTATATCCATAAAGAGTTCAATTTATGTTAAGTGTTTTGTAAGTACGAGATTATGTATTTTGATTCATAAATTGATCTAGTTTATGCCATTGTTTAGAAGTGGCGCCTTGTGGAAGAAATGGAAACCGTATCAATGCACGCACTCCATGTAGGCATTGCCCTCCTGCTCAAGATAATTGTAGTGGAGCTGGTGATGCAACTGGTGCTGATCAGCTAAACACCGTACTGGGACAACTTACTCAGGTTATGAATAATAACCTTACTCGTATGGAGCACCCTGATCCACAATGTGAAGGATCAATGTTAGATCGATTCATGAGGCAACAACCACCAACATTCAATGGGAGTACAAATCCCTTAGTAGCTAAGCAATGGATAAATTCTCTAGAGAATATATTGCAGGCTTTGGGGAGTAGTGAAAGGGAAAAAGTTATCATGGCAGTTTACCGCCTCACTGGAGATGCTGATCAATGGTGGTCCTTGATTCAAAAAACGAAGGAAGATGATGAAGTATCAAATATGGAATGGATGGAGTTCAATGATCGGTTTTTAGAAAAATACTTTCCTCACGACCATCGAGCGGATATGGAAAGGCAATTTCTGAGTCTGAGATAGAAGGAGGATGAGAATTTCACAAAATATGAGGCTAACTTTACAAGGTTAGTAAGGTAAGATGGAGATTATATATGTAACCCAAGAAGTAAGATTGATCATTTCTTTGATGGGTTAAAACCATTTCTCCATCGAGCATTAGTCTCAAAATCCTTCTCGTCGTACGAAGACATTGTCTCATGTGCTATCATGACCGAAAAGGAATTCTCTATGTCTTATGACGTTAAAGAAAAACAAGAGAAAAAGAGACATGCTGATCAAACTAGGAATGGAAATAAGGGGAAGAAGGGAAAGGTTGAATATCCATCCTGTGGTAAATGTGGGAAGAAACACCCCGGTACTTGCTTGAAGGGAATGGGAGTCTGTTACAAGTGTGGTGAAAAAGGCCACCAAGCACGTGATTGCAAGGGGAAGAAGGAAGCTACCAATGCTCAGTGATACAATTGCAGGGAGATGGGACATTATGAAAATGAATGTCCTAAGAGTCAAGAGAACTTACATCAGAAAAGTCCAAGGGATCAAGGCCAAGCATATGCTATCACTACTGATGTGGTAGAAGCTCCGAAAGACGTGGTGAAAGGTAATTTAATGGTTTCCTCAAGTTTAGCAAATGCATTATTTGATTCTGGATCATCGCATTGTTTCGTATCTTCCCAATTTGCTTAGAAAATTAGATATTTCCAATTTGATTTAATAAGGGAGTTTTCAGTTAAAACTCCTAAGGGAAGTATCATTGCAACAAAGTTTTGTGAATCAGTCCCCATTAGAGCACATAAAAGTTCATTATCTACTGATCTCATCGTCATACCTATGATTGAGTTTGTTATAATCCTTGGTATAGACTGTCTTTCGTACTATGATGTGAATATTTATTGTAAGAAGAAAGAGGTTATGATTCTTGATGATAATGATAAGGAACACCTTATCTTTAGAGCAGAATCGTCACCACCTAATTCTTATTTAGATCCACCCATAGTATCTCAACTAAATTCAATTATTGTTGAGGAAGAGAATGAAATAACTGTGGGTGAGGAAAGGAATGTTTAAATAGAGGATGTACCTGTTGTGAAAGAATTTGTAGATGTATTTCCGGAAGATTTACCTGGACATCCTACAGAACGAGAAGTTGAGTTTTCCATTGATTTAATTCCTGGATCAAGGCCTATATCGAAGACCCCTTATAGAATGGCCACTGTATAATTAGTTGAACTATAGAAACAACTAGAGGAATTGAGTAATAAGGGATTTATTGTCCCTAGTGTTTCTCCATGGGGAGCTCCTGTTCTTTTTGTTAAAAAAAAGATGGATCTATGAGGTTATGTATCGACTACATGGAGATCCATTCTATAACAATAAATAACAAGTATCCCCTACCTCGAATTGATGATTTATTTGACCAACTGCATGGAGCACAATACTTTTCAAAAATTGACCTTCGATCTGGATACCATCAGTTGTGTGTGAAGAAGGAAGACACTCCGAAGACAGCATTTTGAACCAGGCGCGGGCATTACATGTTTACTGTAATGCCTTTTGTATTGACTAATTCACCCTCTGTATTCATGGATATGATGAATAGAGTTTTCAAGGAGTATCTAGATAAATTTGTGGTGGTATTTATTGATGATATCTTGGTATACTCCAAAAGCTACGATGATCATGAAAATCACTTGCGCATTATCCTAAAGACTCTGAGAAGACATGAATTATATGGGACGTTTAGCATGTGTGAATTCTGGCATTAGGAGATTTCTTTTCTTGGCCATATTGTCTCAGAAGATGGAATCTCTGTTGATCCTTCTAAGATTAAGGCAATCCATGAATGGCCAGCACCTACGAGTATAACTGAGGTACATAGTTTTTTTGGGTTGGCAGGTTATTATCGACGATTCGTCCAGAATTTTGCCCGATTGGATAACCCATTAATGAAGCTCACACGTAAAGGGGTTCAATTTGTTTGGACAAAATAGTGTGAAGAATGTTTCGATGAACTGAAGAGAAGATTAGTCAATGCTTCTATATTGACTCTACCATCGGGGAATGATGGGTTCGTTATTTATAGTGATGCATCGAAGAAAGGACTTGGTTGTGTCCTTATGCAGAATGATAGGGTTATTGCCTATGCATCACGACAGTTGAAAATTCATGAACAAAACTATCCTACTCTTGATATCGAGTTAGCAGCTGTGATCTTTGCTTTGAAGATATGGAGGCACTACCTATATGGTGAAAAATGTGAGATTTATACTGATCACAAGAGTTTGAAGTATATTTTCTCACAAAAAGAATTCAACATGAGGAAAAGGAGATGGCTTGAATTACTAAAGGATTATGATTGCATGATAAAATACCACCTGGGGAAGGAAAACAAGGTGGCAGATGCTTTGAACAGAAAAGATCATGGAGTTTTGAACAATATGAGAAGTGAAAGGGATCCAATTTTCATGGATCTAGTGAAGATGGACATGGGAATAACCAGGGATGGTGAAACATCAATGCTTTTTAAAATGGTTGCCAAACCATCTTTACTAGAAAGGATTAAGAGTTCTTAGACTGATGATGAAGAATTTCAATAGAAGATTAAAGCTATGAATGATGGGAGATTGAGAGACTTTGTGTATGAAGATGGAATTTTGAAATTTGGGAAGAGACTTTGTGTTCCCGATATACCTGATCTAAAAAGGGAATTGCTGGATGATGATCATAGTTCCAATTTCTCTATACACCATGGGAGCACCAAAATGTATAGAGATTTGAAGGAACATTTTTGGTGGGACAACATGAAGAGAGAGATTGCTGATTTTATGTCAAGATGTATGGTTTGTTAACAAGTGAAAGCTGGAAGGCAACAGCCTAGAGGATTCATGCAACCTTTTCCCATACCGGAGTGGAAATGGGACAATATTACTATGGACTTTGTCATGGGGCTACCAAGGACTCCTAGAAGGAATGATTCAATATGGGTTATTGTTGATTGTCTTACCAAGTCAGGACATTTCCTTGCTATAAGAGAAGATCTACCCCTGGAATGTCTAGCAAGACTATATATTAATGAAGTTGTGAGACTTCATGGAGTACCCCTATCTATTGTTTCTGATCGTGATCCCCGTTTTACTTCATGATTCTAGAAAAGTCTTCAGAAATCCCTAGATACTGAACTTCATTTGAGAACTGCTTACCACCCTCAGACAGACGGACAATCAGAACGGACTATTCAAACCGTAGAAGACATGTTGAGATCTTTCTCACTTGACTTTCAGGGCATGTGAGATCAATATTTACCTCTGGTAGAATATTCCTATAACAATAGCTTCCATTCGAGTATTCAGAAGGAACCATATGAAGCATTATATGAAAAGAGATGTCTTACACCAACCTGTTGGGATGACGTTGGTGAACGAAAACTTGTAGGCCCAGAACTGGTGGAGGAAACGATGGAAAAGGTGATGGTAATCCAAAATCACATCAAAGCAGCTCAAAGTAGGAAAAAGAGCTATGCTGATAATAGAAGGAGGGATTTAGAATTTCAAGTTGGTGATCATGTTTTCCTGAAGGTATCTCTATGGAAGGGAGTCATACGTTTTGGTAAGAAAGGTAAATTCAGTCCCAGGTACATTGAACCTTTCGAAAATATAGAATGAATTGGGGTTGTAGCTTACTGATTGGCAGTGCCGCCAAGTCTCACCAAAGTTCACGATGTGTTCCATGTATCTCTATTGAGGAAATACGTTCCTGACCCAATGCATGTACTCACCTATGAGGAATTAGAATTGGAACCCGATCTATCTTATTGCGAAGAGCCCGTCATGATTCTTGATACAGGAGAACAAGTATTGAGAAACCGGACGACGCGTCTGGTAAAACATTTGTGGAGAAACCATAAGATGGATGAGGAAACTTGGGAACCCGAGGAACTTATGATGAAGAACCACCTGAGTCTTTTCCTGTGATAAGTATTCTAGAAATTTCGAGGATGAAATTATTTGAAGGAGAGGATAATGTAACACCCCAAGCTTCTATGGTATGCTTCTCTTTGAATAATGTGATATCATGTGTTGTACGCAACACCGAGTTCTAACACACCATAACAAATCAAACTAGCCATTATGAATAGTAATACCTACTTTGTGAAATTATATATATTTTATTTTTTAAAATGGACTTCATTTTTGAATTCTGAAAATTGAATTTAGCCTAAGGTGAAATTTTGGTACTTTTCAGATAACTTTAATATTTTGATGAATAGTGAAAATTACTAAATTTTAATTGAAAACAAATTTTTTAATCAAAATAATTAATAGTGATAAATTCTAAATTTGAGAGTTTTTAAATTATATTTAGAATATATTTTTACAATTAAATACAATGTTGATCATTGGAAATAATTTTACAATTAAACCAAACATAAACACGTGTCAATCTTTTGATAGTTATTATCTCTTAAAAACAAGCTTTTTGTTTTAACAACGGGAATTAATTTTAAATCAATTTCTTCCACTTCTGTGTTTTGAATTTGGAAAAATGGATTCCATATTTGGAATCAGGATGTTCAAATTGTGTAAATATGTAGCTTTTATTTTTAGACATTTTGAATAATTACTGCGGTAAATATTTTATTAACCATGGTTGAGGGTAAATCTGGTGAATAAGGGTTAAAATATAATATTACAATAATACTAAATTACCCTAAAACGTGTATTAGCCTTATTGGTTGATACATGTTCGACCATAGGCATCTTTGGGTCGATTTTGGGACCCCATGGAGCCACTTGTAAGTGATAGGGACACTTAATTTTAATTATGTTAAAATGAATACAAAAATGACACAAGCATATATCTTTTAGAAAAACAATTTTTACATAGGGTAATATATGTTGGATTTTAGACTATAATTATTAATTAGAAATATAAAAAGATTTCCCACGTGATGATATTTTATTTATAATTTTTACAGATTAAATAATTGAATTTATATATGATACAATGAAGATGCAGTAATTACTATAATAGTGAAAATTTAAAATAATTGATATTATAAATACCCAAATAAATATAATTTGAGACTTTTAATGAAATATAATAATTTTATAGAATAATATAACATATTAGTATTGATTTAATCAACTTTGTTCGAAGTAATAATTCTGTTATGAGTTTCACAAATATCAACTATTGAATAGTGTCAAAATTGACATAAAAGAGTTTTTAAAACAAGTATTATATTATTAATTGATATTAAATTCCTAAAAATCTAAGGATAGGCCAAGATACTTATATCATGATATTTTTATCATTAATATACCACTTGGGTGTCTCTTGGATGTATATGGTAAGTTTATTAACCATATAATATAAAAATACAAAGAGACATTGTAAAAGTAAATCTAATTAACTTAGAGTTAATACTTAAAGATAAGGTTAATATAAGTACCCAAACCTGTCTAAATTCTATTTGTTGATGTTTTTTCGACCTATCCCCACCTTAAAATTTGAATAATCAAATTTTGAGCCATTAGAAACCGAATATGAATTTATTATAAATTAATATTTCTAGCTTTTCCAAAGGTGCCCCTCACCCCTCTTATAAAAGGGCACTCCTCCTTCTCATTTCTTCACACCTTAAAATAATTTTGGTTTGGACAAAATCTATCCAAATACTCTCCCAACATCCCTCACTACAATATAGAAGCCATAGTTTGATCAGAAATCCAACCTAAGAGCCCTTTTGATCAAATCAAAAGGAAGATCCCGAAGAAGAGGTAATAATTTCACCACCCTTTTCCAAGTTCCTTTCTTCTTCCACTTCTTCTCCCATTGTTGTTAACATTATAATATAATAACTCCCGTATCATATATATACTATGATGTTATTATAAATATGGCACAACCATATTCAGTATTCTATCCACCCTTTGAATAACATGTCACCATACGTGCGTACGTACGGCTTACCGTCTCCACGTCGTGGTGTAATTGTTATTCAATATATTATTATTTGGATGGGTATAATAATGATGTGTAACTCATATAAATAATAAATATAACATGTTAATGATTCTGTATATATGATATACCATCCTTTTCTAAATTATTTTAATATCAAAAGAATGATATTGTCACTCGTGCGTACGTACGGACTACTGTCTCCACAAACGGGATGAGATTCATTCTCCATCGTATCCATTCAAGTATAATTATCATTTGATGATTTAAAAATGATGTTTAAGTACTTGATATAATTCTGGATATGAATAATATACAACCTATCCATTACAAACATGGCTTACATAACAAACCATATAAAAGAAAACGAGTAAGTTAATACCTGAAACAACGATAATACTAAGATATTATTAACAAATAAATATTAAAAGATCATATATGATATCATATTAATGTATATGATTCTTGTATAATTTAATAACAATTATTTCACCATTATACAATAGGATAACCTACCGCAACTAAGGAAAAGTACAAGGTAAGGGTTTATTTGACAATCACTTCATTATCCGAGGTTGTTTATACATAATAATCTACTGGGATCTCTTTATCATCCACATCCATGTTTCTTAAAAATTAATTTCAAAACATTTTTACTGTTTACTAAAATATGGGTTAAAGTAATTTATAACCTTATTTGTCTTTTTATAAGAGTTTTATAAAGGAATCCTTCCGTCGTTTTCCAAACAAGGTGCTTTTTAACCTTTTCGACAGAATTAAGGTAAGAATTTTTTTTAACTTATACGGCGGGTGCGGTTATTTTACGCCGTTATAAAATCATCAAAGCTTCACTTACAAGATTATAAGAATATTTTTAAAAAAAATTTCATTTTATAAATATATGACTCTTAAATGATTTCAAAATTTAAAGAGATATTTCTCTAGAAAGAGTTTTGATTTCATCTATGTCAACATCCTTTGATGGATTTTACGCTTATTTGAAGTTGATTTATTATGATACAACTATATTGTATTGAAGGTTTTGTGATATGTTTGAATGTGGATGTGCTATTTTTATACCATTCATAGTTTATGGTGAAAGTATTGACATTTCGTATGCTAGTTTTAATACGAATGTTTATGTTATGTTTAAACCTTTTCATATGGGAATGCATTGGACTTAATATGTGACGGGTGGAGCCCGCTATTTCTCCTCGATGCATCGGTAGGTCTCATGAGACAAACTAGTGTCTTGGAACAAGGACTTGGAAGAATCGTATTTGTAGTCTTGGAATGAGGCCTTGGCTATGTGGTTATGATAGTCTGGCATTATGCATTCCATCATTATAAAAGTGGTTATTGATATTGCATGTGATTATTCGATTAGTAGAATATCCATGTGAATAAGTAAATGGCATTATTTCATTTTACTTTTTCTATACTATGTTGAAGTTCAAGTTTAAAAAGATTTTGTTTTAGTTATACATTGCCTTAAATGTTTATTCTTATTTATGAAAGTTTCCGCTATATTGTTGTCCTTACTGGGAATTTGAGCTCACCCCTTTTCTATGTTTTATTTTTTCCAGGATGTGAAGAAGTAATTTATGAATGACCTGCAGGGATAGTATGTGGGGATATGTGTGTGGTCTATGAAGAAAATATGTTGTTTTAGTAGTTTTTCACATTATGATGTAATGATAAACTTTATGAATATATCTAGTGTTTCCAAGGCTACTAAACCAATCAGTCTTTCGAGATTTGATCTTTCTTGTGATCATGCCAATGCCATGTAATAATGCACCGACTCTGGGTAACTGGGGTCGGGGCGTTACAAATATTACCGTAACACATGTCCTAATTATATTTGACAAGTGTATTTCGATCAAAAACAACCTTAGGTATAAAATATTATCATTTAGGTCCAATTGGATTATATTAGGACATTTATTATTATTTAATTTAAAGAAGAGTTAAAAGATATAAAATCAAGGTTTAATAACTAAAACATTTTTGATATAGGGTTATACATAAGATAAATTCGATTATAAATATTAATTAGAAAGATATAAATATTTCCTACATAATGGTGTTTTATTGATGATTTTTACATATTAAATAATTTAATTTATTTATGAGACAATGGTGATGCAATAATTACCTAATTAATGAAATATTAAAATAATTGATATTATAAATAAAAAAAATTTAATTTGAGATATTTTATGAATTACACTAACTTTATAGGTTAATATTACATATCATGATGGGTTATATAAATTGTTTTCGAAGTAATAATGCTGTTATGAAAATATCAAAAACAAAATACACAATAGAGTCAAAATTGACATAAAAGAGTTTTGAAAACAAATATTATATTATAAATTGACATTCTATTCCTAAAAATATAAGGGTAGGCCAAAGGACTTATATAATGATAGTTTTATCATTAATGAACCCCTTTGGGGTATCTTGGAGGTATATAATAAGTTTGTTAACTATATAATATAAAAATACAAAGAGACATGGTAAATGTCAAACAATTTGACTATGAGTTAAATATAAATGATAAGGTTAATATAGGTACCCGAACCTATCTAAAATATATTGGTTGAATGGATTTCGACCCATCCACACCTTTAACTTTAAATAATCCACTTTTGATCCATTAAAAACTGAATATGAATTTATTGTAAAATAATATTTCTAGCTTTTCCAAAGGTTCCCCTCACCCCTCTTATAAAAGTATACTCCCCCTTCTCTCTAATTTACACCTTGAAAGCCTTTTGGGTCCACCAAACCCTACCCAAATATTCTCTCAGCTTACATAACTTCAACCTAGAGACCTTATTTTGATCATAATGCCAACCTAAAGAGCCATTTTTATCAAATCAATAGGAAGAACCTGAAGAAGAGGTAATGTTTTCACCACCCTCTTTCAAGTTCCATTCTTCTTAAACTTATTCCTTCTTTCTTATTTCCATTATAAAATAATAACTCTAGTATATTTTATATAATATGATGTTATTATAAATATGGTACAACCAGATTCAGTATTCTATCCATCCTTTGATTGACATGTCACCATACGTGCATTCGTACGACCTACCGTCTCCACGTCATTGTGTAATTGTTATTCAATACATTATTATTTGGATGGGTATAATAATAATGTGTAATTCATGTTAATAATATGTATAACATGATAATTATTCTGTATATATGATATACCATCCAATTATACATGATTATAATATCAAAAGAATGATATTATCGCTCGTGCGTACGTACGGACTACACTCTCCATGAACGAGATGAGATTCATTCCCCATCGTATTCATACAAGTATAATTCTCATTTTAGGATAAAAAATAATATTTAAATACTTGATATCATTATGTATATGAATAATATAAAACCTATCCATAAAAAAAATGTCTTATGTAACAAAACATATAAAAGAAAATGAGTAAGTTAACACCCGAAACGAAGATGATACTAAGATAATATTAACAAAGAAATGTTAAAAGATAATATATATGATATCATATTAATATATATGATTCCTGAATAATTTAATAAAAATTATTTCACCATTATAAAAGAGGCCAAACTACCCTCGATCAAGGAAAAATTACAATGTATGGGGTTTCTTATCTCACTTTTAATTCCGTGAGATTTCCATTATTAACCACTTATTTATTTCATGTGGTGTCTGTAATTCCAGTGATTGTATTAATTGTGTAATATACTTTAATTTATGGTTATTTAAATAATCATTTTATGATCCTTATTTCATGGTTATATGTTTTGTATGTTACCGAATCAATAAGGAATTTGAAATTTCAATTTCCACTCATTTGGCGTTACGCATACTTCATTGATTATTTCAATCCAAGATTATGTATGGAATCACTATTCATTTGATTATGTCACAATTTCCACTCTCCTTTCTATGGATATACTTTTGATACACATAATCACTCCATTGATAAATTCTCAAGTCATAGGTATGAACTTGATAAGAGTAATTTTTACTCAATCTCGATTTGTTGAGTTAAACATCCAATTCATTGGTGTTGTTTTTACAAGAATATGTGTGAATGTCCTTTCATTTTCTTTACACTGAATATCCAATATTATTGAGTGTATTTATATTTTTCACACATAATTATTTATTTGATTTATGCTTAACCTAAGGATACGGCCTTTATGAGAGATTTTATCTCAATTTACATTACATTGAGACTCCTTCGTTGTTATACACCAAATCACTTTTATATGGTGTATATAATGTACTTTGACATAATATATCATGAATCCCTGTATTCTCATGATATTACAATGTTTTTATTACCTCAATTATTTTTATTCAAGTGTCTCTCTTTTGATTAGGAACTCAAACTAAAATATCATTTTAATATTTTTTAAAGATTTATTATTCTAAATATTTCTCATTAATGTCCATGTTTTTAAAATGGTTTTAAGGATTTATTTAAATGGACATTAGAGTTTTCAAATCAAAATTCCTTTTAATATTTTCAAAATGGTATGGGAAACTTTGATTCAAAAATCTATTTTAAATTGCTTCTTGAAAAATAGTGTGACTTTTAAATGTTTTCAAGAAAAAGGGGTATATTTCTCTCAATGGTTTGATGATTATTTTAATCTATGTCAATATCCAACATTATTCACGATGGATTTTAAGATGATAGACTACAATCATTAATATTTTATCAAATCAGTTATGTTTGACTATGGATGTGCCATTTTTATACTATTCATTGTTTGTGGTTAAAGTATTGAAATTTCGTATGCTAGTTTCAATACGAATGTTCATGTTATGTTTCAAACTGTTCGTATGAGGATTTCATTTGACTTAGTAAGTTATGGGTGGAGCCCGATATAGATCCTCAATGCATCGGTAGTTATCATGAGACAAACTAGTGTCTTGGCACAAGGCCTTGAAAAAATCTTATTTGTAGTCTTGGCACGAGGCCTTGACTATGTGGTTATGATAGTCTGGAATTATGCATTCCATCATTATGAATGTGGTTATTGATATTGCATTTGATCATTCGACTAGTATAATATCTACGTGAATAATTAAATGGCATTATTTCATTTCATTTTTTCCATATTATGCTGAATTTAAATTTTAAAAGGCTTTTGTTTTAGTTATACATTGCCTTAAATGATTATGCATATTTATGAAAGTTTCCACTATAATGTTATCATTAATGAGCATCTGAGCTCACCCCTTTCTCTGTATTATTTTCCCATGATGCAAATAAGTATATTATGACAAACCATCAGTAGTAGTCTATGGGATCTCAGTGTTTTCTATGGAGACAATTTTGTTGTTTTTTTCCATTTTATGATGTAATGTAAACCTTACGAATGTATCTAGTACTCCCTGTGCTACTAATCTAATCGGTCATTCGATACTTGATCTTTTCTGATCATTCAAATTTTATGTAATAATGCACCGACTCTGGGATTCTAGTGTTGGGGTGTTACAGTTGGTATTAGAGTAAGTTTAGTACAAAACATGGAAGCGAGATTTTGATTAACTTTGATTAGAGCACTTAGCCCAAAGATATATTTTGAGGATTAGTATTGAAGAACTTCCTTGAATTTTGGTATTGTATAGATTTTGTGAGTTTTCAAAGAAATTAATCCTTGTCTAGATACGAGCAGGGAGAGGTATCCCTGGCACAGATGTACCTAGGGATAAAACCCAAAAACACCACTTTGAGCTAGACTCTAATGGGAACGGGTGCACGACAATGGGCCATGTTGCCCTCTTGGTTACGACACTCCCGAGGGATATGCTTAAGATAACATGCATTTTCATTACATACCAATTTGAAGTATTTTGACATAAGATGATAATAAATGACCTTGGTTAATCCTACGGTGTTTCAAATTGAGAATATGGTGTCATTATATTCTCTAAATGATTTTATGACTACTGTTACTCGAACAATGATTTTTGGTTTTAGTCAATGGATGGAGTCAAATGAAGTCATAATAACTTTGAGAATGATGTACAAGGTGGGAACGGTGGTGGAAATGAGCAACAAAATGGAATGTTGATAGGCGTAAAAGATATCATGTTCATTCCAAATTAGTTTTTCAAAAATATGATCAACAACATATATATTAACCAACTCTCGGACTCCACACAGATAAAAAAGGTGATTGATGATAAGAGCTCCAGCAGTGGAGTCCATGGTGAAATGAATCCAAAATTTCCATCATTCATGAAATATGGAAGGAGAAACCCCGGAAAGTGTCTCAACAGAACAGAGAAATGCTTTACATATAGTAAATAAGGGCATAAATTGAAGAATTTCCGAGGAAAAATGAAGAGTACTATAGAAGAAAATAAAAATGGTGCCAAAAATACATTTACAGTCATTTGTCGTACATGTAGGGGACCTGGCCATTACCCGAGTGAATTCCCAATTCTATAGGATATTTTCTTGGTTAAAGAAGAATCTATGTGGAAATAAATGGTTGGAGAAATTTTTAAAACTACTAGTACTCCTTGCTGATGGGATTACATTGTCATAATTTTCTCTTGTATTTGCAACCTTGCAGTTTGTCATGTGAAAATGATGTTTGAGTAAGACTTATCCTTTCTATTGTGGATATAGTTATAAATAACTATTTGGTTTTATATGATCATTGGGTTTGAGGCAATTACAAGTTATTATATTTTGGGATGAAAATGCATGGTATGAGATAACAATTGTGGTTAAATTATGTTATGGTTATTTTGGTCAAATTTATCTCATATTGGTAATTTTATAAAATATAGATTTTGAATAAGGACAACACTTAGACCGTGTGACAACCCATCATGTCAGTCAAAGATGTATGAATCGAACCCCCAACCAATGTTCAATTTGGATTTATCGCCTACCATTAGACTACATGAAGTCCCTTCTTAGTGTGACCTATTATTTTTAGTTAAATGATTTTATTGACCAATAATAAGTTGAGTTGGGATCTTATATCTTAACAAATGAATACCCTTAGTATAGAAAAATGATTCAGTGATTAAGAGATAAATGTTATTTTAGAAGATGTTCTCTTTGTTGGGAACACTATATGCCTAAGGAAAATAGAATACTATGGGATTTCATTTGAGGAGTAATGGTGGATTTTTATCTATGTTTTTATTGTGGATTTATAGTGATTTGTGTTATTTATGGAAATGATTAACCAATAATAGATAATATGTTATTAGGTTAATTACTTTTAAGTATGTGACATTAAGAGTAGTTCATGTCATTTGGACATAAAATTTAACGTGGAAGACTACATAACCATATTCTTCTAAGTTTTGGGTTTCAATATTAGTTTTGATTATATTGAAGAATTGTAAGGACAATTTTTTATTGAATGGTATTTACTTAACATTGGGTTATTGTTGGTTTAGTTTTACAAATTAAGCTTAGTGTTTCTTTCTCTAATGGAATATCCTTTTGGGGGATCATCAAATATTATACTAACCGTTTTGGTTTTGATTAATATCTACAGACAAGGTAAATATATAGTTTATCCTTGGTGGATCATTTTATTCTATAGAAGTTTATTCTAGTTCTTTCAGTGTGACCAAGTATTCTTGAATACTCATCATTTAAAAAAATGAATTAGTGGTAGAAATTTATTAAATAATAAACCTCTATTTAAAAAGTAAGTATATCTATTTATGTTCTTAGTCAATCTCATAAATTAATTCCTCTTCTTTATGTAATGTAACATAAAAAAAATGTTGTCCTTTTACTTTTCCTAATAGGAGACTAATTACTGTTTGTCCCATTACAAGATTGTGGTTTTCTTATTGTTAACATTCACTTGATCATGTTTTCTATCCCTCTCCATCAGAACATAACACTTAGTTTATCATCCATATCAATGTTTTCTTATATGGAATCCTAGTATGGGTTATCTTGGGTGACCTTTGTACTTCTCTGTCTTTCTTTTAAAGTGATAATTTTATTGACTCTTTTTCCGATGTGGGACATTCAATTATATTCCCAAGCCAAATTTTAAAAATTGTGTGGACACAATTTATTGAAATAGGGGAGAATGTAACACCCCAATATTACATGGTACACTTATCTTTTGAATAATACAGTAGCATGTGTTGTACGCAACTTCGAGTTCTAACGAACCACAACCAATCTACTAGCCATTATGAATAGTAAGACACAATTTTGAAAATTTAATAAATTTTATCTTTCATAATGGACTTCATTTTTTGATTCAGAATATCGAAATTATCTTAGGGTGAATTTTTGGTATTTTTCTGAAAAAAATCAATTTTTGATGAATATTGAAAAACACCGAGTTATAGTTTAAAACCAAATTTTAATTTAAATAATTATTTATTTTATTTGAATTTTATTAAGGTCAAAATATATAATTAATACCTATATAAGTTCAATGTAATTCATTGTAGTTAGTCTAGAATAATTTTAGATATATAAAAATTTTATTGAACTTTTCACCGTCTTTTACCCACCTCCTAGGATAATTTGGAAATTCACATAAAACTTAATTTTACCACTTCTGTGAGTGGAATTTCGAAAATCCAAGAGACACGGTTAATATCAAGGATTAAAATATGGTTCAATGATATTAAAATAATTTTTGTTGAATAATAACATTTTCTTTTATTTACCACGGTTAAAAGTAAATGGGGTAATTAAGGGTAAAAATGATATTAATATTACCCTAAAATATGTCCTAATTCTATTGTAAAAGTTTATCTTGACCAAAAAAACATTAGGAATAGATTATTATCATTTAATTCCACTTGGATTAGATTATTACATTTATTATTATTTAATTCAAAGAAGTGTTAAAAGAGATAAAATCAATGTTTAATAAATAAAACATTTTTAATATAGGGTTATGCAGAATATAAATTCGATTATAAATATTCATTAGAAAGATAAAAATATTTCCTACATAATGGTATTTTATTTATAATTTTTATACATTAAATAATTTAATTTATTTATGACACAATGGTGATGCAGTAATTACATAATTAATGAAATATTAAAATAATTGATACTATAAATATCAAAATAAATGTAATTTGATAAATTTTATGAATTAAAATATCTTTCTAAGTTAATATTACATATTAGGATTGGTTATATAAATTTTTTTTGAAGTAATAATGCTATTATGAAATTATAGAAAACAAAATACCCAATAGTGTCAAAATTGACATAAAAGAGTTTTTAAAACAAATATTATATTAATAATTGATATTAT
The DNA here is from genome assembly GCA_963277665.1 of Viscum album. Classification (NCBI taxonomy): domain Eukaryota; kingdom Viridiplantae; phylum Streptophyta; class Magnoliopsida; order Santalales; family Viscaceae; genus Viscum; species Viscum album. Next base: position 566,321,145 of record OY728162.1, read on the forward strand.
ATTCCTAAAAATCTAATGTTCAGAAAAAGGACTTATATAATGATATTGTTATAATTAATGGACCACTTGGGGGGTCTCTTGGAGGTATATAGTATGTTTATTAATTATATAATATAAAAATACAAAAAACGTAATAAATGTCAAACTATTTAAGTAAGAGTTAAATATAAATTATAAGGTTAATATAGTGACCCAAACCTATCTAAAATCTATTGGATGAAATTATTTAGACCCATCCCCACCATGAAATTTAAATAATCTACTTTGGGGCCATTAGAAATAGAATATGAATTTATTATAAAATAATATTTCTAGCTTTTCCAAAGGTGCCCCTCACCCCTATTATAAAAGGGTACTCCACCTTCTCTCTAATTTAAACCTTAAAAGCCCTTTGGCTCCACAAAAACATGCACAAATATTCTGTGAAATTCCCTAAATTTAACCTAGAGTCCTTATTTTTGTCATAAATCCAACCTAAATAGCCCTTTTGGTCAAATCAAAAGGAAGAACTCGAAGAAGAGGTAATGTTTTCACCACCCTCTTTCAAGTTCCTTTCTTCTTCAACTTCATATTTCTTTATTATTTCCATTCTAAAATAATAACTCCAGTATATTTTATATACTGTGATGTTATTATATATATGGTACAACAATATTCAGTATTCTATCCATCCTTTGAATGACATGTCAGCATACATGATTACGTACGGCCTGCCGTCTCCACGTCGTGGTGTAATTGTTATTAAATACATTATTATTTGGATGGGTATAATAATGATTTTTAATTCATTTAAATAATATTTATAACATGATAATGATTCTGTATATATGATATACCATCCAATTATATATGATTTTAATATCGAAAAATTATATTATCGCTCGTGTACAGACTACCGTCTCCACGAATGTGATGAGATGCATTCCCCATTGTATCTATACAAGTCTATTTCTCATTTTATGATTACAAATATTGTTTAAGGACTTGATATCATTCTGTATATGAATAATATACAACATATCCATAAAAAACATGAATTATGTAACAAAACATATAAAATAAAATGAGTAAGTTAACACCTGAAACGATGATAATACTATGATATTATCAACAAAGCAATGCTAAAAGATCATATATGATATCATATTAATGAATATGATTCTTTTATAATTCAATAAAAATTATTTAACCATTATACAGGTTGATACCCTACCCTTGACCAAGGAAAAAGTGCAATGTAAGGGGTTTCTTATCTCACATTTAATTCCGTGCGATTTCCATTATTCGCCACTTATTTATTACATGTGGTGTGTGTACTGCCCCTGATTGTAATCATTGTGTAATATACATTAATTTATGGATATTTAAATTATCATTGTATGATCCTTCTTTCATGTGTGTATGTTTCATAAGTTACCAAATCAATAAAGAATTTAAAATTTCAATTTCCACTCATTCGGCTTTACGCATAATTCATTGATTATTTTATTCCAAGATTATGTGTGGAATCACTATTCATTTGATTATGTCATGATTTTAACTCCCCTTTCTATTGATATAAATTTGATACACATAATCACTCCATTGATAAATTCTCAACTCATCAGTATGAACTTAATACGAGTAATTTTTACTCAATCTCAATTTGTTGAGTTAAACATCTAATTCATTGGTGTTGTTTTTACAAGAATATGTGTGAATGTCCTTTGATTGTTTTACACTAAATATCCAATCATATTGAGTGTATTTATATTTTTCACAAATAACTATGTCTTTGATTTATCATTAACTTAAGGATATGACCTTTATGAGAGATTTAATCTCAATTTACATTCCATTGAGACTCCTTTGTTGTTATACACCAAATCACTTTTATATGGTGTATATAATGAAAATTGACATAGTATATCATCAATAAATTTATTCTCATGATATTAAAAAGTTTTTATTACCTCAATCATTTTTATTCATGTGTCTCTCTTTTGGTTAGGAACTCTAACTAAAATATCATTTTAAAATGTTTTAAAGATTTATTACTCTAAATATTTCTCATTAGTGTCCATGTTTTTAAAATTGTTTTAAGGATTTATGTGTATGGACATTATTGTTTTCAATAAAATTACTTTTAAATGTTTTAATGTGGTATGGGACACTTTGATTCAAAAATATATTTTAAATGGCTTCTTGAAAAATAGTGTGACTTTCAAATGTTTTCAAGAAAAAGGGGGATATTTCTCTCAATAGTTTGATGATTATTTTAATCTATGTCAATATGCTTCATTATTCTCTATTGAGGTTAATATTTTGCAATAAAATCTTACAGTTTGTATCTAATGAGTTATGTTTGACTATGGATGTGATATTTTTATACCATTCATGGTTTGTGGTTAAATTATTGACATTTACATATGCTAGTTTTAATACGAATGTTTATGTTATGTTTCAAACATTTCATATGAGGAATGCATTGGACTTATTAAGTGATGGGTGGAGCCCGCAATAGCTCCTTGATGCATCGGTAGGTCTCATGAGACAAACTAGTGTATTGGAACAAGGACATGACAAAATCGTATTTGAAGTATTGGTACGAGGACTTGAATATGTGGTTATGATAGTCTGGCATTATGAATTCCATCACTATGAAAGTGGTTATTGATATTGCATGTGATCATTCTACTAGTAGAATATCCATGTGAATAATTAAATGGCATTATTTCATTTCATTTTTTCCATATTATGCTGATGTTTATGTTTAAAAGGATTTTGTTTTAGTAATACAATGCCTTAAATGTTTATGCTTATTTATGAGAGTTTCTGCTATAATGTTATCCTCACTGAGCATCTGAGCTCTCAGTTTCTATGTTTTATTTTTCCAGGATGCAAATAAGTATATTATGACTGAACTCCAGGGATAGTCTATCGGATCTCAATGTTTTCTATGGAGACAATGTTGTTGTAGTTTTCCATTTTATGATGTAATGTAAAACATATGAATGTATCTAGTACTTCTAAGTCTACTAAACTAATTGTTCTTTCGAGACATGATCTTTTCTAACAATGCCAATGTTATGTCATAATGCACAAAATCTAGCCTTTTGGGGTCGGGGCATTACATATTAGATTGTAAATATTGAACCATATCATTTGAAACCAATTTTCAACCATGATATCATTCACAATATCCTTGTCTATATCATGTGTAAATGAAAATAGATAAAGGGTTAGTTCAGATGCTCAGTAATGGTCACATATAGTGTATTCTACCATGAGTAAATAAGGAATAATCAACATGGATATGTGAATAATTAAATCATTTTTCATTCATTAATAACCCTTATTTCAATAAGAAACCATGGATAATATAAAATTGAAAACAACTCAATAATGATTAATGAATTATTAATAATTCAAATATATAATTCTATTTATTCGTTATCAAGGAATCTCATCCAACAAATCATCAATCATACTATCAAGGCCTCTCAACTAGGAAATTACCATTCTATCATGGCCTCTCAGCTATGAAATTACCATTTTTTGGAAAATAATGTTATAAATTCATAGCTACTAAAATGTGATGTTATATAAACATCCTATACATAATGGAATCATATTTTATTCCCATGAAACCTATATTTTCATCAAGGTGCTATTTATAACCAAGTCCCAATCATCACATGTGAATCCAATGCATTCCTTATATTTTCAATGATCAGAAAAATTAATTATCAGAATACCTTATATATAAATAATTATCATCAATTAATTAGAATATAGTACATCAATATTTCATAACCATATAAAATCATCTGAAATAATATAAATACTATTATTAGGTCATATCCCTAGTAACCAAAATGGGTGTTATCAAAGATAAAAATACTTCTAAAATATCACTAGAATTATTATTGTGGAAAATAATCTTCTCATTCTAAAATAAAATTTTAAAATATAAAAGTTTACATTATATTAGGATAAATATTTTTTTAGAAAATAAAAATTGTAAATTTTAATTTAATTTATAAGTATTGATTAATCATGATATTATTAATTTCATTTCATGTTGAGTATATTAAGACCAATATTCCTTGGACATTATCTATAAAAATCAAAAAGGAACTCATTCATAATATAAAAAAAATATTAATTTGAATCCAATTTATAGAAATAAAAGCATGAGTAAAATATAATTTAAACAGTCACCTAAAATTACTGATGATATTATAAATACATTTTAATGAAAATATTGAAATGGAATAAAAATAATCCTTACTAAAGACGAAATAATGTATGTTTTTCTTAAGAAAAATTACAAAAAAAGTACCAAAGAGAGAATATGATGTTATTACATAAAAATGACTTGACTAATATAGGTGAATAATATGAAAGGGGTTATTCATATAAGTATCATATAATTCCCCTCAATAAAAATTCAATCCTAAATCATTCCAAAATAAAATGAGATTTGTAAAATAAATCTCTTACCTCAAGTTCAAATTTCCTCAAAAGTGATTTTAACCTCATTTATAATAATTTTTTATTTTTTATAATTATATAATAGAACAATATAAATGCTTATAATATAATATATGATTCCATTTTGGCATTATAATACATATTTATTAATAATATTATTTATTGTCATCATTTATAGGTGTTAAATGATTAATTTGTTTGAAGAATTATGGTTCATTATTTATGGTCCTCGTATATTGATCATAGTTTCATCATCTTCAAAAAATTATAAATTATATAAATTATATAAATATTCATTACATTAGTATTTAAAATTTTCCAAAATGGTTAAATTTAAAAATTAATTATATTTTTCATGGAGACGTTAGGTAGTACGTACGTAGGAATGTTGTTTTTACTTTTCAAAGACTAGAAAAACATAAAGGTAAATAATAATTAACAATTCTACAAACATTATAACATAATATATATCATATATAACCATTAAATATATCATTAATATCTTCCATTTAATGATTAAAATAAAAACAAATTACATTTATTCATGGAGGGGTAGTCCACATGTACTCCTAAGTGACCTTATCGTTTTTCAATGAATTGGATGGTATGAACGTAGATATGATATTATATTCAAAAATATTATTTATTTAATAAATATAATATATAAACATTATTTATATATTTATTACCATCCATGAAAAAAGGTGATGAAAAATGAATTACATCACTGTGTTGAGACAATAATATATACATACGAATGAGTGATGTTTCACCTTCCATAGGACAAAATAAAATAAATATTATATTAAGATCTTATTAATAATGTGTTAGAATATTTTTAATAATTTATATATTATTTTATTATGGGTACAATAAATTTATATAAAGTAGAAGGTGAAATAAATTTGAAAGTGTCGGTAAAGATGACATCCTCTTCTTCAATAGGATTCCTTTATATCCAACCACATGGACCCTTGGAATGGAGATTTAAGTTGGTAACCACCTTTAATTAATATATATATAAACTCACAAGATAAATTTCCATTTTTTATCTTGGTTTCCCAATGTGGTTTAACTGAAGAAATTGAGTGGTTTCCTTTTATAAGGGAGGGAAGAGGAAATTTTAAAAATTCTAGAAATATTAAAAAATAATATGTTTATAACTCATATAAAATTGTTAAAAAATTGTACCAATTATAATTTAATATGTTTAAGTTTTTAATATGATCATCCAATCAAATTTATAGATTTTCAGTTATAATTCTAAAAATTATCATTTGATTTAATCCCTTGGTCATACAATTGTTACATTAACTATGAAAATGTCACTTTCAATATTAAATGGTTATAATTTTACATGTGTGGTGACAATTATCTCTTAAATGGAAAATTTATTATATTTTAGACTATATTATCCAAATTTTACCTTTTTAATATTTTTAATGATTTTGAATAATTTTATAATATATTATTTATCTTCAAATATAATTAATGTTATTTTATAAACTATTCATTTATTTTGACATAAATGTCATGAATATAGAGATAGAATTGAAAATAAAACTTTTAGAACATAAAAACTATGTTCTAATTATCTTAAAAATTACTTGAAATAAATATTTCATTCATATCATATTACATTTAATATTTCTCAAATCATTTATTTATTTTTAAATTAATTTATTAAATACCATGTCTATGTTGTATAAGTATTTTCAGTAATTATTACATCACAAAAAATTAAAAATAAATTATCATGATTTTAAAAATTAATAAAACTTTCAAAAAAAATTAAATAGATCATGCACTGTTTTTATCTTTATCAAAAAAAATTACAAACATTAATGTCATGAGTGTGACATTTTATATTTGTCATTATCTTAATATAATATTAAGGTCTTAATAAAATAAAAATGGCCCCATTATTCCATATATTCATAAAATATATGTTAGAAGCCATCATCCACTCCTAAAATTTCATAAAATTAGGTTTTATCAATGTTTTAAACATGTTTTACTCATTTTTTCCTTTGTATAGTGACAATGTTTTATTATGGCTACTATTCAAAATACTGAAAAAAATGGTCAGATTTAATTGAGTTTTTTAAATTGTTTCGAAATATGGTATTACATTTTTAGTATTATTTATATATAATTAGAAGGAATAAATTTTTATATAAATGTGTAAAATGCACAGAAAACAATTTTTAAAAAATTATGTTTTTAATCGTAAAAATTACTTTATATAAAACTCATGAATATTTATAATTAAAATTGAATAAATTGAATTATTTAAAATCAAATTTATCTTATGTAAACATAATTGAAAATTTAAAACGTAACATTACTCTTATAGTTATTGATTTATATAAAATAAGTGAGAGTTTTATAAAATTTTCACTATTCGATGAATAATAAATCTTTTAGGAAAAATCCCAAAATATAATCAAAAGTTATTTTCTATTTGATGATTTAAAAAATTATGTTCATTTTATAAAATAAAATTTCAATAATTTTCATTAATTAATTATAATATCCTCACACAAAATTATATGAAACCCATTTAATAATAAAAAATATTTTTAATGCGTAAAAATGACTTAAGTAAAAATTGGGGGCTTATTATGTAAGAATCAATCAATATGTTTATATTGAGTAGGAAAAGTGAACATATATTTCAGAATGTGGTTACTCGAATTCATACCGTAAAATTTAATGGCTTTTTTATAATGGTCTCATTTAAATAATAATGTTTTTATACTTTATCACAATTCATTTAAAACTTGATGTTTCATGTGAAGAAGGATATCAAGACTATAATTATTTTAAACAAAATATTTAGGGTGTATCATTATACCCCACACCACACCCAAAAATAAATTTCAATCTCACAATTTTACCACAATCATCAATGGTTCAACATTTTTTGAAAACCCACATCGTTCTGATGGATAATAAAACTTCTCTTGAAATGTTAAAGTGTGATACATAAAGCTTAAAGTAAATATAACATATTTGATTTATAGATAAAGATATCATTAAGGGAAGTTAAAATATAGACATGGAGGATAAAAATAGTGTTAAATAACTAATATAGGGTGATATATAACATGGCCATGAGAAATTTAATGAGCACAAAACCATAACTTAGTGATGGGTTAAGAGACTATAAATTCTTAACATTTTTATTTAAAGATAATTTTCCTATATTATTTTATACATAATATACTAATTAATAAATCCCAAAAAATTAATAAACCTATAAAAATTATTATTTAAAATCCACAAATAAGTATACCAACCATGTTTCCATCTAGGTAATAGTCTTTTATGTTAACTGAAACCACTCGATAAAATGATTCCTACTAGGTGTCTTGATTGATAATTATTTCCTTAGTGTGTTAGGGGATGATTTTATATCCATGAAAGAAGTTTTTTTGTATATAATCAAATAAAAAATGATTTTATAGTACCTATTATTACAATTTAATGGATTTCAGCTTAAATTTTAGTAATTTAAAAAGCTTCACATCTCCCCACGAATTCATCTATGATAAGTTCCATTGATATTTGTGAAATTCTATTCAATAATTCCCATTCTCGATACTACTGAAGCACTAGATTTCAATGTTATATTATTTTAATTTTATTTATTATTTTTATGACCCACTTCTCCACAATTGAAACAAATTATTGTTCCTATTTAGAAAGTACCTTGGTGTATATTTCAAGAATTAAAAAATGTGAGATATTTTATCATTCCCGTATTTTCCTTTTGCTTGTTTATTTTTTCTTGGGTCATTGTTGTCATCATATTATATTTATTTGATTTTAAAATATATGAAATGTATAATTTTTCTATATTATTATGGCACATAATAATACATTATGATGCAATTAAAACATTTTACAGACTAGGTCTTCATGGAGTCTTGAATTAATCCCATTAATGAAACAATAAATCGTACATTTCACATTACATGTGTAGTTCATATTTACATCGTTGTGGGGAAAGGTACTACGTTATAAAAAAAATATTTCAACACACAAATAAAGGGAAGTACATAGGGGTATTGAACTAAATACCTCATTGAGACACGTAATGAAATCTACTACATATGTATATGTAGCCCATATCATTTATTGTTAATAATGTAATGTTTTGGTCATAATCAGAAACACATTCCTATTACTTATTATTTAATGTGAGTAAACTCTGATCTATTTCAGCTCACTTTTCATGAAAAAAACATTTATTTAAGAGTATATCTTTAAAATATATTCATTATGTTCTTTTTATTTCTTCATCATCTTCAATTTTATGTATCAAAGACTGCCATTAATCAGTATCTATGTTCAAATAATTCACTATAAAAATAGACTTTTATTTTCATTACATTAGAAACTAAGGAATATCTATTCAAGGTACTTAATACGTTATTCAAATACCAATGTATTAGTAGTTACATAAAATTATAATGGGTTATTTACATGATTTGATCCAAGATATGTGAATCACATAGTGTAATAATAGGTTGTTTCATAGGGGAATGATTATTCCTCATAACCTATATAAGTTACTTTAATATATCCATAATCAAATTACATCCAACACCAGCTATATGGGATTGATCAGTAGGGTAATCCATATATTGAATATGGGGCTTAGTCCAATACTTCTGTTAGGATCCATCATGAAACAATGGAGTACACTAGGTTATCTCATACTCATCATGTATATTGATACATTAAAAATACCTATATAATAAATTTTCAAAAATACATGAATTTATATATCATAAATCTAATGTTATATATATTTATTTAAAATCTACATCCCATGGGTTCTAATAAAATTCTTCTGATTCCAATTGTATATCCATAAATCCATTAAACCAAATTCTTTGACTACATTATTATATTGTTAAAAGATACAAGGGTTCTCACCATGTTAGATTGATAAATTTTATAGCCTTGAAAAATAGGATACATACATTAATCCCATATAACATTGGAAATATAATAACATATAATATTAAACATTCTTATGTAATTGATAACATTCATATTTTCACTCTTTATATGTTTTGGAAAGGATAAAAATAATTCATGAACCCAGATTATTAGTAAGGGTTACATATAATGGAATTATTCATGATTAAATAAGGAATAACCAAATTGAAATATTGTATAATAAAAACACATTTCATTCAATAAAAAACATCAATTCAAGGATAATTTATTACGAATGCGGACTTATAAAAAACATTGATAATGAAATCTGAATTCATAATAAATTAAAATTGTAATTCCATAAATTCATTATCAATGAATCTCGATAAAAAAATCATGAATCTAACAATCATTGAAATTTATCCTATAAATTATCATTCAATAAATTAATCCAAACCGATACATTATCACTATATTGGATGTCTATAATGAATACCCAACAATTATTACATGATCTTACTAGTTCATCCTATAAATCATGACTACATGTTTTTTCTCAAGAGACCAATTGAAGCATGAAAAGGAAATATATAACCAATTTCCACCCCTCACATGAATGTATAATTAAGTAAACATATTTTTAATGATCAGTAAAATTAACACTTAATGTACCTTATAAATAAGTAATTATCCATAATGAATTAGAATATTGAAAATTAGTATTTCATCATCAAAAATTATCCAAATAAATAATAAATATTATTTCATTGGATTATATCCCTAATATAATAAATTAGTGTTTTAATAGATGAAAATAATTTTAAAATAAAAATTCCACAATTATTAAGGAAAATAAACTATTCATTTTGAAACCACTTCTTAATAATATAAAAAATCAACGAATATTAGAGAAAATTTTATTTGAAAAAAAAAATTATGGATTTTTGTAAGGGAATCATCACATCATTTATCTATCATAATAATGTTAAAATTCATTTATACAACGCACCTTAAAATAAATTTTACTTTATCATTTTTTTGATAAAAATTCAGAACTTCCATGTTTGGAAAATGATAAGAAAACTCATTTAAAACATTTTTATAGAAATTTAATCATGAAAAGATATAGTTTAAACAATCATATCAGAATAGTGAATTTATTCTTGAATATATTTTAATGAAAATATAGATATGGAAGAAGAATCTTACTAACAAAATAGGAAATAAAATCTATTTTTCTTAAAATCTTTTATCTTGAAATTTTAATTACCTAATACTATAAAATGGTACTACAACTAAAAATTACTTTAATAAATATATAATAAAAAATTAAGGGTTTCCCATATAAGGGTCATGTTATTTCCCTCAATGGAAATTCACATATACAGAGTACAGAAAAAAATGTGATTTGTAAAATAAATCTCATACGTCAAGTTCGACTATCCTCATTAGTGTTTTTATCCACTTGTATAATAAATATTTATTTTTCATAATTATATTATAGAACTGTATACATGCATATAACATCATAAATGATCCCTTCATAGAATTATTATATATTTTTATTCACAATTCTTTATTAAAATCATTGTTTCTGGGTGTTAACAGTTTCATTTTTCATGAGGATTTATGATCAATAGTTATGGTCCATATATATTGATCATGGTTTCATCATATCTAGAATTTTAATGATTATATTAATATATAATCAATTAATCATGTACATATTTATAATCATTTATAAAAGGTGGAGATATATAAATGAATTACACTATTCATAGAGGTTGTAGGTTGTGCGTACGCATAAACATTGGTTTTACCTTAGGTGAATGGAATTAAAAAATGTTACATAATGAATAAAAATAATTGAATAATTATTATATCATATTTATTAATTAAATAAATCCTTACTACCATCCATGTAACATGAAAATGGAAAATGAATCACATCACTTCAAGGAGGTGGGGGTAAAAATGTATGCACGAGCTATATTATAATTTTTGAATGAATATGAAGTCAATAAGGTGGATATGATATTATAATTCCAAAATAATTATTTTCTCATAAATATAATATATAAATATAAGTTATTTATTTTTAACCAGCCATGTAAAATTGATTTAAAAGATGAATTACACATCTATTTGGATATGGTGAGTCGTATATACGCACGAGCAATGTTTTAACCTTATGTGGGATATCAAATGAGATGTAAAATCATTTTAAAATAATAATAATAATAAAATTATATTTTTTATAAGTGATTTTTTTTTATCATTGTTTAAACATAATTAGATTATGTATAGAAAGAAATAGAATTTAATGAGTCACTAAAGATGATTACAACTTCTTTAGTTGCCTTTATTTAAATCCCTTTTAATAGAACCTTGGGATGATTTTTTAAGAAAACAAGAACCTATAATCATAGATATAAAATTGTATAACAGAAATATTCAGATTTTTTTCAAGATAGGTTTCTCAATGTGGCATAATTAAGATATGTATGGTGACATATTATTTGGGAGGGAAGCTGAACATCTGGAAATTCAAGAAATATAAAAATAATATATGTGTATAATACATGTAAAATGGTCATAACATGACATGGATTATTTAATATGGATGATATGGTTGTAATATAATCATAAAATAAAATTTATATTGGTATAGATGACATTTTAAAATAAATCATTTTAATTAACCCCTTGGTTGACCAACATTAAGCTAAACTATGGTAATTAGATTTTAAATATTATAGGGTTATAATTTTACTTATAAGCTGAAAATTGGATTAAAATTTTACAAGAGGTAAAATTTAAGACAACATATTATCCTCATTTTCCTATTTATAATTTTTTATGATTATTAAATAATTTAATAAAATAATATTTTACATAAAATATCATTATTTTCATCTATGAAAAAATTGATTTTATTTGACTTTAAAGGCTTGATGATATAGATGAAATTATTATATAATCATTTTATAAATTAAGAATATGTTTTTTTGTTTCAAAAAAAATCTCTTCAATCAACAATTCATTCAAATTATGTTAAATTTAATATGTTTGAAATCATTTATTTTATTTTTCTATTACTTGATCAAATATTATGTCACAATTGTATAATAATTTTATGTATTTATTCCACTAATAAAATTTTAAAAAAAAACCATGACTCAAAAAAACCATACTTCAATGATAGTTTAACACATAACATATACCCTTTTCCTATGTGAAAAAATATTACAGATTCTAATGTTTAGATTTTGAAATATTATATTTCACTTTTTCACAAAATAATATAATAGTCATAATCAAAGAAAAATGGAATCAACTTTTATAAGATTCATAAAATGGTTGATAATGGAAAATTTACACTCATCAAATATTATTAAAAATTATATAAATTTTATTGCCTTATCGCAATGTTTCAACCATGGTTTACAAGTTTTACCCTTTCTGAGGTGACATTGTTTTATCGTGCTTACTAATCAATGTAACTAAAAATAATAGGGACCTATTTACCAAATATTATCCTCATAATTCAAAAAATGTTATCCATTTTTCATGATAACATATATATATATATATATATATATATAAGTGTACTAAGTAAATTTTAATAAAAAATCATAAAATGCAAGGAAAAATAGTTTTTAGAAAAATGTGTTTTTATGAAAAAAAATTAAGTTATATCAAATTCAAGACTATTTCACACTAAAAATCATTTAATTTGATTATTATTATTTAAATGGGTCTTATTTAAGGTCAATATAATAATAAAAATATAATGTTAATTTTGAAATAATTTATTTAAACAAAATAAATTATAGTTTTACAAAATATGTTATTTTTTATTATTCATTGAAAAAAAATCTCTTTAAACAAATCCCAAGAAATATATTAAGTTAATATTTATATGTATATTTAAAAAACTATATAAATATTATGAAATATAATTTATAAAAGTTTCAAAATTGAGTTATAATATCCATGTATAAATTTAAATAAAACTTTTTTTAAAGAAAAAATATTTTTGAATCATAAAAATAACTTCCAAAAATATTGAGTTATTATTTCCAATTAATTAATCAATAGATATTTATTATGTAGGTGAATTATTCATATGTTTTATTATTTTTTCAATATTTTTCATACTCGTCATTTTAATGGATATGTTATAATGGTCACAATTCAATAATAATATTTTTGTAGTATACTATAATTCTCTCAAAGCTCGGTGTGGTGAGTTAAACACGATATTGTGATTGTTAATATTTTAAACTAATTTATTTTGGTGATAAAGTGAAATATCAAGATTTTAACACACATGTGTGTGATGATTATATCATCTTGAGTTCATATCTCATATATATATTATTGAGTGTAGAGACATCGGTTTCATGCATGTGTACTAACAGGAGTGGTGATGACTTGATATATAATGCATGATATAGATGTTTTGTTGTCCTTAAAACATACTACATTGTGATAGATGATATGATGAGGAGGATGTGGATAGATTCCTGGGATGTACGTTGCGGTGATTGTAGTTTTGATATGTACGTATGTAGTGCGGGGTGACATTTGGAAGGAATTATAGCATAAAACATTGGGAATTGGATCATGAGAGAGACAAAATATGGTGATGTATAAGTGGGGTACCTTTGTTATATATATTATTTTCAAATATAATGATTTACTTCTATATTATTCTTGGAGATAAATCCTTGATGGGGGTGGTATATAGTTTTTTTAGTTTATGTAAGGATTTGGCTTTAGTTTGCTTCTTTCACATTTTCATGAGAGGTTTTAGAGAGTATCATACTATGTATACTTTTATTCCCACCCTATATATTTATAATTTTTTTCCATTGTACAATATATAATTGGTGGTCCAGTTGGGTGTTACTATCTCATAGAGTTGTTTAAGAGATTTTTAAAATTCAAGGTCATTAACTATGTTTGTTTGGGTACTTTCTAGTGGTTTTCGATTTTTTCGGAAATTAAATTCATATACTGGGATATTTTGTTTATCTATGTAGTATTTTATATTGGTATATAATGTATTATCTTGTGTCATCATATTTATATAAATAGGGTAATATCAGTCATTGTATGTATTCCATACCTGCAGAGATATTTTCTAACCCATGTCCAATTTGAGGAGAGCTTCAGGGGTGATCAATAAACTACCATGGGCATTGAAATTGGGTGATAAATAAACTACCCTAGACAGTTATTTAATCAACCAATTTAATTTCAATCTTACAGTTAAATATATCTTCTCTTGTTAATATAGAATAGTAAAATCATTTATGGTGTAATAAAATAAAATCTATATAACTTCTAATATATTTAATGTAGGCTACCTAACCATGAGAAATGTTCCTAATAGTTTTTCATTCATAGATCAATGTATATTATATGTGATATTTATTAGTAATAATTTATTATATAACTACTAATGTACACATTCATGGATAGTAATATCCAATGACACAACAAATGTGTATAATTTTTATTTATTATTTAATCCACATCAAATCCTAATATATATATCCCCATGTGTGAAAATCATAATACGAATCCACAATTTCACCAGAGCCTCCATCTCCAGATAGTCAAACAATATTTATGTCCCATAAAATATATATTTTTTAGACTATAACACATATTTTTGTTGAATATTTTCATATCATATATTGGTCTCATTAAAGAAGGGAACTTTTATAACATTTTAATGAAACAAATTCCCTATATACATTAACAAAATAATGTTGCATGGAATAAAAAATACAGTGTTATATGAGTGTATAAAAATTAATATTCCAATAATTGAAAGATCAAGCTAATCTTGTTTTAGGCCATCAATATTAAATGTATCCCACTTATGCTAGAGCTAACTACTAACATTTTTTAACTCATTAGATAACAAATTATATTCATTATTTTATAGAGTTGTAGGTGTAGTTTTTGTTAAAGAAATTTTATTTTATTTATATTTTTCTAAATAAAACATTACCACTCTAGAGTAAAACACATAAGATATGATATAACCAAGTATTAACCATTTTTATCTATCATAATCATAACTTATTCAGTACTAAAATTTTAATAACACTATTATAAAATAAATTATGATTAAACATTACAATCTTGGTAAAATTCCAAAATATAAAAAATCTATTTAAATTTTATAATGCTTGTTTAGTTACATCAAATTCTAACACATATTTAATATTTATAGATATTGACATTGATATCATCAATAACCATTATTTTCACCTTTACTTAGATTTATAGTAATATTTTATCTAACTGATATCAAAGATATACTAGTTCTATATCCCCTTAACAACTAGCATTCTTATTTCTTGATGCACTAGAAACTTACACTTTTTATTTTCTTAATTACTATTATGATAGTTACAAATACTACCTTATATATTTCTCAAATTTTTGTATTATATATTGTTAATATGTTGTTTAAAAATGAAATAACAAATTTATATACATATCATTTCATAAGTGACATATCCCATCACTTATGCATATTGAGTTACACGAATGATTATAATCTCTTCATGAAACATAACATGTCATCTTAGAGAGATATGTTCCATGTGGCCTAGGAAAAAATACCATTGTAATTGTTCCATCTTGTATTTCAAATACATTTTTATGTGTGTACTATGAATTGATAAAAACACCCATATATCAATATTATTATATTTTTTCACTAGAACATAGATATCTATTTTTAATCATTGTTTTCAAAATATATTTTATGATATTCCTTAATATATTATAAGACTAATATCAAATTTTCATATGTTATCAACATGTTTTTCTTGAAAAACTATGGTAATACTATTAAAATCATGTAGACATAGGGATTACATTTATTTTTAATAAAACCAAAATCTCTTACAAATTCATCAAAATGAATATTTTTTTTGTATTAATGCTTTATTTAATTATTAAATGGATTTATTTAAATTGTATACAATATTGGAATTATTTGATGTCATTGTCCCTATTTTTTATGTCATATAGTAATATTTTATATGGTTTTAATTAAGGAAAGTATTATAGACATTCATTTTCTAAATTTTATAATTATAGAATTTTTCTATGATAAGTATAATTCTAATGGAATTTAGTATAGTGACCAGTGAAATGGTTTTTTCAGGGTATATTCTTTTTCATCTCTTGGAAATGATTAGTGACTAATAATTTTTTATAGTTACCAAATTTACCATACATGTAATATTTATTTTTAATAAAAACCAAATAGTTACACCAACTAGAAAAACTAGAAAAACATAGTACTAGTTTTTGATGCATAGAATCCATTTCTATGTTTATATCAACAATTAAATTTTATCCTTTCTCCATTTAATACTTCCTTGTAGGATAAGTATTCATTATTCTTATAGTATAATATATCACCTAACATGGTGAATATAAAACAAGATATTTTTATACCTTTTCCCTATTTTATGTGTCTCTCGACAAACTCATTACCCGATGTCTGGTGGGGTTTAGTGTTTATATGATAACTCATGTGCATCTGGATCCTTGACATCATTGATTTATAAAAAAAATTTCTTTTTTATAAATATAATCAAACACTGGATTAATACGATTTAAATATTTGGGATTGTTATATCCTTATTAAATATTTATAATTCAGTATGATACACTTTATAAGTTATTAATGATTAACTATAGTTGAGTTTTTCATTAAAAATGGTTTGCATATAAACACTGTAGTCATTGAAATAATGGATTTCATTCATATTGTTACCTATATTTGATTAAATATTATCTTATATTTTGAATATGGATAAGGGATTACGGTAATTTTTGGTAAATCATGTTATGAAATGAGTAATTGTATACTTTCGGTTATTATAAGGCTCATTATCCGTCTCTATTTTACAAATATCATCACTAAGATGTGTATAAGGTAATGTGTGTTTAATAATATATAAAATCACCATTTAATTATAAATGAATTATTGGTTATGATGTTGATAAACGAACCCCATGATCACATATCTTTTCCTTCACAATCAGATCCTCTATTCACATTATGTTCTTGAAATATATTAAATTAATCTCTTGATGTTAAAGATAATATCTATAGGTTCTTTTTTAAATAGTTCACACATATCTCATTGAAATGATTCTAGAATTTTTGTGTATTTATCACCTTTAGTTTGAAATAGTTTCTTGGTATTAAGTAATCATATGTAATACTTATGTTTTTAACTCCAAATAGTTTAAACCCCATATTGGGTATATCTTTAAAATTTACTATTTAGTTTTACATGAAAATGAATTTTTTCAAGGGGATCTTTTCTATTTCATTTTAAATGTTTTGATAATTACATAAATCTCTTTCTTCTAGTGTTTATTTTTTAAAAAATATTATTATTTATATATCAATTATATATTTTGATTCAAGATTTAAATTCTTTTATTTCTCAAATTATTAATTTAAAATAAAATCCAATGTTAATTTCATTTACATGTTCCATACAGGTTTAGATGTACATTGATGTATTATTAGTACTAAATTTTTTGTAAATTTCCTGACCCTTATGCATTAGAGTAGATTTATTAAGTATCCCTAACATACTATCATAAGTAAAAAATATTTTTATTTTCATTATGTATTCGACACTTACATATTATTGGAGGAGACTCTTACACATTGATCACAAGATAGATATCTAGAAATTAACTGTTAAAAGTATACTATTGAATCAATAACAGATATGGATCATATGTTAAGGATATTACTTTTATGAATTATAGTGAATGTGATTTTAGAAGTCAAGATCATTATAAGTTATATTCAATCATTTATTTTTGGTAACACCTTTAAAAAACTAAGATTTATAGATCATGATATTCAGATTCAATTGGATGGAATATTAAAGTATTCTATTTTTCTAATTATTATGAGGATTATTCTAGTTTATTGATGACATCAATTATAGAGGAATTATTGATGATTATTTGGGACTATTTAATGATGATTATTATTCATTATTCATTTTAATTCTTATAGGTTGTTTCCATGTAAATATTATCAATAAATTTATATAGTGTAGACTATAAATGAAGAATATATCATTTTATATGATGTCAATATAAATAATTTCAATGATACAAGAGGAGATATACATTGATACATTGTTCAAAAGAAATTATTAAAGGTTGTGAAACATATCAATTGTGCACATCCATTGATGAAGTTATCGAGCCACATTATTACAATTATGTAAAGGGACTAATATTACATGTTATGAAACCAACAATATCATTATAATCTTTCTCTAGGTTGACTATTTATAACTTTCATTGTGTTGAATCATTTCCATTCTAATGTTTTTTTGGGTCCAATTCACTGGTTATACCATTATAAAAGATATGTTTGTTGGTGGTTCTTACCGAATAAAATAATGTAAACTAGTTATTAATTGGGTCAACTAAAAATAAATGGGTTTCTATTCTTCGTTGTTCTGGTTAAAGGAATGTTTCGTTCTTCATCTACTATAAAAAAAATATTTTGGGATTGCACAACCAGGTGTGTAAGAGGTTGGATTTTGGTTCTGTTCCTTCATGGTGAAAAACTAATGTTATAAATATATTTAAATATCCTTTAAATGGATTTTTATTTATTATTTATCATATCTATTGAAGATTATAGGGGTGTGGAGAGTATACATAAGAAATTGTTTTATAAACTACTTTAAAAAATATTTTGTTATCTTGGTCTTTATTACCCTTCATACAGTTGTCACCCTCGCAATTTAAAAAAATATGATTTAATTTATTAATCTCTTATTACATCATATTTTGAATTTTTATTTTAATAGATATAATAATTTAAATATTAAAAATTCATACATCCCACTATTTTCAATTTACTTCTCCATATATTACCTAAAACATTCCACAAATGTGTATTTTTTTAAACTTATATTTTATACTCATCGTTGATTATTGATATTGGACATATAAGATTAAACTATAATAAAAATATTAATTATGTATGGAATACCATAATGACATTCATTTAATTCATGAAATATTATCTCATTATGTCTAAACTTGTACCCTAAGATAGTTTTTTGTCAATATTCAATAAAAACAATATTATTATAAATATAATGTTGTTATCTTCAATAATTTTACATTGTATTCAAACTCTAAAAGCTCTATAAAAGTTCTAAAATTTTCATGCAATATTTCTGGTCTTCAGTAATTTTTATATTTGTTTACAAATATGTGGGTCACATGTTGTATTTAATTCCCAACAATAGAAATAAAAAAATTACATACATTTATGAATATACGTGAATTAAGAGATTAATCCTGATTATTATTCAATTCATTTCAATTTCTCCTCTATTGGACATTATTTCCATATTGGAATAAGATGGACAACTATTAATTTCCCACCAATTGAATCTTTATCTGCATTGAAGGATGTTACAATGGCATCATTGACTATATATTTTTCATAGGCTTCTATACCTTGACTCGTACTTCATTCACCATAATGGGTGAGGAATAATATTCCCACCAATCCTTATCAACATTGTAACTTTTTTTGAAAATATTATTGAGTAGATTCTCAAAAATATTCATTTAATATCTCTTAATGAATACGGAGAATCTATACAGTAAGGATAATAAAATAATATTAATGGATATTTTATTATCCATATGTAATCCAGAATTCCTTAATTTACAACTGTACATAATCATTATGATTGCAAGATAACTAAGTAATTATCTTCAACATTAAACTTTAATAGTTTGGAGACAATATCATCTAACATTTTTAACTATTTATTAGTTTCATTTACTATATACATGCAATTGTGTTGTATAAATCCATGTCCTTAGGTTTCATTTTCTTCCCTGTAGAAATTGCTAATTTAAAAATACAACAAACATTTAATTCAACTTTCATGTTCCTTTTGTACCCATTCTTATCACTCTCTCTCTCCCACTATCTCACTCTCTCTCTCTAAGGTGGTTGGATCGGAATAGGTTATTTCACCACATAGAAAATATTTTATTATAGTTGTGTAATACATAAACATCTTGGAATGATCACAATGATTTCATGATTTTTCATTCAATTTTCAACAACAAATGAATGAATATTTAAGTACTATATCTTGATTACAAGACATTATGTAATTAATTAATGTAATTAATCTTCCACTAGTTAATGAAATCCCAAATTGAATCGCCATTTTATTTTAAGTATCTAATTAGATAGATATTCTAAGGAAAAATCTCTATATTTACATTAAAATAATTCAAATAGAGGCCATATATAATTATTCATAGGTTTCTAGGTTGTATTTTCTAACCAAAAATATTTAATCAATAATCATTGATTTTTTAGTGAAATACCCAATCCTAACATCCTAATCATATATTTTCTCTACACATGCCTCTAGGTAACACTATGTCTTACTAAGTCAATTAACCCAATATTATAACATGGCTAATTCAATCCAAGACATTCATTATACTCCACTTGATTTAAAAACCATGGTTAGATATATATAATTACTTCAAACAATATATTTATTCTAAGTAATGTGATGGTAATAATTTTGTAACATGATATATTGATTGAGATATTTTCATAACTTATGATTAAATATTCCTTATTTATTCATCATTTTATTTTTAAAACTATATAGGAAATTCATAATTAATTAAACATGTATGATAAAATAATTCATGAACAATGTTGTAAACGATAAATTATCTTATATGTTATGATTATTTGGGGTATCAAAGACATTGAGACGATGGATTACATGAATTTTTGATCTAATTAACTGATTAAAATCATTACCTAGAATATCTTTAAACATCATTAGTGAATAGATCACATTATATATTTTTTTCACTTTTCCTTCATGCAAGTAAGAAGAGAGCAAATCACAACAAAAAATAACATTATGTTCTATTAAAAAGGTTCTCCTATAATGTGGATGACTACATCAATAGGGAATGGTGTTTTTTATCCCAGATGCACACAACTCCTCTCTTATTATCAAGATGAATATCAACTGAGCATATATACATGGAACTATTATACATGTACTAACTAGGTTCAATGAAATAACCCACTTCTTTTTTAGGATCTGCTACAAATCATACTTCTATTTACAGAATTATGAATGTTGGCGTGAACTTCTTCAAGTGATTATCTATATAGATTTAATATTTTCAGAAAACTCCAATGGTTATGATATGTTTCAAATATTATAATCAATTTTAAGGGATTCATTGATATCTATAGGCCTTATAATATAATTATATTTTATGTTGGGTTGCATTTTAGTTTTACCAGTGTGATATTTAGAATTATTAAGGATTGACACTTCCTCATATTCTTATTCTATACTAATATATTCTTTACTATACAAATGGATCACAATCCTTCAACATAATGGTCCAATATGATAATAGTAATATCAGATATACTTATATATTCATTAACACATAGAATATATTCAGTTATAGTATCATTTGATGTTCGCAATTTCGTTCTTCTTCTCCAAAAAAACTTGAATTTAAAAACCTCATAAATACATGAAGAAATGAAGTGATATTATCAGGAAATGAAGTCTTCACACAACTTTATCATCATCATGGAGTATGGCATGGTATTATCTTCACATTGTAAATCTTACATAACTGGTAGAATTTATTTCATCTTCCATTAAATTCTCATACTTCCAGATGGTGGCTAATATCTCTTAATGATGTGGAAGCTTCATTATTACATTGAAACTCTGTTCTATAATTTCCCCTTAATCATAAGTATAAACATAGATAGATCATAGAATAATCAGTAAATATATTCATTATGGAACAACACTACATCATCTAAGTGAAGTCATCCATCTATATTCCCCTTTTGTAAATCTTATAACTGATAAATCATACATAAGTTATATAATATAAAATCTATCATAGTTTATTTAATCCCCTCTACAACATTCTTCAAATAGATAAACCATACCTAAGATAATCTAATATTTTCCCCATGGATTCTTTAGCCTTTTCTATTTTTTAAATTTGAAAGAATACGACATATCATAGGATTTGTCACGTTTTACTTAACCTGATTCCACATATTAAAAAAAATTAACTCTTTTTTATTTCATAAAATTCTTAACTTTAATATATTTTGACTCAAGATTCCAAAAAACCGCATGTAAAATATAAATTATATTATTCATCACTATAAAAACATAATCATGGTCCAAATATTATATGAAACTAATTACTTTTCCAGTGTAAACTTATATGGGCATCATAAATTAAATATTAAATTCATTATGCATCTTAGTGAGTTCATAGATTTTCCATATATCAGAGTTTGATAACTATATTTTGTATCACATATAAATTCATATTTAAATTATCCTACAAATCATGACTTCTAAATATAATGATGTATTTCTCAACACAACTCCAACACTTTAGAACACTTAAATTAACTTTGTAATACATTAAAATCAACTTCAATAATCAAATGAATAATTTTAAATCATGTGCCTAGAATAAATATTACCTTATATTATTCTAATGAAACTGTATTTCCTGAACCATTCTCTTCCCTTCCTCAAACGGCATCCATGTTTCTATATCCGATAATATATGTCTTCATAAAAATATAATATTTTTCATTTATATGTATTTCTATCTTTCACACATTACTCGTATAGATGTCATTATTATAAATATTCACAGACTAGGGGATATTTCAAGCCTGTCACCAAATACACCTTCCTTGTTATTAATTATATATAATGGAAATGAACAATTCCTATTTTTAGTAGTGGTATAATATCCAATAAAATCCAAATATCTTTTCCCTACATGAATGGATCTCCAATAATCCAATACCAATAGCTCATTGACTTTTCTTTTTCCATAGTAGTAGCTCATTTCAAATATTCAAATATTGTATCTATATTATTTAAATATAAATCTTCTAGTTTCATCTCTATTAATTGTCTTAAAAGAATTGGTTGGAACTCAATTACTTATTCTAACACCAAATTACAAGATAATATCTAAACATCTCAACCCTAGTGTGGTTTTTCAACCTTATATAAGATATTTTCCCCATCTTATCAAAAACATTCTTGGGAACAACCAACTACATGCTAGGTTTTTCATTATAAATATAGATTACTTATATTTATTTATACTCAAATATATAATAACTTCATGTATATTTCATTCCATTTTGCGTATTGAATTCCTTATTCCAGTTGAAACTTATTGAAAAAAAAATATAACAAAATGAAATGGTACAGCATGAAATGATGTTTTTTTCATTTTCATTCCTCACTATTGTTGATCAAGGTGTTTTGAAGATAATGAATATTACAATGTAGATGTATCTAGTGTTGAAGTTGGTATCTTTCCCTAGTGTTTTCCAAATATTTGGGGATCAAAATCAGAAAAAGAAGAATGATTTGAAAAAGGTATATTTTTTCATGATTGAAACTTATTAAATATTGAAAAGGAATTATATTCAAGAAGTCTAGGTTTGACAGTGTTTGGGTTTCATAAATGATGGGTTTTCATGAAGGAGTAGAAACACATGAATTCATGCTGGAAAGATGTTGTTCTAAAGACAATGAGAAGCTTCGTGAATTCATGATGAAGTAATGGTAAATGAACATTACTATGAGAAGTTTCCATAATGTGTAAAATATCAATAGATATTCACAAATAAAAGATATTAAAAATGTGTGAAGAGGTTCACAAAAATGCCGTTGGGAGATTGAGATATTTTTGAATAGAAGAATCTACAAATAGGAAGCCACCCCTTATAATAAATCTCATATCATTTTTTTGAAAAGTGTGAATCACTCTTATTTTGTGATGGTCTTACTTATAATGATATCATCACAAATCATATATAATTTTTGAGATTAAGAATCATGAATGTATTGGATATGAACAAATTTATTATAATGCATATCTAAAAAGGTTGTTTTGAAGATACTCTGAGTTTCATAAAGAATATTATTTATGTAAAGGTTTGGAGATTTGTTATGGTTTAGAACATCAGAATGTTTTATTTTTTCACAAATCCTGTGACATTTGTGAAGGTTTTTGGGTTCTCTATTTCTGTAATTTATTTAATTCATAAAGGGGTTTCGTGAAGGTTGGGATATTTGTGAACAATGTTGTGACACAAATTTTTTTACTTTAAAGTAGTTTCAAGTGCACAAAATATGGGCAATGGTTTCTAAATATCCTGATTTTCATCAGATTCAAAGACCTAAATGAAAATCTAGTATATCTACCTTCAAGTAGTTAAATTGAGTTAGACATTACCCAATTCAATGAGATAGGAGAAGACTATTGAACTCTTTTGAAGGAGGAAGTGTTCTATACCGAAAATTATTGTAAACAAAGTGTGAATTGAATATAGTGACTATATATAATCATCTATATTCAATATAAACTAATGAGGCATGGAAAATTTTGGTATGATTGGAAGTATATCATTTTATTCCCCCTAGATTAGCCCTTAGTGGTGATCCAATTGAAACTGAAGTGTTGTCTATATACATGTGGTTATTTAATAACTATATGATTCCATTTTATATTCATTTCAACTAACTAATAAAATGAGAACATGATCCGTCACTTTTAGAAGAAAAATTTAACACCCTTATTCACACATCCTCTCTTAAGGGATTTCCATGTCCTATAAGTGGTATTAAAGGAAACGTGTTATTAGTGATAATTGTTTCCACTCTTAATGTGGATAATTACTTAGAATGTTACGGGAGTTCCTTTTTTTCAATAAAAATTTATATTTGGAAGAATATAATGATATATCATTTACTATCCCTTGGTATAGATGTTATCCTTATCACAGATTTGGGGATTTTATAATAATTAATCAATTAATTTTTATTAAGTAGGAACATTATATTTTTTCATAAAATGGATAATTCTATCCATATATTATAATTTAGAAGCTATGTCGTATAGACCATATTTAAAATCATATTATTCAATGGTTAGTTTAAGCTAAGTATTTTGTGTCTTGTACACTATCGAGCATAGTATTATTTTCAATTGTTGAGGAATTGCATTAAAACCCACCACGGAACCCTAATCTCATCCAAAATAAACCATATGGTTTATGATATATCTCTATAATGGAAGTAAATTTTAGGAGTGAGAAGAATATTTGGGAAAAATAAGACAAGAGGGTTTATCTTTATTTTCCTTCTTGAAATATAAGGAAGAGACCAGAAAATTGAAGAGGGGGGCGGGAGGATCTCCTCAGCATGCACAAAAGGATTAAGAAAATAAGGAGGACGAAGTAAGGGATAAGGGATGTTAAATTAGAGGAGGGGATAAAATAATGACATTTTATTGAAATCTAGGAATCTAACATGGTTAGACTACACAGTTTATAAAACTATTCACCTTCTGTAGAGGTGACAAAGGATAAATAATCATACTCAAAAAAATTTGCTTAATTTTTTTTAAAAATAATGCATCAACCATAAAAACTACACTACTAATAACTAAATCACAATGCACTTTTTTCTTTCCATGTTTCCCATAACCATGTTCAATTCATGTTCCAACACTCTACGTGCAAGACGTCCTACTCAGTTTCCACTCGAACTCGAATAGTTTGGACTCAACTGTGCATACCCATGTAGAGTAAACTATAAAAGAACAAAATGAACTAAAAATGGATAATCCAAATTGACATGAAGGATTTTCCCCATTCAATTTCATAAAAATCAATATATATAGGAAAATTTCAATAATTTTGAAAATTAAAACCTAAAACGTCATGATAATAAAATATGCCAAAATGGTAAAAGAAAAATATAAAATATCAGTTACATGTATGTGTCACATTTAATTGAGATAAAAAAGTTTTCTATTAACAAATATCAATATGATACCAACAGATATATCAATCTAGGTTCCATTCGAATAGATTTTTAGGATAAACCAATTAATACCAATTGATTAATATATTCTTTTGATAATTACAAAAAAAAATCATGCAATTATCTTAGTACACAAATTAAATGATTTCGTAAGAACTTGATAGTTGTATTTTTTAATTATCCATGAACAAATGAAATGTATTAATTATTATGTCCTTAATAAAATATAATTGTCCATTTAAAAATTGATTTAATTCATTGAAATAAATATATATCAGGAAACTATAACATTCTCAATGAAATATTTTAAATAACTTCATAAAAATTTCAGATTTTTATTAAATAATAATTTGGGGAACTTTTCAAAATTATCCACTTTTCTACCCATTAAAATGGAACTCCAACATTGAGTTATCAGGGTCCTTTATCAAATAAGATTAATGATACCAAATGATAGACCATTATAAGATGCTGACTTAAATACTCTACTATATTGTTTTGGGTTGCGGTCTTCTTTGGAGTGTGGCGCCAAGGGGTTCCATGGTCTCCAGCTCGGCCGGCCGTAGCGGGTCGGCTCGTCTAGCAAGTGGCCCAATGATGCGGGCCACAACTCCACTACATGACACCTGCGGGTGCTGCGGTTTGCCAGCCTGGCAGACATTTGCTGGCCGGTTATTCAGCCTGAGCGGCCCACGGTTGCGGGCTGCGGTTTTCCTCTACGTAGCCGCTGCCTCTGGTCACCGCAGCCAAAAATAATCAAGAAGCAACAGAGGGTCATCGGGCCATGTTCTTTCGGCCCGCACCCTCCGTGTTATGTGATATCAAATGGAAAAATACCATCCAATGCTTTCATCAAGAATGTGGTATAATTTTATTCATTTTAAATTATACAATACCCCCTACCTCATAATCGACGTTGATCGTAGATGAGGAAATCAGTGTCGCAGATGACGGTGTCTTAGGAGACGATGTCGCGGAAGATGGTGTCGTTTTGTCAACGTCAGAGGAAGATTCCTTGTCATTGGTGACATTCCTCATATGCGGTGATTTCTCACTTGACGCAGAGGACGAAGAAAGAAGAATAAGATGATCGAGGGCCATGTGTTCTTTGTTGGAGAGGGGAAATTTCATTCGTGGGAATAAGGCCCTTTCTATTCTTCAAGGCTCCACCAACACAACAAGTGAAAAATCAAAAAATAATATCTTAGGCTATTATTTAATCCTTAACATGAATTTCAAATTAATTCTAAAATTTTATCAAATTAATTAATTAATTAAGTTGGCACAATTAAGTGGAGGGAGGTGGAGATGATCCACCATAATGAGGGAGTTCAAAAGTTAAAAGGGGTTTCAAGGAGCTAAAGAGGGAGTTGAATGGTTAGGGACTCGTGTGGGCCCCACCACACATTATCCTTTCTTGGGAGGTTATGTGGGGTGTGGGCTCCACCTCCAACTCCTTTTTGGATGAAATAACCACCTCTTAACAATAATTATGTAACACATATGTTTTATTTGATTTAAAAAGAATACAATAAAATTAACTCCAACTCTCGACCAAACGCAACTGCGGTAAAGATCCCCTTAGGTGAATATCGGTGCTACAAGTTCATTGGTGTCCTCAGATTTCAATTCTGAGAACCAGTTCAAATTATAGAAAAACTCGCACGTATGTTTATAGAAAGTACCCAAACAAAACTTCAGAAATTGATTCTTGGCACACCGGGCCTCGGAATCAGGCATCGTCAAAAACTACGGACTCCTAAAATTCCAATAAATTTAAGAAAAAAATTTCCTTAAAATTTATGTGTCTTTACATTACCCCCAAATCATGGATTTACATCCCCGTAAAGATATAGCAGACACTAGAGAAACAAACGGGGGTACTGAGCACACATCTGAGCCTCCCTCTCCCATGTGCTCTTCTGGAGGTTCACGTGCTTCCAAAGAATTCTCCCTAGAAAAATCAACCATCTTTATAGGACCCACTCCTATCGATCCTCAGTCTCCACTAGGACCTCCGTGAATGTTTCCCCGTCATCAATGTCCAACTCCCTGTGGTCGATGATTTGGGACGGGTCGTGCAGGTATCTACTCAGTTAAGATACGTGGAAGACGTCGTGCACCTGATGCAACTGAGGTGGAAGGGCCAGGTGGTAAGCCACCTCACCTACTCTGTTGAGGACCTGGAAATTTCCGATGAATCGAGGAGACAACTTTCCACCTCGGCCAAATCTCTGTAGAGCTCATCGAGGTGAGACCTGTAGGAAGACGTGGTCGCTATCCTTGAACTCCA
This sequence comes from Viscum album, assembly GCA_963277665.1. Classification (NCBI taxonomy): domain Eukaryota; kingdom Viridiplantae; phylum Streptophyta; class Magnoliopsida; order Santalales; family Viscaceae; genus Viscum; species Viscum album. The sequence goes on from OY728162.1 coordinate 566,349,882, forward strand.
GTGGTGTCTGTCTCCTATCAGCATAGGACTTCTATCTGCTCTGTGCAGTCTTCATCCACTCTTGGATGATTTGAACCTTCTCTGTCATAGCCTGAACCATCTCTGTTCCTACAAGTGCTGACTCCCCTGGGTCAGTCCAGCATAGAGGCGATCTACAAGGTCCGTCGTATAGTGCCTCGTAAGGGGTCATCCCGATGGTGGTGTTGTAACTGTTGTTGTACGCAAACTCCTCAAAGGGTAAGTGATCCTCCCAGTTGCGACCAAAGTCGAGGACACAGGCATGGAGCATGTCCACAAGAGTCTAAATGGTCCTCTCAGTCTGACCATCCATCCGTGGATGGAAGGCGGTGCTCAAGCAAAGCTGCATCCCAAAATCCTCATGTATGCCCTTCTATAGATGGGAAGTGAAATGACCATCTCGATCGGAGATGATATACGATGTCCCACCATGAAGTCATATGATATCTTGAATTTAGAGGTGTCATAATATCTCTACTGAGCCCTGCTCTCTTATCAATAAGAAGTGGGCTGACTTAGTGTGTCAGTCAACAATCACCCAGATAGTGTTGTACCCTATGGATGTACGTGGAAGTCCCGTCACAAATTCCATGGATATCTTGTCCCACTTCCACTCTGGAACCTCTAATGGCTGAACTAATCTCACTGGAACCTGGTGCTCTGCCTTCACTTTCTGAAAAGTGAGGCTGCGAGAGACAAACTTTACTACTGCTTTCCTCATACCCGTCGACCAGTGTTGTCGTCTGAGGTCCTGATACATCTTCTCCACTACTGGATGTACTGCTAGAGGGGAAGTGTGAAACTACCTCATTACTTCCTCCTATAATGCATCTAGTACCATGGTACATCCTCTAAAGAGGATTATGTGCTTCCAACAATCAGAAAACCCATCTGGTGCCTACCTTGAGGATATCTGATCACGTCGCGTATCACAGTCAATGTCAACATGTTGTTCCTCTCTGAATCGCTGATGGAGTGGAGGAGTGACTGTGAGATACTGAAGAAAGGATGGTCCATCTATCTCCACAAAGGATATCTACAACGCGGCAAGCTGCTCTGTCGCCTCCCCGAGAAGTTGAATGCCTGATATCCTGCTGAGAGCATTTGCTACAACGTTCCCCTTTTCAAGAGTATATACTATCTCAAAGTCATAGTCCTGGAGGAACTCAAGCCATTGTTGATGTCTAATTTTTAGGTCCTTCTGTGAGAAGATATACATGAGACACTGGTGTTCCGAGTAGACTATAAAACCCTCGCCCATAAGATAGTGTTGCCACATCTTCAATGAGAATACCCCTACTTCAAACTCCAAGTCAAGGGTAGAATAGTTCTACTCATGTTGTCTCAACTTCTGTGAACCATACGTGATCACTGCTTGCTCCTGAAACAATACACACTCATGTCAGGTCCCTGATTCTTCACAGTAAACTAAGTACCCTACACCCTACTCTGGTAGCCTCAAGATGGATGCACTGTTCAATCTATGCCTCACCTCCTGAAAGATCTGCTGGGATCTCTATTACCTCACGAAGGGTTTCCAATTCTTTGTCAATACTGAAAGTGGTGCTGAAACTCTGGAGAAGTCTGGCACAAATCTTCAATAGTACCTAGCCAGACCTGGAACACTCTGAACCTCTGTCACACACCTGGGTGGCTCCCAAGGAAGTAGTGCATCGATCATCGCTTGATATGCTGCTACCCCAGCCTCCAAGATAACATGTCCCAAGAAGTGAACCTCTCGAATCTAGAACTATCACTTAGAGAGATTACTATAAAGCTGGTTCTCTCTAAGTGTGTCCAGTACTACCCGAAAATGGTAGGCGTGCTCCTCCTCATTAGTCGTGTAAATCAGTATGTCATCGATGAAGAATACAACAAATCGATCAAGGTAAGGCTGAAAGGTCATATTAATGAAAATCATGAACACTACTGGAGCATCGGTTACACCAAAGGGCATAACCAAGAACTCATAGTGTCCATACCGACACTTGAAGTCCATCTTCTACACCTCCTCTTCTTGAAATCTGAGCTATTGATAGCCTGACTTGAGGTGTATCTTCATGAACCATCTTGCTCCCTTGAGCTGATCAAAGAAGTCATCAATCCTCAGGAGTGGATACTTGTTCTTCACGGTCACCTGATTCCATCGACGGTAGTCGAAACACTGTCATAAGCCCCTATCCGCCTTCTTGGCAAACAAAACCAGGGATCCCCAGGGTGAAAACTGGGTCAGATAAATCCCTTCAACTTTAAGTCCTCCAGCTGTACCCATAGCTCATGAAGCTCGGCGGGAGCCATTCGATATGCTAGAGTTCATATTGGTGTTTTCCTAGGTTACAGGTCAATGTAGAAGTCTAACCATCTATGAGGAGGTATTCTTGGAAAATATTCACGAAAAACATCCACGTACTGATCCACCACAACATCAAAACTCGAACTTCGCACATCAACTGCTCTACGGATGAGACTAGCCAACTGATGTGAGATCGGTTTCCCCCTCCTCTACATAAGTCCATCCTGTGCTACTATGGCTCCCTTCTCACTGGTGAAGTTAAACCTAATCCCATCCGTGCGGATACATTGCACCTTGCACCTAATACAGACGATCTGAGTGTCGACTGTAGTTAACCGGTCCATACCCAAGATAACATTGTAAGGCCACGATGCTGCTACAAGAAGATCATAGAAGAAGCTCTCGCCTCCTAGAGTAAGCTCACAGTGCGTGCACCAGTGTGTAATCTTCGAGTTTTCTCCCATAGGAGTCTCTAGCCGTAAGGATTGAGCCAACGACTCCATTGGAATCTCCAAGCTCCAAACAAGTGTAGCAGAAATAAAAGAATAACTCTTACCTCTATCTATAAGTACTACAGTAAGGGTGGAGTAGATGTAGATAGTACCTCGACTCATCTCAGGTGTGTCGTGGTGATAGGACTCCACTACCTAGATTTGAGCCCGGCTCTGTCCACCAACTCTCTATGGACGGGTTGGACCTCTTAGTGGTGGTGGTGGTGGTAGTGCCTCAAAACATCTTCCACCTCCCGGTTCTTGGCCAGCTCTACTTCTACATCTGCCTACTCCCGGTGGACCACCATGGTCGAACCTCTACCTCTACATGGGAGGTCCCTCTACTGTCTGATGCTCATCTGCATGGTGGGTCAGGCAGTCACGAACCATGTGGCCCTGCCCGCCGCATGCGTAGCACTGCCTGCTCCTCGAATAGTTGACTCTATCTCGTGTGCCTCGCGCAACCGAACCCATATCCCTGGGTCGTCCACCTGATGGTCTGGTCCTCTTGGACCTCTGGGTCAACTATCTACTACCAGCTACAGATGAATCTGCTACATGTCGTCCTATGGTGGGTCTCACCGATAGTGACTGCTCAGCGAGAAAAATCTCTACTAGAATGGCCCGCTCTAGCACCCCCGCCTGAGTCAGGATGATGAGGGGAATCATCGAAGCCCTAATCTCATTCCTGAATCCCTGATCAATGTTCAGGCCCTGAAGAACGGGTCTTATACCATATCCTTGGAGTAGCGTGATAGGTTGGTGATCCTCACTGAGTACTGAGCTACTGTCATTCTCCCCTGCTGCAGATGTAGTAACTCCTGAATCCGCACCGCATGTAGGGTGGCTAGAAAAAACACTGAACAGAAGAGAATCTTGAAGTCTTTCTAGAATAATGATTCATCATCATGCACCTGGATCATCAGGCTCCACCATCTACCTACTGCTACGTGTAGGAGACTTGCGGCCAGGATCACCATAAGGTCGGCTGGTGTCTCTACCAATCTGAAAACTCTCACAATAGCCACCAGCCAATCCTCAGCTGCTTGTGGGTCCATCTCTCCCTGGAACCTAGGTGGCCTCTATTGCTGGAAATCATGCAATGCACTCTAGCGTCGTTCACTCTCTGCTTCTAGGGCTGGTGGTATCAGTGGCCCAGCGGGTAGTGGTACCGTTGGTTCCTCTACTATGATGCGGCCCTGCACCAAGGCCTCGTCACTCGGTGGGCTTGCATCTCATACGTAACATCGAACCCTAGTTGGATGCCTTCATGGGTCTATCCTGAAAAGAAATAGGGGCACCACAGTTTAAATATAATACCTGGTGAGCTGACACTAAGTAATCACAACGAATCTTTTTTTGAAGGAAACACAAACGCAATCAGTGTTTTCATGCACTGAGTTGGGAATCACAGGTCAGGGTCCTGGTGTATGGATACATCAGCTACCGCACCAACACTAGACTCCCTAGACTAAAAACCATACTCAATACTCTTAACAGTATTTCTTCATAGAATAGAATGATCATATTCTTGAGTTCTGCGGTAGAACCGACTCCTCTGATACCAATTTGTCACGACCCATCCTCGGGGCCCGTGTCGTGACTACCCCAAGCCCGCTTTCCATAGGCCAAGGGATGAAGTCTAGCAAAAAAGGCGTAAATCCCAAAACTAGGAATGCATTTCCTTTATAAAAGTAACACACACACACAAATAGAGTAATCTAGAAGTAAAGCACTAAGTGAAACTGAATACAACAGAATGTTCAAAAAAGAAAGGGGCCAAAAATTCAAGACCAATAGTAAAGTACAACTGCAGAAAAGTAAACAAAAACTACTGATTCGTCCTCTAGAAATCCCACATGAAGGGTGGGTACAGATGTCCTCCATAGCACCTCAGGTTCGTCTGTTTGCTCCGTGTGCGTCTCACCAAGTGGTCCACCTTTGGTTACCGTCCAGCTCTACAAGTCTCTACCTCGATCAGTGCTGCCCATCGTCTGAAACCAACACAACAAAGTGCGGGCATAGCCCGTGCAGGGGTGAGTATAATGATACTCATTAGGAACCCTGATACCCCCGAATGTCTCCCAAAATCCACAAAAGATAAACCAAATAAGAATGATACAACCATGAAGTATCAACCAACCCTACATAGGTATATGAACATACGAATACCTAAGTTATCAATCTCATTTCGGCTCCAACTCTCGAGCCCAAGCACAACCCAGTCCACAATGGATGTAATGTCAGTCACTTCGATGATAATGATTGAAAGTAAAGACTCATCTCACATAGGTATACAACTCTTGTATAGCGATAGAGATGATCAGATGTCATCACTGATTCATCTAAACTGTCAAACCCACGGAGGATTCCAGTACAGTAGTCGTTGCTACCGATCCCACGGAGGATCCAAGTATAGTAGTCATCGTTGCCGAACCAACGGAGGATCGTAGTTAAGTATTCATCGTTGCTGAACCCACGGAGGATCCTAGTATAGTAGTCATCACTATCAAACCCATGGAGGATTATAGTACAGTATTCATTACTGATGAACCCATGGAGGATCCCAATATAATAGATGTCGCTTCCGAACCCACAGAGGATCCCAGTACAGTAGTCGTCGCAGAAGCAGCATGCTCTAGGGCTCCCGTACATAGCATGCTCTATTTCGGAAGGGTCCGCTCCTCGAGAAAAATGGTCGATTCATCAACTATCAAAAATTCTAGTGTTTATGTATCCCAAAGGTCCATCTCATCATAAGGAACCCAACGCGACAGATGGCGCGTCAATCGAACACCTGGTCTAAGAGTTATTAGCATTTTCATTCTAGGGGCACGGTTGAATTACGCTCATTCCAAACCCGGCCATTTTCCCAAGTTCTCCAAAACTCACATAGAGTATTGAAAAAGGACCATTCTTTCGTGAGGATCCTAGTGCCACAGATGGCGTGTCAATCGGGCGCGCGGTCTAGATGATATTCACGTTTAAGCGAAACGGGCCCAGCCCGTCAACCCGAATGGGATGGCGGGTCAGCCCGAAACGATTTGGTAGGTCCGACCCGGCTGGGGGTTATCCCGGCCATGTGGAGCACAGCCCACTCAGGGAACTAACCCGGTGGGTCCGACCCATTTGGGGGGTCGGCCCGGCCCGGTGGGGCGTGGCCCACCCACGGTTGCGGGCCGGTTCGGTTCGCCCGGCGGTGCCGAGCGGAGTCGCCCCTCCTTGTTGCCCTGTCGGCCAAAGCCCGATGGTTTTGTCCGGTGCGAGTGGTCAGCAGTTTCGGTCTGTGGTTCCTCTACATACAGCTCCATGGGGGTGCTGCGTTTCCTTTAGCCCGGCTGTAAGGCGGCAGGACGGTTCGCTGGCTGAGCGGCCTGTGTTGAGGGCCTTGGTCTTCTCCACAGCGTGGTGCCAAGGGACGCAGTGGTGTCCTGCCCGACCGGCCATAGCCGGCTGGCTCATCCAGAAAATGGCCCGTGGATGCGGGCTACACCTCCTCCTCCCGGCACCTACGGGTGCCACGGTTTTCCACTACGGAGCTGGTGCGTGGCCACCGCCTCCAGACACCGCCGCCTCCGGTCACCGCCACCTCTGGTCGCCGCCGCAAAAAATAATCAAGAATCAATAGAGGGTGGTCAGACGAAGTTCGTTTGGACCACGCCCTCCGCGTTAGGCGATATCAAATGGACAAAGAAAATCTAAATCTTTCATCACGAATGATCTATAATTTTATTCATTTAAAATTATATAAAACCCCCTACCTCATAATCAGCATTGATCGTAGACAAGAACATCGGCATCACGGATGAGGGTGTCGTGGGAGACGATGTCTTAGAAGATTGTGTCATTCTGTCAACATTGGAGAAAGAGTCATTGTCTTGGGGATGTTCCCCATGGGTGATGTCTTCTCCCTTGATGCAGAGGAAGAAGAAAGAAGTAGAAGAACATTGAGGGCCTTGTGTTCTTCATTGGAGATGGGAAATGTTCTTCGGGGGAAGAAGGCCCTCTCTATTCTCCAAGGCTCCACCAAAACAACAAGTTCCAACCCAAAAATAATAGCTTAGGATATTATTTTATCCTAATCATGAATTTAAAATTAATTCAAAAGGTTGATCCAATTAATTAATTAATAAATTTGGCATAATTAAGGAAAGAGAGGTGGAGAGGCTCCACCATAATGTGGGAGTTCAAAAGTAAAAATGGGTTTCAAGGAGTTAAAGGGGGATTTGAAGGGTTAGGGGATCATGTGGGCCCCACCACACATTATTCTCTCATGGGAGGTTATGTGGGGTGTGGGACACCGCTCCAACTCCTCTTTGGATGAAATAACCACCTCTTAACAAAAATTATGTGACACATAATTTTTTATTTGATTTAAAATGAATCCCCAAAAATTAACTCCCACTCTGAACCAAACACAACTATAGTAAAGGTCCCCTTAGGTGAATACTAGCGCTGCAAGTTCATCAGTGTCCTCAGATTTCAATTCCTATTGCTGGTTCAATAGATAGAAAAACCCACACGTACGTTTGCTGAATGTACCTGAACAAAACTCCAGAAATTGATTCCGGGGACAACGGGCCTCGGAATCAGGTGACGTCAGAAACTTTCTGGGTCTTTACATAAATATTTAACTTTTCACATCATGGTGGTTGCTTCTCGCACAATCCATGAAAGACAGTTTAGTTTTTCATGAAATAAATTTAGGAAAGAGGTTTATTTACTATGAAAAAAGAATAATTAAAAGGAATTGGGTTAATAAATAAGTATAATGGTAATAATGTTAGTTGGAACCCTAATTTTGGGAGTGGACTGAAAGGGGTGATGAGAGGACCCTTTTATAAATAGCATGAATATCATTCTTGTAAATATTTCAAATTAATAATAATAGAGAGAATGTTTCACATGTAAATAAGAATAAAAAATAGATAATAGTGGATCAGGGTATGATATAAGGTATATAATACCTCAAACATTATATTGAAAACATGTTAGAATCAATTTTCACAATCCATTACTAATATAAATTTCATTTTAACAATTTTTTGTTTTTTTATGGTTACAAAATTATTCCTAAGTTATTTACCTTTAATACATAAAACTAAAATTGACCTTATTAAATATTTTTGAAATAATTAATCCAATATGAACTTTGATTTATTATAAAAAAATTTATGTTAAATATAACTTAATTTTAACATTATCTCATATATCTCCTAAGACACCATTTTTAGAAAATGTATATTTTTATGTTTAAAATTTCGGTGTAGGTTAAAATTACAAATTTATTTTCATTTTATGATATAAATTGAATTATTATAAAAATAAATAAAATTTACCTAAATTTAAAATCAATTGAAAACAAAATATTACCATAATCATATTTAATAAATAGAAAATAGAAACATTGTTTCTTTTGTTAGAATGTATTACATAAGTTAATAAATGTTTAATCATATGTTTTCTAAATTATTGATGGTGTTTGTTAATGTAAAGTTTCACTCATTAAATTTGTCACTTTTTATGAAACAAATTATCTGATTTAATGTTATACTAAATTCTTGACATTATCATAGAAGAAAAAATTTTAGAATGAACTATATATTCAACTATTAATTTAAATAAATATTTCAAGTAAATCTAAAAAATAAACTTAAGATAATATTGATATGTGAAATTCAAAAATAAATTTCATTTTATCATATTAAAATTCTAAAATTATAAATTTATCATTTAAATGGAATAAAAAATATAAAAGAAAATATTTTTTATTTATAATTTACTGTTTAAATGATTATGTGTTATTATTACTATTTTTTATGAATATTTAATTTTTTTCAAGTTATATACTATATTTTTTCATTTTAATATTTCAATGTATAATATATAGAGTATCACTTTTGTTAAATGTTTCATGTGAAAAAATTTATTCCTATATTTTTTATTTAAGGGAAAATTTATTCTGAAATCATGGTGTGTTACATTGAATCTCATTTTTAGTGCATAAAAACCCATGAACATCTTATTCTATTAAAAATATGACTTCATCAGAATCATATCATATGAAAAACACTATTATATTCCCCATTATATTATGAGATTCCTTCTTATCATAATATCATTCAAGAAATATATTACCAATAGATATAACAGAATTAAATCTATACGGATTACCATCATTTAGTATAGATTTATTTTTCAATTCTTTATTTAATATGGCCTTTACAATTTTATAATCTATTTCCTATTCCTAATATTTAAATTCTTTTATTATATATAATTTTAATCAGTAATAAATGTATCATGTTTGATTTTGTAATTCATTTTGATTTTATAATGAGAGTACCAAAATATTTAAATTCTATAAATTGGGAGATTGTAGAGAATACAATTAGATGTATAACTTCATGCTCTGATACCAATATATAAGATCAGTGGGGTAATTTCTAGAACTTGTAGGTTTGACGAATAAATTTTAGTAACTTATTAATCAATTAAAATTTTACCCTTCTTTTCATAGTGAATTATTCAAAGTATGGATTTGAGTATCATTTCATTCAATTTGTTTCCAAGAAATTATGAAGATATGAAATAATAAAAAAGAACACATAGACTTTTAACAAGGATAACACCCAATATTGATGAATATATCTATAGTTTTAAAAGGTTTTTATTCCACACACACATATATCCAATCTTATTATCATGATAAAGCTCATGTGAGGCTATATTGTTGGTCCCATAATACAATCACCAGACAAATAAAATTCAGGAGCCAAATTTTTATTTATGCTCTAGAACCAACCATGAAATTATATATAGAATAAGAGTTATTTTTTTAACCAATTGAAGTTATCAACTCTATAGACATATTTTTTTAATATATATCGTTGGTTCAGATCACTTTCCAGTAATAGCAGCAATCATATTGGATCCCTTGATATATTAAAACCATATTAAACAATAATATTGGAAGTTGGGATGCTATGTACTTCAATATATAATATATTTTGGAGTAGTAAGTATAAACACTTTTCTATTCTTCTTAATCTTCTCTTTCTTCAATGCACCAAGATGTTCTTTACTAAAGAGTTGGATAACACTCGTTCGACACAAAGGATTTATATGCTGATAGTAGGTTCTAGTTTACTTCTATATTCATTGACACACAAAATATATTTAGTAATAACAGCATTAAATGTTATTATATATTTTTTCCCCACTCTATATTGACTATCTATGTGAAAATTATCTAGATAATATTTAAAAATTATTTATTTAAAATCCCCTTCTAACAAATCATTATTACTCTTTAACTTTTTTCAACTATTTTCATACATCAATTTCATTTGAAACTAATCAAAGATATTAACCTTTCATGTCACATAAATTCTTGGTTTATAACTCATCAAAATAATATGATATTATTCATTTCCTTCTCTCTCATTCAAAACTCCACAATTAATTTCATGCATTAATAAACTTAAAAAATTCCTGAATACTTATAGAGGTACTATTATAGCATGAAATATTTCAACAAAATCCTCTTCATCGGGTATTGGGACATGGTATTATCTTCTTGATATGAATCTTTCTTAAACTCCATAATTTAATTTATCTTAAATTTTTTATCTAAAATTATAGTGATACGACTCGTCGCTTCAAAATGTGAAACCTTCAACAGAACATTGAAACACCCTTTTATAGTTTTCTATAAACATTAGGTAAAACCATGGATCAATCACCAAAGCATCATGATATTAATGCATTAAGGTAGTGAACAACAGTGTTTGAATTAATTTCTTCTTCTATATTATCCTACTTGAATATTTATAACTAATAAATCACATGTCATATATATAATATCTTATGCATCATAGTGTAATTGTTTTCATTTTCCCCATTCATATAACAGATAACCCTTATATAAGATATTTTTACCATTATGTTCTTCATTAAATCACTAGATTTTTCTATTTTATCATCTTATAGGAATATTTGGTATCATATGGAATGTCAAATATTCCTCAAATTGATGAATCATAAGTAAAAAAATCACTTTTACACATTGCATGAAATTAATATCTTTTCCATATTCCTTATCGAGCTTCAAAAAACCACATTTAATATATAAAATATATTATGCATCATCATAAATACTTACGCATGCTCATTATATCTTACTAACTCATTAATTTTCTACATTTAACTTTTCTTGTATGCTATATATGATATTAAATATATTTCACATCTCAGTGACTACTTAACTTTTTAAAATTTTATATTTTGAGAAATGTATTATATTATATATATATAGATATATTTCAGGTAGCTTTCAACCCAAAACATCCATTCATAGATCTATAATTTCCAATTCAACTCAAATTCCTTTAGACACTTCAAATCACTTTGTAAAACCTACAAATAATCTTCATAACCATTGGGATAATTAAAACTCTTATTCTATAGGTTAATATATATTTAGATTATTTCAATGATTCATAACATCATCAACCTACGCCATTCCTTCCTCAATAATCATCCAAGTATCTATTTCCCTTAATATTAGTACTCACCTTAATATAAATACTTAAGATATATATGCACATCTATCTTTCACAGTTTTTTCATAGGGGTATCACACATAGTATTATTCATTATCCAAAATACTCATCATGCTTTTGACATACTAAACCATCCTTATTAATATTTATAAAAAAGGGACATATATGATTCCTTCATGTGGTAGTGGTAAAAAATGAAATAATTTTCCAAACAAATTTTCAATTTATTAATAGAACTTAATTAATTCAATGTCATCAAATCAATTTATTCTCAATTGTTATAGTATTAGCTCTTTTCCATGTTTCTCAAATCTAATCAAACTGATTATAACATGAGCCTCTTATCCCTTTCTCCAATATATTTTAAAATAGAAATGTTAGTTACTCTATTACCTCTTCCAACACCAGACATCATGATAATATCCAAAAAACTAATCCATGGTGCATGTAGAACCCTAGAATGGGAACCTCAACTATTATTATTAACAATATGTTTAGTAACTTCCTACTAAATTCAATGATATTTTTCATTAATATATCTTACATACAGTCCCTTTTAATCTAGAACATATTGATATAATTTATAAATCATTATTTCATGCATATCACATTCCATCATGGTTATCAAGACTTATTAAAAATAATACAACACAACACAAATAATGACCTTGTCTTAACATAAATGCATAACACATCATTTTAGATGAATATTTAGTACACTGAAAAAATAAATGCATGAGAATCATAATAGTTTAGTGTATATGGAAACCTGGAAACAAAATATTTTACCTTTGAGAAATATCTTTTACATCTCCCATGAAGATATATACCTTTTATACGTCTACCTAAAACAATTATTCAAAATATTGATAAAAGAACAATAATAATGTGGTGATCATAGATGATTATTAAGTGTAAATAAAGAAAATGTGTATGCATAACATGAACAAATACTGTATGGAACTTGAGAATAACATTTTAAGATCATACCCTAAATATTAGAGATCATAATAATGATTGGTAGTTTATAAGACATATATCATAAGAAAATTAATAACATAAGTCTTGAAAGCATAACATATGAATAAGACATGTAATTTTTGGAATGCACATTTTTTTATAATGTTTCGAACATGTATAAGTTGAAATTGGTTCACTTATTAAGTTAAGGACATGAGATCAAGACCCAACATCAACTAGTGGACTTGTAAATAGGTCCATGCATAAAAATGTGAGTTTGTAAACAAGTTCACACATAAACATATCAACAAGAAATTATAGTCATGAATAATATTGTGAACATTTAATTATGTCCATTCATAAAATTTTCAATATATAATCATGTTAAAACATAAACATATGGACACAAAACTTGATCCATGCAATAAATTGTGAATATATAATTAGGTTCAGGAATATCATAATGAAGGTGTAATCAGGTTCGTGTATAAAATTATGGAAATGAATAAGTCTATGCATAACATTGTGAACATGTAATAAGGTTCACTCATAATCTTTTCACATGTAATCAGGTTCACGCATTTAATTGTGGTCATGAAACTATGTCCATGCATAATATTTTGAATGTGTCATCAGGTTAACGCATAACTATTATACTCATGAGTTATCCATCATTACTCAATGAATTTGTGGGAGATATATGTATGAAATATCTCATAATAAAATACTTCACATATTTTCCATAAGATAATAAAAACATTCATCATATGATGACCCATAAAAAACATTGGTTTTGTAAACAAAAAAACATAATCCCTGAAATAAAGTGGGTATCGTTAACATTTCATCACATCCAAACCTATTGAAAAGAGATATATTGAATAATAATTTAATAAAATCATAACCCATGAAAAGAAGTGAGTTTCAAAATCATATAACATATATAAGAGAAATATATTTCATAAAAATATAACCCATGAAAGAGAAATGGGTTTCACAAAAACCATTACATTATGTATAACCCAATCATAGAAATGATATGAATGGATGATTTAGATAACATAATATAAGGGAATGAGTGGAATCTAAAGATTTAATCTCAGATGGAAAATAATTTTGAAATTTCTTTCAAAAACATTCCATGACGAAAACATTTTTTGAAGGAACATAGATTTCTGACTAAAGAGAGGGAAATTTAAAGCTTTCTTAAAAACACTTTATTAACTATATCATATACGAAAGAGATGAAATATGGTACCAATACAATATTATATAATGAATAAAAATCGTACTATAAAATTCATGAATTTTTTTTCGATGGATCATAATATTCAATCCAAGGAAGCATAAACATAAATAATCTCCAAAAGCGATGAGATTTTATCAATAAAATCTTATAACATTGTAACCTTTGATCATAACCTAAATGTAATAAATGAAATTAAATTAAGTATGAACTATCATGAAAATATTTATATCCAACATATAACATTTAAAACATAATTATATACACATTTATGAAATAGTTTAGGTGCATAATGAAACATGAGTCTCAAAGAAGGAAAGTTGAGACCAAACTATTTTATTGATTTTGTAACTTTTGAATCATAAACCCCATAATATGTGGATCATAATATTTATATGTGAATACCCATAAATTTAAATATAATATAAATATCATACAACCATGGTATGTGCATACACCACATAAAAAGAAAGAGTGGTGAACATAAAATATATCTCACGGAAATTAAATGTGAGATGAAATCCCCTAACCTTGTTTCTTGACCGTCATCATACCCATTAAAAACACCTATATAAAAGATATAAATTTATTAAAAACCCTTTTAAGAACCATATGATTATATATAATATCATAACTGGTTTTCTTATGACCTTATTGTACCCACTTGTTAACAATCCTATGTTAAGGATTCACTTCGGGTAATAATCACCATATTCATTTCATGTGCCTTAATTTGTTATATCGTTAGTCCTTATAGTTATATAATGATTTAAAGAATGTAAAAATTATATAAATATCATTTATATACATTATATTTGTATAATAATAATAAATATAATATATATGTGTGGAACGAAATACATCGTTCATGGAGACGGAAGGCCATATGTACACATGAAATCTATTTCTATTTATTTATCGTGTTGAAAGGGAAAAAAGTTAATTGAATATATGTATATATATATATTTAAATATAAATAATTATTAAACTAGATTGATTTTATCATATATATATCATATATATTCACTGAACTCATACTTAATACATCCATGTAGTGCGTGAACGAATCACCTATCTTTGAGGGGTGGTAGTCATCACTTCCTCAAACGAAATTATCAAATTTACCCAAAATGGAGAGTAAAAATGTATATTTTGTAAAAGTTTAAGTAGTATAACTTCATAATAAATATAATATATAAAATATATAATAATATTTTCCATTATAATGTACACCCTGATAGGATGAAATGGAAAAAATGAACCATCGTCATTTAGGGAGGTAGTAGTTCGTTGTACACAGAAAAATTATGTTTTTTATCCACTATATGGATATTTGTGTAAGTTCCTACAGAAAAATAATCATAAAAACATATTATATACTGTTTTTTCTAAAATAATGTAATAAATAAAGTTGTGGTGGGTGTTTAATGAAAATAATAAAAAGGACTTGTGCTAAGAGATTACATATTAATCGGGTAACTCATTTTGGTTTGGGTCAAAAGACCTCGTTGTTTGTCCTTCTACCTGAGGGAAGGATTATAATAGAAAGGTAGGGATTTTGGGTAGTTTATTGTAAATATATTTTCCAAACCTAAAAGTTTTTATAGGTTTGAAGAATTCTAAGAGTTGTTGGCCTTTTATTATGAAGGAAAAGACACAAATGAAAATTTTTAAAACAAGGTTGGTGTACACATGTTATTACCTAAAAAGTCCTAAAACCCAAAACAAACAATAATGAAAGATTTATAAATGAATAATGGGCCTGAAATTGTTTTGGGATGATTGTATAGGACATTCGGTCCCCCTAATATTGAGATTTAGTCATAATTAAGATTAATTTCACCTTAATAATTATGATTAATTTTAATATTTTTTACTAGTATTTTTATTAAAAAAATTATCTTGTTATAATATAAATATTTTACTGATTAAAATGTTGTTTGTTTTAAATTAAATTCATAGAATAAAAAAATATAAGATTAATGCTAAACCCACAGACGGGAGAAATAACTTGTTTTAAAGTAGAAAAATTTTCCAATGTTTGTTTTGTTTTTATATTCAATTTCAAATTGAAATTAATTATAATTACCTAAATGGTATTAATAGATGTATAATTTTTCAAATATGAACATTAAAAAAATTTATATTATAATTTAACATTATTTCAATAAAAAGGAATTTGTTAACTAAAACACAGAATTTTCACTATTTATCATAAAATTGGTGTTTATCAGAAAAATCCCAAACCTTCACCCTAACGTAATATTTTCATTATAAATTCATAAATTGATTTTATTTTATCAAATAAAATTTTTAAATGTGTATAATTTTTTAATTATTAAAATTGGTTCATTCAATAAATGGTGTTTTAAAACATAAAAGGGTTTTACCAAAAAATCAAATCTTTCATTATCAATAAGTATTTTTCTATGTTAAAAAATTATAAATAATTTTTGTAAACTAGTTATTAATATTCATATAATTATGTTTAACATCTATGCTATAGTTATATCATTTAATAAAATTAACAATAAAATGATGTCTGGTAGGAACATTGATGTTGCGTGCAACGTAAACCAAGTCGGTGTTGCGTGCAGCATAAGCCATGTCAGTATTGCATGTATCCCAATACAAGTATGTATTGCTAATAGTAAAAGACAAGTCGGTATTGTGTGTATTATAATAAAATTCGGTATTTCATGTCAATGGAATATTTTACTTAATGTTTTAATATATATATATATATATGATGAATTATTTTTAATTTCATGTTATATGAAAAATATTGAAAATATAAATTAATTATGAATATATATATATATATATATATATAAATCTCAGGGTGTTACATTATACCCAACATAAAATTAATTTCGACCACAAAATTAATTTGGGTTATAAATGGTTTAGTACTTGAAAGTTTCCTTCAAAGAAACCCACATGTTAAAAATGAATAATAAAAAATTCATTAAATGGTAAATATGGGACCATAAAGGTGAACCAAAGTAACACAAAACTAGGTTTCCACATAGGATAACATGTATTTAGAGTGAAAACATGGAAATGGAATAGAAATATAACCATTAGGTTCTGATGGATAGTAATATTTAACAATGTCAAAAGAAAGTTAACAATCTGAAAGCCATAAATATGGGATGAAATAGGGGATAATCTGATTCATTAGAAATGGAAGTACTAGTATAACATTTTTTTTCCTGATACTTTTCCCACAGTTAAATAATTTTCATGAAAGGATATAATTTCATTATTTCAGGACAACCTCACCTTTTGTGGTTCCTTGATCCACTTCACCTATATCTCCAAAAAGGTTGGTTAATTTTTCATTCCTGGAGAACCAATAGATCATGAGATCCATGATATCCCTTCCCATTTGTCATATTTTATAACCAAAACCACATTTTAATAATATGTTATCTAGTATTCATAAATCATCATGTGGTATGATAAACATTATTCTTACAAACATAATCCATGGTTTATATTAATATTACTTTAAATGGTTTACCTTATAACCCTTATGAAATATTAAATTCAAAAATTTTTGAAAGAGAGCCATGAAATACACTTATAATTGATCCCACATATATCACAAAATATATCTTGGATTATAGATTCCAAACTTATTAATACCCTCTTGATAAATTACCATAAATCCTTTTGAAAATATTACATGCTTCTTATTCCAATGATTACTGGATATATTCTTTAAATCTAAGAAGTTGTAAACTTTATCCTTGATGACATAAAACGCTTTTTAAATAATTGGTTCCACGGTAATCTATACCTTGTAATTTACTTATTTATATCCATCATATCATTATCCAAATATCATTATATCAATTCCAAAAATTAATTAATGGTTTCCTTGCCTAAATCAAAATATTGGGTTTCAATTTTTTTATATCCATTAAACATATACTTTTCAATCCTTAATGAAAACATATATATATAATAATTATATATTTCGTGACTAATATAACATAATATTTGAATTCCAAAACATAATTACTTCATTCTTCCATCTTCTATTCTTATACCATTACTTATTCTTTATCAACATATTCCTTAATACTTCATTCCGAGAATATGAAATATAAATCATGTCTTAAGGTTTCTAAACCTAAATATAACCATTCTTCTTATTATTAATTTAATCAATACTTAGAAGAACTTCACATACCAATCAAAAATTGTTTAAGGTCTCATTATCTTCAGAAGTATAACCAACAATCAAACCACCTTCACGGTTCTCTTTATCATATTTCCTATTGGAAAATAGATTTTCATAAATTCCATACTTTCTAAATTTGAAACATTTATTTTTAACCATGTTTTTTATAGTTCACTCCATAGACTAAAACCAGAAATCACAGGAAGAGAGAAATATTTCATATAATAAAACCACATAATCATGAAAATTTATTTATGGGATGTCTAAATCATGAAACAATTCATTAGTAGAAGACACCTTAGTTTTTTCATTAGTCATTAATAACCAAATTCTATTTAAAAACTTCATAATGGTTTGTGAAGATTATTTTGAATTACTAATGAATATCTCATGGGAGTGACAAACCAGGTGTGTAGCAAGGCTCAGTATCTTGTACCAGATTCCCCTATGTCAAGTTTGAAACATATTGTGGGAGTTGTTTCCCCTATGTACATCTATTCCTGATCTATACCCTATTGTAGTATTGAGACATGGATATATTTCAAGGAATCCACTCATTTAATCATTACCAAAATTAGAAGACATTTTCTTAAATGTTAACTCATCCTTATACTTATCCATATAGACATACCTAGACATATCCATAGAAATGTACCTTGGGATCACACTATTGTTTTCACATCCTAATTGCCAATGGTTGACTAAACCTTTTCTTTGATAACAACAATAATGGCCTAGGCTTAGAATTCAAGGATATTAAATCATTTTAGATGAACATTTAGTACATTTCAAAAATACATGAATGAGGATTATAATAGTTTAGTGCCTCTATAAACATGGAAACCAAATCATTTATCATAGCGAAAGATCTTAAACATATTACATAAAGATCTAATACATTAGTACTTCTACATAAAATATTTCTTCATAACCTGGAGAAACGAAACATAAGAAAGGGGTGAGCTTATATTCTCAATAAGGGTAAATAATGAAAATGTGTATGCATTAGATGAACCAATAGGGTAAAGAACTTGAGCATAATTTTTGAAGATCGTACACTGCATATTAGAGATAATAATAAAGAATATATCTTTATAAGATTAATATCATAAGATAATTAAAATTAGAAGTCTTGACAACATAACATAGGAATAACATGTTTAATTTGTGGCATGCACAATGTTTTATAACAGTGTAAACAAGTATAATTAGAAACAAGTTGACCGATTAAGTTAATGACAAGAAATCAGTATCCAACATCAACTTTGGGTAATGTAACCAGACCCATGAATAACATTGTGAATGTGTAATCATGTTAACACATAAATGAATGGATATTAAACCATGTTCATACATAACATTTTGAACATGTAATCAGGATTACGCATAACATTGTGTACTTGTAATGAGGTTCACGCATAAACATATGAACATAAACTGGGTACCTGAATAACATTGTGAATATGTAATTAGGTTCATGAAAAAAATTCTGAACATGTAATCTTGTTCACACATAAAATTATGGACATGAATCACAATCCATGAATAATATTGTAAACATGTTACAAGGATCACCCATAACATTGTGAACATGTAATCATGTTCAAGAATAAACTTATAGACATATATCCAGGTCTATGTATTAAAATTTCCAATGTTTAACAAGTTTTATGCATAAAATGTATACTCATGATACATCCATAATTACCCAATGAATTGAGGGATATATAGATCCCACCCATATCATAATAAAATACATCATAAATGTGCTATAATATAATTAAACAGTTCATCATATCATGACCCATAAAAGATATATGTTTTATAAATAGAAAATCACAACCCATGAAAGAAAATGGGTATCATTAATATTTCCTCACATCATAACAACTATAAAATTGATAGGTTACATAATCTTCTCATCAAATCATAAACCATGAAAAGAAGTAGGTTTCAAAAAAATATAACACCTATAGGAGAAAATTATTACACAAAAATATAACCCATGAAGGAGAAATGGGTTCCACAAAGACCATGACATTAAACCTAAACCATTCAATGAAAGGATATGAATGGAATAATTAGATAATTTCATAGAATGGAATATGTAATGTCGACTGATGTCATTATAGATGGAAAATAATTTCAACATATATATGAACATTATTTTTCTGGAAATTATCCTTTCTTCTTTGAAAAAGGATTTTTAATAAATAACCCCATTTAAATATCATTTTCATGGAAATACAATGAAAACTTATAAAGAAAAATTGAAATGATTTTGAAAACTATTTCCCTCTAAATATTATAAAATAATATCGAAAATGTAATAAAAAATATTCCTTTAAAAACACTTTCAATACATAATAATAAATGATGAAAATGTTCTAAAAATAATTTATTTGGAAGTACATTAAAACCCTATGTATAAGGATCCAGAATATTTGAAAAAAAAGTTTTCTTTTAAAACTTATAGAAAATTTGAGAAAAATAAAAAAAAATCCTTCAAATATGCTATCAAAAATCATTTTCTTAAAAATAAACCTTTTAAAAAATTGAAGGATGCACCAATGAAATGATGGCATATAAATAAAGACATGTCGTGTGAGGTTAAAATAACATTCCTATTTCTTGGTAAAAATGTTAAAAAATACATTGTTTGGGAAGAAATAAGAATATAGCTTTGAAGAGATTGGTAAAAGCCGAGAAGGTAAATATTTATTTTATATATTATAGGATAATGGTATAATATTCCTAGAAACCCATTTAAGAATACATTTTTTGAAGGAATATATATTTTTGACAGAATAGGGGGTAAAGTCACGCATTCATAAAATAATTTCTTACCTATCTTATATACCAAAGAGGACAAATATGGTTCCAATACTTGATTATATTATGAATAACCATATGATAATAAAATTACATAATTTATTTGAGATATTTATCATAATATTTCATCAAAGGAAGCATAAATATAAACAATCTCAAAAAGTAAAGTGATTGTCTCAACAAACTCTTTGAACTTGGTAACATTTGATCATACTCTCCATGTAATAAATGATATTAAATAGCGCTCAAAATATCATGAAAATATTTATATCTATGATATAAGATGTAAAATGGAAGTATATACACCTCTAATAAATATTTTAGGTGCATAACAAAACATGAGTCTCAAATACAGAAAATTGAGAGAAAACTATTTATTAGATTTTGTAAATTTTGAAACACAAACCCCATGAAATAAGGATCATAAAATGGACTTATGAATACCACAAAAATAATAGGATTCATAGAATATATTCATGGGTAGTACATACACCACACAAAAGCAAAGAGTAGTGAATATACCATGTTTCATATGTAAATAAAAAGTGAGATGAAATCCCCTTGCCTTATGTATGGACTTTCATTGTACTCATTCAGACCACATGTATAAAAAAATTAAATTTATTACACATATTTTATATAACCATATTGTTATATATAATACCATATATGTTTTTATTACATCCTTATTTTACCTTCTTGTTAACAATCCAATGTTATGGTTTCACTTTAGGTAATTTTCTCTTTATTCTACATAGGTGTCTTAATTTGTCAAATATTTTCTCCATATAATTATATCATGATTTCAAGAATGTAAACCATTATATAAATATCATCCATATATATGATCTATGTATTGTAAAAATATATAGAATAAATATGTTTGAAATAAAATTCACTGTTCGTGGAGATGGTAGGGAATACGTACTCATGAACTCTATTTCCATTTAATTGTCAAGTTGATTTGAAAATTAGTATAATAAATATATGTATATATATAGTTATTATTTTATATTTATTATATCATATACATATCATATATTTTCCCTAAACCCACAAGTAGTACATTCATGTAGTGTGCGAACGAATCACATCACTTTGAGGGAGCGGTAGACCACACTTCATCAAACAAAATTATTACATTTACACCAAATGGATAGAAAAAAAAGAAATGTGTATTAAATGGAATAAATAAGCATAAATACATAATAAATATAATATATTACAAATATAAACATTGTTTCCAACACAATTTCCACCATGGTTGTTGGTAAAGGAAAAATTAACAACTATCGACTAGTGAGGCAGTAGTTCACCGTACATATAAACAGTATATTCATTGTCCATTAGATAGAGGTGTGTGTAAGTATAGGTTTGAACCTTATTATTAAAAAATCGTAGAAAATGGTGATTTTATAAAATTATGGAAAAAATAATGTGGAGGGTTTAGAAAGAAGTTAAAATAAAGGACTTCAGAGAAGGCATTACCTCTTAATTGCGTAAATCAATTTGGATTAAGCCAAAAAGATTCCTTGGATTGCCTTATTCCAAAAGGAATGATTATATAAGTAAGGTAAGAATTTTGGGAAGTGTTTTGGTGAAATAGTGGTCTAACCTAAGATGTTTTATAGGTGTGAAGGAGTGAGAGAGGTTGTATCCATTTATATAGAAGCAAAAGGACTCACTTAAAATTTTTTAAAACAAGTTAGGTGTGCCCATGTTCATATCTAAAAAGTAATAAAGACCAAAGTAAATCAATACTATAATTTTAATGGAACCATAGTGGGCGTAAAAGGTTTTTGGACAGGTTTATAGGTCATTTGGGAACCGTAGATTGAGGTTTGACCCCTAATAAAGCATAATTTAACATTAATCATTATGATTAATTTTAATCACTTTTACTAATATTTTTGGTAAAACATTAAGTTGATCTTTTTAGATAATAAATATTATACTGATTAAAATCGTGTATTTTAATTTTACAAAACTAAATTCAGATTAGTAGAGAAATTAAGATTAATGTTAATCCTACAAATGGGATGAAATAATGGGTTTTTAATGTAGAAAAATGTTCAAAAGTTTGTTGAGTTTTTATATTCAATTTCAATGTGAAATTTATTATAATTACCCAAATATTATTAATAGAATTATAATTTATTAAACAAGACCTTAAAACATATTTAAACTACAATTTATCATTTTTTAAATGGAAAGGATGTTATTAACTAAAACATAGTATTTTTCATTATATATGAAAAACTGATATTTCTCATAAAAATCCAAAAGAAGTCACCTGAAGATAACTTAGGAATTATAGATTCAATAATGAAGTATAATTTACCAATATATATTTCTAATTGTGTCTAAATTCAATTTTATTATTTAAAGATATTCATTCGGGAAAACAATGTTTTTAAACATAGAAGGGATTTACCAAAAATCATATCATTCATTATCAATATGTTTTACCTATATTAAAAAAATATAAATAAAATTTGAAAATTAGTTATTATTATTCATATAACTATGTTTAATTTCTATGTTTTAAGTATCTAATTTGAAATCATATAACAATAAAATGATGTTTCTTAAAAACATTGGTATTTCATCCAACACAATCCAAGTATGTGTTGTGTATAGTGCAAGAAAAGTTGGTATTTTTGTGAAGTGAAAGTGATCTCGGTATTGTGTGTAGTTCAAGCCATTTTGGTATTGAGGGTGCCGAATGAAATGTCAATATTTCATGTGAAATGAATGTTTAACTTAGTGTTTTAATATATATATATAACTATTTCTAGTGTCACATGAAATGAAAAATATCTAAAAGATAGATTTATTTTAAAAATAAATATATTTAAAAAAATATAGGGGTGTTATATTCAACCCCCCTTAAAATTTATTTTCCCCCAAAATTCATCTCGGTTGTGAAATATTTGATACTTGAATGTTTCATTCATAGAAAATCTTATTGTTAAATTGAATACAAAAAATCCCTTAAAAGGTAATGTTGGTACCATAATGGTTACCCAAAGTAACATATGTATAGGTTTCCACATAAGAGAACATGTGTTAAAAGTGAAAACATGGACATGGAAGAGATTTCTATCCATCATGTTCTGATGGATAATGATCGAGAAAAATGTCTAAATGAGGTTAACTATCAGAATCCTATAAGTCTATAATGAAATAAAGGACAATTTGATTCATCGAAAATAGTTGTACTACAATAAAGTTTTTTGATTCTTTATATTTTTCCTGAAGTTAAATTATTTTTCTAAAAATGTATACATGCATGATTTCAGAACAAACTCAAACATTATTTTCCATTTATCCACTTCACCTATTTCAGAAAAATGTAAGGTGAACATTTTAATCCTGAAGAACTAACAGATCCTGAGATCTAAGATATTCCATCCAATCTATTATCAGTTATCATCAAAACCATTTTGTATAACAGGTTATCCAATATGAATAAATCCTCATGTGGTTAGATAATAATTTATTCTCACAAACTTCATCCAGTGTTTAGCTTAATCAGTCCATAAATGGTTAACCTTATAACCCTATTGAAAGATGAAAATTATAAAAGTTTATAATATTTCCATGAAATCTTCTTAACATTTATCCCTCTATAAATAAAAAAGTATCTCTTGGTTTTCACATTCCAATGATGTGAATACCCTCCTCATAAATTACCATACATCCTATTAGAAAATGTGAATGCTTCATTATTCTAGTTATTACTGAATATTATTTAAATTCCAAAATTTTTAAAATAAATCATTGATGACATAGAACAATTGATCAAAAAGAAGCTTTTGGAATTATTTTTTCAAAGTTATCATGTTGTTTGAATATTTTTAAAAATAAAAATATTGAATCATAATAAAATTGACATAAATAATATTTTAAAATAAATATAGTTATATTAAATTATATAAAAGTCATAAATATAAAAAGGTTCATCAAAATAACATTGATAAGTGATTAAAATTTCATAAACTATCCCATTAAGGTTTGTTAGTAATTTTATAATAACTATATTAACCATGTAGTGTAAAAATAAAAGAAGACACAGTAAGAGTTAAACGATTTAAAAAAGGGTTAATTGTAAAAGATATGGTTATTTTATGACCTAAATATATCTAAAATCTATTAGTTGAGGTTATTTCTATTCATAGTCGTATTATACTAGAAATAAATCACTTTAGATCCATTATAAAGTGAAAATAAGTTTATAATAAATTAGTATATCAAGGTTTTCCTAAATTGACCTTCGCCCCCAAATAAAAGTGTACTTCTCTATATCTTTAATTCACACTTCAAACTACCTTTGGATAAAAAAAACTTACCTATTTCCACTGAAAAAATAACAAAAATCATCCTCATGTCCTTACATTGTGCAGAATTCAAACATAAAGAGTCCATTTGTGAAAATCAAAAAGAGATACCTAAAAACGTGGTAATCATTTTATCAGACTCTTGCAATGTTCTTTTCTTCGTCTACATACACTTACTATGTTTATTCTATAATAAAATAATAACTACAGAATAAAATATATTATTATATGTTTTTAGGATTACTGTAAAACCATGATTTTCATTTTACCCATCCTATAAAAAATAAAATCATCAAGTGTGCGTATGTACGGCTTATCGTCCCAATGATGTGGTGTAAACAGTTTCTCATTTTCACTTTATTTATATGGGTATAATGGTGAATATAAAATATATAAATAATAAATATAAAATTATATTGATTGATTAAAATTAATATTCCATGAAATTTCATACCATTTAACGATTAATGAAATGATACCATCACTTGTGCGTATGTACAACTTACCGTCTCCACAATGTGGTAAGATTCATCATCAAAATTTACCATCCAAGAATGATTATAGAAAATTATATCCTGAATAAGTATGAAATATATGAAATAATTATTATACTATAATATATATATTGTTCATTCACTTACATCCATTCAATATGATATGAAAACAGAAACAACATTAATGCAAACATATAGCCTATCGTCTTCGTGAATGGGGTATTCCATTTCATATATCTATCTATATATACATTTATATTATAGATATATAAAATATAAAAATAGTTTTATACATTATATAAGTAATTGAATCATGATCTATATATTATGATCATGAATGAAAAGTCAAAACATGTGTGATAAAGAAAGAAATTATTATTTGATATGTTTCATTAACATGGAAATTACAAATAACTTGTTATATAAAGTCATAAAAGAATAATATATTATATAATAAATATTATAATGATTTATATAGAAGTTAATAATTTTTTTATACCATTTTTCAAGAGTTTTGGATACATACAGAGAGTATCAGATATAAGGTAACAGAATTTTGTCTAACTTTTAATTTTCTTGAAATATAATCTATTTTCACCACCTATTTTTTATGTGCAGTGTATTTACATCCACTATTACATTTTATATCCTGAATACATTTATTGTCATGGTATTTAGGATTTATATGAATATATAGGGATTATTATTTAAATGTTCAAAGTGGAATTGGATGCTTTGAATGCTTAAAGAATTAATCCTTTCTCTGTTTTAGTGTTTTTGATATTATAATACATATTTATTAACATGAATAAAAAGGATTATAAATAATATTTTATGTCTATTTTTAGGTTTATTTTACTTTTTTTCAAAAATTAACCTTTTATGTTTTTTACATAAGGGTTATTTTCACAACCTCAGGATTATCTGAGGTTGTTTATAGGTAAATATCTACAGGGACATATTTATCATCCAGGTCCTTGTTTCTTAAAATGTATTTCAAAATATTATTAAAAATTGGTTAAAGTCTTTTTTACCCATTTTTTCCTTTTTATAAAGACTTTTAAAAGGAATTTTTTGGTCACTTTCCAAATGAGTTACATTATAGCCATTTCAAAACATTATGGAAAGAGTGTTTTTTTTTAAATTAAATGGTGGAAGCGACTATTTTTCTCTATTATAACACTTTAATATTTTATAGGTCCTCTTAGATGATTACAATGTTTTTTTAGAAAAATGATTTATATTATAATTGAACAGGAACTTAAATGATTTCAATGTAAAAAATCTACATTTCATTCAAATAGTATTAATAAATTTGTTAGATTATTTTAATCTATGTCAACATACATTATTGGATTTTATATTCAATTGAGGTTAATTTATTATGGTACAATTTTCCATGTTGTATTAAAGAGTTCATGTAATTATTGAATATGGATGTTCTATTTTGAAACCATTCATAGAATATGGTTAAAGTATTGAAATTTTGTAAGGTATTTTTAATACGAAGGTTTATGTTGCTTATATTTTACCATTTTCATATGAGGATGCATTAGACATTGAAATAAATAGGATCCATAAGGGTTGGGGACTGGTTAATGAAAGCCCTATGTGTTGGGGACTAGTTAATAAAAACCTCTTGATGCATCGATAATTCTCATGAGTAAAAATAATATTGGTTTTCACTAAGGTATTATCTATATGGTCTTAGAATGAGCCCAACATGATATGTATGACATTATGTATTCCCTTATTATGAGATTATTTATTGATATTAAATTTCATTATTTGAATAGTAAAATATCCATGTGAATATTTAAGTGGATTTTTTATTAATTCTTTTCATATTATACTAATGGTATTTTTTAAAATTCATGTGTTTAAAATTTATAAATAACCAAAAATGATTATGCATATTTATTGAGAAAAATTTTATTTTTTAACCTTAAGGTGCTTCTAATGACACCCCTTTATAATATTTTATTTTCCTAGGATGCCAATATTTATATTATGATTTATATTCATGGTTAATCTAGGAGAACAATGGTGTTATCAACAGATTAACAATGTTGTATTTTATGATTTGAATTTCAATGTAGAGTTCATGTATGTAATCTATTTTCTAATAACACTAATCTGATTGGTAATTTGGGATTTGATTTCTTGTAAAAATTCCAATTTATTAAAATAATTCACCAGTTTTTCACTTCTGGGGTTGGGACGTTACATTTGGTATCATAGGATGTTTAGAAACAACCTTTTATGTATATTTAAAAAACATATATTATGGATCATAACCATAAGATTGAATTTGAGGATATCAATGGAAGAAAACCATAAAAATTTTCTAAAATAGAGATTATGTGCGTCTTCCAAGAAATATATGATTATTTGGATAAAACAAGTTGGTGTAGTTCTAGCACAGATGCACCTAGGGTTAAAAGCATTAAAAATGTGTTCTGGTCTTGACTCGGGGAAACCTGGAATACGACAATGAGCCATATTGTGCACCTAGTTTTACACTCCTAAGGTATATGAATAGGATAATTCATAATTCATATAAAAAATGTTAAGAAATATTTATGAGTAAATATGTCCCCAAAGAGATAATTTCTATTTCTATGAGACTGGATTCAGTAAATCATTAATTAATCATATTCATTTTTCATGTTATTGGATTATTCATTATGATATTATATATCCTAGAGTATTTAGCCATTTCGAAATACCATCCAATAGAAAGAATGGGAACTCTACTAGTACACATGATATAAATACTAAGAAGGATCATATCATCCATGGTCATAAGAGAACATTTTGAAGAGAAATGGTCTACCATGTATTCTTATCATATGAAGAAATAATATCATACATCAATAAGATATAAAAATATTTCTCTGAGCCCTATGGATGTAATGTGAAAAAAGAGAAGAAGGTGATGTCATAGAAAAATATGGATAAAGGGGACAAGGGAATGAAGGATTTTCATAAATATGATTACTATGGAAAGAATTGTCCTGGTAAATTCTTGAAGAGAAATGGAGTTTGATATAAGTATAGATAAAAAGGACACCAAGTTCATGATTTTAATGGTATGAAAAAGGTTTCCAATATATAATTCCTCATTTTAAGGGATATGGTATAGTATGTGAATTGATTTCCCAATCATCAGAGTATAACCTAGATGATGTTATTTGATAATAATTAATTTATGATACTACCAAGGATGAAAACGAATTATTAATCTGATTTTGTTTTTATTGGATAATATTTCAATTTGAGTGTTGTATTAATGATGTACTGGTTATATAAATTATGAGAATAAATAAGGATTGTACTGGAGTACTATTTTATTAAGTATTGGAGATTTTATGGTACTTGGTAAAGTGACATAGTTTCAAGTTAATATTTTTTGAAAAAATATAGTTGAGGGAATGATAACCCATAATATATATGAGATAATGATGTTCTAATAAAGAGATTACTGATTTGTATAATTTATATTTGATATTATTCACTACCTTAGAAATGATCAATGGTCTATTTATTCCATCACTATTAGAGTTTACATGATTTTTAGATATAAGGAGTATATATAGTATCTTATGTTTTACATAAGAAATAAGGAACCACAGACATATTCCAATATGGTTTTATTGTAATTACATGTATTACCATATTATTTAGAATATATGAGGAAGGTATTTATCTTTATACTTTGTGAAGAAAAGAATTTCATTATGTTTTGAAACCATCCTTATAAATTTTTGGATAGTGAGTTTGGACAGAAGTAATTTGGATAAGTCTAATGGTTATAAGAGATTAAGTTTTAAGTGGGATAGTATTTTCTAATATTAAATATTTTCATAATATTATTTTTTGAATGTTATAATAATATTGTTTTAAGAAAAGGACAACCCGTACGTCAGGTGACAACCCGTTACATTGGACAGGGCCATGAGAATCAAACCCACAACTGATGTGTAACCTAGATTTATCACATACCATTGTCTTACACGATGTCCTTGTTTTTATAAGATAGTTTTTTATTTAAATGGTATGATATATGAAGTATATATTCATTTTTTGAACCCTATATGATTAATATAAATATAATATAATTTGAATTTTATTATCTTTTTGAGGGAATGGTGAGATTAAGGTAGAAATTAGTTAAAGGATGGAACTCTACATATCAAGTAAGTATGATTCTTTTTGTTATTATTTTATGAAATAAATTAATTCATAAACTCTAGGTAAATGATTTTAAAACCAAACAAATAGATTTTACTTTTTCTCCAATTAATCAAATGAACACTTGGATCATTGTAGCATTATAGCTCTCTCATTGTTAACATTATCTGAATACTATTCTCTATCACTCTCCATCAGATCATGATGGTAAATTTTTTATTCACGTCAATATTCTTCTACATGGAACCCTAGTATGTGTAATATCTAGTGACCTTTAAACTTCCCTATCTTTTTTTAAAATTATGTTATAATTAATTCATTTTTGAATTCGAGTTATCAAAATTTGCTTAGGTATAATATTTTTTTTTTGAAAACATTAATTTTTTGATAAATGGTGAAAATAATTCATTATTGTTAAAAAACCAAATTTAAATTTAAATAATTATTTTACATTAAATTGATTTT
Organism: Viscum album; assembly: GCA_963277665.1. Taxonomy (NCBI): domain Eukaryota; kingdom Viridiplantae; phylum Streptophyta; class Magnoliopsida; order Santalales; family Viscaceae; genus Viscum; species Viscum album. The sequence continues at coordinate 566,379,972 of OY728162.1, forward strand.
ATAGTAAAAATAGATATATAATACATATATTTACCAAATTTAGTTTAGTAGAATCATTTTTATAATAGAAATAGATATAAAAGTTCATTGCACTTTTTTATCATCTTTTTACCCACCTTCTAGCCATATTTTCATACAAGGATTAAACGTAAATTTAATGATTTGGTGAATTAAATTTCAAAAAATAGACATAAATGGTTGTATTTAGTATGAAAAATTTGGTTCAATAGGATAAAAATAATTTTTAGTGATTAGTAACTTTTGAATTTTATTTACCACAATTAAAGCTAAATAGGGTAGTTAAAGTTAAAAGAAAATATTATAAAAATGTAAAATTACCCTAGAAATGTCTTTATTTAGTTATATTAGTGTTTTTCCTCCAAAATCAATATTAGGTTAAAAATATGAACCTTTTGAAGACACTTATATTAAATTAAGTCATTTATTATATTTTATTTGAAGAAGAGTTGAAACTGTCATTTTCAAACTTTTAATAAATAAAAAAAATTATATAGGGTTATACATTATATAAATTTGACTATAAATATTCAATATAAATATATGAAATGTATATGCATAATTTATAATTTATTTATAATTTTTTAGATGTTAAATGACTAAATTTATATATTACCCACTGATGATGAAGTAATTGGTTTAATAATAGAAAAAGAAATAAATGATATTAATAATATTAACTTAAATATAATTTTACACTGTTAATGGCAAAAACTTATTTCAGAGATAAAAAATTCATTTTATTTACATTTTGAACGTATTAGTTATAAATAATCATGTTATATTGATATTTTTTAAAATAAAAATATTGAACAGTATCAAAATTGAAATAATTGATATTTGAAAATAATTACAGTTTTATTAGATGATATAAAAGTCAAAAATATAAAAGGAATTTCCAATTAACTATGATAAGTGATAAAATTCAATATATGTCCATATTTAGATTCTGTTGGAATTTTATAGTACCTATATTAACCATGTTGTGTGAAAATACATGAAGACACAGTAAGAGTTAAACTATTTAACTAAGGGTTAATTCAAAAAGGTAAGGATAATTTCATGACTTAAATATTTCAAATATATTTTGGATGAGAGTATTTAGACTAATTCCTATCTTATATTATAAATAAATCACTTTGGATATGTTATAAACCTATAATCAATTTATAATAAATTAATATTTTATGAGTTTCTTAAATTTACCTTCAACCTTCTTAAAACGAAAAATCTCTTTCTCTTTAATTAATACCTCAAAAGCCTTTTATATTGAAAAAACCTGCCCATTTATTCTCCCAACCTACCTAAAATCATCCTATAGTCCTTACTTTTGGATGAAGTCAAACATAAAGAGTCCTTTTGTGAAAATCAAATGGAGAAAGCTAAAAAACAAGTAATCATTTTATCAAACTCTTTAAATGATCTTTTCTTCATCTACGTCCACATCTGATGTTTTTTCCATAAAAAAATAATATCTCAATAATATATTATATGATTATATTTTGTTATGATTATGAAAAAACCATATTACTCCTCTTTCTCATCCTATAAAAACAATATCACCATGTGTGCGTACATATAGCTTACTCTCTCCAAGCTGTGGTGTAAATTATTTTTCTTGTACACATTATTTTTATGGGTATAACGATTGAATATAAATGATGTATATAATAAATATAACATTCTAGTTTTAAAAAAATCATATTCCATCCAATTCAATACCATTTAACCATTAATGAAATCATATCATCACTTTTCTATACGTACAGCTTACCGTCTCCACGACATGATTAGATTCATCTTCCATGTTCCCCATCCAATAGCGGTTGTAAAAATATATATTTTAAATATGTATGAAATATATGACATAAAAAATGTTACTTTAATAATATATATATATATATGTACATATATGTGATTCACTTACTACTATTCAGTATGATTATAAAATGGAAACAATGTTCATGTGTATGTACGGCATACCGTCTCCATGAACGGTGTATTCCATTCAATATATCTATCAATTATATATATTTATGTTTTTAAAATATATTATATATAAATAATTTTAACCATTATGGATGTAACTAAACAATTATCTATGTTATATGATCATAAATAACATGTTAAAAAATATGTGCTACAGACACCAATTATTACCCGAAATGTTGCCTTAACATAGAAATTATTAATAAATGGGTAATATAAAGTCATAAATAAATAATACATGATATCATATTGATTATTATGATTCTAGTATAATTTAATTATATGTTTACAACCATTATACATTATATTCAGACACATATGGAGAGTATCGTACTTAAGGTATGGGAATTTTGTCTCACATTTAATTTTCATGAGATTTAAGCCATGTTCACCATGTATTTCTTGTGTGTTGTGTCTGTACTTACACTATTATGTTTTATATCATGAATACATTTATTTTCCTGGTATTTATTTATTAATTTTAATATATTGGTCTTATTATTTAAATGTTCTAACTGGTGTGGGATTCCTTGAATGTTTAAATAATTGTTCCTTTCTCATTTTAAATATGTTTTATATTATCATACCTATTTATCTATATTAATATAAATGGTTATAAAGAAAATTTTAGGCCTATTTTTATGTTTATTTAAATGTATTAAGAAGGATATATTTTCTGATTTTTAAATATGGTTTAATTTCACATCCTCATTGTTATTCATGGTTTTTTATACATAAGTATCTATTGGGAAATCTTTATCATTCATGTCCATGTTACATAAAATGAATTTAAAAATATTATCGACAATTATTTAAGGTCATTTTTACCCATGTATTAATTTTTATAATTTTTTAATGTAATATTTCTTTCATTTTCCAAATATAGTACATTATAACCTTTTCAAAAAATTAAGGAATGATTTTTTTAAACATATATAGTGAGAGAAACTATATCCCACCATTATGACACCGTAATATTTAAAAATCTCTCCTTAGAAGCTAACAATGCTATTTTTTTTAAACAAATCTTTTATAATTTCATAGGATTCTAAATTATTTCAATGTAAAAAAGAGATATTTATTTCAAAGAGTATTAATGAACTTGTTATATTATTTTCACCTATATGAACATCCCTATTTTGATTTTATGCTTAATAGAGGTTGATTTATTATGATACAATCATCCGTATTGTGTTGAATATTTAATTTTATATTTGACTATGGATGTTTTATTTTGACACCACTCATGGTTTATGGTTAAAGTATTAACATTTTGTATGTTAATTTTGATATGAATATTTATGTTAGTTATGTTTCACCATTTTCATATGAAGAATGATTTGGAATTAGAGAGAAACAGGTTGGGGACCAGTTAATGAAATCCTTATGGGTTAGGGATAAGTTAATTAAATCCTTAAGGGTTGGGTAATGGTTAATGAATTCCCCTTGATGAATCGATATTTCTCATTGGAAAAACTAATTTGGGGTTTTACTCATGCCTTTCCAATATAGTCTTGGCACGAGGCCTTGACGGTATGTCAAATATTATGAATTTACTCATTATGAGATTAGTTATTGATATTACATGTGATTATTCTACTTGTAGAAAATCCATGTGAATGATTAAATGAAATTATTTGATTTATTGTTTCCTTATTATATAGAAGGTAATTTTTAAAATGCTTGTGTTATAATTCTATACCTTGCCTTGAATTTTTATGCTTATTTATGAAGTATTTTGTTGTATTGATTGACCTTACTGAGTATATGAACTCACCCCATTCTAATGTTTTATTTTTTTAGGATTCTGATAAGTATATTATGATTTATTTGCACATTTATACTAAGAGAATAATAGTTTTCTCAAAGTATTATCGATGTTCTATTTTATGTTTTGAATTATAATGTAAAGTTCATGTGTGTAATCTATTATCTAAGACAACAAAATTGATCTGTCCTTTGTGATTTGATAACCTGTAATCATGCCAATTTATTGAAATAATGCACTGGATCTAGGTTCCGGGGGTTGGGGAACTAAAATTGGGTATAGGGTACTTATTCATTATTGGAATCTTGTTAATTTCTAAATAATAAAAGTAGGGTTCCATTGATCAATATTTCTTCTTAACAAAAAGAACATGTACAATCCAAGGAGATTCACTTGACTGAATGAATCCCTTTTCAAGATTATCATAGAGTTTCTTCATTAATTCATGCAACTTAATCATGGATATTCTATATACTATTATTGAAATATGTAAGTCCCTAGTTATGTGTTCTATTAAAAATTTAATATCTCAATTTTGAGGTAAGACTAAGTAAATATTTTAGAAATGCGTCAATAAAATCTCATATTATAGTAACACATTTGATGTGGAATTTCTCCCCAACCATCTACGATAAACTCCCATTATCAATAGGAATTAAGACCCATATAATATATGTAATTTTTAATGGAAGTTAATATTTATTATCACACTAATAAATGATCTTAGGTTGGTTTTGAATATCAAACATGACATACCTACCATGTAAATTGATGTAGAATGTTTCTAATGAAAGAAAATCCATGTCTAATATAACATCAAATTAAACTATAGAGATAATAATGGTATTTTCATTAAGTACATCCCACAAACATGATTCAGAGAATAATTTGAGATTCAATCATCATACCATTAAAAAACTTCACTGCTAAGTTTACATTTAATCATTGAGGTGTTATTGTGTTACCCCTACAAAATTCTTTAGTTATAAAAGATTTGGTAGATTCAAAATAAAATAATATATTATTATTTTTTGAGTGAATGGTAAGTGTAACATTAACAAATTATTTATTTTACCACACATTAGAAATAGTTATTATGTGATATGTGTGTTTTCTTCTCTTAAGTGGTTGTTGATTCTAATCATCATCATTAACCATTGTATTTGATAACTAGTTATAATAATTCCTATAATCCATTAATTTGAAACATTATATTGTAGGGGTGAATTTTGTGGTTCATTTCTCCATCATTAGCTAACTTCTTCTCCTCATCACTTAAGAATTTCATTTCTTAATGACCTTCATTCCAAACAAAAAACATTTAATATCCCCCTTAAGTAAAATTTTTCCGTGTTTTCTTTCACTCATCAAGAATAAATGAATTATAATCTTCTTACCTCCATAGTTTTTTAAATTTACTTTTAATTCCATATTTATTTTATAATAAAAAATATGAAATTAAAATAAAACTCTAATCACTATTTAACCCTTGGTAGAATATTGAATTATTTCTTCATAGCTACTAAAGTCTCTTATGGATAACAACATTTAATGATTTTTTTAGTCACTAAATAATAAATCAATCATAATTTCAGTTTGGTTGATAATACCATAAGTGTAAATTATATGTCATGTAAAATTTTCCCCATAGCTACTAATGAATTCATCATAATTCTATTTTAGCTCAAGTAACTCCTTATATATTTTGATAAAAATAATACATGGAAAGTACATATTGAAAAATAGTCTTGTAAACACATCCCACTCTATGGAGTTAGTTTCTTATATTTGAAACATGATTTTGATTAGATCCCACCATTGATACACTTATCCTTCCAAATAACAAAGAACTAAAATTACTTTTTTTTGAACACTGAAAAATAGAAAATAAAATTTCAATGGAACTAATCCATTTCATTGTACTTGGTGGATCTATTTACCCGCTAAAATGAAGTGTATATTACCTCATGAAGGAATCAATAGAATATTGTTCCCTTCTTTTCTCATTTGTAATCTCATTATGATATATGTCTTTATAATGTTTTATAAGAAAAAATATAAGATTTTTAATTCAAAATCCCATAACATTTGATTAACAAGCATAAACATCCTTTCATTTTCCATCACATTCAACATTAACATAGTTCTTTCAAGTTTGATCCATTAAATAAAACCATAAATTATAGTTTGAGAAACAATATCATTGTGCTAAACTACATAATCATGAATTATCATTTATAGGGTGTCTACGTCATGACATCATCATTTAAATATATTATACCTTAGATTTTAACTAGTTAATCCAGGATTATCATCTATTTAAAACCTTCATAATGATTCATAAATAAAATTTTATTTAATCAATGTATTACCCTGGGGTGTATCAAACCTGTTGCGCAATAAGGCTACACTCATCATGCACCAAAATGATGGATGAGATATAATTAACCAACTATTTTTATAGTTATTACCACTTAATGAATATATTTTAAAATAGAATCAACTTATATTATCTAAATGGGTTATTTTATTTAGTAAAACCACACATCTTTCTTTACCATAACTTATGATGTTCCCCTATACATAGGATTATAGAAAGGGTTGTCGCTAAATTTTTTTCACTCAAACTTCTAAGGGTAACATAACCTTTCTCTAATACCAACTATAGAAATCCATAATTTTCATATACGAATATTACATCTTATTAGATGAATATTCAAAAAATAAAATTTTGATCCATGATTGAATCAAAAGGTTATAGTATCTTTTGAAACATGGATACATAAGAAACTCATACATAAAAGTAATACATCATCTCCCACTAAGTTTTTCTTTACTAGATCCCTTATTAGATATATCATGAATAAAACCGTTATTCATAAATTTGGGAAAGAAACATATGAATGGTTGATATTATATGGTTATCAAGGGAAAAAAGTTATATTTCAATGATCAATTAATAATAACATGAGCCTAATGGAATGATAACATGAGATTAACATTTGAAAACCATATCCTACATATCTTAGATTATAATCTTAATTCGTGGTTTAAATCCTCATAGATCATAATACATGATTCATATTGGAATCAAATACACATGTTCCATGAGCATATAAAATTATCATAATACATTTGTTGATGTCATAGAAATAATTATATGGAATCATTTACTTAGTAGTCATGTCACACAACTATGACTATCATAGTGGATTTGGTCTACTACCCATTTCATCATATCTTTAGTCTTTGTTCACACCAAATAATATCATAGTGTACAAATTGTCTTATCAAACGTTGTTTTATCCCCATTTTAGTTCTATTCATCTCATGTGATATCCATATTTACCTAATGTATGGTGGGGATATATAATTATGGTACCGCCCATCACATAATGAAAATCATACATATGTGTTCCAAATGATCATACATAATTTATCATAGTATAACATATGGAAAACATGTTTCATAAATATTTCATTATTTCATCATAGCATATCCCATTGAAAAGAAAATGGTTCCATACAGGTCTAATAATAACTTAATTAACCAGTAGAAAAAAATAGGTTTAATATTATTACTCATATCATTATAAGTCATTTAAAAAAATTAAATAATGTAGGGTGGTTGGGTAATATTCCTTCTAAATCATAATTTACATCAAAGAATGTTATCATATATTAAAAATACCTTTAAAGGAATACAATAATAGTTCATGTGGATTGTAATCTTTTCAATTTGAAATCACATAATTAAAATATACATTTTCTAAATATGATGTAAAAAACATTATTTAAAATTAACATTGGAATCATTTAATGGAGGTTTCAAATAATAGAGTTTTCATACGGGTGTAAAGTTTTATTTTTACTATGTATGTAAAAACAAATATTCCTATCACATTTTTCGTGAAAACCCCAAATTACATCATTTGAAAAAAAAAATAGAATCATTTTAAACCATTTTTTGACAATTCAATCTTGATTAAAAATCAATAAAAATCATAGGATAATATTAAAAACATTCCTGATTTTTTTAGAAAACCATAGCTATGGGAGAAAATATATTTTTGACTAAAGAGATAAATAATGTCAGCTTTCTATAAAAACATTTAATACCATGAAATGACTATAGGATAAGAATTTTCATTATATTCAAGAGTTCAAGATCATAAAATTTAATTATATTATGTTTTATCATAAACAATCAACGTAAACAATGAGACTATAACATATAGCTCTTACCTCAAGATTGAATTTCTTCAAAATCACTCTAACCTCCTCTATAAAAAATAAAAATTTATGATACGTATATAATAGAAAAATTTACAATTTTTTTTTATTTTATATGTCTGATTTATAATTTATAAACACCTATTTATTAATAAAACCTTATTAATTCATTGTTTTTCAGTCTTAACTTTTTCATATTTCATGAGAATAATTGTTTGGCAGATTCATTCCTTTATATTGATCATGATTTCATCATTCAAAAGATATTAATTATGATATAAATATAATAAATATTGATTATATATATAACAATTATATATAAATTTATATTCACCCATACTCTATACAGATAGAATAACAAATCTCAATATTCATAGAGATAGTGGGGTGTACGTACGCATGAACGTTGTTTTTACTATTCATATAATGGAAATAAATCAAGGTAAATCATATTTTTAAATTTAAATAATAATTATATATAATATATATATTCCTTAAAACTTTCATTATTTTCATACATGTAAATTAAAAACAAAAACTAAATAACATCACTTCATGGAGGTGGTAGTCCACATGTACGCATGATCGACGTTATCGTTTTTCAAAAAAAAGGATTATAAAAAGGTATATGTCATATTTTCATAATAGAAATATAATTATTTCCTAAATATAATAAATAAACATTTAACTAGTAATAATAATAATCCATGAAATATGGTGATAGTCCACATGTACACACAAGCGACATATTCACTTCTCATTTGATGGAATATATGGTGGATAATGGTTATTTCAAGATAATGATAACATTTTAATATATTCAATATATGTATGTTAGTATTTTATGATTAATACCATGGATAAATACAATAAAAAATAAGAAATAATTTTATGTAGGACGGTTGAGATGACTTCCTCTCCTTAAATTGGCCTCATTTAAATCTTTTATCAAAGATTGTTGAAATAGTATTTTAAAAAATAAAAGTTCTAAAAAATCATTTACTAGGAAGTTAAGAAGATAATGGTTTACGGTTTGGTATATCTAGAAAGGATAAATTAGTACAAATAATATAATTTATGGGAGTCCATTTATATGTTGGGAAAGGATGCACTTGTAATTTCTTAAAGGATTTAAATATAATAATGTCATTCTCAAGACAAATGCTTCCCATTTTGATAAAATTTAGATATTGGATGATATAAAAAATAACTAAATTCATAATATTTATTTACATATGTTTTAATTTCGTTTTAATACTTCTCTCTTTAGTTTAACCCTCCGTTAATCTCTTTTAGCATTTTCCGTTATAATGAATTTTTACCTCAATAACTATTTTTAATGACAATAAAATTAGTTGAACCAAAAATAAAATATTTATTATTATGATTCAAAATATTGATTTAACATTACCAGATTAAATTAAATTAAATATAATTATTTAATTTAAAAGTAACACCACAAAACAGCATGAAAATTTGTTTTCAATGAAAAATGCTTTAATAAGTATAAAACGTTTTTATAGAAAAAACCACCAAAAATTAATTATAATGAACTTAATTTAATTAATAATAATATATAATAACTATTTTTTTAACCATTTTATATCAAAATAGAAAATTTTTAAATTTTTAAATGAAAATATCATTTTCAATAAAAATCTATATATTTTCACTATTCTTGGAAAAATCAAAATTTTTAGAAAATTTTATAAAATTAACTCTAAAATAATATTAAAATGATAATTTAAAAAATGAATTTCATTTCTTCAAATAAAATTTCTATTCGTTTCCAAAATTAAATATTTTATTTTCTAAAAAAAGAAATAAAACCCATTTTAGAGGAAAAAGAATGTATTTTAAAAGTATACAATTAAATTTGTAAAAATTGAGTTCTTATATAACAATATATGGAATTTATCTAAAACCTTTATAATTATTTTTAAAAAACTTAATACTTATTTAATTAACCAACATAATAAAAATGGTATATTATATTATCATTTTGACTTATGGATGCACGTATCGAAGGCTATCAGATAAATATTTTTAAACATAAATATATCATAAATCCTTGGGGTGTTACTTGTAATTTCACACAACATATATTAATATCCCAACATATTAATGATGTGTTTTGAATGACTATCTCATGATTAAAAAAATAAAATAAACCTATTTGATTTGAGATTTTAACATAATCGAACCAATATTTTGTAAAGAGAAGAAATATAAATAGGTATACCTCTATCGTAGAACAATCCATATTTGTAGATATCAATGGATAATATTTGATAAATATCACCTATAAATATCAAATAGGAATTTTCTACAATATGTATTACACCATGATCTATCATACTCATAGGATATGAAAGGATCCCTTAATCTCTAAAGTTATTGCATAGCATTTTTAATAAAGACTGATCGATTACCATGAGAGAGAAAAGTTTTATCTTATTGACAGATTTTATTATACATTTAGAATAAGAGTATCTACATCCTTTTTATTTCCTTCTTCATTCATTGAAGGAGCTCAAGAGTTGGATGACAATGTTTGGAAACCCACATGTGTTACACATAACATATGAACATTGGGATATATTATTCTAAGAATGTTTCAAATGATGTTTATATGTTTATGAATCCATAAAAGATTAATCTTCATGATCCACAGTTGATGTAAATAGTGAACAATATGTGGTGGAATCTATTCTTTCATATCATAATCTAATTTTACACTACAATAGAGAAAACTTATGCACATTACGGTATATCCATATTATAGACTATGATATGCTGCATATCCATATTTAGGTCAATGATATCATAAGATATTATTTGTATTTTTTAGATCCTTTCCATAAATCTCCCACTTAAACTAAATTTCCTTATGTATATTAATAAAAACCTCAAAACCCATTGTGAATCCATCCAAAATCTTTTGGATATAGTTTATCATCTTCTCTTCAGTTTATAGAAAACTCTTTTTCAAAAACATGTATCGTCATAATATGTTTTAAATATGTGACCCTATGTTCAGTTATAGTGTTCAAAAAAATATGAAATTTCGATTTCAAAGATGTAATCAAATAGTATCCACTAGAACAATATCATTTGTACTCATCCTAAAAATGTGATCTTTGTGATCTCTATCAAACCCACTCATATAACATTATGTACGTGCCACCATTATTTATGTCTTATACATAATATATAAATATCTACATTCTACCTTTATCCATGACATAAAGTGACCACTAGACATGGAACAATTCAATATAGTATAGGTTTTCTCACACATTCTTCATTTTCAAGAATATACTAACTTTTGTTAATGAATATGTCACATACCATTCATTTAAGGACATTATAAAATCACATTTCAATAAACAAAACATGGCTATGAAATTTCTCAATATAAGTAAATAAACGTCCTATATGTAATCTCATTCCATACAAGTGAAAAAATAACATCTTTTTGGGCTCCAACTGATGTCATGATTAGAAACATACCCAACCACCCCAAATTAACTAAGCCTTAAGGATTGTGTCATAAATGAATAAAAGTATAAAGGTTATCAAGATAATTTTTTAACCTAAAATAATTTTAATTCATAATAATTATACATCCCTTCTTATATTAACAAATATAAATAATTCCATGTGATAAACATTAGTGGTTCAGTCAAGATAATAAGCCTCTACTTATTACGTCAAGAGTTTTTCATTCTATCACATACCAAAATATTTATCACACACAATATTATACTAATGATAATCTTAATATATCATCACAACCCATAATACTCCATAATTATGATTGTTTATGGGAAACTCAAACTCATATTTTAGGGGATATTATCATTCAAGTATTTATGTAATATGAATGTAGCATCCATGAATGAATGATATATTGAAATTATCTCTATTATAAACCCATGTTCATTTGTAAACCATTACATCCCATATCTCATCTCTATAATACCAAAATATTCAACATCTCTCTAATTATTTTTTCTCACTATAATTTTTTGTGGAAATATTTTTTATATTTTAATCTATAGCCACCCAACATATATTTACATCACATATCTCAATAATCTATCAAAGGAGATTGTTTTTGTAATGGATGTGTTTGGCCCATCACTAAGACTGAGGTTCCTTATATTGAGAAATATCTCCATTTTTTCGTAATAATGTTCAATTTCTCTCGGAATCCAAGGAAACAACCCATTTTCAATGATGAATATCTCGTTTTAAACAGGTTCGTTCACAACATCTCATATAGTGATATATTATGCCTATGATTCAAATTATTAAAAATAGGATTTCGGGGAACTCTTAAAACCGATTTCTCCACCATTATGATGAGAAACTATATTAACAAAATGATTCATATTATTTAGATTAGAATAAAATATAAATGTAACTCATAACATGTAGCACATTGTCTCCTCTAAATACAATGAAAATATCCTTTATTCTTATTAAGTACATAAGGATAATCTTGATAGCAATCCAAATAATTTCATGAGGATTGGATTGGTATATAATTTTTATATTAAAAAAAATAAGTGACATAAGGTCCATTATACATCATGGAAAATATGATAGAACATATAGAGGATGAAAATGGAATCTTTTCCATAATTTATAATTCATTATACGAATTTAGAATTTTCTTAAGATCTTTGACATTTAATATTAGAAAAGTCCACTTCAAGGAGTTATATATTGTAACCAGCATTATAAATCTAATGATATGTGTGATTTTATTATTCCAAATAACATATTTGAAATATATCTATATGTATATATAAATACTGAGTATATAAAAAGATTCACCTATGTCATTCATTGTGAAGCATTTTCCCCACCATGTCTTCACATAATGTAAAGTGGGAATATCATTTATAATAAGTAGTATTCCATATTTATATAATATTAGAAATACCAAAACACTCCCATTAATATTCCTATATAAAAAACAATCATCCTTTTTTATGAAACCAAACACTTTGATTACATCTTATAACTAGTTATTCCAATTCTGAGAAGCTTTCATCAAACTGCAATTTAATCATTGCAACCTACATACATTATAAGACTCATTTGGTTCTTAAATATTTTTTATAGAATATATATTTTCTTATTTAAATTTAAATGAAGTAATTTTTCATTTACATCCATTCAATATATCTCATAATTACAATGATATTTTATGTAATGAAGAATCTGAATGGACTTTATCATAACAACTGGAGAAATTTTTTCTTCATATTCAATCCCATGAGTTTATTTTTATCCACTTACCAATATTAATTTTCTATAACTGGACACTATGCCATCCATTTCAGTTTTATTGTGAGAACCCCACTTTCACACTATGGGTCTCACCCATTCATGTTTATCCACCGAGTTCCAAACGTGATAATTAAACATATATTCCATCATTAATTTCATAAAATTTAAACATTTATATTTATAAAAACTCACTATGTCCTCTCAGTAGGTAGTGGTTTCATAATCTATAATCATTACTTCATAATCATTTTCATTAATTAATCCATGTATCATAGGATATAGACAAATCTTAATAGACTGTTAATGTCATTATGAAGCCTACGTCAATTATTCTTCCCCATTATTTTGTGGAAATGCCTCTAATTTTGTCCCAAGAACTTTTCATCTTAATTTTCCATAATCTTATTTGTGTTTAGATTTAGTACTATATATTCCTTGATTGAGATATTCCTTCTCAAAATATATCTCAAATAAAAAAATAAACACATTGTTCTTAGTATTACTATAGAAATAATATCCATTAGTTTCCTTGGAAAAACCAAAAAAAATATGCATCAATCTAATTTTTGGTTAACTTTATTAGAAGATAAACACTGAATGAAGTATTTTCAACCAAAAATATTCATATATAAACAATTAGGATGATTCCCTCTCCGCATCTCAAATGGTTTCTTTATTAATTCTTTAAATAAAATATATTATATAATAATGTAGTAGTTTTTTATATTGTATCCCCATAATGAAACCCAAAGGTAACATTAACTTATCATAAAATAAATCATATCTATTAGGGAATAATTACTACACATAGGTAAACTATTAAAATAATATGTTCCAAAATGAGGGAGATGTTAAATAATTCCATAATTTCTATTATGGTTAGTGAATTCTTTGATTAAGTATTCACCACCCCAATCTGATCAAAGAATTTTAATTCTTTTTCCCAATTGATTATATACCTCCTTATAAAAATATTTTATCCTTTAAAAAGTTTAAAACATTTTTCTAATTATAAATATATAAATATACCAAGTAAGGTTGTTTGTAAAGGTTATCAAGCACCAAGAAACACCACATTCTTGAGTACACATTAGTCCACATACATCACTATTTATAAGATCTAACATTCCACTATACCTTTAACCTTTGAAACTAAATTGTGATTTGGAATTTTTCCCAATTAAAGGAAACATAAGTTAAAAATTGATTCATAATCAAATAATTTCACCAATCCATACCTATTGAGACTCTGATTGTATATTTTATTTATATTTCTAGGGAGAAAATTCCAAAGGTAAGTGGGATTACAATCAACCTTTAACTTCTTAATATAAATTTCATATGTTGTATTATAGAAGTCCATAGTATTTGAACCATTTATCATATTCCCAATTCCATAGAACATTTCATTTATATATATTTAATAACTAATATTATTAATACTGAAGGAAAGTCTCATATTGTCCCAATAGGATACAAAAAAATATGTTTATAGAAGCAACATAATAATATTTTTCTAATTCTTTAACTAATATACTAGGTATACATAAATCATATGTTCTGAACTCTAATGTAGAAATTATTTCCCCATTTCCAAAAATGATATATACTTCACATTTCAACGAATCTCTCCTATATATGGGTCTATTTTAATCATACCAAATGTGTGACGGGAACCTGGTATCTAATTACCATGAGTAAATGTTGGAGAAATTTATTTCTATAACATGTATTTCAATATTCTAAGAATTATTCTATTTGAGAACACTTATCAATATTATATACCAATCTAGAATAGTTTTATAGGTCATAACTATAACATCTCTCAAAATAATTACCATAATGCAAGATATAATCTTCCAAAAATACATCTTTATGGTTGAGTATCATGTTCTATATCTTTTCATTAAGGGATTTTAATGAAAATAATCCCAATAAAATGATAACCTCATACATCATTAACTATAGTAGACAAGATTTTTATTTCAATGGGTAATGATTATTTTTTACTATTCCACTCAACCCTTAGTTATTTAAGTAGTTTTTCATGTAAATCATATCACATATGACTCTAGAATATTAAAGTTGAAAAAAATATTCCCAAACCCATCATATGAATTTAAAATACACTATATTCTTCCTGTGTCATAACTCATAGAGTTTACCATCTACGTGGTACCAAAATATCTTAGTAATATTTAGGTACCTAACTCTGAAGGATAGAAATTTCCACCACAAATTAAACAAGATAATATCTAGGCATCCTTTTGTAGAACCTACCCCTTTTAATGTTGAGGTCTTGAATTTTTTTATTTTAATGGAATTTTATACAAAGTACTTCAGGTTTTTCCTTTTAAAGTATCATCATTTTAATATACACAAAATGTATATGGATTCAATAACTGTTATATCACATGAAATATTTATATATCATGTTTTATTCATTTATATATTCATGGTAATAATGATTTATTTTTTGAAATCCCAATTCCATCCACTGAGAAAATATTGTTAAATTATATTAATGAGTAAATTCTGACATAACTCACAATTTGGGTGTTTAAATTTTAAAGCCTCTTTTATTTAATTTATAAAAAATTTATATTAAATAAATAACTATTACATCGCATGAAATATTTATAATGTATGTTTTATTCATTTATATATGCATGATAAAAAGATTTTGCTTTTGAAATCCCTATTATATCCACCAAATTAATATGTTCAAATTAAATAAATGTGTAACTTTTTACACAAATTTTTTTTTACTCACTTAGAAATAAAATCCAATCATATTTACATATATTCATATATATATCATGAATATGGAACATGAAACTTTTTTGATGTAATGTTTCTTAAATATATGAAATTGAAAATCTATATGAGGGTAATATTAGATCCAAAAATATCTTACCCATACTTTTCTTGTACAAGGCGCAAGCCTTATTAATAGTGGGATGTATAACCCAAATTCCCTCTACCCACAGATAATTTTCTATATAAAGAATTAAATTTCATCATGACTCTAACAGTTAATATCCAAAAATTATATTCAACCTCTAAATTTAGTCTAATAAGTAAAATAAAAACACTATTATAGTTATATGAAAACTAAATCATCTATTGTCATTCCAATCATGCTTCAGATGGCATGATAATTTTATAAGAAAAAATTTATCAAATAAATTAAAGCATGAAAAATATTATAATTTTATAAGAAATTATAAATGTGAATATTTAAATGAATAAAAAAAATAAGCATGTCCTTGATTTTCAAAATATGATATATCGATATGATTATTACTAATTTATTTAGTCATGATAATTTCTTATTTACAATTCCTAACACTTATTCATTTTAATCAATTTATAAACCGTGAGTATGTTTTCAAAAAAATATTAGTTTTTTTATTGTGGGTTATTTCATAATTTACAATGGATAAATTCCATTTTATTTTTTATGATGTGATTGATATCGCTGTATACAATTAGAGCTATCGTGAGGCGAATATAGTATTTAACAATATCTGGAATATCAAAACTTCAACATGATTCTTTATTTTAAAAAACATGGTACTTCAGTCATAAAATATGATATCACATATCAAAACATAAAATAAAAAACAAAACCTTGAGGTTTTGATGTATCATAACACATTATACAAACCAGTCATACCCTATGCCTAAGAAAAATAATCATGCATTTAAATATGCTATGTCAAAAAACCAGGAAGAGAAATCTAACATCTGATGATCTTCCAATTTATATTTTATGCTACGATATCCCCTATAACATTTTAAAATATACATTTCTTCATACAATCAGTATAAAAACATGATGATGCAACTAATGATGCATCGGATAATAGTGATGGGTTTTGAAGGATCATCTCTTGATCAATGTAGTGTCTGTAACCCAATTGATTTCCTAATATATCATCCTAGAACATATATGTAATGATGAATAAAATAAAAACATGAATATATCTATCAAGTTATTTTTTATATCTACCCATATTGATAGAGTATGTTTTATGAAAATCACTAAGAAACAAGTAGCATATTATCTCCTCCATGGGTAGTGCATCAACCATTAGAATCCTTGTATCTTGTAAAAAGATCTTGTAATCTTCAAAGGTGTGTTGGAACCTTCTCTGATGAATAAAAATGGACAACCAAGTGAGAAGAAAGATTTATTTAATGGATAAATAGTGACTCACTTTCCCAATTGAAGAATCCCCGTCTATAATATGGGTTCCCTTCATTCATTGATGGAGGTCAAGCAACAACTTTCTATACTTTGGAGTCCAAATGTGTTACCCAAAACATATTCTTGTTTGGATAAATGATCCTTTATACATTTTAAATTATTATTATAAATTTTTAATTTCATAAATGAATCATATCAATGACTTGTATAAAAATTAATTTTACTGAAATATTTGAAAGTATCCGTACACCCATATCATAATCTAATCATATGTAATGATAGAGGAAATTGATACCAATTATGACATGACAAGATCATAGCCTTTTATTAGAATTATATGTATATAAAGGTCTATGATATGGACTAATAATAAAATATGAATGATCTATTTTAGTACATTTCAATAATGGAAATACCCTCCTTGGACTACATAAAAATAAAAAATAACATATAAATAAATCTTCCATCCAAAACTCTTATCGATCGAATTAATGGAATTTGAAATCTTCACTATAATTATCCTGTAAATATGAAAATTATTTATATATACATATATATATATATATATGGGTGAGTATATTCAAACCAATTTGGATCCACACATAACCATCATTTGTCAATTTCTTAGGTGGATAGTAATTCTTCTATGAATGAATAAGATAAAAAAAGAAAATAATCATCATTATGTAATCCACACCAACCCAGAACTCACCATGAAAAGAAAGGGATCCCACATATTCCCATAAAATTGAGTCTCATTGATCATAATGTATAACATCATATCTACTAAAAAAAATCCAATGATGGGAGAGGGGTACTATAACATCTCTATTAATTTTGTAATAATATAATCACCTACTGGATATTGGGTCACACCAAGCCTCGAATCTAATTTGGTGGTCACATGGAGAATCCAGATAACACATAACCACTTAAATAATGTAAATTTATATGAAATACATAAAATATCATCTCTTAAAAATCATCACCTCCATCTTGATTTTTGAACCCATCATTATTTAATATAATTTTGTTAATGACTAGAAATATTATAAGTCATTAACAATCATAATACACTTATAATTACCGATATTAAATATAGAATCCTCAATAATGTTAATATTATTAATATTACTCAAATTTAAAATAATAAATTTATTATCATAATACTAATGATTATATTGATTTATTATAAACTGATGGTAAACATAAAAATAATGTGTTTTCATGGATTTAGTATAAATTAATGGAAAACAAATACTATTCTGTTTTACTATATTAATATATTTACTCAAATTACATAAAAAGTAATCCTAAAATGTTTTATATCCATATATAAGTCATAATTATATTCACATACATATAACTAAAAATTCATCCTATATTAATTCTCTATAATTGACATTAGCATTTTTAATTCTTTTAGACAACCACAAGAAAATAATTATTACCATCAAATCCAAATCATTCATAGACCCCAGTAATATAATATATGGAAATATAAATTGGTTTGATTGAAATAACCCAACAAGGAAACTGCTAAGATATAATTAACTAAAAAGAATCACCCTAATCCACCTTAAAATGGCCAGGGGCTAGGGAATAGGGCCAAGTTGAAATATCTCGAAATATGAGATTCCTTAGCCTATATCAGCCTATACAAGACAAATATCTCCAATAAACTAATTAAAAAATAAGGATATATAATTGATCAAATGAATTGTACATAATACATCCATGATATACCAAGTATAATTGTTGTCTATGTGGTAAAAACAAGGGAAACAAATTATCCAATAATCCTCTTAAATACAAAGAATTAAGAATCTCTTTTAGGATGATTTTACTATTAAATCACACTCTAGCTTCCTTGGTCAATACCAACAAAATAAATCATTATGATCTATAATGAATCACAAAGAATCACCTGTATCTAGCTCCAAACAAGGAACACCAACTCTATATCATCATGTATATCTACGAACTATGCATCATCTGCACAGATACATCATGTGTGGGACCAAGGATTCTGTAGGTATGAGTACAAATTTACCTTAGAGGATTCACTAAAATCCCAAATGATAATGAAAAACAACACACTGACTCAACTCCATATTTTAGTGGTCAATTGGAGGATGTTGAAGAAGATAACCTAGAACACAGAGATAGCTCATTTATCTTAGTACTATATAGTGTATAGAAGAAAGAAATAAATAATAATCTACTTATGCTCAAATGATATATGTATCAAGGACACTGAGTTTTCCTAGTCATCTCAACTATAATCCATGAGAAAAAAATCTCATGAGAAACTAGAGTTTATCAAAACATTGTATATTTTACATAGATATTATATGACATATATATATTACATCTCATCATATAGGTTACCTCTAGGGTTCTAAACAATCACATGTATTGTGAAATTGTATATTTTTTTAGAATTATAATAGTCATTCTACTTCTATAACCCATAAAGGTGAGGCCACTCATCCCTAGAGTATCCTCATAAAATGATGGTGCACTACAGCCTCTAGTGCACCAACAGTAAACCATGATCATATTTCCAACCTACTAACTCACATAAACACTGAAAACCTATATACGAGGATAATGTTCCCTTATAAGTAAAAATAAAACCAAAAAACAACACCCATCATAGATTATCAGGATCACTAAAGGGGGATCCTAACACACTATACATGTGGATGGGAAATACTAACTATGGTGTAGGATCCCAAGACTGTGGGAGTTCATTACATGGGAGGAGATTTTGACTCCACGGATAATGTATCTTAGGCCCTTGTAAGTTGGTTGAAATACTATCCTAGTCTATTTTGTAGGTAGATGATATAATTCCCCAATACCATGGGTGGGATAACCAACCCTACCAAGGTTTGGGATAGCAAACTGCACCCTTATGCAACTCTACTCTCATGGAGGATTTTTATTTACCAAGAATTCATGAAAGATGTTATTGAAATATATAATGCTTATACAGTTAATAATGGTCACATAACCCCTAATATAAATATATATCACAATTTTCAATGTAGAAACCCCTGAGATAGACATGTCGCGCATCCAAAAACAAGTTCAATTAAGAATATAGGGATAGTGGGTGGGCTAGGAAGAAGTATGTGGTATGTGACTTAGTGTAAATGGTTTGTAGCCATATGATGTAGTATTTTCATGAACTAACGCCCCACATGGAATAAAAGGATACATGAACAGGATATGTATCCTTGAACACATTTCATTTGGGTCCTGGGGTGGTACTCAACATGTCATTTTCATTTGTTCCATGTAAAATCAAGGAACACGACATGTGGTCCTGTCCCACTTAGAATATAAGGCCAAAGGATCTCATAAGAGTATTTTCCATGTACATTTCAAGTATTAATCTTAGAAATACATGGTGTGTGATTCAATCAGATGGCATGTGAAACATAACAACATATGAAACCCCATTTACCACAACCTCAATGTACATAGTATGCGTTCTTATAAACTACATGTCTTGTGGTTGGGTTATCTATACCAAATTCAATTATTTCCACACAATATTAATTTCTACCTATGATATCACCCTTGAAATCATTTAAAACTTCATTTACCATGTAGTTAATTGATAAACCATTTCATTGTTCAATTTCTCACCACATATCACTATAAATTTGTATATTCATCGAAGCTCTTTACTCATCATATATCTCCTCTTAATAATATGACTTTCTCATTCTCTTCTAATGAATCATCTTCCACAAAATGATACATCTCCATGATATGGTTCTAATCATTTATCATAATACACTAACATCAATATGAGATTCGATCATGATTCAAATTGGATATTTATTGGTTGAATGGTCATCCTACACATAGGATGATAGTGAATACACAAATAATAGTGGGATAAAGATATTAAGTAAATAATGTGAATATCTTCATTGTCCTTAGATATCCCATCAATTATGTATTGGTGCATAAATCAATGAAACTATTAAAAACCAATCACTAAGAATTATCCAAAGCCAAATAGATTTCTAAAAATTTACATGGTTATGTGAAAATTGAATCGATTCTACAACATCAATTAATTACTGAAAAGCTTAGTGTAATGGAGAAAAGAAACAAAAAATTTCTCGTGCTTCATGGAACCACATTTATCACTTTAATTTTAATTCCACGTATTCATTATTCATCCATTAACAACACTGAAATATTTTTATTGATATGTTTTCATCACAACCATGATATTATCCCTCTCCCTCAACCATGGTTTTTTTCAAAGATGAAAAGGGATAACCATATATAGGTTCCAAAATCATGGATTAAGTAGAGGGTATCCTAAGGGTTTCACCCTAATAACAATTTAATCAATTAACCAATAAGGAAATTAAATAAATTATTTAATAAACATGTGATACTGAACACCCAAAGATTCTAATTCAATGAAAATTACATCATTCATTGGGTAAAAATCTGGCATTGAAATTAACTATGATCCTAGTTATCCCATCCGGGGAATCATTAATGAGATATAAATAGTTTATCAAAATTGTTCTTACATAGACTAAAAAAATATAGTATTTTTATATATTAATTTTAAATTCACCTATCACATGTAAATACACATCATCTCATCATTGGGGGAAACACAACCACCTCAAGTCAAAAAAACCATTGAATAATTTCACAGAGGTCATATTTAGTGGTGAAATCGTCATTTTATTCTAAGGGATGTATCAGGACTCTAAAACTCATAACTAATGTATGACTTAATCAATAAAAAATAATGTCACAACATCCAACCCACATTAAAACTTTTCATTTCCATGTATTCCAAAAAAATAATACCCAATTAAAAGAAGCTCATATGGAACACCCATGCAGAGGCACCCCACTATCACATGTACATTCCTCGTTTAATAATATACAATATCTAATTGAACATGGAACACAATTTAAAAGTGAATAAGTACTACCTTATACTCATAATGACATCAGTTACAATATACCAAAAAATTGTTATTTAGGTACACACATACACTCTGAATAATTCTTATCATCATTCATTTCCCAAAACCTCATCACATTCAGAAGTATCCCCACTACATTGAATAAAATAGGAATATGAAGCATCAACAAACATCCAATCAAGATCCTTCGACAAATTCATCACTAGTGCGAGTTATCTTCTCTCATCCTTTACAGAGCATTATATTTGGTCATCAAATGAGGGTGACCTATGTATACCAAACTCTATCACTAATCACTACAAGAAAATAAATCAATAAATATAGTTTTACAATACATCATGTACAACCAAAATCATATATGTTTCTCCATTATCATTTACACATGAATAAAATGAATCCATTTTCACTATCATAGGGAACAAGAGAAACATGGTCCTTCCACCCAAACCTCTAAAAAACAAATGCAAGAAATACATGTCTGCACTACAGTCTTCAAAAAGTCTCTCACCCACTACAAAAGAGAAAATAGTTATGTATTCATCACAATTTTGGAAAAAGAAATTGAATTTCACATTATAAAATGCATAAACTTCTTCCAATAATTAAATTACACATTTCTTCCAATTAGGATTCCTAATTATTTTAAATATGGAGTGGATAGTCCTTAAAAATAAGATGGCCCAAATCTGTAAGCCTCTAGGAATCTGGGTCATGTATTGAATGTCATGTCAGGCCTTGTGCCTTGGGCCTACGAGTCATGTTCAGGTTCCCCTTAAACCCTTAAAAGTGGTATTATCCATAATAAAATAAAAAAGTAGGCCTTTAGGCCATTCAAAGTGTGTGAATAGAAAACACTCCTCCTCCAATGTATAGAAATAATTTCCATGAGATTGTATATACACAAGGAACAACTAGTTTCTCCAAGATGAGGGTCATTCTCAGTAAGGGGATTCCCTTCCTGAGATGTTCCCCATGATACCTGGAATAAACACCAAGATTAAAACTACCCTTATTCATGGGAAGTGGTCATCCCACATTCCGCATTCATGAAAAAAACACTCCAAGTATTTCACCTATGAATACCAAGATCTACTAGACCACAACAT
The DNA here is from genome assembly GCA_963277665.1 of Viscum album. NCBI lineage: Eukaryota > Viridiplantae > Streptophyta > Magnoliopsida > Santalales > Viscaceae > Viscum > Viscum album. The sequence continues at coordinate 566,403,585 of OY728162.1, forward strand.
TGGTATCGCCACTATGGTCATGTCAGACATAAGGAAGAGTTTGGGGACACTTCCATATATAAAAGGTGAGTAATATATCCCTCCCATGGTAAAAACTATATTCCCAAAACATGATACTCAAGAACCTCTTATGTCATCAGGAAATAGAGTACTTTTCTCAACGTGTCAAACACCACATCCATGTTTCACTAATCTGGTCTCACTATTTATCATAGGTTTAGCATCTTGGAGACCAGCATTACCCCATGATTAAAGATCCTACACTGAGAGATTTTTTTACACATCATACTCTTATAAAAATTTTAGTGAAACTCCCTTCAATTACTAAAGAGAATCAATGTGAATCGATACATTGAAATGTTTTTTCCATCCAATACAAAACCAAAATAAGGGGCTCATCAGCCCAATCTAAAACATTCAAAAATCATCCCCATGAAGTAATATAATACACACATAATCCTTTTGATAATGTTCAAACATATATTTTCCTTTGAATTTATTCTTTCATTTATGTTTTTTAATGGAAAAAAATTATTTTCCACACACATAGAACACCAAACCATGATAAACATCGTCCAGTTTATCAATCATAACAACTAGTGGGTTTTCTTATTTTCCCCATTAGTGGGGGTAACAATCCCTACTGAAGAAATATCTCCCTCCATAAAACCAATCCCCAACGCATTAAAGAATATTAATAAACAACCAATCCATGCTTGATGTGGGTAATACTATGACATATCATCCATTAGGGATCATAAAAATAAAAATAGTTATCCAATAAGGAAAGAATCACTTCACCATGAGGAGTGAGTGAATGATGACCTCCATTTGAGAAATCTCATGATGGCTATGGTATAGCTAGGGGTTACACTAGAATCTCTAGCACACTAAACATACAGTGTAGGGTAATTAACATCTATCAACATTAAATAGTATGTGGGTATATGAATAATGGAGATGAACAATACCATGAATTGTTCATACTAATGCGAGACCATAGATATTTATCACATGATTCATCCCGTAGATCTGAGTGTAATAAATCCATGCCTAACAAGAACTATCTGATGGTGGTTTTTCTATGATTTGATCAATTAATAATTTATTTATGACTAATCTCTACCCATAGGATCTTCCCAAAAAAAATCAACCAAAAACACTCCCTGTTAGGCCACTAAATTCAATAGTAAGATCTCAAATCTCAACAATACCTCTAATGTGGAATGTATGTTCATGGTTCCCCTATTTTTCTTCATGTTAAAAACTAAAATTCTGATAATATAGGATACATCTTCCAAAAATTCAATCTACCAATGCTCACTCATGGGGGATTTGACATGGGTAGTGTTTCCAAGGAAACAAAACCCCAAAATCATAAATAATCTCTGAGATTCTCCAACTGAACAACTATGACCATAAAATTACACCACCATATATACCTAGGGAACACCTCATGGGGTCCATGTTCCATGTAAAATAAATGGACATGGTTCTGATTCCATGCATAGGTATCAACATCCTCTAATAAAACTCTATCCGAGATAAACTCAAGATTCCACTATGATAGAGTATAAATTCCATGATTTTGAGAAAAATCAATCTACCAATGGTCAAAAATATCTTACAGGAATCTCAATAGAAGAAACATAATTATGTTTTTAAATAGTTCAACTATAAGTAATCACCAGTCTCATACTCTATGAAAACATGTATCTCTTGAGGTTCAGGCTCTCCTTGTAATCTTATGGGGCCTCTATTATTGAACAAACAGAACATAAATTGTGTACATGTAGTCACTTACAACAAAGTGATAACTTCAATCCACTCTAAGAAATATTATTAGTAATTTATAGAGGGTGATAGAAATTTCCTTGAATCACTGGGAAAGTACATTCCTCAAGTAAGTCTCATAAAAAATTCCCATCACTCACTATCCAATAGAGTGACGCCCAACTATAGGCGTGGTCTCATAATGAAATTTCATCCACCCAAAATATGGATATAATTAGGTGTCACCTTTTATTTGATAAGGTCAACCCATAAAGATTAGAAAATATATAGATGATATGACATGGTTAGGACAAGATAGATTGCAACTGGACTATATATGATTCATGAATGAACTTCAATGTACCCTGTAATCGATGACGTATAGGCTTAGGTTAAATAATGAGTTATTAGTGTCCTAGAAAAAAAATACACCATAAACATCAAATACGCCGGTCTCTCGGATCTAATAACAAAAATAAAGACCCTCTTAATATTATTTCCCTAATTCTAAAACAATTTCTCAAATGAAAACAAACTCCAAAAACTATCCCTATGATAGGGATTCTTTAATAGAACTCTAACATGATATATCTCATAGACTCCCTTCCCAAGTGAGAAATAAGCTAAACGATCCACCCCTAACCCACATCCAATAGGCCAAGGGATTGTTACTGGAACCTAGTAGGCCTAGCGCACAATATGGAGGCATTAGACTGTATCAGCCTAAAAAAGATTCATATCTTTAATAAAAAAGTTAACCAAAATAGAAGAAGAATTTATAAATTATCAAATGGATTGTAAATAATTAATTCATGATACAACCAATACAAGTACAACCTATAAGGTAAAAACAAAGGGAATAATATATTAGGAAAAACACTGAAATATAAAGAACTATTAAACTACTCCATGGTACATGTACTTCTTTATCTTGCTATAGTTAAAGAGGAAACCACCATAATCATGAATCACTATAATCTATAATTCATCCCCAAGCATCACAAGAAATCTTCTTGAAGTAGTCTATAATAAATATTCATTTTAAAGACCATCTTTGATATGTTCCTCTCTTTATAGACACATCATGCTTGGGCCCAGGGCCTATCTAGGGGTTAGTATAGACAAACATGTTTATATTCCCCAAAAAAAATGAAAACCCAAAATACATCACTGTATCAACTTTTGATACAAGAGGGGACCGAAAAATAAAAAAAGGGTATAAACTATAACACCAAGTCATATCATAGTTCTTGGTTCTATAGTGTTTTCGATATATAATAAGTAATAATAATTGAGTTATGCTAAAACGTAATAAGTCTGTAGGACACTGAGTAGTCCTTGAAAAATCAACTTCAATCCTAAAAATCCACAATATTTAATAAACTAATTGTTATCATAACACATAATATTCCATCCAGTCTATAAAGGATATCCCCTGGTAACATCATATCTTTGAGGTATCACCCAAGGTATTCTGAAATCATAAATATTGGAAGTTTTATACTCCTAAAACATAAATTTCTTCATGACACAACTATAATCAATGAAAGGGATGTTTATTATCGCTAAATAATGATTGAAAAAAGAGGGATCACCATAACTACTGGAACATAAATATGAAACTGTGATCGAATATCTAAACTATCAACCGGTGTAGGCTACTTGTACTTATAGTGGAGGATCCCACTCCCTTAATAGTAAAAACAAATTCCATAATATTACACTTTAATTTCAATTGTGAACTATAATGGTTGATCCTATCATCCAATAAATATGGTTAAGAAATAATTACTCGATTACATATTAATAGGCTCATGTGAGCTCTTTAATTGGAGGAAAATACTGAATCCATGGATAGATGGTCTCAATACTATATAAGTGGGTATAAATACTGAACTTATATAATATATATGTATAGTATACCTCACACAAATATTTGGGGGGGTAATTGACCTTACCTCAGTATGTTGTGATAAAATTATTCCCTAATGTTACAGTACCATCATGGAGGGTTTTCGTTTACCTAGAACTCCAAAAAACTCAACTGTGGTCTCTAAAGTTTTTATATATTTGATCATGACAATTTTTGATGTATTTCATATAATTTCCTATATAATGAGGTCCATTATTATGTTAAACCTGGAAAAATATCCATGATAAACTACTCATACATCCAAAACCAAATTTTAACAATAAGACACTTCCAATAGATGCTCTAATAAGGATTACATGGCATATAGACCTATTTTGTAGCCAGGGCATGCAATAATGTACCGCATAGTGTGTAAGGATCTACTAACATGGAATGTAGTCCAGTATTCACATCATGTGGGATCATGGGTGGAACTCTTCATGTACTAAAGTTATCATTGTTTTGTGAAATAGAGGTACAAGACATGTGGTCTTATCCTATATCAGGATTGAATAAAAATATCCTCATAGATGTTGAATAACTATAAGTTCCCAGAACAAATGTTAGGGATGAAAATTTTGTGATTTAACAAAATGGTGTGTGATATTTAACTCTAACTAATACCCAACTACTATAGCCCTAAAGAACACAGTGTATGATCTTCAGGACTAATCATGATATAGTGAGGTTCTCTGAACCAGATTCAATTCTATTTCCCACAATATTCTCTAAATCCACCAATATCACAATAAAAATCTACCACATTTTCACTGATCATGTCATTTATAGGGAAACCACTACCTATGTTTTATTTTTATCCACCTATAACTATAGAAGGATTTCTTAATTGAGTTTCTTCACTACTCAAATATCTTCACTAAAAAATATGACTTCCCCATTTCCTCTCATGATTTATACACAATTAAAAGATGATTATATGCCCCAAGGTTCCCATAGTCAATGGAAACACATTAATGTAGGTCTGATATTTGATCACAATTTCAATAAAACTACTATTGTTTATATCATTATCATACCCATACATCTCTAAGGAATACATTAAAAACTATGGAAGAAATCCAAATAAACAAATAATGTGAATATATTTGATAGTTTCGGTGACCTCAGTCATTATATATATGTAGGTAAATTACAGATAATGATAAAATTTGTTCACCAAGAACTATCCCAATCCAGATAGAAATCCATAAATTGATAGCGTCATGTGAACATGGAATGAATTATAGATCATAATTTTATGTGTGTGAATATAAAAATAATAGAGAAAAGAATAAAATAAAGTTCCTTATATTATGGAAAATTGGTTTTCACTTCATTTTTATTCCCAAAAATCCATATTCTATATATCTGCACTATTGAAAAACCGACAATGTATTCTTGATCTAACATTATCTCCACCATAATCTGATCCCCCAAACATGGACAAGATTTCTTCCAATTATGATAGAAGATAAACATAAGGAAGTTCCATGGTAGGGAAAAATATGTCTTCCTTAAGGGTTTCTCCATAATTATAATTTTTTTAATAAATTAATTAATCATTATATTAACAATCTAATCCACTCATGAATAAAAACACCTAATTATTGGCATGTGAACAAAATTAAAATCCAACTTATAGAAAAATATTTTCCTTGATCCTAACCACAATCCATGTTTTCCCATATAAGTAACCATTAAAGAGATATAAAAATACTGTTGACAATTATTACCCATAAACTAGAAAATAAGATAATATTTTAATTATATTATTATCATGTACCACATCACTTAAAATTACATGTCGTAAAATACTATGGGTAAAAACCACAATCCATATATAAATAAACAATTAGTATATTTATAAAATTCCTTATATAAGGGTAAATTTATCATTTTACACCTATAAAGGTCCTGAGACTGAATTACTCATTATTGATCTAAGTCTCAATCAACAAAATCTAGTTCTACTATAGAGTTTTCATTGGGTTCCATGCTTTATAAGAAAATTGTTAAGGGAAATGGAAACAATATTTAATAATACATGATTTGGAGTGAAAAATGCATATATTAAATGATAGAAGTGGTTTCATTGTGCTTGGTATAAACTCTCAGAAATCTGGTGTTTGAGTTGTATTTGAAAATTTTTCTTCTACTAGAAAATTTGGTTAGGTCTTGAGTCTATAAGGATCATCATTTTATTCATAAGGATTATCATAATCATGAGAATAATTTCATGGTATATTATTTTAGGCTACCATGTGTGTGTAAGCATCATCCATTGTTGCATTTTTATAAATTTTATTTGTGTAGAAATAATTCAAAGGTTCTGTAACCATGAACCTAAATATGTGTAAGCATGGAGGCCCTACATAAGCATGAATGTAACATATATAAGAAAAATTTTGGGTTTTATAAATAATATTGACTCTAGGAAATAATCTTAATGGTTTTGGGTAAAGATAAAGATCCACATAAGTATCATTTTGATGTTCATAAGGATGATTCCTAGCTCCATAAGGATCATTACCCAAGAAAATATCGACATTTTGAAGGAAACATATTGTAATATTCACAAGGATCATATATACTATAAATATATGTTCAAGGGTTTTTTTACTATGAAATTTCAGTGATTTAAATGTAATAACCTTGTAGATATTTATTGTTACAATTTTAAAAGGGTGGATTCCATAATTTAGATGATGTACGCACAAGTCTTAAAAGATTCAAACATCATCGAACTTTTAATTGGATCCCTGATTCAATCCATATTAAGAAGAATAATTTATTTAATATTTTAGGGTATTAAACATCATTCCATAAATTAGATAAATTTATTCCATAAATTATCCACATTCATGAGAAATAATTACTCACATGAGTTAGCTAAAATACTCAATTAAATAATTTTAATGCTAGGAAATTTAAAGAAATTGTCGAAGGACGAAGAGTTGAAGAAGGATGTTTTCTCAATTTAATATATTTTTATGAAAATATATTTCATTTGGAATCCAATAAAATGGATTTTTTCATCACTTAAATTTCAGGTATTTTTAAATTCATGTCTTTCATAATTAAGTGAAAAAATTTTGCATGAGGAATAACTTGTTGACCCAACTCCAAATATAACATTTTGGAAGATGTGATGAATCTAAAATATTTCCATATCATGCACCATTAAAGGAGATTATTCAACCCATGGTTTAGAGATAGAATTTTTGGAGAAAATATTTCCATAAAATATAGTAGATATCACTTGATAAAAATAAAGAATTCACAATAAAATGATATTTCAAATTAAGAGAGAATAAATAACAATGCAAGACCATTTCCATTTAAGGAGAAGAAAGAGAAGATATTCCAACTATATAAAAAAAATTGGAATGCCACTATTATTACCCAGAATCATTTGTTCTTCAAGATATAGAGGAAGAAACAGTCACACTATTCATGACATGATTCCCAAGAGAAGAAAATATTGATTGTTGTGTGATAATAAAGTTATTCTTGTTGTTTCCCTAGAAGGATGAAGTTAAATACAACGTCTGGCAGTTAGAGGGGGTTACATAGGTTCATTCCTATAAGGTATAATCTTTATCTGTTGAAAAAGAAATATTTTTTGTGTTAGTAAAGGATATCATGGAATACCACTAAAAGAGTATACATAAAGATATTAGTGTAGAGACTATATAGAAATGAGGATACACTCTACTACATATATGTTATGTATGATATATATACCTATATATAGTTAAATTTTTTATGTTCTTTTTCGTAGTGAATCGCAAATGAGGAGTAGAGGTACTGAGCCTTAGGAAATAGTGATCAACCCGAAAAAAATTATTTTAGATCAAAAATGTTATAAAAAATCCAGAAATTGGGGGTCGAATTATATTTTAAAGATATTTTTTATATTTTTACCTCCTTAGGTATTAATACAATCAGTAATGTAGAATACTGTTCTATTCATAATATTTCAAGTTAAACAAAAAAATTAAATGGAATCTTATTTAATAACTACATATAAATTTAAGATATACATAGTAAAAAATAAAGCTAATTTTTATAATCTACTGATGAAAAAGTAAACACAATGGAAATATAAAAAAATTACAATATTGATTTCCAAGCCAAATATGCGATAAAGGATATATAAATTATAATTTTACTAAATGAACATGATTAATACTAACCCCAATTCAAGGGTTAAACTACTTTATAAATGTTAAAGGTATCCACTTTTTTGATTATTAATCTTGGATCTATCTTCCTTAACCTGGATTCCCACGATTAGCTAAATTATAACAACTGGTAGCTCATAAAAACTGCTAATACAACTAGTATCTTAGTAAAACCTCTACAACAACTATTATATAATTAGTATCTTCCAACCCCTAAGAATACCATGATATATATGATTGGTAGATAAAAAAATTGAAATAATAAATGATTGATATTTTAAAACTAATTTTTATAATAATGTTCTTTAAAAGACTCTCAGATTGTTAAAAAAATAAAATACTCTATTAATTAATATGTTATTGAATACTCCAACTGATTTTTAGATTTTAGAGTGTCACCCTTTTAATATATAGTATTGTATATCTATATTTTTCATAATTGGATTCATTATGTGTGGTTTTATTTTTAGATGATTCTCCAGTGGTTAGATTCCACAAATTTTGGAATCTGTTACAGGTGCAATGATAGTAATTTGTTATTCATATTCTAATAGACTTAGTGTCATAACGCATAAATCAATGACCTTATTCATGACCATCATAGTTCTATCAGTATTATTTAAAATCTTAAACCATTAATATTTAGGAATTTCTAAATTAATTAGATTTTCATTAATCCTAATTCCAGAAGTATTTTTTAAAACATTGGGTTATCACTAATTTATATAATGGTTTTATATTCAACAATCATCATATATAAAACCAACTACCTCAATAAAAATCTGACATCAAATAATCTTTATAGTGGAATTAAAAAAGTAGATTGTAGTGATTCAAGCACTCAAAAAATGTACCATTTTTAAATGAAAAAAACATAATAAAAAATAAAAAAGAACACAATTTTAAAATAAATACTCCCAGTAGATTCCATATAATCCAGGAACAAAATTTCTTCTACTAAGTATTTATCCCTTTCTCTTTATCAAACTTTTTTAAACAATTGAAATGATATATTTTTACATTTTTAAATACTTCTCCACATATATACACACATTAATCATTCTCCCCCTTTTTAGAAACATATTGAAATATTTTAATTTTTAATAATAATTTTCCCAATAGAATTTATTTAAAGGAAATATAGAAATTCATATTTGAAATAAGTATGAAAATATAGTGAAAATATTATGATTATCCCAATAAAAAAATAGAAATATTTTTATCTTTGGATAATTTAATCCGATGGTTAATGAAAAACACTAATCAAACCAAATTTATATAAATTAAATTAATTCATTGAAGAAAGAAAATTAGGAAACAATATATTGTTTGAGTTAAAAAATTTCATGAAAACAAAATTTAGATAATAAATAATTCATAGATTATTTCCCAGTCATTTGTTTTGAATTTTTAATATATTGTCATTTCGAAAATAGTATGTCATCCAAAACATTGATATTATAATAAAATTTGGATAAATCATTATCAAATATTTCTTCATGTTTTATTGAGATTTTATTCTTCTTAGTGATATTCTCTTTAAGAATCATATTCTCATCGACAATCTATATATTTTTTGTAGTAGAAAAAAATTTTGTTACATCAACATTAGAAAGATGATCTTATTATTTTTTTCAAAATCCATTACAAATTCTACATGAAAATTTGAATTCGTAGAAATTGTATCACAATTCTAAGGTAGAGATATAGTGCGCTTTTCTATAGAGTTGATGGATTTGACATTAGATTTCATGTAATTGATTAAATTCAATCATTATCTATCAAGTGAGTTTATATCTTTTTTGGATGTTTAAAATTTCCCATTAATATTAGATAAATAATCTATCATTTGATTGTACCATTTCTAGTCATGGGAAAGATAAAGATTCATTTGGATCAAAATAATTTTTTCACTGAGTTATAGAGTAATATTGATGATATCATTAATTTTCTTTAGAATTTCAAACACAGAATAAATATTTTGAACAAAATATTGATCTATAATAGAATATTATGTTTCTGATGTTCTATCAAACATTACATCTCTCTTCCATTTCATATTATCATTAGGTGTGAGTGGGTGAAGAGGTAAGGAATTATCTTTCTCAGGAGTAAGATCATTGATGTAAATAGGTTCTTAATTAAGTTCATTTTATTTATCTATTGTTTTTTTAGACGTTTCAACAAAATTAGAACATGATATTTCCTCTAAAAACTATAATTTTAAGAAGTTACCTTTAATGGGGATGAAGTGACACCATTTTAAAAATAAATAAAGTATTCTATCTGAGATATGTCTTAAACTATATTCTCTTTTACAAGAAATTTATGTATAGTTATTTCAGTTATAATTTCATTTAACAAGACTTATACTTGTGTGACCATGACTTTAATAGAAACAATGAGAATTTCTTCTATATAATTTTCAAGAGATAAATCGTATGTATTAACTTATGGTCAAAAAATTAAGGAAATGGCATAAACATTACCAATCTATTAATGAGTTGATGGTAGTGATAATGATTTTTCTTCAACTTCTAGATCAAACTTCATTCCCTTTACATAAATTTCTATTTATCTTTTCATTAGATGTTAACCATCAATATGATAATGGATTATAATTCCTTTCATGATTATTTTTTCTATTCCAGAATATTTTATCTTAATGAATATCCGTTTTTCTTCTTTTAATCTTTCAAAATCTAGTCAGTTTCATGTATTAAGGCTTTTCCCTCTCTATTTACATGACCAAATAAGGGTTTTCCCTCATTCCTTTCTTCATTATTTTTATGGATTCTTCTACATATTTTTAAGAAAATTCTATGGGGTTTAATAATTCATTGAAATTATTCTTTACATATTCATTTTTATTATTTTTCTTCTATATACTCTATTTAAGTTCACCTACCTTTTCTCAAATGATCTCCTTTTTATTTTTATGATATTTTTAAATGCCATGAGAATATTATGATTTTCACTATTCTAAAATTTAGTTATCTATTTAAACCACTCCAACCTCAACTGATTTTTATAGTTCAATAGGAGAAACTAATAAATATTTTTCAGTAAATAGTTTCTCTTTATAATCATACATTAATCTCATTCTTCGTGTCTTTCTAATAATTTATTGGGTTTTATTTTAAAATTTTAAAAAGATCCAAATTTTATGGATTATATTTTCAAAATAAATTATAGTGGGTTTGTTGAGGTGTCATCCATATTACAAAAATTTCACAATCTCTCTTCTATTTTAGATAGATTCCATGTAGGAATTAGATAATTACGATATATAAGCTTCCCTAAATGAATAAAAAATCTAGAATATAAATTTCTTGTATATTTATTAAATATTTATAACCAATTATTTTTGTTATAAAAGAATGTTTCTATTCAATTAATCTGCATAAATCCAATAAATAGAACTTTTCTTGTGATCTTTTTCATTTTCTAGAAATAAGTTACTCTCTACATATTCTTTAATAAAATTTCAATAATATTCTAGTATTTCTTTTGATTCAAAATAGTGTTTCCTTAAAAATTTATATCTACTAGTTCATCATGATTTTCTAATATGATAGTGAACTTATAAATGAAGATAATGAAAGTCACCTTTTCGGTATAAATTCCATTTTAAAATTTCATATAATTAAAGAAATTTCTAGTAAAAAAGGATAGTCGGGTACGTGTCCTTTAGTTATTTAAACAAAATTTCTCCACAATTTAAATTAAATTATATATTTTTTAATAAATTAATAATTAATAAAATATATCTTAATAAACATATATTCCTCTAAAAGTAATGACTTTGAAATAATAACTCAAGATGATACCATGGCCAGAAGCATAGGTGAAAGAGGTTTTCGAAAATCGACAAGAGACTCATTGAAGAATACAAATGAATGAGTTTAGAAAAAATATGTATTCCAAAATGTAAATGCATGTAGCAATACAAAAGTTTATCATTGATTTTCTTGAACTAATTGATCTAATTGAATCTCACAAAAACACAATGTGTCTTAATTAATATTAAACAGATATTTTGTTTTAAAATTTTTGATGCTTTTAAATTAATATTTTAAAACTAATAAAAATTATTATAAATTAAAAACTCATTTACTATTATAATCAAATAAAAGTAATATAAACATAATAATTTTTCATTTTTCTTCTTAAAAAACATTTTGATCTTGATCATTTTCAAATCGTTCCAAAATATTTTAACTGGAACTTTACAAGTTATTTCATAATTTAAAATGTAATTATTTACCAAAATAATCGTTAAATACTCCATATAAATGAATGTAAAATATTAAATACATTAAAAAACTAAAAAATATAAAAACTATATCCAATATGAAATTAATTCAAGATATTGTTATGTTGATGTTAAAATATAATTACTTGGGGAATTGTTGATTTGTGATTAGACACAAGTGAATATAACATAATATCCTAAAAATTATATATTTGATATATAGATATCATTTAGTATAGAATTATTTAAAAATGGTATCCTTGTAACCCACATATTTCTATTTTTATAAGGCTCATAAGTATTAAGTTCCATTGAGATAAATTCTTGAGATATTTTAGGAGATAGTACTTTGTTTAAAGAAAAAAATGTTTCTTCCCATTTTCTCCTCATTGACATATTTTCTTGTAAGGTGATTGAATTGAAAAATTCTAATTTGATTGATAAATTCAATTTTTTGGGGATTTATGTACAAATCCATATTTCTAATTTTTATACAGTATTAATTTCCTATAAATATTTTCAAGTTCCTTCTTTTCAATAGTCATGATTTTCAAATACTATTTTAGGTTCTCAACATTAGTCTTTAGGTTGATAGTCTCATTTTTATCATAGAAAAATGTAGAATTATTTGAAATATTTTTATTGAAATTTTACTTCTTTAAATCATCTAAATTAAAATTAATTTTTATTATTTTGATTTTTCTTTTCCATTTCATATGGGTATATGTTTGGTGATGTTTTTCATTGTCATATCTAGCTCAGAAGAAAAATTTAAATTTCCATCTCTAATCATTTTGATTTTATCTTAATCATTAAAAATATTTCCCTTCATATTAATGTTTTTGTCAATAAGGTCATTATACCTCTAATAAAACTTCTCATACATATTTTTAGACATTGTAATATAAGTTTTCATTTCATCATGTGTTTCATGATCACTCTCATAGTCATCTGAATAGGATGAATTCACATCATTAGTATCTTTTTCAAAGTCCAAGAAGATTTTTGAATCTGTAATATTATTCATACATGTTTAGTTAGTTAATATTCCCACAATAAATTTTTTTAAATTACCGTAAAACTAGTAATTTTCCTTTTATCATTAATATCCTATAATGAACTATCATAAGTTTTATCACTTTTACTAACTCTATATTTGTAAATATTTTTTAGAATCTTCTTACCTTTCCTCTTTATATTATTTCTAGAAGATCATTGTTATTTATTATTTAATTTAGGTTAATCTGGTTGAATATGATCTTGCTTTCTACTCTCAAATAAAATATGTTTAAAATCATCATTTTTCACTTTTTCATTTGAACAGTTTATCTAGAAATTATTGTTTTTGAACATCCTTCTTGTTAATTTATAAATTTCATCATTTATTTTTCTTAATTCACTATCATCCTATGTTTTTATTCAATTTATCTTAGATGTTACTGGTTTAAAATATCTATAATTTTATGTTTTTGTAGTTATAAAAGAAACTCCATTCTTTTTTTTTCTCTTTCTCAGCAACTCTCTATAGACCACACTTATATTTTATCAAGGTTTCAATTAATTCATATAGACTCTTATTTTTAATATATTATGTATTATAAAATGGATTTATTTTTTAATCCCATCCTATCATAAGAATACCAATAACATTCTCCAAAATTTAATCATCAGATATTAGTTGGGGTCTAGCCCGGTGGTAAGCACCCCATAATTCTACATGGAAAATGGGGGTTCAAAAACCATTGGTCATAGGTTACTATAGAAGCACTATATCTCTACTATAGAATCCAAGATACTGTTTCAACAACGACACTATAGTGGTGGTAGGGGTACTATAGCTGCGGTAGGGGAACCGTAGCAGTGGTAGGTGTTGTAGCAGAGCGGGTACTGTAGTAGTACGATTCACATATTGGTCCTTGGGCAAAAAAATTGGGCCTATGGGCTTTGTAATGGGATAAATTACCATTGGGCCTTCGAGCTATATAATGGGTCTCCATCTACCCAGTTAAATAGGTCTCTGATTTGATTAAATAATAAAAATGAGGCTTCGGCCCCAACCTCTTAATCATTAGATAATTAATTTTCCCTAAGAGATTGTAATCTATTAACAACATTAATTTTTATTTGATGCATTTGAGAAAAACCGCCACTATATATAGGATCATAATCATGATAATATTATCATAGAATATCTATATTAGTCTTTGTAACTTTTTATGTTCCAAATTTTGTAACCTCAAAAAATTCCATTTTTTTATATTTTATACAAGATAAAATGGACTGTAAAAATCGCATTGTATTTAATAAATATGTGTATTTATAACTATAAAACATAGTTTTAATTTACTATCCTCTTCACTAAAAGGGTATAAACTTCTTTCTCTGGTACATTCTAACTACCATTCATCATAAGATAACATTAAACCTATATGTTAATAATGTCGTTTTTATCCCATCTGTTTATTATTCATAATCATTCCCATCAAAAAAGGTGTTCTATTTGGAATATGATTTTCAACGGTAATAACATGAATATATTACATACATAAAAAAATTACTCATTTTTTTGTGTTGAGAATCTGAAAATGAAAATAAAATAATGGTCATGAAATAAAAAACTATTTAGTTAACTCCCAAATTCGGAGACCTATTTTGATACCAATTAGTAGACAATAAAAGGTATTTAAAACCTAAAATAGTAGGATAAATTTTAGTTTTAAGAAAAAATTGAAATAATGAACTCCTCAAGTATTAAAACTAACAATAATATGTAATATCAATTTATACATGGTTTTTAAGAGTAAAAAAAGAATAAAAAGTAGTAGTATTTAATCACTAATGAGTAATTTAATATATATAGTTGAAATAAAATTAAACAATAGTTTATTAATAAAATGATGAAACCTTATACATATAATGAACATAAAAAAACATTGAGTATTTATTTACAATTCAAATACTCCTTAAAGGATATATAAATTTTACTTTTACCCAAAGAATAATGTAAATTTTAAATTTGATTCAATGTATCACTAAGAGTATACCAATCAAAAGGTAAACGATTCTTTGATATTTAATATGTTCAATGTATTCCTTATCATTTAATACCATGATCAT
This sequence comes from Viscum album, assembly GCA_963277665.1. Lineage (NCBI taxonomy): Eukaryota > Viridiplantae > Streptophyta > Magnoliopsida > Santalales > Viscaceae > Viscum > Viscum album. The sequence continues at coordinate 566,418,826 of OY728162.1, forward strand.
CTTGATAAAAAAATACTAATACTAAAAATGGTAGCTCATCAAATACATTACTATAATTAGTGCTTCAGAAACCTGCTATTATAACTGGTAGCATGGTACTATCCTCCAATATCTAGGAATCCCCCAATAAAAATGATCTTTTGATACAAAAATGACATTGAAAAATATATAACCTTTTATAATGAAACATTACAACTATAAACCCTAATAGAAACTCATATGGTTAAAATAACAGGAAACACACTTATTCAATAAACTATTAAATACTTCAAAAAATTGAATTATTTCAGAGTTTCAATATTTTATGCTATAGTATTTTTTATCTATATGTGTCATTTTTTCACTAAGTGTGGTTAAATTCAGAGAGGATCATATGATGGTAATATTCAAAAAATCACAAAGTCAGCTGAAACTACATCATATAAAATTAACTTTTCTTTTTTTATAGTCTCAGAATCTCTCTATATCGACCAATAAAATTATTATGAAATATCCCAATGCACTTAATATTACATGATACATCAAACCAAAAATATTTAAAAATTTCTAATGTCATCAAATTATTAAATATCATTAGACCATAGGTATTTCATAAAACCATATTTTCTCATTAATTTATTTAATGAATTTATATTTTTTACTCATAAAATATATAATAAAAATATTATGTTAAAAAAATACCAAATAAAGTGTATTGGTGTTTTTAAAAAAAAGTATATTACAGTGAGTATGTGGATCAATACATTGTACTGGAAGTGAACTTGGGAGTTGAGTGGACATCATATCTTGTGTCCACTAAACATGGTAATTTATAAATTTTTGTTCATTAATACAATATGAATGTGTTCTTCTTGGATGTATCCCAGTATTGGTGCACCATGTAAAAATCCATATATTCCCCCACATGTTTTATTTTACTATAAAATAATTTCCAAATTATATGATGTTGATAGAAAATTCTTATGAGATCGGTTAAAAAAATTCTTACTTAAGTGAAAACAAGATTCAAATAGAGAAATTTGTAAAGTGGTGAAAAAAAATTTAAATTGATTTCACCCTAATTCAGCCCTCCCTAAAGGTTCCTTCAGAGAGATAAAAATTTTATTAGTGACTAAATGTTTTGTCTTTGTGTCCAACTGAAGAATTTTTTTTGGAATTCATTCACAAATGTATTAGATTTTTGAGCCGCAATTATTCAATGACACAAAATCACAATGGTATAAACGAGATATTACAACATACATGGATGTATATATTGAATCACCCCATGATGTTTTTCCGGAATAAATTGTGCCATTTTCATTAAAAGGAACTACAATTGATATATACCAAAGAAATGTTGAGATTGATTCTTCAGTTAAGAAGTAATTAAAGAATGGTTTAAAAGAATAAATTTTCAGAGTAGTTTCTCATGTAATGTTATATAAAGTTGTATGGAGAATTATATAAGTTCTATATAGAAAATAATCTATGTTAAAGGAAGAATGAAAAATTGGTTAACATAATCATTTCAAATAATTTGACAAATAATTCCTTATGTCTAGAATAATGAATAAGAGGATAAAAAATAATATTCTAGAAAGTATGAAATATCTAAATGAGTTTACCTTTTCAAAATCTATTGTTTTATCTTAATATACAATTTTTTTAGATAATGAATAAAAATATGTAATATTATATGCTCACCCATGGATAGATAGAATACTTTATTCTAATGGTGACATAGAATCAACTTCAAATTGAAAATTTTATGTTATATCATGTTACGTAAAAAGAGATATTTGATCCTTATAAGAAAATTTGGATTACTAAGGAATAATAGATGAGGTATATTAGGTTTATATTAATTATTTATGTATAGATAACAAGTGGATGAAAAAAGTGGGAGTTCCCATAATGTTCCCATAAATTTGATGGGAGAAAAAATGAAATAACAAGAAAATTTTCATGAATAAATTGCATAATAAATAAGAAATAAAATCATCATAGAAAATAAGTTGAAGTCAAGAATCATTCACCTTAATGAACATTATAAATTGAACATAGAATATAAAGGAAAATCTACCTCAATGGATATTAAAGTATAACTAAAGAAAAAATATTAGAAGATAAAGGAAAATAATACAAATATTAGCTCGTTAAATGGAAATTTGGAAGTAGAGAATCCCCGTATAGTATACCTAATTAAAGGAGTGTGTAAAGTCCCAAATCTAGAATCTATAAGAATATATCCATATATAAAATTTCTAGTGGAATAGAAATTTATTTGAAAATTTTGATATAAAGATCCATAAAATAAGGTATCTGTGAAATGTTATTATTGTGAATGATTTGGAAACATTATGAACATGTTTTATGAATCTCAAAGTCCCATTGATGAAATAAGTCACGCTACATGTATATATTAATTCGAATAATACCACATGAGGTGTTATTTCTATATGATATAATTTTGATGTTTTAACCATTATCATATGAAAAATAATTGGAATTTGAAGGATGATAAAAATTCATAAGGAGTGTCTCTACTCTTATGGAATACAAAGGTAGGGAGTACCCATGAAATAGGTATCTTTATATAGAATACATGTATACATTTTTAAAGGAAACAATGGAGCTAAAAGGGGTAAATTAAAAACAAAATTTAGTTTTCTGAGAAAATACTTTTTGTGAGGAATAAATAAAAATCTAAAATAAAGGGTTTGTTATAGTTGAAAGAAAAATGGAAAAAGTATAAAAATAAGAATCCCCCATGGAAGGAGAATTTTGAAGTGTCTTTAATGTTCTTCAAAGAAGATGCACTCAAAGACATAAAAAAAGTGACATGCCTAATTGGTCTAATAAAACCACTATAATGAAATTTATTAGTACTAATGGAAGAGTATTCCAATGTTAAAATTAATAATTCTAAAGAAGATAGTGGTAAGGCATTATATTAAGCAACATAAAGATGGGATATTACTATTACATTAAAAGTATAGCCAATGAAAGTAATTAAAGATTACAAAGATATCATTCGAGGTGAATTTTGTGTAAGTTAAATAACTAAAATAAGATACAAAATTAAATCAATTAGGATAATTTCCATTGATAATTTTCTAGAAGAATATTCTATTACTGAGGTGTTGGAATCCCATTCCGAAAATCTGGGAAAGGGAAAATGAAATTATGAATATAATGTTTTGTTTCATTATGTCCAACCCCATTCCTAGAATTGGGGAAACCTAGAGGGAACCATCTTCCATGTACACTTATTATATTTTTAATTGTGTTTGAATAGGTGATAAATTTAGTGGGATATACAATCTATAGGTTAGTTTTGATAATAAATCAAATATGTACAAGATGGAATTATATCAATTGAGTATGGAAATTTTCATGAATCAAGTGATATCAGGAGTATTTAAATCCCTATTTGGTACTAGAAATGATAAAGGGTGCCCTATTTATGGTTGTCTTGGCCAATACTAGTAGAAAAAATAGATGTCAACAAACCAGTTTCATTCTCAAAACAAGAACTAAAAAGAGAATCTTGAGATAAAGTTTCTTTTGAATCTATATTTGTTGAATAAGAGAATCATTTAGAATAAAAATAGGTTTAAAAAATATAACTAATACAAATAAAGATATCATGATATGTCTGATTTGTTACAAGTGATATGAGATGATGATTTAGTGGATGAATTTAAATTAAAAAATGGTGATATGTTTAAGTTAACCTGATCTGGAACACCTGGGAGAAAATTTTAGAAGTGATAGTAGTAGAATATATGATCATTATAATTTAATATTTATTTTAAAATAATTTTTGTTAATTTTTCTAGGATATAGGATACTTAAAAATGACTAATATGAGGTGTTACACCCCAAATTGATGAAAATATCAATTTATATGGTGTTTCGATTAATGGAAATTTAGATATTTATTTGTAAAGGTTTTTATAATTAATTAAATATCAATGTGATCACAAAAGTATAGAGAAACTAGGAATATCAAGTGGTATCATTAACACATTTATAACCACTTCTATAAATTGATTAAACATGTAGTGTGCTCCTCAAACTTAGTGTTTTATTACATACCTACTTATGGTTTTATGAGAGAGTGACATTAGATCATCAGTTAAGAATGTGGGATGACTTTTGTTTTACATGTTTTAATGAAAAACTAGTGGGTGACATGGATATATTTGTTGTTTTAAATAGAAACTCTTGTTTCTTATACCAATTTCAGTATTATTATTCTTAAATTATTTTTTTAAAGACTCAATTTCTAATGACTAATTTCACTCACTTGTGTTCTTTGAGTCTGTATAGATAAATTTGGGGAAGTGGTTCAGAAATTTCTAGAAATAGTTTTTTTTGCAATTGGATGGCCCTACCAGAAATTAGTATCATTTCATAAAAAGATATAAATGATATCCTATAAGTGGAATAATCCAAAGTGTATAATTGATATTTTCTCCCTTGACATGGTCGGTGAATATAGTAAAGTAAAGAGTTCTCTTCATGAACATCATAAATCAACAAAGAGTTAAAAAACTAATGATCTATTCCCTATCCGAAAATGTGGAGTTTTAGTTTTACACATTCTCAAATATGTGGTGTAAATTTTATGTTTTTCTCTCTTGGTAGTATAAAATAATGGAGGTATAATTGGAAAATATAAATCAAGACTTTATTTTATTAACACCTTTGTATTTAATTATCAAAAAGTGGATAAGATAAGCCACATTAAATATATAATTATTCATGGAGATTCGTTGGTTTTGGAGAAGTTGAATTTTAGGATATATTGTCAACCAAATCCAAAGGGGGTGATTATTGACAACCTAAGGTTTTGTGATGAATTATTTGAAATAATTATAATTTATGAGGTTTTGAATATATATTGAAGTGGGAATTGGTGAGTAGGAGTTGGATTTCAAGATTGATAAGTCATTTGTTAATAAAATTGTGGGAATCTTCAACACGTCCAACAATAGTGTGGGGAATTCATATCTTAATGGTCAGAAGGGGTTTGAATGTACTTGGTATAATTTCAATGAAATATATTTTTTGAAAAACATTTTAATATTTCGTTAAGTATAGATTTAATAAGGATCATTTTATTCTACACATGGATGGCCAGGTTTGTAGGGATTTATTCATAGTATATTCATGGAGGCTACCTTATGTGTGTAAGCATCATCTAGTGTTGTGTAAGTATGAATGTGATTTTTTTATACATTATTCAAGGCTATTTAATCATGAATATGATTCTAAATTTCATGAAGAATCTCTTTAATCCTAACTGGGATCTGCAAAATCATAATTTCTAATTTAATAAATATAACTGATTATGTGTAATCATAAACCTAGATTTGAATAAGAAGAAAATTCTATATATAAATCATTCTTATATATATAATGTTGATTCCTTTATCTATAAGGTTCATTTACATAGAAAAATCTGTAAATTTGATGGTATCTTAAGAAAATTTCCCAAAAGATCATTTTTTTGTAAGAAAAAGTATGAGGGAGATTTTATTACAGGATTTTAGTTATTCAATCATAATATATATATCGATATAAATTTTAAATTCTTTTGAAATATTTTCTCTTTAATTTATATGATGAATGAACTGGTCTTAAATGATTAAAACACAAAATAAATTTTAATGGGAGGAATTATTCAAGTTATGGAAAGAGGAATAAGTTTTAGTGATATTTCATTGAATTGAATTCCATGACTCAAGTAAGTGAAATTCATTACATGAAGTAACCACATTCATGAGAATTAATGAGTCACATGAGTTGCCTAAAATACTCACTTATAATCAATTTTTAATGAAGAAAATTTTTTGGATATCGTGGAAGGAATGTGAGACAAACAATCACATGTTCTCAGGTTTCTGTATTTTTATGGAATGATATTTCATATAGATACTGATAATTAATAGTTTATTGCACAATTAGTTCCATTTATTTTTAAATACTTGTATTTCAAAATTAAGGTGAAAAGTGAAATGTAAGACAAATGAGTTAACCCAACTCCAATTGTTAAATTTAGGAATATTTGATGGAACTATTCTATATCCATATCAAGTTCCTATCAAGGATATGATTTCACCCAAATATTAAATAGAAATGTTATCGAAATATCATATCTGTAAAATAGAAAAATTATATCTCGCAAAAAGGAGGAGGTGAGTTATATACATATATCAAAAAAAGAGTAAAATATAATATCATAGAAATATTCATTTGAAAATATTATGACTAAGAGATTTTTTCCATTTTGATATGGTAGGAGGATCGACACATCAATTCCCTTTAAGAATATTTTCACTAATATAGTGAGAGGGAGGGAGGGAGTGGGAGAGAGGGGAAGGAATACACATTCTATTGAGTCCCATATTTATCAGAGAATAAGGAGTTTTAAGTGTAACATTGATGGAATTATGATCACTATACTAGAAGGATGATGTTCTCTTCCACAATATGACATTAAATGGGGATCCACATGTTAATTCTTTTATGGTTTTATCTTTAACTAATGAAAATGAAGCAGTTTTTCTGATAGTGAAAGAGTTCATTGAATACCTTTGAAGTAGAAGGTGTGATGATATCAATATAGAATCTATATAGATATGAGGATAAACTCTACTAAAAAACATGTTTCTATTGATGGATGAACTTATATTCTCCTAAACTATAGTTGTTCTTAACTAGAGTACTGTGAAAAAATGAGGAAAAAATATATTGATTCTTAAGAAAAATTTATTTTAAGGTAAAATGTTGAAACTATTTTTAGGAAAATGGAACTAGGATAGTGGAATAGGATAATATGGAGACCAAAATATTAGATATCTGATAGAATGGTGGTTGATAACAATACGTTCAACTATCCAAAAACTGGGTAGAATGGATGGGGAACTGGACATAGATTCCATAAGAAAAATCATTAAAATATTATTTCTTATAAAGTGTGGTAAATAATTCTAAAACATAAATTCTCTATAATATTGCAATATTCACTATAGGAAGAGTTGAGGTAGTGGAGGTACATGACTAAACAGAGGATCACCCATAAAGATTGTTTGATTTGTACATTATCACATGTAATTAAGATAATTGTGACAACTATAAACACTAACTAAATAATTCTATTTAATATGGTCAATCACCTGTTATTAACAATATCTAATATTATAATCATCCTTTATTTCCAGTAAATAAAATTAAATGATTATTTCACTATGTATTAGGGAAAAATCATGAATGATGTAATATCATGTGTTTGTTATTTACCATGTGTTTCATTATTTTTTTTTATGGACTTAATTTCATTATCTATATTAATGCTATATAGGTATAATTAATTATGAGTGTTTCCTAATTTATTTTCTAGATATTGTAGAATGGTTTCATTTTGAAACTTTCCATCTTCTTTCATAAGATTTGTTGGAATTGAATCTGGTGAGTTTATTGTAATTATACCAAGCATTATGGACTAAATAATGGAATAAGAATGAAAGTGTGGACTGATGTACATGACCTATCACTGATTGATGTGTTTTCATATTTCATTTTAATAGAAACATAGTTCTATTATTCTTTTACTAGATCCTCAGTAAACAATTCTTGATATTTCATCATTACATTGTTAAGAATTTAGTGGGAATTCACATATTCTAGAAAATTATTGTTGGATGAGATTACGTTCTTGTTGAAAATGCTTCATGGAATGTATTTTTAAAACTAGAAAATAAATATATATGATAATCTATGGTAGAGGGATCTTGAACATCCATTAAAAGGTGCTAAATTGGAAGTGATGAGAATTGATAAATGGGTAGGATATATAAGAAATCAATTGGATTAGTATGAATTTTCCATTCCTAAAACATGGAATATAAGAATCTGGAATTGATAAGAGCATCAGATTTTATGATGACCATATATAACATGTATAATAATACCAAAATGATGAATAAGATGTTCTTGTTATTGAGAATTTTCTACATGAAAATGTTAGTAGGAAGGTTTGTGGATGATCATTCTAATAACTTCAATGCAATTCAGAGTTATTTGATGTCAGTAAAGATGACCTTTAGAGATCTAGTTTGGTCTCTAATATTACTTTCCTCACTTTTGGAATCATGGGCTGCAATGGTGACCACAATTAATAATTCAAATTGAATAGGTGACATAGATTTCACATATTTTCATGAATTGATATTAAATGAATAAATTTTTTAGAAGGATGTCCTCACATCTTCCAATAATTCATATAACATGGTGGGTAGTGGAATATCCATAACATAGAAAAAAATCATTATAAGTGAGAAAATAGGAGGGGCTAGAGTAGGAGTATCTCACTAGACGGTGTTCATATGTATTGAATTTTCTCAAAGAATGATCAGTTTAAGAAATTTTAAAGTGAATGGCGGGAGAAAATTATAATAATGCACTATAGAAATGGATCTATGAATCCCATAATGGAAGGTATTATTATATTGCAAATGAGTATTATTACTTAATTGGGATTTTAGGTTATATAATTTGGATCTTCATTCCATTCAACTTCTAGGAGGGTTAGTATGAGAAATTATACTTTTAAAATAATTGGAAATATCCACCTTAATATTAGTAAGGATCTTTATATTCTGGGGGAGGTAGATGTGTCAATATGAACAAGGAACATAAGTGTGATGGAGTTTAAGGATGTGAGGAACATTTTATAAAATGAAAATAACCTTATTATATTTGGGAAACAAGATGTTGCAGGGTTCTTCACATTATTTATAGATTGATCATGGAGATTTTTGCATGGATCGATGGTTGTTTCAAAAGGGGTGATGGATTAATACTTTTACCTTATAAGAGGATTATAATGTTTGTATTATTATATTAGAACAACATTTATGATGTTATGGCATGATCTTATGTGTTGTCTCAGTGAGAAGGGGATGACAATACTTGATACAACTTTATTGTTAATGTATGGAATCATATAGTTAAAAATGTGTAAGGATTTCATCTTTGGAAAAAATGGAATGTTTCTTTTCAAATATAAATAAAAACACTAAATCATCGAATGTTGGATTTGGTTCACATAGACTTCTGGGGTCCATCTCGGATGTGCTCACACAATGGTTCACTTTACTATGTGACATTGATCAATGGTTTCTCATATAACTTATAGGTGTATATTCTAGGTGAAAAATACTGTGGTATTAGAGACATTAATTTAGTGTAGGAACGTGCGGTAAAAAAGTGGTTACAAGAACATTAGGTTATTATAGTCAAATAAATGTGTAGAGGATGAAAGTAGATAGTTATATATAATTTTCTAGTGGAAAAGAAGTTAGTTTGAAAAGACAGTTCTATGGCCTAGGAGAAAAATAGAGTTGTGAGATGAATGAATCAAACTTTGGTCGAGAAATAAGGAAGAATGTAGATTCATATATGGTTTCCCAATTTATTTTTAGAGAAATCAGTGAATTGGGTCACCTACTTATCCATTCAAGGTCTAACTTTTCCAATTGTGAAACAATTGCAAAAAGCCTGTTAGTCCAAAAGGATGGTATAATTCAACTGTTTCATTTTTTTAACTGTGCTATTTTATATCCATGTTTTGTCCAAGTAATGAGTTATGTTAGAGGAAAATTATATAGTATGTTACATTGTGGGATATGATGACAAATTTTTGGATGTAGACTCTATAATAATAGCCTTCTATAGATTTTTATAAGTCAAAATATAATCATCATTGATGAGATCATATATATGGATCAAAAATAAGAATGAAATTATAATGCGAAAAAAGTACCATCATGAGTTGAGTTACAGCTGTATAGACATGTTTAAGTTTTAAATGTGATAAAAAATCGAGGAATAATGATAATTTTTGAAACTATAGACAACCTAGATTAGGTCATTAGAGTTAATATTCCAGTGGAGTTTCTATGGATTAAATTACCATTGAATTCAAGGATCCAGAAACTTAGGAACCAAAAGTTTACACTCTAGATGATGGAATAGTAGAAGGAGTTCAACCATTTGGGTAGTTACATAGGTATACCAAGGAAAGGTGATAAGTGTAAAGGTATCGAAGAATATTTCATTATTTACATCTAGTGGATGATAGAGAAACATGGATCCAGAAATAAGTAATAATTTTAAAAGATACGAAGTAGTGGGAGATGGTTTTAGGGGACAAGATGGATTCCCTACACATGTTAGGATCATGGGATGAATATAAAGACTTGGTGGGAAAGAATTATTTCACAATAAGAGGGATTTTTAATAGAAGGAGGATGGATATGTAAGTAATATGTACTAGGTCATCTTATTTTGAATGTATTTAAACAAATGGAAAGAGTTTATTTCTTAGAGACCTTTTCTATTATAGTTAAGCATACAATAATCCTAAGAGTGTCTACGAGGGTTGAATAGGAATGATTTCATCAAGAGAATATGGATTTAATGACAACATTCCTCCATGGGGACTTGGAATAATAAATCATTGTGAAAAAACTGGAGGGTTTTCAAAAAAATCTGAATTAGAAACTTGCTATTAGGGAAGACACTATAGAATTTTGATTACTGATTTTAATAAAACAACCTGATTCTCACACATCATTTCACCAAAACTTTTCACTCCCGCTTGACTAGTGTATCAAAAGTATGAAGGCATTTTACCTTATCCACTACACAAAGTTTACCTAGAATATACCATAATAGAAACATCAAATGTATAAAGAAATAAAAATTAATGAAACATTAATCCATAAATCAAAATTTAAAAAATAAATAAATGAAAAAAATATAAATGTGCTTCAAAAGGATTGTCCTATATGCAAGGGTAGAACAAATGAATCTTTTTATATTATCATAACAACAAAAATTTCAAGTAATTAAAAAATATTTCAGTAAGAAATTGTTATAGAATGATTTAAGACACTGTAATCCTCTAATTCACTATGTATATTTAACACACAGTAGTTGTAACCAGGACACAATGTGTTTATTATAGATTCATTGTCCCTTTCTTAAGATGAACTATTTAAGGTCTATCATGACATCATATTATATGTAAATTCATGTGGCTGAAAGGGTCAAATTACCTTAACAATTACATAGAGGATACTTCAAGATAAATTTCATGTTTGATTATTTATAACATTTTTGACCTTAACAAAATGAATAATTAGAAACTTATATAGTATTAGTTAAATAGAATTAATTATAGATATTTATCAAATGTTATAAAAAACCAGTGATGTCATTAGAATATTAAAACATTCAATGACCCTAATTTCACTAATCAGAAAATTTCCACTACCTCTATATTAATCCTATCACCCTCATATTGACAGAAATTATGTTAAATGTATTTTTGATTATAGTAATTTATAATTATTTTATTCTTGGACTCATATCCTAACAGTCTCCCACTTAAATCCTTATTCTAGGAAAACTATGACAACAATACGTAGAAAAACTCCTTCCTTATTTCATAGTAAAAGTGTTACTCCGCAATTTCCATCTTGAATTTACTAAACCTTTAATAATTCTTGATGTATCCTCATAATTAATTGAGAAAAATACATACTGAACATTTCCACTAGATTTTGTATACTAGCGATCTTCTAAAGATCTATTGTTTTTTCCTCCGTCATGTTCCTAGTAAAATAGTACATATGGTCAATGTGTTTTTTCCATTCATGGAATACCATATTCTTACCCTAGTGGATTCCACATTGTTTTTAATATTACCAAATCCATCAGTACTGACTTCATCTTAATTCCAACAGAAACTAATGCAACTACACTATCTCCTTCCAATATTATATTACCATTATATACTCTTCTCTCATTTTAATTAAAGTAGAAAATATTCTATAATTGTGACATCAAATAAATTTTTTTTATCCATATGTAAATATTAATATTTTTTTATATTTATACTATCTAGATATTTAGTTTTGTCAGTATAAAAAATTAATTATTTTGTATCTTCCTTCCTAGCACAATGAGTCTGATCATCCATTCCTTTCAAATATTGAATGATCCACTTAATAGGTCCCCCAATATTCCTTTCCATGATTGTTTCTAAATATTCTTATAAATCCTTCTAAAATTAAAATATCCAGTTGAGTGAAAATAATTGAATACATTATAAATCTCAAAAACTAAAGAATATGGTATTTTATCCATGTACCAACACTCATATTTAATTATAGGTTCTTGTGCATTGGAAAATTTAATGTTCGTAACAAGAGGAGAAATGAATAGTTTATATATAGTCATTCCAAACCTTTCAATGATTTTCTACATATACTATTTCAAATATATAATTAAATTTCTAGTATTTTAATCTCTTTTTATCTATATACCCAATATCATCTTTACTTTTTGGAGATTTTTTATCATGAAATTTTTTTAAAACTTATTAATTAATTTTAGAATTAGTCATTCATCTAGTCCAACAGGAAACATATCATCAATATAAAATAGAAAATTGATGAATGTACCATCACAAATTCCTTCCTATAAAATTTTAGATTGGAATTACATCTACTGAATCCTTTTTCTAATATCAACTCATAAAATTTATGATTCTGCTATTATGGTTCTTATTTCTAGACATACAATATTTTCACAAATCTAGATACCAAATTCTGGTTCCCTAATTTTGGTACACCTTTTAGCACTTTAATGTAAATTTCCTCTTATAACTATCAATTAAGTGAATTTATCTTAACATATATTTACTATATATACATAGTTTTCAAAGACACCATAACTAACATAGTTTTGCTGATAGAATGATTTACTACTGGTTTTAATACTTCTACAAAATCAACTGCATCCATCTTCTAAAAGCCATTCATAACTATTCTTTATACTTATTTATTATTTCTATCAACACCTTCTTTAATTTCATAAAACCAATAATTTTCAAGAGAATTTTTTCCCACCATATGTTCAGTCATCTCCCAAGTTATTTTCAACTTCAATGAAGTGATATTTTCATTCATGGTTGGTTCCCACTATTTAGAGTCACTAGGAAAATCTATTTCATCTAGACGTCTCAGTTCACCTACATACGTTATAATTATATAATTCATCTCATAAACATACCTATAAACTGGTCTCCTAAATTTGGTAGATATCAACAACTAAATTAGATTAACTGATCTTATTTGATCTTGTCATTCTATGAGAACTTCAACATATGATACTCTCTCATCTGGAGACTACAATTTGAGTTTTTACGCATGAGATTCATCCACTCTATAATTTTATATCCTTTTTGATCTCCTTATGAACTTCTAGTGCTTTAATCTCATTCATATAAATTCTTTATTTTGATGAGTTATTGATACTCTAGTCAAAATTGACTACTATAGTTTATTTCCCTCCAATATCTTACACTGATAAATTCTACACATTTTATAAAATATATTCATTAAGAAAACATTAGATCTTTTTATGGTTAGTTTTATTTCATCATCTCACAATCGATATCCAAAAAATATATATTTATAATCAAACAAGAAATAGTTTTTTTCATTTTGATTTAATTTTTTCATGATCCATATAATTTATAAGTACATATGTTAAAGTAATAAAAACAATATGATATTAAACTTCTGGTCATTTTCAAGTCCTCAATTTCATATAAATTTCCTACCCAACTATAGATTTTGAGCTTTTACTTAGGAGATAATATGTTTTCAGTTCCTCTAGCCAAAAGTTCTTACGCATTCCCAAATGAAATATCATACACATATTTTGTCTATTAGAGTATTGTTCATTATTCCTACTTATCAAATTATTTTATGGTTCTAGTCACCATATTTCCATTACTTATTACTTCTTTGTAGTATAAGTTTTGTAAATTAAATCCAACGTACTCACCAATGTTTTCCATATGGATTCTCTTAAACTTCTAGTTGCACTCCCTTTATTCATGTGATTTCCACTATGTAAACACCTAAAATAAATTAGACTTCTGTTTCAAAAAAAATCCATAATTTCATTGTATCATCATAAACAAAGGTAATAAGGTAAAAGAAATCACTATAGGATTAAACAATAACAGGTCTGGAAACAGATGAGTGAACCAAGTCTATATTCTAGTTCATGATAATTCATACATCTACGTTGAAAGAAACTCATACCTACATTCCTAGTAAAAAACTCTCACACTTTATAATATCTATGTGATCAATCATTAGTATACCTTAATCATTGAAAAAAATCTTGTTTTTCCCATCAAGGTGATCAAAACTACAGTATCAAACTTCTGTATTATCAAATGTTTTACTTATATAAATTTCAACATCTTATGAAATTCCAAAAAAGTTAATCATTAAATATTTAACACCTAATTTAATTCTCCTTGATCCTCTAGTAACCTTGTATACTCTATTTTTAAAGCAAGTTCCATGGCTTGTATCATCTGGTTGTCTGACATAAATATGTTTATTCACTAAAACAGAGATCTAATAAACTTCCATTAACATTAAGAATCCTTCATTTTTTATACCAATATTGACATGTATTTTTACAACAACTTCAAGGGTTTCACCATCTTCCAAATGGGAAATCAGAAACATTTCATGTACATAAGTTTACATGCATAATTGATCATGAGTAGAATGTTAAGATGCTCTAGATACAATCACCCAAATATCAATCGGTGTACTCACACTAAAAAATTAATGTTTGGTATCTTCTATTGTGTTAATAAAATCTGAAATACAATATATTTAAGAATATATGGTGTTTTTATTAGGAATATTTCGATACTTATAGATATTTTCATTATTTCTATAATTTTATAATATTAGATGAGGACCAGCAGAATTAGTCTAGATGTTTTCAAGTTATTTTATTTCTATTTATTTAATTTTTTATTTCTGAGGGGGTGACCTTCCACTTCCATTAGTAAGAAGGAAACTACTAATCTATGACTAAAATAACATTCACTAAAGTTCTTCATTCGAGAAAAATATTTAGATATCATCAAACACCATATAATTTTTTCCATTGGAGTTACTAGTTGTTGTAATGAAGAGATCCCATCTCTACTGTAATAAAGATAACTATATCAACACCCATAAATCATAATTTGAATTTACTATTAATAATTGAAACATCCAATTAATTAGGTTGAAAACATTAAAATGATCTATTACTCATCTTCGGTCTGATAATCATAATAATAACAACCATTAAAAAATGAAAACATTGTTATGGGTCATGGATTTGTATATATGTCCACTAAGGCATTCAGAACATCCATTGTAGTTTTATATTACAAAATTATGAAGAAAACATTCAGTTCTAGTCATATTCTTACAATGTTCAATTCATTTCTTTCCAAATTTTCCCATTCATATTTCTCCATCATCATTGGCTTCACTCTAGACAATAATACAATCGTGTCTATTTGAATCAGGTGATCTTCAATTTTTATTCCCTCGAATAAAAAATACATTCCATAAAATTCATCATTCTTGATCTTCCCATAAACGTATTCTATGTCTGAGATACTCTATATATGTTGAACCTACCATTTGATTGAAGTTGTTGGGGAAGACTGTGAAAAAGAATGATATGTGATTCTTCTAAAACCACTAGATTCACACATGTCAATTAACGAAATGTTTTCATTTCCCTTTACTAAGAATACCAAAATAAGGAACGCACTACCCCCTACCCACTGAATAAAGTAAAATTATCACATACCTTGTTATAATCTCACAAATGTATAAAGAAACAAAAATTCAAGAAATATTAATAACAGAAATAGAAATACATAAATCTGTAAATGAGCACAAGAGATTAACATGATTTGAATGAGTTATCTTAGATTATTGGGAGCAACCACTACAAGTTTTTATTTTATATAAATTAAAACAATAATAGGAAACTAATAAATCAATCAACACAAACTCATTTTATAATAAAAAACACAATGAAATCCCATGATTCATTATGTACTTTTTTAGAGAACCTGGGCTACAAAAAAATAATAAAAAGTAAATAATTTAAATTATTGGTTTAAAATTCATGTTAATGCACTAAATCAATAAAATAAATTTCTTAGACTTGTCAAATGAACAATAGAAATTGAATTCAAGTATAAATAATAAAATCAATCAAAACAAAAAATTGTTCCTACTTTATTTAAAATCAATAATTTTATGTTCTCACAGTAATCATTTAATAGCTCAGAGGCACTAATATAGGTGTCCTCTAGATCATCCACACAAAAACCAACAATCATTGATCATGGATCAATGATTCTTTGGTTCTAACATGGGAAGTCTAATTTATTTTCTATGGATTTTTCATCATGTGGAATAAATAGACTCAATCGAGAAAGTTTGATCAATCTTAATTTTTTCTTCGTTCAATTTCTGACTCTAGAACATGATAGAGAATGGGATATTACTAATAATTCATCCAAATAGTGGTAGGTATTGAGTCTAAAATTCAGTTATATTCTTAGGTATTACTTTCCAAAACTTCTCTTTGGTCCCTAAAAAGTTATAACCTTATGTTTAGATCCTTAGGCATGCTTATGAATTAATTAAACATATAATAAATGACCTAGAAATTTTATCAACCACATGAAGAAATTTAATATGTTGTGTGATAAAATATAATCCATTAAAATAGATCACTTCTCCCATAATAATTTAATTAACCATGAACATATTGTGTTTGTTCAAAATAGAATATCTAATCCAATTCACTTTTATGGTCAAATCACATGTGTACCCCTTGAATAATATATTCAATAATCATTATTATAAATTTTAATTGTATAATTTATTTATTTTTATTAATGATCGATCACAAGCTAACATTTATCGACCCCACATGTGGGGCCCACTTCAAATTTCATGAACTGTTTTAGAAAACCCATCCATCTAGTCATCAACTTTGACCAAGACAAGACCCAAAGGGCATTCTTGATCTTCATAAGCTAAAGACTAGAACCCAAGAGTCTAAAAACAACCCTAGAGAATGATTTTATAAACCTAAGACAAGATACATGGAATATATATAAATATAACTAGAAAATAAATATCTTATAAACTAAAATACATTGAATAGTAATGAGAAAAAACCAAGGAAATTTTTTTCAAAATAACTAACAGAAAGACACCCAAAACTATCCACTACTACTCCATATTATATGTAGAAAATATCTCACCACCTCACTACCTACTGCACATAACTTTTTGATCAGAATCATCACTACTTCTCTATAGCGTCTTACATGTTCCTATTGTAGAAGAAAATACGATGTCTACATACCCATGAAGGAGTGTGTAGGTTGTGAGATAAATAGGCTTAGTAGGATCCCAATCAGTTGTTATATAAAAATTAACGTTATAATAATCCCAATATTCTCAATTTCAAATACAACATGACATGATAAGCTGTTATAATGTTTTAAATCAAAAGCCTAAAAAATAACCCCCCCTCCAAATCTTTCCCAAAACCAGGTAATATAATTTCAAAGAATAAGGTTCATAAACCGTTGAAATTTATCAAATAATGAATTATATCATATCATATCCAGAAATAGAACAGAGACAATGTACACTGGTAAACACCCCTATGATAAAAAAATTTAGGATAGCTAGGTCACTTTTACCTAAATAACAAACAATTTCTAGTGTGCAATTATATCCCTAGATTCTATTCATGCATAATATTGGGACATAAGAGAACCCCAAAAAGTGAACCCTGATAATTTCAAAATAAAATTTATAGATAAAAATCATCTATGATGTAGGAATGGAAGAACAAACCAGAATGTGAAACCCCTTAAACATTAAATGGACAATTCCCATTACTAAACTCTCTACCAAGGTAACCAAGGATCCCATGTGTAATATTTTTCAAATGAGATTCAATGGGAATGAAATATTTCAAAAAAATTCCAATAACCCTTTATTCAAAACACAATTAAAAATCAATTTCATAATTCGTTGAAAATGAATTTCTTTTAAAAAAAATAGGGTGAATAATATATTATCAAAATCCCATTTTCACACACATATCAATAATTAAAATAATCATGACCATTCATTTTAAAAACCCATTTATAAAATCAAGAGAATTCACGGTTTTTAGAACATAGGCTAGAGACCAAACCGCCTACCTAAAACTCTAGTTTCACACTAACCACAACGAGATCACACACTTTAGCAGAAATTGATAGTAATACCAAGTTATATGAGGTCCTATATATTGATTATAATAACTTATAATCATGTTTCCAAATGATAATGGTTGGTGGAGAAGAAAATATAACACATAACATAATAGAACACAATATCTCTATCCAATCTAATAAGGTTCAACCTCATAGATTCGAAATATAGAAAGAACAATTGATGACAACAAAAAGAATTAGGAAAAGACGTTAAAATGAGGTCAATGAAACCAGAATAATCATCCAAAGATATACCCAAAATCTCCCACAAGAATACCCAATTTAAAGCCCTATATCCAGAAAATAATAATTAATAGAAGAGAAATATGATTCAAATTTCATTAAATACCCCTCTCATTATAATCCCAAAAGTTTACATAACTAAAAAATGGATTATTAAAAATATGATATCCAAATAAAACATTTGAAATAATAGATCAAATAAAAAAATGACATAGTGAGACTCGCGATTCCCACGGTTCCATTGGTGGTACCTCTCCATGTTTCCCAACACAACCATCCAAAATGGTATAGTGTTGAAACCCTAGTTTTTTTGACGAGGCGATGACCACCCCTATGTCGTGGTGTGTCCTGGATGGCTATAGTGGATGGGTGACCACCCATGATCCATTCCTAAGTTCATACCCTACCCCAGGCATATTTAATATACCTTTGGTGCATATGAGACTCCAAGGTAAACCATGCCATCTACCACAACTATGGTCATCCCCATGTTGGACCAAAATCCCAAAAAAACCCTTCTTAAGAAATAGAGACACTTGAAAAAATACCTTAACTAAAAAAATATACATCAAACTAAAAAATTGATGTACATTATGTTGGGATGTTAATCCCTTCTTATTTTATCACTTCTTTTCCCTAGAAAGTCACACTGAATAAGGAACGCCTAAGAAGGGATGAGGCCACTTCTCCCTCATCAATAATTCCCACTTCTATGTTTCTTGAGAATATGATTTGGGATTCCATAACACTATTAACAATGAAATAGACTTCCCACATAATACGCTCATCTATGAATTAATGATCAACATTGGTTTCTCTGTAATAGAAACTTATGGCTCCAACTCAATCTCCTCCCAACTTAGAATATTGGAAGGATAATTGTTGTACTTATTGAGTTGATGTATAAAAAAATTATGAAAACATGTCAACTAAGAATATAATTATAATTGATAAGAACCCTATTAAATCCACACATTTTTTTTAAATGGTCCAATATATCTCAAATAAAGCTTTCCATTATTCCCAAGACAATTATGACACAACCAAGGAGAAAATTTCAAGTAGACTTGGTCAAGAATGGAAAACTCTTAATGAGGACATCAATGATACAAATATGATTTCTTCTGACCCTGAGATATAACCAAGAATCAATGTATATCTTGGATCCTCACTAATTTCTCTTGATTGATACCCAATACCATAAGAGATTCCTCACCCACCTGAGGCCAATAAAGAGGTGACATACACATGAGACCATACAATTCCTTGAAGGGGTCAATTATAATCAATTACTGGTAACATTTATTATAATAGAACTCAAATAGTTCTAGATTGTCTACCCATTATCCAGTAAAATCAAATAAATATGTATTGTTCTTATCCTTCAGGATCTAAATAGCATGCTCTGTCTAACCATCTTTCTGTTGAAGTTATGTTGTACTCAATTTTACTTAGCACCCCATCACTTATTGGATAATCTTAAAAAAGTTGAAGGTAAACCTAGGATCCCTATCAGAAACAATTGTAGGGGGGGCTCATGAAACCCCACAGCCTCTTCAATAAATAGAATACCTATATATTCAACCATGGAGGTGTTCCTAATCAGAATGAAATAATATTATTTCTTAAACCGATTGATCACCATCCATATAGATTTATTTCTTCTTGGAATCTATAATAATCCAATGATGATGTCCATATAATCCTTATATAATTTCCAAATCGTCTCTTGAAGTGGATGAAGTATAAGGGAATGATTTTATTTCTCTTTATTTATCTATTGGAAGCTGTAATAGTGAAACACATAATCAAAAATGGCATGCTTCATACCTATCCACATGAAAAATTCTCTCATTTCATAATATATATTTGTAGTTCTAGGTTGAAAAGCCTGAAAATAACTATGAAAATAATGAAAAATTGAGTACCTAATATATAATAGGGTGAAAATCTTATTTTTGATGTGAATAATCCCATCATTTGGGAGAAACCAACTGAAAATGGTCTCCCAATAATATAATGTTTCTCTGATTCCTCTAAACTCATCATCCTTTTTCTAGTATTACAAAATAGACTCAATGGGATATGATTACCTATGAGTGAAAATTAAAACCATACCTAAAAAATATTATTATGAATATGGATGCATCTAATTGGAAATTACTATAAAGTTTCACTCTACTTTACTTCCCAGAAAATCCTAACATGAAAGATTCCTACTAAGAAAATCAGGGTTGACATTCCCCTCCTCCAAGGTGTAGCCAATATTGAAGTCAAACATATGGAGGTAATAACCCATTTCATATTTCTGGGGTTTATATCTCTCTATGAAAAGATATAACTCATACTCTTTTGATCAAAAAACACGTTTAACCTTTCTATTAAATGATAGTGTCATTAACACATAGGAACATGTATAACAGTGGAGAGCTCCAAATAATGAGTGGTTTAATTATTCTCTTGATACAAAAGGTGATGAGAGTCATACTCCACCCCATGATCATCATCCATAATCACTAACCCATGAAAAGAACCCTGATCATTATAGTATACAATGTTTCCTCTAACGGGTTCTCTAAACTAAGAATATGAGTCAATGCTCTAAGTTTCATAAACTCTTAAAAATATGTTTGAAACATAGGATCCAAAAATAATTTCTCCCCTTTCTTAGTAAGAGAATTGAAATTCGATAATATCTTTTATAAATATTGTATGAAGTATCGATAGTGTATAGTTAGACCTAAGAAACTTTGAATCTCGAATACATTTCATAGTTCATTCCATGACAATATAACCTACACTTTTTCAATATCAACTAAGAGACCATGTTCCAACATCACATTCCTAAATAATGTAACATTTATTATCAATAAATTTCATTTTGATAACTACCAACAAAGGTGGTAACACTGTGGGATTTCTAAAACCAAATTTATATGTTTTCCATGCTCAACCTTAGATCTTGAATAAACTAGAATATCATTGAAAAATAATATGAAAAGGGTTTTGAGATACTAATAGAATATCTGGTTTTTTAAAGGAATAAACATTATAGGATAATTTTTTAGTCTAAATTGAATCAAAACACGTTAATAGTGTCTATACCTTCCCTAAAAATTCTTCTCTGTGGTATCAAATTTATTAACTCTCACGTGATGATACATCGTTTGAAGATTGATTTTTAAGAACCGATCCCCCCATTAACTAATAAAACAAGTCATCTACTTGGTGAATAAGGTATTTAATTCATCTCCATTACTAGATTCATCTTCTAATAGTCCACACTAATACTCAAATAACTAATTGCCTTCATAAAAAAGAGTATTGTGGCATCCCAAGGTGTAACACTATGGTGAAGGATGAATTTCATTATCATGTAATCCAACTAGATATTGAGAAATTTTATATCAGTACATGACATTGGATAAAAGATTATATAAATGGTTTTCCCACATATCCCCAGATCAATAATTAACTCTACCTACCTTTTATGAGGAATACCAAAAAAGTTATCTGGAAAATATTTTAGATAATTCCAAACAAACAAGGGAAGATAAAAAATAAAGGAAACATCATCAAAAATCAACTATAATGGTAAATAATAAACTCATAATATATTTTCTGGAAGATCTTAAAAGGCCTTACATTGGGACCCACTCTCTACGGAATACTTGAGAACTCTCATCAGTAATAAATAAGATGACATGCTAATAGTAACAATCAATATCAGCGTCATGAGAAACAAACCAATCCATCCTGATGATGATGATGAAAATATCTAGATCAAAAAAAAATCCCAGACTAATTATGTGTTAGCTATCAATAGTGAACATGTTGAAAAAAAATAAAACCCTAATATTTAATGGTATATTTATCTTTGAATAAATTTAATTTCTTTAATAGCATTCGATACATGTAACCTCATGTCTAAATAAACCATAATAGAGTATATCATTATAAAATATCATTTAAATTTGTGGAATCAATAAAAATAATCTCATTTTTAAAAAAAAATATAATTATATTTTATTAAGAAAATTTATTTATATATAATCATCTAGTTTTTAGTAAATTCAATATATACATTAAAATATGTTTTTACTCTAAAATTGTTTTTAATGATTTCTGTGAGAAAATAATATAATAAATTTATTTCAATTTAATAAATTTATATTAAAATTTAACATATATTTTAAAATTATCATGTAACAATTTCCTTGGAGTTAATTTTTGATAATTTTCTTAAAATATTGATTTTTTGATGAATAGTGAAAAATAAAAAAAACAATTATGAAAACTGTCATTAAATTTGAAAATTTTACAGTGTTACAATTATTTTTTAAATAGTTTAAAAATAAAATAAGATTATTTATATTTTAAATATTTCATTTCTTTTCATTAGAATCAATTTTATGGTGAATTTTGGTATATAAACTTTTTATACTTTAGGAAATATTTTTTCAAGAACATCACTTTTTGTCGCATTTTGTAGGTTTAATTTTAAATTTATGTTTACTGATTCAATGAATGAAATTTAATAAGAAATATTACATATTTTTAATGAGTATAACTAAATTTATTTAATATTTTCAAATTAATTATATTTCTTCGTTAATAGTAATAATAGTAAAAATTAGTTACCATAATTAAGGTGAAAAGATGTTTGTCATGGGTTAACCTAAATTTATAGGGCTGAAAATGGAAAAAATAACTTTTCTAAATCATATTATATTGACATATTTTAACCTTAAATCATAAAATATTATAAAAGGGTCTATTTGGGATCTATTTGGATTGATTATTAAACTACTATATATTAATATTTTCTTAAATTCGATGTATGTCCTCTACCCTACTTCGTAAAATACACTTATTCTCTCTCTTCATCACAAAACATTGAGCTACATATCTCAACAAACACTTACCTAATTATCATTTAAACTTACATATACATTAATAATATTTTTTTCTACTTAAAATACCATTCCAAGTGTCAATAATAATGGATTGTAATGAGGCTACTAAAGAAGAGATAATTGTCTTACTGAACAACTTTAAAATTATTTTTTACTTATACCTCCTCTATGTATTTGATTTTCAAAGTAAAATAATAAATTAATTATCCTAAATATACAGAAATTTTATTATGATTATGTAACCACAAAAAATTAACCATATTTTTTATCAAATAAGAAGTGAAAGTATTTCTTATGAGTATATGTTGACTACCACGTCCATGTAGCGGTACAATTCATTTTTCATCTTCTTCTCTCATGGATTGTTATTATTAGAGATTTAATTTTTATATATTTTATTTAGGAAATAATTATGATTCCTTAATTATAATATAATATCTAACTTCTTACCTTCCCATCAGCTGGAAAATAATAACGTCGCTTGTGCTTATATGTGGGCTACCACTACCACGAAGCGATGTGATTCATTTTTCATTTTTCATTTAATTTGATGGTAATAAGAATATATTTAACTTATATATTTGATATTTCTGAATTAATTATATTTCATTAACTATAAATAATATTTATCATTATTTAATTCTTTTTTTAGAAAAATAAAATAGCATTCATGGGTATGTACATCTTGTTGTCACTTGAATAGTGAAAATCATTTATCTGTCCTTAGATTTTATAGATGATTATATATATATATATATATATGTGGTATATGATAACTATATCTTCTTTAAAACTATTTATATTATAGAACCATCATCAATGTAAATTGAATGAAACTACAGAATTGAAAACTACATGAAAAATGAAATAGTTATCACCTAAAGATGATGATTTTAATAAGGAATTATTAAGAGATGGGTATTAAAATGTTATAATATGATCATATATGGTATTAAAAGTACAGAAATATTTGGTAATTTAATTATAATAAATTTAAATTCCTTACACTGAACATTATTTCACTTTCTATGAATGTCTAACTAAAGGCAAGGCTCTATCATCTCAAATTAACTTCTTTGTAACATATGTTATGTTATACAACAATATTCATATATTAGGTGTATATAAATACCCATTTATATTTTATATCACGACTCTATTTATGATCATGATATTTAAAGATTCAATTGAATTTATTATTTTATGGATATTATAATTCATAGTTTTACAAATTGATAAGGGATTTATGTTTTCATATTGTTTTAATTAGGATTGTTTATTCTTGAATTTAAATTGAATGAAATTATATAATCCTTATCACATAAACCCCTTTAAATTTCATATCTTTTATTTATTAATGGAGGTTTCAAATTATTGTAACAATTTCCTATCTTTTTTAATTAATTTCATTAGGAAAAATGTTTTTTATAAAAAAAGAATTTTTTCATATTTAGCTGGAATCATTTTTCATTTATATATATGTTTTCAAGAAAATAATTTCATAAATGTTTTTTATATTCTTATATGATGATATATAGTAATTTTTAGCCACATTTGGATTTCTAAAAAAAAATATTGAATCGTCTTTTCATTTTCCAACCAAGGTACTTTTGACTTTTTACTAAAAATATAAAATGAATCTTTATTTTAACATACACAACATGAAAAAAAATTATCACCATCATGAATGATCAATGATTTGAGTATTACTTTATAAGTTTATTTGTATATTTTAAATGAAAATTATTTCTTGCTATTTCTGGAATTCTTATATTTTAAATAAATTATATCAAAATGAAATGATTATTCTCTTCAAGAAATTTTCTAGTGATATTTTAAAGAACATTCCATGTAGGATAACATATTCTGTTATTAATTATTATTTACTAAGGATATTATATAATGAATCTGTCTTTATTATTTCTCTGGATGGTTTATTATTATAATCTTGAGATGTTTATGAACCCCATTTACTCTCCACAGTTTAATCTGTAATGATATGATGAATATTTTATGATCATGTATTTTACATATGAGTGGATTATGATTATGTGATGGGTGGGATAAAATTATATTCACCTGAATTCATTGGGTAAACATTAATGTATTATGATGTAAAATTGTACATGAGAGTCTATCCTAGGACCAAAAAGGACAACACTTGAGGTTATCCCAAGCATAAAAGATGGTGTAGGGGAGGTTATTGCATCCCAAAAATAGGGTTAAAAAGAATTTTTCCCAAGATTAGAGTATGGTATGTGGGGGGTTATACTATGCCCATATAAATTACATGGGTAGTGATCCCAATCCTAATATGTGATGAATTTATTAGTTTGTATCATCAACATAACATTCCAATAATTATGATTATGCTACACTTTTATGACATGATAATACTCCAGTGTTATTCTATAATTACTCATGTTCTTTGATTCATTTATGGTCCATGTCTTATGAACTATCATGATTTATTACATGGCTCATTTTTATGATATAATAATTATTGGGAATGGTTTTCAATGTTAAAGTTCATATTCTAAAAACACTTATAATCATTATTTATTTAAATGATCATTGATATCTATCTTATTTACCCTTACAAAAAATATACTCTCACCCTTTTATGTTTTATTTTCCCCATGACTAGAAGAAATTTTTTATCAATTATGTGTCTAAGAAGGGTTCTAGTTGTGAAGTACTAAGTAGGATATGATTACTATTATTTGTGTTCCATTTTTTATGTATACATTCTTTCAAATAACTTGAACCATTATAGATATAGAATTTATCATAATGTTATGAAATGAATATTAATATAATAATATGTAATATTTATGTATGAAAATTATGGTTTCCAATGGTTTATATCAGAGAAAGGTTTCATTATTTTTGAAATTAAGGGTTAGAAAACGTTATTGAGAAACCTAAGGATAAGCATAAGTATATTTTAACATCCTAATTTCTGTTAAATAAATAATTTTTTCCCTAGAAAATATATACATATATGTATACTAGAATTTGGATTCGGTTATGGAATGTACATGCGTAGTGGAAAAAAACTAAATGGGGGATTTTTTTATTAAATTCTTAATCACCCATTCATTACGAGTGTCCAAAAACTACACATCGGGTTAGAAAATCCAGAGGGATATACTTCAATAAACTCACATATAATATAAGAATAATGAAAAATGATTTCAATAGATGATGGCCATCCCGAATCTTGGTTGAACATATGTTTTCCTATATTTAAATTAAGGTGTCCTGATTTTGAAATACTAGGAATTATTTTCCATGATTTTTTAGTTTATCACTATGATTATATCTCATGAAATAGTTATTTTGAGTTTCATTCGATCTTTGGAATTCAATTGAATCACATTAATGATTAATTTGATGGTAAATGTAATTATTGACCACCAATGAAACCAAATTTTATTGGAGTGGGAATTAAAAATAATTTTGTTTTTCTTAGAGAACATTCTCAATCTATAAATCATGATGAGCATCCAAATAAGAAAAATAGGGGACAATGTTCGATTGAGTTCTTTATAAGAGGACATACGTATTCTTTTAGTAGTTCGGTTGATCCACTTGTCGTTGATTATTGTGTTAGTTTCACTGAAAAGATATTTTATGTTCTCTAGTATTTAGAGAAAATAAATGTTATTCTGGTTGTCTATATTTTGGGTGGTAAGGAAAATAAATGGTGGAGTCTCATCAAGAGAATCTAATATTAGGATGAAGTTGACTCTTGGGATTGGGATTAGTTATGTAGGTTATTTTTCAATAAGTCCATACATTATATTCTTCACAAACACAAATGAGAATGAATTCCTTATGCTAAATCATAAGGATGATAAAACCATTAGTATATATGAGGTAAATTTTATAAGACATGCGAGGTATGTATCTGTTTTTATCATTGAACCATAAAGTAAAATTGATAAATTATTCAATTGATAAAATGTAAGTATAAAAAATTTATTATCCATTAGGTAATTTTGTAATAATGAAGAAATTGTTTTTTCTACTAGTACAGAAATAGATATTCTAGTTTCCCATTAATATCATGGTTTTGATATGAAAATAAATATGGAATTAAAATAGAATAATAATAATAATGATCAGGGAGATAATTAGATAATCCTTCCATTATTCTCTATATTTTGAAAATGACATGGTTGAAATTGTATTCATGGGACTATTAAATTCATTAAGTGTGGAAAAGAACATCATCAGGAAATCGAATGGTAAAGTTATCGGAAGAAGTTATCAAATTATATTAAAAGTGAAAAAGCTCTATATAATTAAACACCCACACTATAGTGTTTCAAATGCATGGTGTATGATCATTATGCTAAGAAGTACTCAAATCTAAAATTCAATTATGATGATCAATATAAAAAAACTATTAATCCCAGAGAAAAAGGGAAATACAATGTAATAAATATTGTCAATTTAATGTTTGATGAAGAAGTGGTAAAAGGTATACTTATCATCCATTTAAGAACTAATAATCTCATATTTGATTCACGATCAACCCACTCATTTATATATTATTAATTTTATAGGGGTATAAAAATGCTATCTTAATGAATAGATGTTAAATTAGAAGTGAAAAATCTTAATGGTATGATGATCTTATCTCAATTATAGGATTCTTATACTATATAATCTTGTTGAAATTTGTTCCTTATAAATCATATTATTCTCCTCTAGTTGATTTTATTTTATTTTTTTGGTAGGGATTGAATTTATTTATATAAATCCCATATTAAATATCAAATAATATAAGTTACATTTGATATTATAAACCAAAATATTATTTTTTATCAATTGGATGATAAATATGAAGATCTTATGTAAATTGAATCCATTATATGGGTCTAAATTCAAATTCAATTTGTTTTTATCTTAAATGGTTGGAGAGAAATTCAACGTCAAAGATATTCCTATAGTATAAGAGTTATTTGATTTATTTATGTAATTATTTACCTGTAATCCTTCAAATCATGAATTTTATCATTCGATGGAACCCATGCCTTGTGTTGCATCTATTTCAGAGTCTCCATACAGAATTACCCCAATTGAGTTGTTGGGATTATAGGAGAAACTCTAGAAAAATATTGATAAGGGATTCATTAATACAACTGTGTTACCTTTGGGATAACTTATTCTTTTTTAAGTAGAAATATGGATCAATGTGACCCTTTATTTATTATAAAGAACATAAAAAGACAAAAAAACAATGATAAGTATCATTTACCCAATATAAATGATTTTTTTGATCAATTATGAGGATCTCAATAATTTTTCAAGATTTATCATTGTTTTGGAAATGATCAATTGATGTATAAAAGTGAATACATGCTAAAGACATCATTTTTTATGAGGTGTGGTCACTGAATTTATAATGGTTTTATTTTTTACTAATTCTACCAATATTTTAATGGATTCGATTAATATAGTCTTTAATGGTTACAATGATCAGTTTGTGGTAGTCTTTATATATAATATTTTTATATATTTTGAAATTAAGTAAGATCATTAAGATCACTTTTACTTAAGACCCTAAGGAAAGAAAATTTTTACTAAAAAATTAGCAAGTGTGAATTTTAGCTACAATGCAATTCATTTATTGGTCATATATTCTCATTTGAGGGTATATCAGTACATCTAACAAATAATGTGGTTATTAAACATTATACCTGACCAACAATGAATATTAAAATCCATAGTTTTCTTAATTTATCTAGATATTATGGATGTTTTTTGAATAATTTAACACATCTATCTAATCTACACACCAATTTTACTAAGAATGTTGTTAATTCCTTTGGAATGATTAATTTGATGAAAATTTCAAGGAACTAGAAGAAGATTGGTTAGTGAATTTGAAATCACATTACCATGTAGTATAGAATGGTTTTTTGATCTACAATGATTCATAAAAGAATATAATGTTATTCATAATCGTGCATAATGATATGGGGATAGAATATTTCTCATGAAAATTGATGTTTAATGAGAAAAATTACATGAATAATGATTTGTATGTAGACTTAGAAATTTTTTCATTAAAGATATGGAGGCATTTTCTTTATTGAGAAAGGTGTGACATATAAAGTAATCATAAATTTTTAATGTATATATTCACTCAAAAATAGTTGAATATGCAACATAAAATATGGTTTGTGTTGATTAAATATATTTATGGCTCAATACATTACTATTAAGGGAAGGTGAACAAGGTCCAAGATTCTCTATTTTGAAAAGATCATACAATATTATCAATAATTAGGATAAAAAAAGATACAATATTTTTTATTTAAAGAGGATGGATTTTGAAATTTTGAAGGAAGATGAAAAATCTTATCTTTCTAAAATGATTGTTAAACCATCTATCTAAGTGCATATTAAAGAGGTACATAAAAATGTAGAGATAAAAAAAATGGTGTGAAATGTTCCTGATTTAAACCATGATTATTATGGAATGTTAATGTTTAGGAATGGAATATGTGTCCCATAAATTTCATATGTGAATAAGGATATGTTTGATGATTATCATAGATCATTGTTATCTATTTATCAAGGAATTAGGAAGATGTATAGAGAAATAATAGAGTATTTATAGTGGGATTACATGAAAAGAGATATATTAGAGTATGTGTCATGGTGCTTCGAATACTAGTAAGTTACACCTGATATAAAGATGTCTAAGGGGATTATATAACCACTACCCATACCGAAATTAAAATTGGAAAATATCATCACATATTTCATTTTCATACTCCACAAAAAATCTAAGGTCCAAAAGGTTATTTGGGTTGAATTCAATTGCCTTACAAAATAATCATATTTCATTGAAATAAGCGAAAATTTATCTCTTGATCTGATTTATAGGATATATATTGAGGATTTGGGGAAGTTTAATGGATTTCTACATTTTATTTTATCTAATTGAGATATGAGTTTTAAATCAATGT
Source organism: Viscum album (assembly GCA_963277665.1). Classification (NCBI taxonomy): domain Eukaryota; kingdom Viridiplantae; phylum Streptophyta; class Magnoliopsida; order Santalales; family Viscaceae; genus Viscum; species Viscum album. Next base: position 566,449,212 of record OY728162.1, read on the forward strand.
TCTTGTGAAGTCTTCAGAAACATATGGACAAAGAGTTATCTTCCCGCAATTGCTATCATATTCTGATAGATGGTCATACTTAGAGGACCTCCCAAACCTTGTAGGATGTGTTTAGTTTTTTTCTATGGATTTAAAATGTAATTTTGATAAAAAAACTTACACTTTCAAAATTCTCTTATAACAATGAGTTTCAATCAAACTTTTAGATAGATACTATAGAAGCCTTCTATTTACAGAAGAATAAAAATTAAATGTGTTTGGATGATGTAGGATATAAAAATCTATTTGGACCTAAGATAGCTTATTAAATGGAAGATAAGGTTAGATACATTTGGTAACACATCAAGGCGGCTCAGAGCTAAAAGAAATTTTATTCTTCTAGTAATTGGTGAAATCTACAATTCAATGTTGGTGAAATGGGATTCCAATAAATTTATCAATAGTAGAAGTTTACGAGTTTAATAAATAGGTGAAGGCTAATCCCTATGTATAATATCCCCTCCGATATTCATGACTAAGTATGGATTTTTTTCATATCTATATCCCCTTCCACTGAACTACTCTCAAGTTCATTATATGTTCTAGGCATCTTGGCTAATGATGTATATACATGATCCTTTTAATTAATTAAAATCATATGTTATACCATTGGTGAATAATATTTCTTATAGAGAATAATCGATTCCAATCATGGATCTTCATGAAAATATTTTATGGAAGAAGATAATTTATTTGGTTAACGTTATTTGGAAGAATCCAAAATTTGAAAAAGTTTCCTAGAAAACTGAGGAAGTGATGAAACAAATATATCCTCATTTATTTCTATTGGTGTGACGAAATTTTGTAGGAAAAATTCATTTTAAGTGTGGTGTGATATAGTGACCGAAGTTTTTCTTATATAGATATTCCATATTAATATATGAATATTCATTTAATTTTAAAAAAACAAGATTGGAAATAGTAAGGGTTTAATGTATTTTCAAACATGGATACATAAAAAACTTGTTCATGAGTGTCCTAAATCTTTTCCTATTATACCATTCATAACTAGAATCCCAATTATGAACATCATCAATAATTATTTTCTTTATAACCTGGGAAAAAAATGTAACAAAGGGTGGATCATAAGCTCTATAAGGGTAAAATAAGAATATATTATTGATCACATAAGCATAGAATGATCAAAACTATATGATAATGTGAGACTGAGATTTTAAAATCATTCCAAACAAATGAAATATTATAATCTTGATTCCAGGAATAAATCCTTGTAGTTCATATGACCTAGATCATTGAGAAATCAAATATCATAAATTATGAGATCATAAAAATTGAATAATAAATAGATTTTTGTCATAAATATAATCATAGAAAATCATGTTTGTAGTAGTCATGGAACATTTCCAAGTATATCATAGTTGTATGGGTTGTAACATATTGACCTTTCTTCCCCAAAGGAGGGCCCCAAATCATTTGGTCATGTGACCTCAGGCATGCCTCCTTGTATTCCAAAGTCTACCATCTAGTAGCGAGGGTCTACTATTGATCATGGGAAGACTATACACTCATTATAAAATTATCATAATATTAGAAGTAAATATGTATATCAAAATTATATAACCAATAACTAGAAAAAACCAGTATCACATGATGACAAAAATAGGAATATAATATCCAAACCAAATAGTAGACATGTCATTCCAAATACATGTCATGTGTCAAATGAAAAATTAATAGAAAGTCACACTTATGTTACCTAGTGGGTCCTAACACCATATTTGGTTCCCTCATCAATTATCCATCCAAACCTAGCCATCAAACATAGGGATCATTCCTTTATCATGTCCCAAAAACATGAAGTCCATTTGGTTACCAATCTGGTAGCCTGATTATGGTGGGATTAACACTCAGTATGCCACCACCAACAACTTCTAAACAATATCCATTCAAAAAAATATATGAATCTGAATAAAGAATAAAATAAAATTGGTAAAACATCAAATTTACATATATATATATATATAAATAGTTATTCATTATTTAACAACAAAATCCCTTGGGTTTTAGAGGAAAAAACCATCAATACCTTCTTCATCCCATGTTAGAGTCTAAACTATCCCCAAGGGATATCACATATCACAATTCCATGGTTATAATTTATGATTTCAATTAAATTAATATCATCGAAATTTAGAATCATAGTCCAATGAAAATCATAGGGGTGTATAATGCTGTCTCTAGAACCACATTGGTATATACAGTCTTAGTCCCTATCACACACCTCATGGGTATTTGAAGAATCATTCTCTATCCCATATAATAATTATTAAATATGGGTATTTGGATACTCAATCCCTATCCCAGACACTCCATCATATATGTGTGTTGGGAGAATCAATCCATGTCCAACACTTTATATCACAAATGGGTATTTGGATCTTCTATCCCTATCCCACACTTTCTATCACATATAGGTGTTTGGAGCCTTAGTCCTTGTCCCAACCCTTAAGGTCACATATATCACAAATATCACAATATCACTTAAATCACAATTTCATATACATCAAGGTAATTCATAATTCACATTATTATTAATCATTCCCAATAATGTGTGCCTTTCCATTTTATCACAATAATACCAATTCATTATCTCAATCAGAAGAAATAATATGAACAATTCTTCATTAATTTTTTTTTTTGAAAATTTAATCAATTAATTAATTGACACTTCATGGTTATACCAAACACCCCTTAATTCCCTTTAATAAATAAAATTCATATCTCAACAATTAACCAATTACAAAAACCCATTTATTTATCCAATTCATGTATCCCAATATGCAATAAATTACATAATCAAATCTTTCATTTATTTAATTAACAAATTAGTCAATCTAATTCACCCAATTACAATATACCCAAATTCCTCCCATTCAATTATCACATGGTAATTTAATTAAATAAATTAGACCTATAATAAAAATTACCAACCATGTAGATTGAAATTTCACAATCACATACATGTAATTATATAAAGACAATGTTTTTTTTAATTTGGTCTACTTACCTCATGATTATTTATGAAGGCTCACCAATTGAAATCTCCAATTGAAGTGGAACAACCAATATCACAAAAAAGAATGGGATCTAGAACCAAAACCTTGAACCATGAAAAAAAAGTAGTTATATATATCATAACCTAGATCTAATTAATTTACAATACTAAAAAAACAATAAAATTTTTCTATGAAGAGAGAAGGGAGAGAGAGGAAACCATACATGGTGCGAAACTTTTATCAGGATATGTACAGATTCTTCAATCCATGCTTTGATTCATCAATAATGGGATTCAAACGCCCTTATAATTATTCCCAAATCCTTCTAAAAACGAGAGAAACAAGTTAGGGTCTAGTTAGTTCTAATTAAGATTAAGTTTGGGGGTTTGAGAATTATAAAACTAATTTTTAGGTGTTTAATTTTTTGTGTACATGGTTTCATGATTGGGGATAATGGTTTTCACTAATAATTCACCCAACCTAGAACCTCCTCCAAGGGGTCACATGGCTACTATAATAAGGTGTACAATATTTAAAATAGATAACCAACCATGTGCATACCATCTATTTTTGTTCAGATGGTTTGTTGGCTTGGGCACGCGGTTTGGGAAAATATTGTTCCAATCCTTCACAACCCCTCTTCCTTCCAAAATTGTCTAATTCCACCCCAAAACACCCCAAATTAAAACCCAACAAAATATACACCAAAAAAAATTTACATCTAAAAGATCGTGATACATCACCAAAAAGGATTGGATATTACATGGTTTTACTCTCCAAACTATCATAATTGTCAAGGTTCACTCTCAAGGAAATCATAGTGGTTAAAGTACCATATAGATCTATGCTCACTCACTATTCCATTTGTATTGATCTCTTGAGATATCAATATATATCCAATGAATCAGAGCATTATGTAATTCTATGTCCACATATTACATAATTAAAATCATACTTATTTGTTAAACAAGATCATAAAACACTAATCATATCATAAACCTTGAAATGGAAATGGGTTTCAAAAATATTTCATTATATCCATTCATGTGCAAGAAAAATAGGTTTCATAAATATTTTATCATAGAATAACCCATGGAAATGAAATCTGTTCCATAAAAATCATATAAAAATTCATAAACCCCCTAAATAAAGATTAGGAATTGTATCATAGGATAAAATCTATAGTAAGGAGTAAGAAACAAAAATTTAATTTTCTTCAATTAATAGAAATAGCATAAAAATATCAATACAACATTCGTGTGGAAAGTATCCTTTTCATTTGGAAATAAGTTTTTTAAAATATAAAGGACTAAAAAATTTAAAACAAGAAAATTTATATTTGAATGGACCATGAAGACTTGTAATGTAAGATTCAAACCAAATTTTTTTTATGATGGATAAAAATTCCATACTTTTTGTATATGTTAAAAAATATTCCTTTCGCATATTCAGTTAAAATCAAAAAGTAATTCATTTAGATAATGATAATAGTATTATTTTTTAAAATATTTTATATAAATTATATCATGGGTAATAATGAATATAAACCATTATATAACAGTATTAAAAGATTATCTAAAACATTATTAGAAAACATGGATATGGAAAAAAGGTTTTTCGGTAGAAGATAGAAATAAAATCTATTTTCCTAAAAAATAAATTTCATTATCATGAGTAGTTAAAGAGGGTAAAATGAAAGGAAAATAAGTATTTTAAAGAAATAATATTTTTATAAGAAAATAATTTATAATTATTTATGGTTAGATCATCAAATTTCATAATTGGAAACATAATCATAGACAATCCCAATAAATAATTATTTTTTATCATAATCCCTTACCACTTTAGTAACTCTTGAATCACAAATCCCATGAAATATATTTCATGAAAAGGATATATTTTCCTATAATTCTAATTTAAATCATTATACAATACATTATTGGTTATTATATAAACAATATAAAAGGAACAAATGTGCAATATGGCATGTGTCTCTACGAAATATAAGTGAAATGAAATCCATGACTGTGAGTCTCAAAAAACATTATACATATTAAAACCTAAATTATAAAAAATATAAATTTATTATAAACAATTAAAAAACCATATTATGATATATAAAACCATATATGATTTAATTCTATCCTTTTATTACTCGTTTATTAATTATTCATTATTAAAATCATTATTCTGTGTAATAATTGCTTTATTTTTTCAATGAATGTTTGGATTTTTTAGTTTTGGACCTCATAAATTTTACATTGTTACAACACCCCAAAAAATTTTAATCGAGATATAAATATCATTTTTCATATATATTCTATAAATATATCCTTATCATTATCCATGTAAAGCATAAATGAAAAACACATCACATTGGTTCATTAGGTCATAGTCTAACGTACACAAGTGTGACGTTATTGTTTTAAAAATGGTAGGAAGTTAAAAATTTATGTGTGATATTATATTTCCATAAGTTATTTTATGTCATAAATATGAAAAACATGTACTATAGTCCCATTTTTATCAATTTCTTATAGGAGGTGGTGGAAAATAAATTACATTGATTAATGAGACAATAGTCATTCACACTCGTGATCAATGGTTTCGTTTTCTATTTTATGGAAGAAGGGGTTAATATAGGATATGAAGCTAATATAATAAAATAGTATTATATTATAGACACTTTTTTTGTTATATTTTAATTATTAATTCATTTTTTAAGGTGGTATAAGAAGAAATAAAAATGAAAGGGCTTATTAAATACAATTACATTAGATTTGGAAAACCTCCTTATGATCTCTTATTAAAGACAATAGGATTGATATTTTCGGGAAAAAATAAGATATAAAACATGCATAAGGATTTTTGGAGATATTTGTTAAAAGGACCCATCCTTAAATATTACATTATCTTGAATTAAATGGATAAGTCACATTGAGGATCTTTTCAGGTTTAGAGTATTAGTGAATTACGTCATAACATTTACAAAACAACATGAATATTACATGTAGAAAATTATACTGACTGAAAATTACATTTTTTGTTATCATAATCCCATTTTAAGGGGTAATGGGAACCCAAAAAGACATCAAAGACAATACCAACAACCATGTCTCCACAGAAAAAGTTCAAATCCAAACAAAACAATCAAGACTACAGAGAAAAGCACCTACCCAGCATCAAAAACATGAAGACCAGTTCCACCAACCCATCACTGTACGACTATCTATACTTTGAAAAAGAATCACGGGCCCGGTACCGATGGCAGAGCCATACCCTCTTGAACACCAAATCCACATAGTAATGACCTGGTGAAACTCTTGCTCTAAACCTCATCTGAAGCAGTCCCAAGTAGATGAACAGGTTGCAAAGGCCTTAAACCACGAACCGTATAACCGCTAAAAACACCACATAAAAACCATTTCAAAAGTACCGAACTTTATCACCATAAAGTATCAAACATTCATATTGACCATGAAACCTCCATGAATCTATGCATCCATCGTAGATACCATCATGCTCTATCGTGATGCAGGGAGCGATACCAGTAAGTGAATCCACAAAAAACATCCAAAAAACCACCATATTCATCACCAATCCAAAAAAACCAAAAAAATGAAAGAGATGTGTAGAAACCAGAGGAAAAGAAATCCTCCCCTCTCTGAACCACTCGGAAGCCGGTGGTAGACCACCTCAGAAGACCACAACAGAGCCGATGTTGGTTTGAGCTTTCACCCCACCCGATCCGCACCGGAAGCACATCAAGACCATCGAAACGTGCTGAAGCCACCGAGCCACACCAGAACTACGTCGTCCACTCTAGAGACAACTCTTACCGCACCAGAATGCTGAGGTCCATGATCTACACTAATGTCACTGACATTGTCAAGACACCCAGAATCTACCGTTGAGGAACGCATGGTCCCGAGCCACACCGACTCCAAAGCGGGATCTAGGAAGGGATGATGAGCCTTCAAGCAATGTCGGAGGAGGGGGGAGGAAAGGCCGCCACAAATAAACTCTAGTAGTGGGTCGCTCAATGATCCACACCGCTTAGAGGCCATGTCCCGACCAAAAAATCACAATCCCTTTCAGGAAAATTCTACTTAGTATCCATTTTATTCCTAAAATAAAAAACTCATGAAAAAAAGAGTCATGACTTGTTCCATTTTTAGATAGCATGAATTTTTCTTGATCACATCCTTCACCCTTATTCATCTTTAAGTAATGTGGAAAACATTTCAAAAACATGGGATGAGCATAAGAATCTCCGTTAGGGAAACAAAATAAGGAATGAAAACATTATCCCATCAATAAATAAAAAACAATGAAACCATACTTTTCAAGCATAACATACCACATGAAATCATATTCTTTATGAATAACACACAGAAATAATAAATGAAAAAGGTAACTTGTGGAATCCATATCAAACTTACATTGTAGCTATCCCAGCTACATAAGAAGACACATTTGGAATAACCATAATAATATATTCTCTAAATCTCCTAGGATAAAAATTCATGTTTACCTCCGTCGCATTACCCAATTCATTGGAGAGATATCTCGGGATCACCCTCCTTAGGATTATCACATAACCACCTGTATATATAAACAATTCCTAAGAACCATAACATATTCATAACACATAAAATAGACATAAAAGAAAGATAACATTTCTACATTCTAATCATAATATATCATTTAAATATATTGACCTAACAAATCCATTATCAAAACCATATTCAATACCAAAATACATAAAATATTATATGCTATTTATTTTACATTTAAAAACATTTCGGCTTGTCAAGGAAGCCAAAGATCAAATAATACTCACAGTGGCAGAAAAGGTCATTGTCACCGCTTACATTAAAAAGAAACATCTTTTTTGTGAATTAGTAAAATGACTCATAGTAAAATATTCCCTTTAAATGAAATGAAAAGTCAAAGGTATTCATACACCATATATAAAAAATTTGAGAATAAAACAAAATATTCCTCAATGAAAGGAGATTGAGACAAAGTTCCTTATAAAGATGGTATCATTAGATTATGGACAAATCAATTACATAATTTTGTGTGGAAAATATAAATACACCCAATATAAGTGGATATTAAGTGTAAAACATTAAAAGGATATTCACACATATTCATAGCATGACATAATCAAGAAGTAGATGTTTAACCCAAAAATTCAAATTGGGAAAATAAGTTTTCTTAAAGAAATTTGACAGCGTAACGACTTCACTTTCAAATTCATAAAATAAGTTTATTTGAAAGAAAAGGATATATCATCACTTGGACATATAATATACATCAATAATGACATGTATGAACATATACCAGTGTAATAATATGTAAATTAAAATACATAACAAAAATAAGTCTTTTAAAAAGAGGAGGGTGAAAGGTTCTTTTACCGATTCGGTAACTTATGAAACATACACCCCATGAAAGAAAGATCACACAATGAATATGTAAATACCCAAAGTTAAGTTATATTACACAAATAATAAAATAAATGGTAGTACATCCACCACACAAAAGGAAATAGTTTCAAATATAGAATTAATATCACGGGAATAAAAAGTGAGATGAAAAGCCCTTACCACATTATAATCAATCAGGTCGTATGAGAAAAAGTTAATAACCACCAAATTAATCACAGAATACCATGAATATAAATATAATCCTGATAATATATATCAAATTTCAATACAAAATACCCCAAATGAAATAAATAAGTGGTGAACAATGGAAATCTCATGAAATTAAAAGTGAGATAAGATATCACTTACCTGGTGTCCAACTTCACTGGTATATTCCTTGTTCTTCTTGAATAATAAACATAATTTAATTTATACTTGCTTCATAACCTTTTTTATATTTTGTATTACTTTTATATCACTTATTACCTTAAAATAATTTTTAGTTAATTATTTGTGTTCATATCAGGCATTTTGTTGATCTTTGGAATTTGAGATAAAAATGAACTTGTTTTAATTTCAATTTGTCAATGTGGTCAAAAATGCATTATCTCCAGAATGATATTAATGATTTAGATATCATATAAATCATATATATACAAAATATATATATATATGTATTTATAATATAACATAACATTTGGAGATAAGAAATGAAATGCATCATTCATGGAGACGGTAACCCGTACGTACACATAAACACTACTTCCATTTATATTTCTTATTTTAATGGAATTAAAAAACAATTATATATAGGTATATTATAATTATAGTATAATATAATATATAATATCATTAATTCCATCCTATATACATCCCACATAAGGAATTAATGACTCATATCACTTTGAGGGGGCAGAAGTCTACACTTCCTAAAATTAAATTATTGCATTTACCCATTATGGAAACCATAAAGGTGTTCTATAAATGAAAAATACAGAATCATAAAGAAAAAATAAACATAATATATATCATATATAAATATAGTTCCATCATAATTTCCACCATAATAGGGGGTAGGAGTTAATTGAACAATCATCATTTCGCAAGGCGTTACTTTGCCATCCACAGAAACATTATGTTTTTTACCCATTAGATGGAGGTGTGTGTAAATGTAGTTCAAAACATTCTCATAAAAACTTCCTTATATATTTAGTATACTGTTGTAGTTATAAAATAAAGGAATAAAAAGAGTTTATGGGGTTGGATAAGTAAAATAAAAGAGTAGAACTTAATAGAAGACATTACCTTTAAATCGGGTAACTCCCTTTGGTTTGAACAAAATGGGGTTCTGGATGTTCTTTTTGCCTAAGTTATTGATTCTAGGATGAATATAGGTACATTAGAAGATTATTATAGTAGATTTTTTATGTGACAAAGGCTTGAGAATTGTGAGAAATGGGTAGTAAGTGAGGACTTCTGTAAAGGAGAGGAGGGGTTCTTTAGGAAAGTTTGAAGCAATTATTTTAATATGAACTCATCTTCAATTTCAAAAGTTCAACTAACTGTTAAGGTCTATGTTAAGATGATTAATGGTTGAAATAAAATCATCCAATATTAATTGAAGAGGTTTTGGATATTTTTTTAATATTTATAATCGTATTTATTTAAATCATTTATTAATGAGTTAATATTTCTTCATTCTTGTGTCATAAATAATTTATTTTATCTTATGTCCATATAATATAAAAAGACTACCATGATGTAGTAAATGTTTTTATCATTCCAATGAATATTTATTGTCAAAATGATAAATTATATAACTCCATTTAAAAATTTCTTTACTAAAAGATATTTGTTTATGTCATTTTTGTCTTTACGTTAAATTAATTAATATAAATTGTCATCATTTCTCTCATGTGGTTCCATGGGGTCCCAAATTCGACCCAAGGATGTCCATGGTCGCATATGTATTAGAAAATAGGATTAAGACACATGTTAGGATAATTTAATATTATTATAATATTATATTTTACACTTATTTATTATATTTACCCTTTATTCATGGTAATGAAAATATTTAATTAAGTAAATATTTAAAATTTATAAAAATAAAATTTACCTATTAACAGAATTTGGATCTACTGATTCCAAATATGGAATCTATTTTTTCATATTCAAAACATATAAGTGTCAAAAATTAATTTAATATTAATTCCCATAGTCAAAACAAAAAAGCATATTTTTAAGAAATAATAACTATCAAAATATTGACACTTGTTTAGGTCCAATTTCGAAGTGAATTTAATTACAATGTGCAAAATTAGATTAATTGGTAAAAATATATTTTAATTACACTTTATAATGAATTAAAAACATAATCTACCCATATAAATAAATTAGATTAAAAGGCACTTTTGAATTAAAATACAGTATTTTTCACTATTCATTAATAAATGCACATTATCATAAAAATATCAAAATTTCATAAAAAGTAAATATTGGTATCCTGATTATGAATAAGAATTTTATTTTTACAAATAGGACATATAAAAGTGAAAAAATCTATATTTAAATAAGGTTTTCCATTAAAAGGCGGTAAATCGACCTTTTAGTGAATATTAAAGTATTTATGCTTAAAGTAGAATTTTTTACTTCTTTTAAGCCTCTAACTTTTATTGATTAAATGTAAAAATATTAAACAAACAAGTATAATCATATTTTAGTTAGTTCTATTATTTCCCTCTAATACAATGACTATGCGTTAACTACTATTTAAAATAATAATATTATGTCATTGGTGTGCAATGTAAGATTATAAAGAAACCAATTATTACATTTCAGGTACGCTAGTGAAAATAACATCCCCTTTAATGTAGAATTAATATTTTACTCACAAATATTAATAAATATGAAAATTTTGATGTTCTTTTTTTATCTGGGATGTTACATCCTTCCCCCCTTTTGGAAATTTCTTCCTTTCAATTTTAATGTTGGGCTCAGAAACATAATTGAAAGTCCCACATCGAAAAAAGTGTCAATAAAACTATCGCTTTAAAATAAAGTAAAAAAAGTACAAAGGTTACCTGAGACAATAGATAATATGATTCCATGAAAACGTGTATATTGAGGAGAAATAAAACCATCAAGTTCTGATGGAGAGTGATAGAAAACATTATTAAGAGAAAGTTAACCACTAGAAAATCACAAACTTGTGATGGGTTAAATAGTCCTTGATTTCCCAGTAGGAAAAATTAACAAAAAACATTTTTTTATGTTACTTATCATTGAGTAATTTATTTACAAGATTAACTAAAACCATAAAGAAACATACTTACTTTTCATATATACTTTCATATATTACTAAATTCAACCACAAACTCATCTTTTCTCCAAACGATGAGTATTCAAACCGACTTGGTCACATTAAAAGTGTAAGAATCAACTTCTAGAGTTTCACATAATACAAAAAAGATTAATTGTACATTTCCCATGTCTTTTGACATCAAACAAAACCAAAATGGTTAGATCAAGATCATACCATACCCAAAAAGGATATTCCTTTATAAAAAATACTACTCTTAATCTCCAAAATTCAACAAAAGTACCCAAAGTTCATGAAAGACCATTAAATACACAATTTCCCTTAAATTCATTAAAATAATCCAAACTAAGATTAAAACCCAAAACTCAAAAGGATTTGATCCCATAGTTTTCCGTAGAAAATATTAACATTCATCTCCAAATAGCATTGACAACTCTTAAAGTCTCACACTGAAGTGTAATTAACCTAATCACATATTCTCTATAATAGGTTAGTCATTTCCATGAATAACCCAAAAATCCATATTTCCAAAATAAAACATAAATTATTTAAAAAATAATATTTCAAACATTACTCCATAATTTAAATCACATAGTATTCCATTTTCCATAGGTATATATTGTTCCCCAAAAGAGAGAACGTCTTCCAAAATAACCTTTATCACTTAAATACCAAATCATTTCAATAATAAGGATATCCATTTGATAAAAAAAGATAAAATTATTATTGATCCTTAAAATAATTTAACTTAAATAATTATTTATACTAACCAAGGACTTCACATAGGCCAGTGGTAAGCGATACACCCTTGTCGCCCTTCGGTTGTGTGTTCGATTCCCGCAGCCTAGCCGGACGTGATGGGTTTTCACCCTTCCTATAGGTTGTCAATTTTATAAAACCATTTTATTTTTTAACATTCCCCAAAATGAGATAAATTCATAAAAAAAATAATCATAACATATTTTAACCACAATAGTTCTCATTGCAGCTCCTATTTCATTCAGTATCTCATTATGAAACCTAATACAGTTTACTTCACATCTATTGTTACGTTGGTTCTTACTAGATCCCACAATTTACTAAAACCAAAAAGTTCATTGTGATTTTATCCATAAAATAGTCATATATTATCTTATAAGGAGGGTAAACACTAAGATACACTTATTCATGTTATCTTAAACTCTTTCGATTTATTTAAAATAACCATGACTCTTTTTAATATGATAAACCTTATGGTTATGTCACATAGGCTTAACTAACACCCTAACCTCTAAAGATATCTAAACCGACCTCTGATACCAAATATAAGGACCCATCCTTAAACATTACACAATCTTGAATTAAATGGATAATTCACATTGATGATCTTTTCAGTTTTAGAGTTTTAGAGAATTAGGTCATTACATTTACAAAAAAACATGAATATTACATGTAGACAATTCTACTCAGTATCTCTTTTTTCAAAAAATAATAAACTCTTAAAAAAGAGTCATGTATTGTTCCATGATTTATATATCATGAATTTTTCTTGATCCCATCCTTGACCCTTTTTCATCTTTTAGTTCTGTGGAAAACATTTCAAAAACATGGGATGAGCAAAAAAATATCAGTAAGGGATATAACATAAGGAATGAAAACATTATCCCATCAATAAATGAAAAATAATGAAAGCATACTTTTCAATAATAACATACCTTAGGAAATCATAAGGTATAGGAATAACACGCAAAAAATCAAAAATCATAAAGGTAACTTGTAGAATCCACATCAAACTTACATTGTAGCTATCACAGCTACATAAGGAGTCACATTTGGAATACTCATCACCATATATTCCATAAATCTCTTAGGATAAACATTCACATTTACCTCTTTCATGTTACACAATGCATTGGAGAGCTATCTCAGGCTCACCCACCCATGGTTTGTCATACAATGACCCGTATACATAAACAATTCCAAAGAACCATAACATATTCATATCACATAAAATAAACATAAAGGAAATATAACATTTCCACATTCTAATAACAATATATCATTTAAATATATTGATATAAAAAATAAATTATCAAAACCATATTCAATAACAAAATAAATAAAATTTCATATGGTATTTATTTTCCTTTTAAAAGTATTTCGGTTTGTTAAGGAAGTCTAAGATCAAATAAAACTTGTGGTGGTCGAAAAGGTCATTATCATCACATATGTTAAAAAGAAAAATTGTTTTTTTATTGTTTATTAAAACAAATCATAGGAAAATATTCCCTTTGAATAAAATTAAAAGTCAATGGTATCCATACACCATGTAAAATAAAGTTGACAATAAAACAAAATATGCCTCAATGAAATGATATTGAGACGAAGTCCCTTATAAAGATGGTATCTTTAGATTAAGGATAAATCAATTGCATAATTATGTGTGAAAAAATATATATACAACCAATATAAGTGGATATTAAGTGTAAAACAATCCGAGGTTATTCACACATATTCATATAACGACATAATAAAGAAGTATATGTTTAACCCAAAAATTATAATTGGGTTAAGACGTTTTCTTACAGAAATCTGACAGCCTAACGGCGTCACATTAAAATTCAGAAAATAAGTTGATGAGAGAGAAAAGGATATATCATCACTGGGAAATAAAATTTACATCAATATGTATATAGAAGAACATATCCTAACATAATAAGATTTAAATTCAAACACATAACAAAAATAAGTCTTTTAAGAAGAGAAGGGTGAAAGGTTCCCTTACCGATTTGGTAACGTATGAAACATAAACCCCATGAAAGAAAGATCACACAATTAATATTTAAATAAACATAAATTAAATTATATTACAAAAATATTACAATAATGGGAAGTAAATATACCACACAAAAGGAAATACTGGCTAATATAGCATGAATCTCACTGGAATAAAAAGTGAGATGAAAACCCTTACCACGTTGTAATAAATCAATTAGTATGAGAAAAAGTTAATAAAAACTAAATTAATCACAAAATAACATGAATATAATTATAATAATGATAATATATATCAACTATCAGTTCAAAATACACCACATGCAACAAATAACTGGTGAACAATGGAAATCTCACAGAATTAAAAGTGACAAAAGAGATCACTTACCTCGTGTCCAACTTGACTCGTATGTTACTTGTTCTTCATTAATAATAAATTAATGTTAATTTATACTTTATTAATAACCTTTTTAATGTTTATTATTACTTTTAAATCACTTGTTACCTTGCAATAATAGTTAGTTAATTATTTGAGTTCATATCATACATTTTGTCAATGTTAAGAATTTGAGTTAAAAATGAACTTGTTATAATTACAATTTTTCATGTGGTCATAAATCCATTATCTACAGAATAATATTCATGATTAATATATCATATACATCATATATATCCAGCATATATATTTATTTACAATATTTCATAACATTTGGAGATAAGAAATGAAATGCATCGTTCATGGAGACGGTAACCCGTATGTACACATGGACGCTACTGCCATTTCTATTTCTTATTTTAATAGAATTAAAACATAATGATACATAGATATATTATAATTACTATATACTATCGTATATAATATCATTAAATCCATCATTTATACATCCTACATAAGGCATTAACGATTCATATCACTTTGAAGGGGCGGTAGTCCGCACTTCATAAAATGAAATTATCGCGTTTACCCATTATAGAAACCATAATGGTATGCTATACATGAAAAATATAGAAGCATAAAGAAAACATAAACAAAATATTTATCATATATAAATACAGATCCATAATAATGGCCACCATGAGAGGCGGTAGGAGTTAATTGAAGAATCATTGTTTCGTAAGGCGTTAGTTTTCCATCCACATAAACATTATGTTGTATACACATTTGATAGATTTTTGTGTAAGTGTAGTTATAATTATTCTCATAACAAAAACAGAGTATATTTAGGATACTATTTTTGTTATAAAATAAAGTAATCAAAAGAGTTTAGGGGTTTGGAGAAGTAAAATAAAACAAAAGAACTTCAGAGAAGAAGTTACCTTTAAATCGGGTAACTCCCTTTGGTTTGAACCAAAAAGATTTCTTGAAGTTCTTTCTACCTAAGTTAAGGCTTCAAAGATGAAGAGAGGGATATTGGGAGATTATTTTAGCATTATTTGTATGAGACAAAGGTGTGAGAAGTTTGATAAATGGGTTGTAAGTGAGATCATTTTATATGGGAGGGGAGGGGCTCTTTAAGAATATTTTAAACAATTATTTTATTATAAAATCCCCTTCGGTTTCCAAAGGTCAAATAATTGTTAAAGTAGAATTTAAGAAGACTCATGGTAGAAATAAAATCATCCAATAAGAATTGGACTGGTTTTGTATATTGTTTTAATATTTTTAATATTATTTATTTAAATCATTTATTAATGAGGTAAATATTTCATCATTATTTATCATAAATAATATAACTTATTTGATTTAAAAAAATTATAAAAAAAACATGATTTAGAAAATGTTTTTATCTTTATAATGAATATTTATTTTTGAAAATAGAACTTATATAACCCCATGTAAATATTGATTTACTAAAAGTTATTTTTTTATGTCATATTTGTCTTTACTTTAATTTAATTAATATAAAGTGTCATTATTACTCTCATGTGGCTCCATGGGGTCCAAAATTCGACCCAAGGATTCCCATGGTTGGGAATGTATCATCTAATTGGATTAGGATGCATGTTAGGGTAATTTAATATTATTATAATATTATATTTTAACCTTATATATATATATTATATTTTTCCTTTAATCATGGTAAATAAAATATTCAATGAAGTAAACATTTAAAATGTCTAAAAATAAAAGTTACCTATTTAAAAAATTTGGACATAATGTTTCTAAATTTGAAATCCATTTTTCCAAATTCAAAAGACAGAAGTGCCAGAAATTAATTTAAAATTAATTCCCGTTGTCAAAACAAAAAACGTTTTTTTAAGAAAAAATAACTATCAAAAGATTGATAGTTTTTTATGTCTAATTTCAAAGTGAAATTTATTTCTATTTCCAAAATTGTATTAAATAGTAAAAATATATTCTAATTATGCTTTATAACCATTTAAAATATAATTTAACCAAATAAATAAATTAGATTAAAAGGCACTTTTGAATTAAAATAGATTATTTTATCATTATTCATTAAAAATTGAACATTATCAGAAAATTAAAAAAAATTCATCCAAAGTGAATTTTGGTGTCCCGATTATAATGAAAATTTTTATTTGGTCAAATAAAACATATAAAATTGAAAAAAATTATATTTAAAAATGGTTATCCATTAAAAGGTTGTAAATCATCCTTTTAGTGAATATTATAGTATTTATGATTAAAATAGAATTCTTTACTTATTTTCAACCTCTAACTTTTATTGGATAAATGTAAAAATATTCAACAAATGAGTAAAATAATATTGTAGTTAGTTCTATTCATTCACTCAAATAAAATTTCAAGGCATTAATTACTATTTAAAATAATAATATTATATTATTAGTGTGCAACGTAATATTCCAAAGAAACCCATTGTTGCGTATTCGATACGCCATTGAACATAGTGTCTCCATTAAAGTAGAATTAATATTTAATTCAATAATATTGAAAAATATGAAAAATTTCATGTTCTTTATTTACCCGAGATGTTACATTTTTGTATGGTTTCATTGATCCAAATGTCTTAATATGTGCGAGTAAGTGGGTGGAAGAGACTTCCTTTTATAATTGAGGGGGAGTGACATTTTTGTAAATACCCAAAACTATTCAAAAATGGAAAGTCACTCTCCACCAAACTGCCACAAGAATTGATAAATAATAGAGTTTATGTAATATAAAATTGATCTACACCTCCACCAAAAAAAATAGAAGCATTTTTAAATATTTTATTCCCTTAACCTCTGAGATTACTCACTTTCAGCAATTTAGTTTTCAAAACAGTTACTAGTTTTTCTTCAAAGGAAATTTGTCTTTTTTAAGGATAAAAATTGATATTTAGTAAATAAATTAGAAAATTTTATTGTAAAAATTAAATCAAATTTATCAAATATAAATACGTTGTCTGTGGAAAATTAATTTTAACACAAGCTCATGTAACTTGCAACACATTATTTTAACCTTAACTACCGTAATTAATTGTTATTGTCAACATTATTATTTATTATTAAACCAAAATAACCAAATTAAAAAAATATTAATTATTCATATTCTAACTATTTAATCCAATTTATCAAATTTAATTCACATAAATGGAAAATTCAAATTTAAAATTAAACTCGTGATCATGATGAAAAATATGTTTTCCGAAGATAATGTTTCCTTAAGTATAAAATCATTTTATATAAAAAATAAATATAAAATTGATTCCAATGACCTAAATTGGATTAATGATATTATTGAACTAATTTTAATTTTAATACCATTTGAAAATAAAATTCTATTTTTTAAATGATTTAAAATAAACAACACATTAAAAAATCAGTATTTTTCACTATTCATCAAATAAATTACCTTTTCATAAAATTCTAAAAAAATCACTATATGAAAATTTTGACTTGTGGATTTAAAAAATGAAGTTAATTTTTTCAAATATATTTTATGAAATTGCAAATAAATTTAATTATTTTATTTTCTCATAAAAATCATTTAAGGAAAGAGTGTACATATACACTTTATCTAAACCCATTATAAATGTTTAAAAAATGTGGATATTCCTTTCCATACCACCAAATTTAATGGATTTGTTAAGATTTTCATATAATAATATTTTTATGTTATATTTTTTTGTTAAAATTCAATGTTGTGGGTAACACAAGATATTGAAGAAAATAAATTTATATGAAAAAAATCATAAAATATCATGGTGTTACATTCTACCCTCATTAAAATGAATTTCACCTTTGAAATTATGTCACATATATATAAAAAATTATGGATATGAATATAACATCATATCCAAAGGTTCACATGTAGGTTTATCAAATTGGTGGTTTCACCAAAAAACATTGACCAATTGAGTTTTTTTGTTTCATATCACTTTATCTCAATAACTGAGACCCTTTACCATTAGTTTCTAATAAGAAATATATGTCTCTAATAGTATGAACTAAAATTTTAGTACATGTAAAGAGTTGGGTATTTACTTCCATGGGATAGATAAATAGAACACATCATTATCTTTAAAGATATTCAGTGTATGTTCTAAGAAATAAGTTATCATCCACACACAGTCAAGAATGTCAAAGGGGACATCATACATCTGAATCATATTCCCTTTCATCCTGAATCTCATAATGTTTTTCCATGGATAAATTCACGAAAATACCTTCTCACTAACTTCATACTCCATATCTCACCAATTATTATAATTATAATTTTTTTCAAATTTTTTCATCCTATATGTGTTCTGGAATGGATCATGCCTTCAAAAAAATTTCTTTAGCTAGGTAAATTCCCAATAGATTTATTTCTCCAACATCATTTCATCACATTGTAGATCTAAACTTCTTTACATATAGGTATTTATAAGGAACCATATAAGTGGTTAAGTGAAAGGTATTTATTTATGAAAAATAAACTACATGAAGGTGTTGGTCACAAACACCATATAATTACAAAGAAAAGGATCTCAAAACATCTTCTAGGTTTTGAATTATTAACTCAGACTGACCATATATCAGAGCATGGTATTTTGAGCTTAAAATCAACTATATCTTCAGGTCTTAAAGAATAATTATCCAAAATAATGAGTTAATCCTCAAATGCTGATCAAATACAACATAATATGGAAATTTGGGAATCCTTACCACTTTCTTTATGTATATTCGATAAATAAAATCAGGGGCTAATCCTTATTTTATAATAATTATTTTTTCTAAATTATTATGTTGATTGATGTAACGCCCCGACCCCAGCTACCCAGAGTCGGTGCATTACTTCGTAACATTGGCATGATCACAAAGGATCAAGTCTCGAAAGACCGATTAGTTTAGTAGCCTTGGAAACACTAGATACATTCATAAGTCTTTCATTACATCAAAAAGTGAAAAACTACAATAACAAAGTCTCCATAGTCCACACTCATATCCTCTTCTGACTATCCCTGCAGGTCATTCATAAAATACTTCTTCACATCCTGGAAAATATTAAAACATTGAAAGGGGTGAGCTCAGATGCTCAGTAAGGATAACAATAATGCGGAAGCTTTCATAAATAATCATTAACAATTAAGGCAATGTATAACTAAAACAAAAGCCTTTTTAAACATGAACTTCAACATAATATGGAAAAAGTAAAATGAGATAATGCCATTCACTTCTTCACATGGATATTCTACTGGTCGAATAATCACATGCAATAACAATAACCACTTTCATAATGAGGGAATGTATAATGCCGGACATTCTGAAACATTTTGTCAAGGCCTCGGCCAAGACATCTAAAATGATTAAGGCCTCGGCCAAAACCATAAATCAAATTGGGAAAGGGCCTCGGCCAATTCCACGTCTAGTTGTCTCATGAGACCTACCGATGCATCGAGGAGCTATAGCGGGCCCCACCCGTCACTTATTAAGTCCAATACATTCCTCATATGAATAGGTTTAAACATATCATAAACCATAACATAATCATATCACATAAAACATGCATAAAGGAAACATAACATTTCCACATTCCAATCACAAGATATCAATACAACACATTGATATAATAAAAACGCTTTCAAAACCATTTTCAATACCAAAATAAAAGTAAGTTAAAACTTTGTATTTATTTTTCATTAAAAAAAGTGATGGCTTGTAGAGGAAGCCGAAACTCAAATAATGGTCACGGCGGCGGAGAAGTCGTTGTCGCCGCATAAGTACGGAAAGAAAAACATTCCCTTTTGTCGTTTAGCAAAACGCTTCGTATAAAAAAGATTCCTTTTGAATAAACGTAAAAGTCAAAGGGGTTTATACATCGTATAAAAGAAGGTTGTGTATAAAACCAAATATGCCTCAATGAAAGGAGATTGAGACGAAGTCCTTAAAAAGATCATTTCTAAAATAAAATAGATCTATTATGTGTATTAACTATAGGTACACATAAAGAAAGTAAAAATACAAAATAGGATATAATAATATCATGACATAATTTGAAAGTAGGAGATTAACCCAAAGAATGGAAGTTGGGTTAAGAAGTTCCCTTACAAAGAGCATTTTTAAAATAAAATAGATCTATTATGTGTATTCACTACAAGTACACATAAATAATGTACAAATACAGGATATGACATAATAATATCATGACATAATTTGAAAGTAGGAGATTAACCCAAAGAATGGAAATTGGGTTAAGAAGTTCCCTTACCTTGTGTCCGACTTGACTCAACCGTTCTTTAACCTCCTCAAAATCGGGTAACTCTTTTTGATTTGAGCCAAAGGCTTCCTTGGGAAGAGTTCTGCCCAAAGTGAGGATTCTAGGAGTAAGGTAGGAATGTTGGGAGAGTATTTGGGCAGAGGTTGGCCGAGCCAAATGGCTTGAAAGTGTGAATAAGGTGGGAGAGGTGGGGGCCTTTTATAAGTGGAGAGGAGGGGCACTTTTGGAAAGTAATGAAATGTTACATTATTTCAAAATGCTTTTCGGATTCTAAAGGTCCCACATCTATATAATTCGAGGCTAAGGTGATAAGGTTTCGAAATATCTTCATCCAATAGGCTTTGGACAAGTGTAAGCCTCGGATTTTGCATTATCTTCTCATTTTATTTAAATCGTCAAATAATGATGTCATCGCTGCATCATTATTATGTCATAAATACTTTAATTTATTTAATGTCTAAAAATTATAAAACAAATACTATGATGTAGGAAATCTTTTTAGCTTTCCAATGACTATTTATAATCAAAATTTGGACTTGTATAACCCCAATTAAAAATTGTTTTAGTAGAACAATTTATGTTAGTGTCATTTTCACTTTAACATTAAATAAAAAGTAATTTATGTTATTTCCCAACAAAAGTGGATCCATGGGGTCCCCAAGTTAGGCCATGGCTTGTCTTGGTCGGCCATTACTCAACCAATGAGGTTGGGACATGTGTCTAGGTCATTTCATATTATTAATGTATTATTTATACCTTAAACTACACTAATTACCACTAATCGCGATTAAGAACTTAAAAGTTACTATTCACCAAAAAATTATTTTGATCTCATTGAACCACATTTTACTTCTTAATGACAACCATGTATGTCGGATTTTTGAAAATCAAATCACAGAAGTTGTAATATTTCATTTAAACGAAAAATCAGTTATTTAACTACCACTTAGTGGTTTCACTATTCATCAAAAATTGAAGTTTTTCAGAATAAGGCCAAAATTTCACCCTAAGCTATAATTGATATTCCGAATTCAAAAATGATGTCTATTTTACAAAATTCCAAACATATAAGTTGTATTAATTAATTTCATAATTAATTCCCGCTGTTACAACAAATAGCGTGTTTTTAAGAAACAATTTATATCAAAAGTTTGGCAATTGTTTATGTCCAATTTCAATGTTAAATTAATTCTAATGACCACCATTGGATAAAATGGTAAAAATATTTTCTAATTATACCTTAAAACCACTAAATAGTATAATTTATCTGTATAAATTATTTTGATTAAAAAAGTTGTTTTTATGTATTTTTCACTATTCATAAAAAATTAGAAGTTCTCAGAAAAATACCAAAAATTCAACATAGGCTAATTTCGATATTACGAATACAAAAATGAAGTCCATTTTGAAATATAAAATTTCTATAATTTTAAAAAGTGGTTATTACTATTCATAACGGCTATTTTGATTAGTTGCGGTGTGTTAGAACTCGAACTTGCGTACAATGCAAGCTATTGCATTATTGAATGAGAAGCGTATCGTGGAAGCTCGGGGTGTTACATTCTCCCCTCCTTCAATAAATTGCGTCCTCGCAATTTGAAATTTTTCTTTGATAATAAAAGGCTGAAAATAGAAAATACCTTTGTGGAAAACCCACATCGGAAATAAGGTTAATAAATATATAACATTAAAAGAAAGCAGGATAAGTACAAAGGTCACCCGATATAGCCCATTCTAGGATTCTATGAAAATATGGATATGGAGGAGAAACAAACCATCAAGGTCTGATGGAGAGTTATAGAAAACAGGATTAGGAGAAAGTTTAACCATAAGAAAATCACAAACTTGTGATTGGTTAAACGGTCATTGAATCCCCAGTTGGAAAAGTTAACCGACAACATTTTTGTTTTAAGTTACCTTTTATTATGTTGAGGAATTTATTTATGAGATTTACTAAGAACGTAGGGGAATATACATACTTGTTATGTATACTTTCATTCGTTAATAAATTTTTACCACAAACCCAACTTTTACTCCAAATGGTAACGGAACTCAAAAATATTCTATTTATCCTAATTGTATAAGGTTCCAAATGTTAACACATACCATTTAGATTAGTAAAACGATTTTGTAATAACCAGGGACTTCCTGTAGGCTAGTGGTAGGAAATAAAGGCTTGTCGCACTATGGTTGTGGGTTCGATTCCTGCAGCTGTGTCCGACGCGACGGGTTATTCCCCACCCTGCAGGTTGTCCTTTTTCTAAAAATATAGTATTATAGTATTCCAGAAATAATCTTCAGAAAAGTTTTAACCTTAAACAATACTATTCAAAGTTCAACTTAATCCATCCCAACATTTATAGTTATCCAAAATACCTCTGTCCAAACTTTCTCTAAAAGGTCTCTTAATTCCAAAATCAATTGTAACATCAGATTCCCCAAACAAAGAAATGTTTCTCTTATTGTCACATACTAAAAATATGATTACCTTAATCATATTAAAACCTTACTGAAACCAACAAGTACTGCAGTACAATCCTTATATAGATCACATTATTCTAATAACCAGAATATAATCCATGAGTCCGAAAGCATCAATACATTAGTTATTCTGCTTCAACTGTAGTAATAGCATAAGATTGTCCTTGATCCCTTGGCCTTTTCTGAGGTAAGATTCCTTGACGCTTAGGACATTCATTTGCGTAATGACCCATTTCTCTACAATTGTAGCATTCAACTTTGACAGCCTCTTTCTTTCCCTTGCAATCACGTGCCTGGTGACCTTTTTCTCCACATTTATAACAGACTCCCATTCCTTTTAGGCAAGTACCAGGGTGATTCTTCCCACAATTATCACATAATGGAAAATCCTTCTTTCCCTTTTTCCCTTTATCTGTCTCTTGTTCCACCGTTCTCTTCTTCTCTTGCTTTACTTTGTTGTCATAAGACTTAGAGAATTCCTTTTCTGTCTTGATAGCACATGAGACTATATCTTCGTATGATGAGAAGGATTGTGATACTAAAGCTCGTCGGAGAAATGGTTTTAACCCATCAAAGAAACGATCAATCTTACTCCTTGGGTTACGTATATAATCGGCAGCATGCCTCGCTAACCTTGTAAAGTTAGCCTCATACTTTGCGACATTCTCATCCTCCTTCTGCCTCAGACTCAGAAATTGCCTTTCCATATCTGCTCGATGGTCACGAGGAAAGTATTTTTCTAAGAAAAGCTCTTTGAACTCCCTCCATTCCATATTCGATACGTCATCATCTTCCTTTGTGTTTTGAATCAGTGACCACCACTGATCGGCATCTCCAGTGAGGCGGTAAACTGCCATGACAACCTTCTCCCTTTCACTACTCCCCAAGGCATGGAATATTTTCTCTAAGGAATTTATCCATTGCTCAGCTACTGTAGGATTTGTACTCCCATTGAAGGTTGGCGGTTGTTGCCTCATGAAACGGTCTAGCATTGATCCTCCACGTTGCGAATCAGGGTGCTCCATACGAGTAAGGTTGTTATTCATAACCTGCGTGAGTTGTCCCAGTATGGTAATAAGTTGATCAGCACCAGTTGTATCTCCAGGTCCACAATAATTATCTTGAGCAGGAGGGCAATCCCTACACGGAGTTCGTGCATTGATACAGTTTCCATTCCTTCTACTAGGCGCCATTTCTAAACAATGGCATAATCCAGATTAGTTTATGAATCAAAATACATAATTCCATACTTGTATAATACTTAACATAAATTGAACTATTTATGGATATAATCCATAATCATAAAAAGAAATGTTTCCTTTGAGGAAGTATGTACTCATAAACCTTACATAATGGTTTGTAAAGAAAATGAGAATTATCCTAAGCATATCCCCCGGGAGTGTCATAACCAAGAGTGCAGCAAGGCCCGTTGTCGTGCACCAGTTCCCGTTTGAGTCTAGCTCAAAGCGGTGTTTTCGGGTTTTACCCCTAGGTACATCTGTGCCAGAGCCACCTCTACCTGCTCGTATCCAGACAGGGATGTATTGCTCGGAAAACTCACAACATCTCTACAATACTAAAATTCTAGGAAGTTCTTCTATACTAATCCTCAAAGTCTATCTTTGGGCTATGTGCTCTAATCAGAGTTTATCTAAATCTAGCTTCCAAGGTTAGTACTAAACTGCCTCTGATACCAACTGTAACGCCCCGACCCCAGCTACCCAGAGTCGGTGCATTACTTCGTAACATTGGCATGATCACAAAGGATCAAGTCTCGAAAGACCGATTAGTTTAGTAGCCTTGGAAACACTAGATACATTCATAAGTCTTTCATTACATCAAAAAGTGAAAAACTACAATAACAAAGTCTCCATAGTCCACACTCATATCCTCTTCTGACTATCCCTGCAGGTCATTCATAAAATACTTCTTCACATCCTGGAAAATATTAAAACATTGAAAGGGGTGAGCTCAGATGCTCAGTAAGGATAACAATAATGCGGAAGCTTTCATAAATAATCATTAACAATTAAGGCAATGTATAACTAAAACAAAAGCCTTTTTAAACATGAACTTCAACATAATATGGAAAAAGTAAAATGAGATAATGCCATTCACTTCTTCACATGGATATTCTACTGGTCGAATAATCACATGCAATAACAATAACCACTTTCATAATGAGGGAATGTATAATGCCGGACATTCTGAAACATTTTGTCAAGGCCTCGGCCAAGACATCTAAAATGATTAAGGCCTCGGCCAAAACCATAAATCAAATTGGGAAAGGGCCTCAGCCAATTCCACGTCTAGTTGTCTCATGAGACCTACCGATGCATCGAGGAGCTATAGCGGGCCCCACCCGTCACTTATTAAGTCCAATACATTCCTCATATGAATAGGTTTAAACATATCATAAACCATAACATAATCATATCACATAAAACATGCATAAAGGAAACATAACATTTCCACATTCCAATCACAAGATATCAATACAACACATTGATATAATAAAAACGCTTTCAAAACCATTTTCAATACCAAAATAAAAGTAAGTTAAAACTTTGTATTTATTTTTCATTAAAAAAAGTGATGGCTTGTAGAGGAAGCCGAAACTCAAATAATGGTCACGGCGGCGGAGAAGTCGTTGTCGCCGCATAAGTACGGAAAGAAAAACATTCCCTTTTGTCGTTTAGCAAAACGCTTCTTATAAAAAAGATTCCTTTTGAATAAACGTAAAAGTCAAAGGGGTTTATACATCGTATAAAAGAAGGTTGTGTATAAAACCAAATATGCCTCAATGAAAGGAGATTGAGACGAAGTCCTTAAAAAGATCATTTCTAAAATAAAATAGATCTATTATGTGTATTAACTATAGGTACACATAAAGAAAGTAAAAATACAAAATAGGATATAATAATATCATGACATAATTTGAAAGTAGGAGATTAACCCAAAGAATGGAAGTTGGGTTAAGAAGTTCCCTTACAAAGAGCATTTTTAAAATAAAATAGATCTATTATGTGTATTCACTACAAGTACACATAAATAATGTACAAATACAGGATATGACATAATAATATCATGACATAATTTGAAAGTAGGAGATTAACCCAAAGAATGGAAATTGGGTTAAGAAGTTCCCTTACCTTGTGTCCGACTTGACTCAACCGTTCTTTAACCTCCTCAAAATCGGGTAACTCTTTTTGATTTGAGCCAAAGGCTTCCTTGGGAAGAGTTCTGCCCAAAGTGAGGATTCTAGGAGTAAGGTAGGAATGTTGGGAGAGTATTTGGGCAGAGGTTGGCCGAGCCAAATGGCTTGAAAGTGTGAATAAGGTGGGAGAGGTGGGGGCCTTTTATAAGTGGAGAGGAGGGGCACTTTTGGAAAGTAATGAAATGTTACATTATTTCAAAATGCTTTTCGGATTCTAAAGGTCCCACATCTATATAATTCGAGGCTAAGGTGATAAGGTTTCGAAATATCTTCATCCAATAGGCTTTGGACAAGTGTAAGCCTCGGATTTTGCATTATCTTCTCATTTTATTTAAATCGTCAAATAATGATGTCATCGCTGCATCATTATTATGTCATAAATACTTTAATTTATTTAATGTCTAAAAATTATAAAACAAATACTATGATGTAGGAAATCTTTTTAGCTTTCCAATGACTATTTATAATCAAAATTTGGACTTGTATAACCCCAATTAAAAATTGTTTTAGTAGAACAATTTATGTTAGTGTCATTTTCACTTTAACATTAAATAAAAAGTAATTTATGTTATTTCCCAACAAAAGTGGATCCATGGGGTCCCCAAGTTAGGCCATGGCTTGTCTTGGTCGGCCATGACTCAACCAATGAGGTTGGGACATGTGTCTAGGTCATTTCATATTATTAATGTATTATTTATACCTTAAACTACACTAATTACCACTAATCGCGATTAAGAACTTAAAAGTTACTATTCACCAAAAAATTATTTTGATCTCATTGAACCACATTTTACTTCTTAATGACAACCATGTATGTCGGATTTTTGAAAATCAAATCACAGAAGTTGTAATATTTCATTTAAACGAAAAATCAGTTATTTAACTACCACTTAGTGGTTTCACTATTCATCAAAAATTGAAGTTTTTCAGAATAAGGCCAAAATTTCACCCTAAGCTATAATTGATATTCCGAATTCAAAAATGATGTCTATTTTACAAAATTCCAAACATATAAGTTGTATTAATTAATTTCATAATTAATTCCCGCTGTTACAACAAATAGCGTGTTTTTAAGAAACAATTTATATCAAAAGTTTGGCAATTGTTTATGTCCAATTTCAATGTTAAATTAATTCTAATGACCACCATTGGATAAAATGGTAAAAATATTTTCTAATTATACCTTAAAACCACTAAATAGTATAATTTATCTGTATAAATTATTTTGATTAAAAAAGTTGTTTTTATGTATTTTTCACTATTCATAAAAAATTAGAAGTTCTCAGAAAAATACCAAAAATTCAACATAGGCTAATTTCGATATTACGAATACAAAAATGAAGTCCATTTTGAAATATAAAATTTCTATAATTTTAAAAAGTGGTTATTACTATTCATAACGGCTATTTTGATTAGTTGCGGTGTGTTAGAACTCGAACTTGCGTACAATGCAAGCTATTGCATTATTGAATGAGAAGCGTATCGTGGAAGCTCGGGGTGTTACAATTGACATTAACCTAAATTGTATTATGTCCTCTAAATTTTTGGGGGAGTCTAACAAAAAAATCCTTGGTGTTTTTTCCATTTCCATTCTAGTATGGGAAATAGGTATAACATCCCCCCATACTTCTTTCTCTCAACCATAACATTATAACATACAAAGCACCAAAATAAAAACACTGCAATATCTCCCTTCATGTTGTCCCACCATAAATACTCTTTCAAATCACAATAAATATTCATACTTTAATGATGAATACAGAATTAAGAACTATGGGCCTCCAAAAAAATCTTTTTTACATAAATTATTCATGGATGGAACAAAAATATGGTTCTTAAACCTTATATTTCAGTAAAAATCAAGGGTAATCTCAGGAAAATTTCTATCCTTATTTTTCATTTCTAAATTTTCCTTTTTTTTCTTCTTTAATATTTACTTATAATGATGGTTGAACAATCATTTAAAAAATAAAATATTTTTAAAATTTCTTCATGATTTCTAAATACATATTTTGTAAATCCATAAATATGAGGTCTTTTTTATATCCATAATAAATAATCTAGCATGATATTTTAAACTGAAAACATCAAAAACATTATTCTAATTCATATGGTGGTTATATATTGATCATTCATAAAATTAAATCACCTCCAAAAATATTCTATGAAACAAATTAAACTCTTTTTGTGTGAATATGTACTTAAAATTATTATTATTAGTTTATATAGCACGCCTTTCCCAATAAAGATAATGTCTCTATATCATGAATACAAAAATTACGTTAGCATACTCAAAAATAGGAGTTGGTAAATTCAAATCTTGAACCTTAAATTATCATGAATATTAATCTATAACCATTTCATTCTGTATGAGATTCCAACCCATTCACATTGATTCATCACTAAATATTACAAACCCTTCTCCACTACTGGGTAATATGATATTAGGAGTGTCGACTAACCATCTCTTTATTTCCATAAACATTTCTTCACATTATGCTTCCCAAAAGAACATTCCACCCTCTTGAGTTTATTTAGTGGCTAGATTATAAATTCTTGAGAAATTATCCATAAATAACTCATAATAACAAGAAAATCCAAGAAAACTATAGATTTCAATAATAATGGTTAGTCTTGGATACCATTCAATGGCCTTATTCTTTGATGGATACACTGATATACCATATCTTGAGATTATATAACCTTGAAATGAAACTTTTTATAGTTAAATTTAACAAATTTGTAAAATTTTCTTCTACCTTATCCTTCCATAGGTTCTTCAATAAAATTCCCATGTGATATTCATGATATTCCTTTCTCTTTTAATAAATAATAATGTCATCTATAAATACATCCAAAAAATCAATATAGTCTCTAAATACTTTATTCATAAAATTCATAAATATAGATGGTGAATTAATAAGACTAAATGGCATCACTATATATTCATACTATCCATACCTTGTATAGAAAGTTTCATTGGGCATATCATCCTTCCTGAACCACAATTGATGATATCTATAATGAAGATAAGTCTTGGAAAATTATTTAGCTTCAAATAAATCATCAAACAAATCATCAATATGTGGTAGATGATCCAAGATCTTTATTTTTATCATGTTCAGTTCCTGATAATCAATGTAGAGTCACATTAACCTATCATTATTCTCCACAAAAAGTGCAGGTTCACCCTATATTGGCACACATGGCGGAATAAACCCCTTCTCAAGATTTTATTAAATTTCATTCATAAATTAATGAAATTAAATTTGGGACATTCTATATAGAGTATTTTATAGAGTTGTAGCACTAGGTATGAGTTCTATTAACAAATCAACATCATGATTTGATTAAATACTAGGAAACCCTTCCAAAAAGATATCACGAAACTCCCTTCAATAATAATATCATAGATGTTGATTTTATACCCCCAACCATATGAGATAAACACCCCTTGAGAATAAGAGTTAATACCCATATAATGGATGCAACTTAAATTGAATGTTCATATTTATTATTATAATGATATATGGCCATAGGATTGTTTGTAAAATCTAATGTTAATTCCATTCCTCAATAATTGATTTCAAATGTTTATATAAAAATAAAATAATTTCCAAATATAAAAACAATTTTGAATATAGGGAAAATAACATGACTTTTAGGAGGAACATTACCACCAACTTCAACTAGATAAGATTCATTGAATTTAGATGAAATCATCATACCATTAGAGGTTTTAACTTCTAATCCAACATCAAATTGTTGATATAGTATTATGAGACCATTAAAAAATTCCTCAGATATAAAATATTGGTTGGATCCAAAATACAAATAATATATTATCACCTCTATATTGAATTTTATGTTTCCCTTTAACCACAAAATTATAATACCCCTCATTCGAAATAATGATCACGTGATATTTCCCTATGTCTCAAGACATAATTTGTCTCTGATATCGATTATCATCATTAACCTTTTTATTTGAGAAATAGTTACCATAATTTCCATACTATTGTAATTTGAATCAATGGATAATGTGTGGTGAATTATATGTAGATTTATCTCTATTCACATCATTGAAAAATTCTTCCCATTATATCAATATTTGATTTCTCAACAACCAACCTTTCCAAACATAATATATTTACAAGTCACCATAAGAGAATGTCCTCTACATTTCATTCCCAACTTTAACAATGATGGAAAGACCATATTATTCACTCTATGGTATGTAGAGATTCATTTTTATTTTAGTTTCATTTCCTTATAAAATCCATGAGATTTTTTGGTAAATATAATCTACATTTCTATCTTGATAGCATTTATAATGATTTTTTTCATAACTACCGAAGAACATTATGGATCACACCCTATAAAGACATGATTTTAAGCCTTTTAAGAATCAATCAACCTTACTTTTATAGTGGGAGATAATACAATAAGTGTGCCTCACAAGACTTTTAGAATTTTCTTTATAGTTACCAATGGATTCATTATCATTATTCTTTACCTTAAATAATTTCTTTTACATTTTCATAAGAAGAATACAAAAATTTTTTTTGATAAATAAGCTCTTAAACTTGTCCCACTAAATGAAGACAATTTATTCATCTTGAAACATGGTCTTGATAATATTCTGCCACTAATATAATTTTCCTTCCATATTTTAGATTTCCTAAATGAATTTTACCTTCTTCACAGACTAGAAAATGGATAATATCGTTTTCGTGTTACTAATATATTTCTTAGTTAATAGTGGGTCATTGGACCCACTAATATTAGTTTGATGTTTTCTCATTAAGGACTAAATAGAACTTTGTTCCCTTCTATTTTCATTTGGAATCATAGCCATGATTCATGTATTGGGAATTCTTTGTGAGCATAGTAATGAGATTTTTACTTCCAAATCCCAAAAACACTGTTTTATTATGAGGTAAATCATTGAATTTTTCATTAAATTCTTTATTAACATAATGCATTTGGGTTCTATCCATTGAATGAAATCAAAAAAAAAATGTGACCAACATTAATTATTGTCACAAAACCACTTAATCGTGAAATATCATTCAAAGGATCTATAAATCAAGAAATTTTTTTAATCAATTGAACCATTTTTTAACCTAGATTATCCATTATCATCACCAATTCATAAATTTCATAATATTTTATAAGGATTATTATAATGTACCTACAAAGATCCCTTGGGTGTGTTAAACCATGTGTGAATCATGGAGAGTTTCCATGTGCTAGGTGGTGATCGATTCTGTGATTCCCCGAACCCAATGCACTCAATTGTAACCAATCCTAGTTGGAAAAAAGAACAAATGAACATATCCCCATGTGCCAGAGCCTGATGAATTACAGTGAGGGTCTATCATGGAAGAGTGGGGAGGCTATATCATCATGATTAGAGTGGGGAACAACAGTTAAATATTATGAATGATAGTGGTAGCATATCAAATAACTAAACAACTAAATAATAAACATCCATCATATAAATAACCATGTAATTTCATAAAAAAATTTCTACGCATTGGTTATCATGGTATTATATAAAAAATACAGATAATACATGGAAACAGTCATCCAGTGTAATACTTTTGTCAAATTAAAAAAGACCCAAAAAACTATCCCCATATTGAATCATGATCCATAACCCAGTCTTTTTCTCCCGTTATCCTATGGAATGATAAATCAAGTAGGATAAAT
Source organism: Viscum album (assembly GCA_963277665.1). Classification (NCBI taxonomy): domain Eukaryota; kingdom Viridiplantae; phylum Streptophyta; class Magnoliopsida; order Santalales; family Viscaceae; genus Viscum; species Viscum album. Next base: position 566,481,859 of record OY728162.1, read on the forward strand.
TTGGTGTTTTCCCATATCCCTACTTATATATATTATATCAAACCTTCTTTTTATTACATTACTATTACATTATTTTAGTGTTAAACAACATAATATTGTTACATATATGATATCAAGATGGTTTATTTTCTTCTAGAAATTAGTCTTATAAATAACTTTTACATAATAAAGCATAAAAAATTTATTCTTTATTCTCTATATTCTTAGTGTTTGTTGAATTTTCCATAGTACAAGTAATCACCTGAAGATATATATAAATTACATGGGTGAGATAAATTTCAAATAAGAGTATAAGGACATTAATCAATAAAAATGGTTGAGAATAATCATCACCATAATTAAAAAATTATGGAATTTTCATCATTATAATGAGGGGAGGAACTATAAAATGGCATGGAATGTGGAAATTAAAAAAAACATCATTTCTTAGTGGTCCAATACAATACATAGTTGTGAACAAAGCTAGTATCATGTTCATGCAAAACATATGTTCATAATCATATCACTATCATTATGAAAAAATATATATTCATTTTAGTGCATATTTTACATTATCTTATTAGACACATCGCATTACCCAATGCATTAAAGAAAAATATAATTAGGGGTGCACACTTCACATCATAATATCTACATAATTATTCCTAAAACATGGATCAAATAAAAATATTAGTCATAAAATAACCCAAGGAAACGAACTCGGTTCATGATAATTTAATAAATAATAAATTATTGATAAATAATTGGGCTTACCAAACTAAAAATATAATAACCTACTTGTTATAAGAATCTTTAATCTTGGGTGAAGAGGAAACATTCTCATGGTAAGTAAAAGGGTAGTTTTTTTGAATAGTTATTTTAGAAAAATCTTTTCATTTTTCATTAAATCAGATTAGAAAAATTTATATCCTATAAAATAAAACTAAAATGATATCTTAATAACAAAATATGGACATTCTTACTTTGGAAGAGAGAATACCCCAAATAAATAAATTGGGTTTGAGAATCCACTAACCTTATATCTAAATGATTTGAACAATTTAATAACTAGAATAATCAAATTAGATTCAATAATTAATCAATAAAAAAACCACTTAAATATGTATTTCATTTTTTATAATTTTATTGAATTAATTTATTGTCCTTATACGTGTTATATATTTCAATATATTCACTCTAGAGTGTTCATTTCCGTGGTTTTTCATGATCGGTTCACTTAAATAGATGCATAGAAGATCATGTAAAATGGGGATAATTATTTAGAACTGGAATTATATGTTATGAATGAACATATATTATTTTTAATTGGTATTATATATTATTTTTTTCATATATCATGCTGCTTCATTAGATAAATTGTTAATGATAATCGTTTTGATTAATTTCAGAGTTTTCGATCACAGAAAACTTGTTTTGTTTTATTATTTAATATTAAGTACATAAGTTAGTTCCATATCATAAAAAAGTAATAAATTATATTTTAAATTCAGTTTAAACCAATAAAAATATTTATCACCATACTTGAAATAGGTGATATAAAATGAAAACATATCGTCATTGAAGGTGATAAAATAACACCTCATGGATGATGATTTCATTTTTAGAATAAAAGGTAGAGGAGGAGAGGTTTGATGAGAGATTATTACATTAAAATAATAAAATTATATTGTATATAATATAATGGTGTTAAAATTAAACTTTTACAATGGGATATTACAAGAGAAAAATTAATGAAAATAAAAATTAAAACAAAATAAAATAATTTTACCAAAGGAATTCTTCCTCTTTAGAACCTTCTTAAGATGATTGGATCAGTTACATTGTGATACAAAACACTCTTCAATGTTGGTATTTGGAATGGGAGATTATATTTCTGAAATTTGAAAATATTAAAGTCTTGTAAAGAGTGAGGATAAGAGGTGGTGAGGGTGGTGTTTATAGGGGAGAAGAGGGGTGTTTTTTCATTATTTTATTCTTTATCTTATTATTTGGTCTCCACACTATAAATTGTTTGAAACATGTAACTAAATATACTAAAATAATAAATTATAGTTTTATATTATAGTATAACATCAGCCATGCATCATCTATGACCCAATAATTAGTGTTTTTGTTAAATACCATAAATTATCATATTTCACTGTTCACCAAAAATTCAACTATTTTAGAAAAATACTAAAAATTTACCCTAACCATTTTTTGATGTGAATAATTAATAAATGAAATAAATTTTATAAAAATATCTTTCTAAATACGAGAAATTTAATATTTAATTATAATCATCATTTATGCAAAAAAATCAATTTTAAAATTATAATTGATTTTATGACACTTTGAAAAAATAATTATGGTATCCTAAAATTATATTTTAATCACATGAAAAAAATATATATTAATTAATGAATAAATTTATTGAAATTTAATTTAATTTTAAATTGTTATATTAATTATAAAATTGCAATTAAATATTTATGACTAAGTAAAATGCCCAAACTTATTTTATCACTTCTAAAACAATTATTTACTTAAACTATGACATAATTGTAACATATTTTACTTTATGAGTATGTAACGAGTTTAAATTGATCAAATTTTGTTTTGATACATTCATCCACCCTATGAAGTTTCACCCTTAAATTTCGTTTTGCATACTATATGGAAAACAAGTGAGGGTACATCTCAATCCTTACTTCCTATGGTTCCCATGTGGCCTCTTCATACAAATGGGTATACCAAAGTATTTTCACTAGGCGATTGGTCTTATTATGAAAAAAATTATCTCTACTATACATGATCTTAACTCATTGCTCCTCATAAGAGAGATCATTTTAAACCTCCACTAACTATGGATTTATTACATGTGGGGGATCTGGTATATACTTTCTCGAGAGGGATTCATGGAATACATCATATAATTGAGACATGGTAGTTGGAAGTGACAGTATACATTCCACTTCTCTAACAAGATCATGAATATTGAAGGGGTTGATATACCAGGGTCTTAGCTTTCCCTTTTTCCAAAATATCTTAATCTTGTCCTATGGATATATTTGGAGGAATACTATGTCTCCAACATTAAACACCAGGTCTCATCGACTATTTTCTGCATAGATTTTCTATTGACTTTTATCTTTATTTATTTGTAGATAAAAGGATTTCACCTATTCCACCATATCTTTGACCATTATAGGTCTTAATAGATTACGTTCACAATCTTTTTCCCAACAGGACATTGTTTTGCATGTGTTCCCATAAAGGGCTTCATTTAGAGCCATTTAGATGATCGAGTGGAATGAGAATTTATAAGAGAACTATTCAAGATGCATATGTTCGGCCCATCCTCCTTTGAAGTCTATAGAAGATTCCCTTAATATATTTTCCAGTGACTTAATAGTCCAAGAAGATTGGCCATTTGTTTGACTATGATAATCCATACTGAAGTTCAGCTCAATGCTTAGAGCATGTTGGATACTTTTCAAGAACTTAGAAGTGAATAAAGGATATCAATCGGAAGTAATTGTTAGTGTTGATCTATGTATCCATACCACTTCTCAAAATGTATATCTATAAATATTGATCTAGTGATAATTAGTCTCAAATTGTGATAAAGTGATATGTCATAGTGAGATTATCTGAAATAACCAATTTAGCATTATTTTGTCTAAATATCTTCAAAATCCTAGTGACAAAGTCCAAGGTGACGTTTTCCCATTTCCATGATAGTATGGATAATGGTTTCATCATCCCCTTATACATTTTCCATTCAAACTTCACTTGGTGAAATACTAGGAATATTGATGTATATTCAAGATCTCCTTCTTCATATTGTCCCACCAGTATTTCTCTCGAAGATCACAGTATAACATTTTGCTCCCTGAGTGAATAGAGAATGTTGACCTATGTGAAACATTTAGAAATTATAACATTATCTTATGATTGTATGGTACACATACTCATGACCCAAATCTTACAAGGCCTTCCTCATCAATTTTAAACTCTAAGGATTTCCCCATTCTCATGTCTTCTATCTTCTTTTAAATTTTTACACCATTTCGTTGAGAATACATTATTTTCTCCATGATTGATGGTTGAGATATCATTTGATAAATGATTTATGGTGTTAATTCCTTAATGATTTCCATGTGAATCATTTTCAAATCAGAGAATATTGGATCCTTCTTAATTCTCAACACTAGTAATTTTGATAGTTCCTTTCAATTTAGATTATCCACCACTTTATTCTCATTTCAAGGATTGTAGTGGATTTATAAGTCATAATCATTGGTGAGAACTAACCATCTTTGTTGATGCCTATTAATCTTTCTATGTGTGATTATAAATTTCAGGATCTTAGGATCAATATATATTTCACACTTCTTCCCATAGAGACAATCCCAGTCGATTTTTAAGGAAATGATCCCAGCTGTCAACTCTATATCATGCATGTGATAGTTTTTCTAATGAATTTTCAATTATATTTGGGAATATGATATCAATTTATCATTTTTCATTAGCACGTATCCTAAAACCTTCTTTAAAACATCATTTTATACCATAATTATTTTCCCTTTTTAGGAATTATGAGTACTAGTGTTGTAATAAGCTTATTTTTTTACTCTTTAAAGCATTATTCACATTCAATAGTCGATACTAAATTTTCACCATTCCATGTTATGATGGTTAGTGGGTTTGAAAAACATGTTATGTTCTTCAAAAATATCTTGTAATACCTAGCTAGAACAATGAAAATACAAATCTCACTTACAGATATTGTCCTAGGCCACCCTTCAATTTCGTATTTCCTATAAGGGTCCGTATATACTACACTGTTGGTGATAACATTCCCCAGGAATGATACATCGTCCACTCATAACTCACATTTACCGTACTTTTTATAAAATGTTTCCCTTTTCAAAGTATTTACCACATAATTAAAATGCCCTTATAATTACCTCTTTCCCATAGAGTATATCATAATATCATCAATAAAGTCTACCACAAATTTGTTGAGGTAATCTTTAAAGGATAAATACATTAATACCATGAATATTGTTGAAGCATTAGTGTGTTTTAAGGGAATCCTTATGAACTTATACATTATATTCCTTGTTAGAAAGTTAGTCTTTGGAATAAAATTCTTCTATACTTTTAATTGGTGATATCTCAACTGAAGGTCTACCTTAACGAAATATTTAGCTCCATCTAGTTGATTGAAAAATTAATATACCCATGGTTGAGATACTTGTTTTTATTCATGATTTTTTTTATCTCATGATAATCAATTTAGAGTCACATCGATCCATCCTTTTTCATGATGAAGAGGACTTGTGGCCTCAGAGAAAGAACTCAGGAATATAAAACCATTGTCCACATTCTCTTCTAATTGTTTATTTAGTTCCTATAAATAAATAATTTCTTTATATAAGGTGTATTTGATATTGGAAGAGATCTAGGAATAATTTCAATTGATAACTCAAAATATTGTTCAAAAGGGAGACCAAGTAATTCATTGGGTTACATATCGGTGTAGTAACTTACAGTGGGCATGTCTTCGAACATGATTCTCTCAATTTCCTAAATAATTTTAGCTAGATATGATTGATCATATGGAAATAGAATCCACCCTTGAGATGATTAATTTAAAGGATATTCATCCTCTTTATTACTCTAGTATGAAATCAGACGGTGCCTTTTAATATGACTAGTGACTCCTTTTCCTAATAGTTGATGCTAACTTTCTATAAATATAGCCAATACATGCCCAATATAACATAAAACTCTAAAAAATTATGTAATAAATGATTTTATAGTAGGTTCATTCCCCAAAAAATAACTAGGGAAGATTATTTTACTTTAGTGGAAAAAAATTCCCATTTTATGTTCTCACAAACAACTCAGCCTCCTTATTTTGAGGTGGTGTTTGAATTGTTATAAAAAACCTACAAGATATGAATTAATTTGAAGATCCAGAATCAAATATGGGGGTCCTCTATTTGTAAATCAATAACCAGTGTACCTCTCACCACATCATTTTCATAGTCTACCCAAGAATTAGTCATGGAATTAGTAATCCCTTTCACCATTGGCTTTGGTGGTAGTTGATGCTGATTACTCTTGAGAACTCAAGGTTTAGTGAAATGGATTGTATAGTGCCCCTACTTCCTACATTTGAAGCATTGATCCATTGGTGGTTCTCTCCTTTCCTCCACTACATTGTCTTGTTTTTTCATGTTTATATACCATTCATGATATTAGTGGACTTCTCTCACACACTTGAATCATTTCCCCATCCATTTGAGGAAATTTCCATGATTCTTCTTTCAACATTTTTTACTTTTGTGTGGTTGAGTTTTATTTCCCCCTTTTTCATTAGATCCCTCATCTCGAAATTGCATCTTTTTTTCTTATCTCAATTTCCATGGGACCAATCTACAAGCACCATCTCTACTTTGAGATCACATCAAACAACTTCTTTATAACTCCAAAATTATAAAATTTCTAGATCTTTTGAAGGTGTGGTTTTAAATCACTAGAGAATCTATATATATTTTTACCATTATTGATAAAACAACAGAGGTGTACCTTGTAATCCATGTGAATTTTTCTTCATAGGATGTGACCGATTCACCTTCTTTTTTATTCTGCTCAAAAAAATTTCTCTCTCGAACTTTATACAAAGTGTTTAGGGGAAATACTTGTTAAGAAATATTTTCATGGTGTCTCCCTACTCCATATTTTAATTTCTTCTTTCATCTTGGTATTCTTAATCGTAACTAACCATTGGTCAGCCTCTCCATCTAAATGATAAATGGGAAAATTCATTGTATTTTTCTCAAAAAAGTGAAGCATAGAAAATATATTCTTCTTTGAGTAATCCCACCATTCTATGACTAGTGGATTAGAATATCCACTACATTTTCGTGGACATTACCACATAAAAAACTTGAAAGGTATTTCCTACTTCTTATGTGAGGGAGGAAATTCCACATAATTCATGTTATTATTCATAACCTGAGATACTTGTCTAATCATCAACATGAAATTTTAAACTCCACCTCCTTAAGAATTTAGGATGTTGTTCTAGGATTCACTACATTTTTCCTCACAAATATTTTTGGCCACGTTTCTCTTAGTTCCCACCATTTTCTAAATTAGAAAAGGTTTAAAAAAACATTAGTCAAAAATTTGGGAATAAATTATTGATTCATTTAAAAATTAACTCTAAAGGTATATCTTTTGGGATCCCTTTTTTTAGTATTTTTCTTAGAAAAATATTCATTGGTGATTACATATAATTAGTCTCATGATATGGGTTTTTACTAATGTTATCTATTCCTTATTCCCAAATTAACTTAATTGTTCTCTGAAACCAAATATATTGACCCTTATTTTTTGTACATTACTATTACATCATTTTAATGATAAAAATATAATATTGTTAAATATCCAAGATTAAATGGTTGGTGTCTTGGTAAAATTAGTCTTATATACAACTTTTAAATAATAAAACAAAAACATTATTTAATTCATTCTTCTATACCATCTTATTGTAATTTTCATTATCCTTAGTACAAGTAATCACCCGAGGATATACATCGATGAAAGGGGTGAGATAAAATCATAGTAAACGGATTATGACATGAATGAATAAAATATGGGTGATCATAATTATAATCATCAAACATGAGTATGGATTCATCATTATAATAAAGAGAGGAATAATTAGATAAATTCGTGGAATGTTCCAATTCATAAAAATAAAACATCATGTCTTAGTGGTCAAATAGCACACATAGTTATGAAAAAAACTAGAATCTTGTTCAAAAAAACATATCTACATAATCATATCATCATAATTGTGATAAAATATAGCATAATGTTCATGTATATTTCACATTATCTCATGAGATACAATATATTACCCAATGCATTGGAGCGCTATATAATTCTGGGCACACTCAACACATCATAACAATTAAATAATCATGCTTCCCCCATGTATAATATAACAATATTATTTTTAAAAAAACCCATGGAAAGAAAATGGGTTTCACAATAATTTCATAAAGAATGCATTCATGAATAAACTTTGCGGTTCCCAAAAAGATGGAATAACATACATGGTATAAAAATCATCAATCATGACTGAAGAAGAAACATTTCTAAGAGCATTAAAAGGAGTGTTTTTTTAAGAATAGTTATTTAGGAAAAATCATTGGATTTTTCATAAAATCATATTGGAAAAATTTATAGCCCTGAAATGAAAACAGAAATGTAATTTGAATAATTTAATATTAAAATTACTACCGTTTAAGTTATAATAACCCAAATAATGGAATTGGTTTCCAGATTCCCCTTATCTAATGTATGAATGTATTCTTCACTTTAATATCCAAAATAACAAAATTATTATCATTAATTGATAAATAAAAAATCAATTATATATAAATTTTTTCAATAAAAAATTATTAAATTAATTTATAGAAATTATAATGAGTTATAGATTTCAATTCATTGCTTCAGGTGTGTTTTTTTCTTGGGTCTTTATGATCGGTTCACTTGAATACATTCATAGAAGATCGTGAAAAATGGGGATAAAAATATAGAATTGAAATTATATGTTATTAATGAACATACATCAGTTTAATTAGTATTATGTTTTAATTTGTTTAGATATTATTATTATTCATTAGAAATAATGTTTTTGATAATCATTTATATTAATTTGGTGGTTTTCAATCACAATGAAATAGTTTTGTATTATTATTTAATGTTATGTGCATAAGTTAGTTTTAGAAAATTAAAATAATTAAAACATACATTTTAAAATATTTTTCAACCATTATAATGGTTTAAAACCCATCCTTGAAGGAGGTAATGGAAAATTAAAAAATTTTATAATTGAAGGTGATAAAACAACACCTCATAGACCATGTTTAAATTTTTAGAATAAAAGGGATAGGAGAAGGGGTTTGATGAATGATTATTTCATTAAAATAATAAAATTATAGTATATATATGTTAATTGACTTATCATTAAACATAGATAAGTGGATATGATGATAGAATAATAAAATAAAATAAAACTTTAAGATAAATTAAAATAAAAGAAGGAGGATTTTACCTCTTGAATTATTCTCCTTGAAAACCTCATTATAGAGATTCGGTTTCATCTCAGGTTGTGACTAAATGATTCTAAATGTGGGGGGTATTGAGAATAAGATTGGGTACAAATTATAAAATCATCAATTCTTTGAGTAAGTGTGGATAAGAGGTGGTCAGGGTTTGTATTTTTAGGGGATGAGAGGGGTGTTTTTCATTAGTTTAATCATTATTTTATTATTTTTGCTCAAGACTATAAATAGTTTGAACCTTATCACTAAATATATTAAACTAATGAATTTTATTTTGAGATTATATTCATACATCTTCTATACATAATCTATGACTCTATAATTCATGTTTTTGTTAAATCCATACATTATTGTATTTCACTATTCACCCAAATTCAACAATTTTAGAAAAATACCAATAATTCGACCTAATTTTTTTTGACATGTACAATTAATAAATGAAATCCATTTTATTAAAATAATTTAATAAATATGTTAAATTAAATTTTTAATAGAAATCATAATTTATTCGAAACATACAGATTTCAACAGTGTAACTAATATTATAACACTTGGAAAAATTAATTAAGGTCTTGTAAAACTACATTATAATCATAAGATAACAAAATATTAATTTAAGAATACATTTTTTAAAAAATAATTTTATTTCAAAAAATTATATTAATTAAAAAATGGTAATTAAATATTTTTGACATACAAAAATATTGGAACTTATGTTATCATTTCTAAAACATTTATTTAATTACTCTATGATATAATTATATCATATTCACTTTTGTAAGATACCTAAAGTTTATTAATAAATTAATAGGTGAGGTTACTATTCTATTTCCATGATTTTTATTCCTAATGGTCATGTTATTATTCTAAGTATCAAGTTGTTATTTCATTGGTATTGGTTTCTTAACTTCTAGAAATACCTCTTATTTTATTCATTATTCATTAATAATGTTTGTTTTGTGTTGTTTATATGATTTTATTTGATTTTTACTATATATAATAATTATAATAAGGGAGTTTCCATTGATAAAATTCTAGGTTGTTACATCTATAATGACTGTTTTGTTACTGAATGAGTTCCTGAATAGGTTGTGAGATAACATTCAATAAGGAAACACCAACGGTGACTGTAACAAGTCTAGTCTTAGCATAAATGATAAATCACTGTGTAGTTATAATAGGTGTAAAAAATATAATCATATAAGTGATGTTTACTTATCTATCAAGTCTCACTTTGATAAGGTAATTAAATCGTAAGGGATTTCTGCAAAGCATATCAACAAACAAAAATGTCTTACACTAGATATTCATGTATCAGGCTTATATGGTCCTGGATCCAAGGAATAGAAATTTCCAAGGAAACTGATAAATCTAGATATATGGAGTAGAAATTTCCATAGAATCATATTAAGCTACATCAAATAGGTAAATAGTATCCAAAGAGTGGGAATTATCAAGGAATCCTAATGTGTTGGATCTAAGGAGTGGAAATATCCAAGGAATCATAATATATCATGTAAACAAATTAAACTGTAACCTTGGAGTAGAAATGTACAAGGAATCCATGCAATCTGAGTAAATAAGATCTAAGGAGTAGAAATGTCCAAGTCATCATAATATGTGAAGTACATAAAATCTAAAGAGTAGGAATTTCTTTAGCATCCAAGTGGGACATTTGTGTTATATCGCGATCCCTCCAACATCATCATAATCAATTCAATAATCATTCCATCAAAAATTAATTTATTAATTTTACTAATACATTCATAATCATATACATGTAAATAGATTAACTATTTAATACCTTACATTTATAGTGAAAAGGTTCTACATGGTTCTTACCAATATTAAAAATTATGTTAATTTCCACATTTGATTCTCATGTATACAAGAAAATATCAAAGTACCCTAGGGGTGGAATAATCATATTAAAATGGTATAATAACCCCATTGGTGGATTGGGTTGAGGTCAAAAACCTCAAAACATGATGAAAGGTGTCATGTAATGTCTCAAACATTATTTCAACATTCAATTTACTGATTAATCAATTTTGGTGGAATCACCTAGAATGTTCGATGTGAAACACATTGGAAACTATCTATAGATAGTGAGAATTTCAATGAAAATATATATACCACATACCATAATCGCATAGAAGACTAATCATTCAGTCATATCCTCTAATTAAATCCAAATCAGAAGAGAATAAGAGAATGGAATAATTCATTGAAAATAGGTCATAAGAGCTTATACCAAACTAGGTTTAGTGATAGTTGGGAAAATTTAAAACGGAGAAAGATGAATAAAGAAATAACTAGTGGCTATCCAATGAGATTATCAGAACTCTAATTAGACATCAGACAGAGAATCTAGAAAAAGTCTAGGTTCAAGTCTTGATGAGCTCACCTAGAAGAATAAGGGCTGGCCACCAGATGAAAATAAAAAAGTAGTATGAGGGTTTAATATTTAAGTGAAATTTGGGGGAAATGAGAATGTCCCATCTTAAAACTAGGTCAAGCGGATTGGCTAGATGGTAGTCTAAATATTTCACCAACTGTGTGACCCTCTCTGCCTCAATACCTCCCCCCATGGTCATGGAACACAATTAGGAAAACTATACATCTGTGATTGAATTTTCCTATTCAAAAAACATTTCAACACATTAATGGGTGTCCATACCCTATTAAATAGTTTCATCATACCATGTAGCCCAGGATAGTTTCATGGACCACCCCAAAAGGATTAATTACACTGTGAGACCTAGGATACATGGTTTCTAATAATTTTATGGATCAACTTCCTACTCCAAAAACATAGTCTTAGAGCTCTATATACACCCAAAACAGCTGTGTTTTTTCTATAACCACACTAGGAACTCACATTAAGATGAAACCAAAGTGTTAAAATGGAAAAAAATGTTCCATACCTTATATAAAAACTAGGTTATTATAATATTACCACTTGAAGTAATTTTTCCCCAAATTTTCCATCCAAGTGGGGATATCCAATGCCTATGAGTAACTTTGGACACTAGGCACATATGTTGGCCTCTCATTCCTAAGTCTTTCCTTCTAAATGGCCATGTTTCCGTAGCTCCTTCACTAGAGGAACTGATTGGCCTTAGATAACCTTCATTCCCTTAGTAACAAGAAAAATAGAATGTTAAACAAAGGTCGCATCAACCTTTAATCAAACCTCCTAATGATAAAGAATATTTCATGGATCAAAATGATATCAGAGAAGTTGAGATACATGAAAGACATCATACATGTCCTGGAACCTCAAAGGTAACAACAACAAATAGGCTATTGGACATAAACCCTACATAATCTCTAAGGGCATGAAATATTAATATGATAACATCCCTTGTTTCTAAATCCATATATACCCCATTCTTGGAGAAACTCAAAACAAATCTTGACTCCCCTCCATGAACTCTAATAGTCGATAGAGACGATTAGTATATGATTTCTATCTAGAATGAGCTATGAAAATTTGAATCCCATTAAGATAATCATACTATAAAGTATTATAAATGATATGAGAAACATGTATCAATAAATATCTTGCCTCTAACAATCATTGGGTTTAATAGAATGGACTACCATATTGGGCCTTATGAGTATCCATATGTATGGGTTCCTAGAAGATATAATTATGAGAAAATTCAATGAGAGGTGAGTCTTTCTCCCAAGAACATCAAAAATAAAGGACTCATACTCAAATAATTTCCTCAAAAAACTTTATCATATTCTCAGACTGACAGTCTGTCTCTAGGTGATGTGTTGTAATCAGTAGTACTTATAAACCCATTTCCCTCTAAAACCTATGTGAGAACTGTGAAATGAAACTATTATCTTTATTGAGTATGATAAAACGTGGAACTCATGGAGTCATATGATATCACTAATGAAGATCCTCTCAAGAACATCAATTAAAATAGTCTCCTGAATAGGCATAAAATGGGTGAACTTTTTCAACCTTTCCATGATCACCCATACAGTGTCACTACCCTTAGGTGATCTAGGTAGTCCTGTCATGAAATCCATGGTGAATCCATCCCATTTCCAATCAGAAATAGTTAATGGATGTTAAATCCCAACCGGTCACTACTTTCCTATATTCACCTATTAACAGATGGAACACTACGTAATGAACCCACCTATCTCCCACTTCATCCTCAACCGCCAGTATTGACGGACCAACTCATGATAAATCTTGGTAAGATTAGGATTCATATACCATATAGACGCATTATACTCTCACATAAACTCCTCATAGATATCATTCATAACCTAGACACATCCATGGATGCACATGATATCATCCTCATAAACAACCCAACTAGGAGGTGGGACATCACTTCCACTACTCTCCCATAAGACCATGCCCTCAGAATTAGATAGCTTTATCATCTTCACTCTCTTTAAAAGTAAAGTGGAAATTGATAATGATGAAAGCATATAATGTCGATAATAGTCCTGAACCTCTATATTCATCTATGAAAACTGGGCCATAAGATTCCACATGCTACTGGCCACTTGAACTGCCTATGTCTTTTTCCTCTTGCTCAGAACATCAGAAACAGCATTACCCTTCCCCGACATATAGACAGGCTTCAATTTGAAGGATTGAAGTTATTCAACCCAACATAATTTCCTAATATTCAAGACATCCTAGGTAAATAAATAATTGAGTATTTTTTGGTCCATGTACACCAAAAAATTGTCTCCAAGTATATAATGCCTCCAATATCACAAGGCATGTACAAAAGTGTCTAACTCTAGATCATCAGTTTGGTTGTTCTTATCACATGGTATCAACTGTCGAGACACATATTCCACAACTATATCCTCCTACATCAGAACTACCCCTATACCAACACCAAATGCATCACAATAGATTTTATTACTTCTTCCTGAATATGGAAGAATTGGGATTGGCATATAATTAAATCTCCCTTTACATTTTTAAAAGGATGTCTCACCGGATTAAAACCATATAAAATTCATCGCCTTCATAAACAATCATGTAATAGGAACTTATAAGCATGAGAATATCTGTATAAATCATCCTTAAAAACCATCTAGTCCAAAGAAACTATAAATTTCAAATACATTCTTTTGATTACCCCAAGAAACTATAGCTCTAACATTCATTGGGTTAGTTAATGCTCTTGTCATAGAGATAATGTTTCCAAGGAAGTGAATTTTATCCATCCATAAGTGGAAATTTTTGAGATTATCATAAAAATAATGCTCTATCAATGTGTCCAGTATGATCTGAAGATATTTGGATTGTTCATGTTGATATTGAGAATAAACCAATATATCATCCATGAATACCACCATGAATTAATATAGATAAGGATGGAAAATCAATTTTATCGGTTCCATTAAAATTATTGGTGCGTTCATGAAACAAAACGACATGACTAAATACTTATATGAGACATATCTACTATAAAATATTGTATGTGGTACATATAATGGTATAACATACACCTAATGATAACATGATCTTAGATCAATCTTATAGAAAACTCATGCTCCTAATATCATGTCAAATAGATCATTTATATAAGGAAAATGATACCAATTCTTAATAATAAATTGGTTTAATTTATGGTAATCCACACGTAGATTGAGTCTACCATCTGAATTCTCGGTGAAAAGGACCAGTGAACCCCATGGAGAAGTATTGGTTCATATAAACCCGATTTCTTTCATGTCCTCCAGCTACCTATTGAGCAATTATAACTTAGTAGTACCCATCCTGTAAAGAGGAATCTAAATCTACGTAGATCCAAAAACTATCTCGATGGAAAAATCTACCTCTCTCTTAGGAGGTAGTATTGAAAAGATATATGAGAAAAAATCCATGAAATGATCAATAACTGGAGTTAAATCTACTTGATTCATTCACTATCCATCCAATGATAAGCTAGAAATTTTATCTATTATCTTCCCCAACCCATGATGCTTATGTCCAACATGGCCCTACTGGATATCGCATTCACCCTTGTAAATGAAAACCCCACCCTCTGGAGATGTGAAAGTAGAAATTTAGTGATATTAGTCCATATATTCATGATAATTAACAAACTATTCCATCCCATGAATGATTTCAGATGCTTTCATATTGAATAAAAATAGGTCTCATATGAAGAAACACCCACCTACCCCAAGGCAGCACTCCCTACATGGAAATACACTCTATGATCACATCCTTAATGGAGTATCATGTTTCATAATGCGATATGAGAATTGAACATTGAGCCCAATGATATCCTTAAAAGGTATATATATGAAATAATGGGATGAACCTATATTGAAAAGAGAATATGCTAATGTAGAGGACACCAGAATAGTACCTCTTATTGTAGAAGGTCTGACACTCTTCTCCATAGGTATCAGAAGCATTGTATACATATGGGAATATCAATAACCCTGATATATATATTTACTACCCTGAATAGGTCCACTCTTCCATTGTAAAAAATATGGTGTCTGGTTACCTCAGCCACGACTACCACCTCAGAAATTCGAACTCCAACTCTCTTCTTGATGAGAAACTACTAACCCCACTCCAAAGGATAGAGACAGTGAAGACCCATTTTCACTAGTTTTTAAAGAAAGTTCATAAAAATCACTATATATGGCACCACTTATGGAAATATTGTCACTCAACTGGGTGTCTGTCACACTCTCTCCTCATGTGTCCCTATCACGCACACTGATGACAAAGAATAAAACCTCCACCACTCATGATCATCTTAATACTCCTCTCATGAGGGACCCTAATGAATATATTCCTACCAATTGATAGGGAGACACTGACTCGAGAGTCTGATATTCCCTACTCTATACCCCCTACATCCATCAGGTTATGTTTAGTAACAAATGCTTGATATACTATTTCTGACATGATAGTTAGCCTAAATATGTTCACCTACAATTGGATTTCTTACCTGAGACCATCCTAAAAATGTATTAGCTTTTTATATCTCATATCCTACAAGAATAGGTGTGAAATAATGGAGAAAAGTTATAAAAATACATGAGTGATAATTTTCCCTTCTCCAGATTCACACACTTATTAGATCAATGAGCCCTCAACCTCTTGGGATAGAATTAATCCTAGAAATATGCCTGTAAATCACTAAAATCCATATCATGATGATGGTCTGTATGAGTAATCACATACTACAATAACATATTGGAATCATAAACCATATTTTTAGTAATCTTCACTCTACTTTGGATAGGTTTATCATAATGCTCTAAAATTAATAGCATGGAAAATATCCATGAACCTATAGCATGTGGTCCACCATCACCCTAAAAAATGGGTATATGTTTCTGTTGAAACTCATTCATCAACTCTTCCACAGTCAACTCATGGTGCTACCATAATAGTCAAAATGAAAAGTAGGAATACCTCTCAAAACACAGCATCAATGCCTATATTATGTATAACGTGAAGTGTAGCATGAGGAACTGTTGTTGGTTATACTGGTGTCCTAGATCAATCCACCTTTAGATCATGGTTCTTTCCCCCTCCTAAAAACCAACTACATTCCATCACAAGGGAATATCTCTACAAATTACAAGCACACACCTCTGAAAAAAATTTGATAATAACATAGATATTAAATCTGGATAGGTTCAATACATCCTAACATAAGTCACACCCCTCTACCTTCTCTTACATCCAGGTCTTGATAATATGAAATCCATGAAGAAAATCCATCGACACACCCTACATTCTACTAATTTGGTTAGGATAGGGTCAAGCTATATTCTTTTATTCAAGGTTTACGTTATATAATGTATCAACTATAATTCATAGAGGAAAACACCCTTAAAATTGAAATTGGAAAACCCATTTATCGGAAACTATTAGTTTTAGAATTGAATTTCATTTAAATTCATTCTCATTTATATAACAATTCCCTTTAAATGTTTGAACTATATGGATTCCTATTTCAAATTTATAAGGCCCCATACACCTTATAAATTGAATTGTGGAATCCATGTAATATCAACTAGTTATTTATCAAGTCTCAATATGAAATGTAAACATTATTTCACGAACATATAAAGAAGTCATAAAAACATGATGTAAACAATTCATAGAGTAATATAAACAACGAATGGAATAATGCATAGAATATAAATCTGGAAGTTCCTATGATGATGCATGATGTAATAACTCCTCGACATACCAAGCCAAATATAAATATATATAATCAGAAGGAACATAAAAAATTAAATTCATCACCCATTGATCAAATTAATGCATCTATAATAAGTACAATACAAAACAACTGGTCTCATCCTTCGTAATTTGGATTTTCCCTATTTGTGGGTTAGTTACTCCAAAGAACAAATAATTATGAAATACTAACACATTCATAATCACTTATCTAATATTCCAAAATGATAATGAAAACAGAAAATAAATTCTTTTGATACCAAATTCTAACATCCAATAATTGGTTCAATCAAAAATAATCAAACCTGATTTTCCACAAAGCCTCTAGCATGCCTCCTTGAATGATAGAGGATACTGACATACATTGAGGTTCCATGGTGGAAAAGTGGGTAGACTATACCCTCGTCATTGTAATTTATCATATAAGTAAAATTGTAACAAAAAATTTCAAAATATTATCAAATAAATAAATCACTAAATAATAAACATCCATCATATAAATAACCAAGTAATATCATCCTATAATTTCATATACAATGATGATCATGGAATGCTATACAAAATATAGGTAATACATGTAAATTTGAGTCTAGTAAAATACATGTACCAAAATTCAAAAAAAAACAAAAATAAACTATCCCCAGAAAGCTTTTTGAACAATATCACAGTCTTGTTCTCCCATGATTCTATAAAACAATCAATAAATCATAAATAATCAGGTGTTTTCCCTATACAAACCTATATCCGTGAATTATCTCTGGGTAAACAATGAAAACCAAAACAGGGTGAGAGATAAAACTCAGTAGGTCAGCACCAATGGGGTATATAACATGTCTCATATGTGTGTATAATTTCAATTCGTGTGTAGATATAATAGGTGTATAAAAGATAACAGTAGAATTAATGGTGTCTAGACTATCAAGTATCATTATGAAAGGGAAAATTAATAGTAAGAGCTACTTGAAATCATAGAAAAAACAAAATGACCTAATTTTTGTAATCATATACCTGGACTACATGTTCTAGAGTCCATGGATTATAAATTTCTAATGCAACCATGTAATCCTGATTTATATGGTATAAATACACATAGAATCCTAGTAGCTATGTAAAATAGGTAATTATGATCTAAGGAGTGGGAATTACCAAGAAATAATAATGTTTCATATCTAAAGAGTATAAATTTTCAGAGAATCATAGTATATCATGTAATCTAACCAAACTATATCCTTATTGTTGAAATGTTCAAGTTGTCTAAGTAATCTGAGTAAATAATTTCAAATGAGTATAAATGTTCAAGGAAACCTAATATAGTTGACAGGTCCAATGAGTAGACGTGTATATGGAATCCTAGAAAGATAATTAAACAATATACAAGTACTATAACTTTATAAGGAATCCTAAAAATATAATTACATCAGATCTAAGGAGAAGGAATGTACTTGGTATCCATGTGGATCATCATTGTTGTACCACAATCCATTCCAAATCATCATAATCAATTCAATTATAATTTCATCAGTCATTAATTTAATAATTTCATTAATTAGTTGATTATAATATATAATAAAATGGATTTACAATTAAATACATTTCATTTATAAAGAAATGGTGATTAAAACCCTTAATAGTTCTTTTAATTACCACATTCAATTATCAATTATATTGGTAAATATTAAAGAAACCCAAGTGTGGAATAATCATATTAAGAAGGTATAACCCACAACATGGGTGGTTTGGGTTGAGATTTAATACCTCTAACCTTGAGGAAAGGGGTCATGACATGTCTCAAACATGATTTCAACATTCAATTTAAGGATTGATCAATTTAGGAAGCATCACCCAAAAATTCTGGAATGTGGCATAATGGAAAAAAGCTATAAACAATGATACATTTAGGGAAAATATATATACCACCTACCGTAATCCAATATAAGAGTAATCATATATTCATATCCTTTAATTTGATTCATATTATATTAAAATGGATTAATGGATCAATTCTATGAAAATATGGAATAAGATCTTTCTCTAAAATTGTATCACTGATGGGAATAAAAACTATGAATGTTGAAATATGAATAGATAACTCACTGATGAATATTCAATGAGATAATCAGAACTCTAATTGGATGTAGAATGGATAAATTGGATAAATGAAAAGGCTGAAGTTTTTGGATATCACCTAGGAGAGTGAAGTATAGTCATGGAAGTAAAATAAGAATAGAAGATGAGGGTTTAACATTTAAGTGAGATAGGGGAAAATGTGGAATTACCCCTTAAAACAAGGCCACATAGTTTGGTGGCATGGTTAGAAAAACTTTCACCAACCTTATGCCCCTATTTGCCTCAATACTTCTATCACACATTCATGGTCATAGTTTGACAAACTATATTCTTATCATGATGTTTTCCTCTAAAAAAACCTTATAGAACATTTATGGGAATGTGGCCCTAGTTTCATGGTTTTATCAAAATGTGTTACCATTGACTTTGGTTTGGGAAACCCTACATGATTTACACAAATAGTGTAGCCTGGTATGCATGTTTTCTACTAACCATTTTATCTAGCTTCCTCATCTAGAAACACAGAATATGGGCTCTATACAATACCAAGACACCCTCGTTTCCTTTGTGACCCCACTAGGAACTCCCATTAGGATAAAACTAAAAAGTTAATCTTGAAATAAAAAGCTATGTAGCTTAATGAAAAGTCTTTTTCTTACAGAGTCAAGAATAATGAAACCATTTTGGAGTTATTTCACCTTAGTAAAACTATTAAAGACACACATTCACTTGTATTATCTTGATAGATATATATTTCTAGAAAAATCACATAATCTATTCCTAAACAAAACATTAGGATGTTTTCATTTAATTAGGATTATCAAAAGGGTTCTTATTAATGTTTTCTGATCCTAGTTTTTATATGTTAATTAATCATTACATCTAATATAAACTATTGTTACCATTTCTTTTCAGAAATAGATATTACATATTAATATATGAATTTCCATTTCATTTTACAAAATCAAGCCTGACTACTATAAATTTTTAATATCTTTGGAAACATGGATACATAAACTAATAATTCATAAGAGAAATACATCATCTTCCACTAGGTACATTATAACTAGTACCCCTCTTATACACATCAAACATAATACCCTTCTGCATAACATGGGAAAAGTAACCAAAATAAAGGGTGAGATCAGATTCTCAATAAGGGTAGATAAGGGAGATATCAATGATCTCATAAGAATATATAAGAATAAGTGTACGAGAATAAGAGATTAATATCTAAAAACAATACCCTCCATATTAAAGATCATAATATTGATTCAGGTAATAAATCATGAAAGTATATAAGATATAAATCTTAAATTAATCAAGGAACATAACACATGAGATCATTATAACGGAATAAGACATCGATTTCTAGAATTCACATAAGACTAAAAACATTTCCATAGTAGTCAAGGCACATTTCCAATGCTATAATAGTGGGATAGTATCACTCCCCAAACCATCATAGTTGTAAATGACCACTCCTAAGACTATCATTGTGGATAATTTCCTGTAATAAACTAGGTTCACTCCCCATGACAATACTATTTATCTCATGAGATATCAGTCTATACCTAATTAGTTGGAGGGATATAAAATTATGATTCAACATATCACTTATGAAAATCAAACATATGTATTCAAAAATATCGTAAAACATTCCTGATATAATAAAATATAAAAAAATAGATTTCATAAACATTTAATCATACCATAACCTGTATAAAACTATTGGGTTTCATAAAAGTATAACCATCATAATCATAAACCACCCAGATATAGAATAAAGATGATATCAATGGATAATATCCCTATATAATAGCAATATATATCCATGTTTGTTGTTATTTATTATTATAAATTCCATGAAATTCTCATTAAAACATTCTTGAAGAAAATATCCTTTTTTATTTTGAAAACACTTGTTTAAAATGTGAAAAAAAAATTAAATATTAAAGAAAACATTTTATATGAATAGGATTATAGAAAATATTAATTGTATATTTATGTTATTTTGTGTCCATGACAATATAGAATTACATGCATACTATATATGATAAGATAATCATTCCTCCATATTTTCAGTAAAAAAATAATTCATTTAGATAATAATGAGAATATTACTTTTAAAAAAATTAAAAACTAAATCATGTGTAAAACGACATTAAAATATCTTAAAATATTAATAAAATAATATTTAAAACATTTTTAGAAAACATGAATATGAAAAAAAATCAACGGATGATAGAAATGATGTCGATTTTCCTTAAATATTTATTTGGTCTCTTAAGTACTGTAATTGAGGAAAATGAAAGGAAACCATGTATTACTGAGAAATAACAATAGTATAGGATAATTTATGATAATTATTTTTATTTATAACTTTAAAATTAATCATTAGAAACATAATCAAAGATCATCTTGATAAACAATGATATTGTACCATAAAACCCCGACCACATTGGTGACTCTTGAATTGTAAACTCCATGAAATTTATATCCTTAGATAGATATGTAAATACATATAATTTTGAGGAAATAATCATAAAATAAATTCATGGTTGTTATGTACACCAAATAAAATATACAATAGGTGAATATTTCATGTGTCTCACATAAATAAAAAATAGATAAAAATCAATTACCTTATATCTGGAATTTATTCTTACCTGATCAGACCTCATATATAATAAATATAGATTTTTTACAAGTGAATTACAAAACCATATTAATATATATCATAACATATGTAATTCAATTATAATCGTTTATAACCCATTTATTTATAATTCTTTATTAAAATCAATATTCCATGTGAATACTTTGTTTTTTAAGTTCTGGTTTAGTAGTTGCATCTACTGTACAATGTTCATTATTACAAAACCTATATAATTTTAATAATGATATAAATATATTATAAATAATATATGTTCTATAAGTATATCCTTATTACCATCCATTTAATATAGAAATTAAAAACACTACATATCAATTTGAAAGGAAGTAGTTTATCGTACACACGAGCAACGTTATTATTTTCAAACAGGATGGAAGGTAAGAATTTTGATGTGATATTGTAACTATAGAATTATTTTTAGTTCATAAATATCATATATATATATATATATATTAAATCCATAATTTTATCAATTCATGATAGGTGGTGATGTAAAAATAATTACATTTATTCATGAGGTGGTGGTTCATTATACACAAGATCGACAGTTTCATTTCCTATTTAATGGAAGAGAATGGGAACATAAGTTACCACATTAATATAATAACATATTAGTATATGGTATATACTGGTGTTGTTATATTTTAATTATTAAGTAATAAGTTAATGTTTTAAAATAAGATATAAAATGAATGATCTTAGTGAATACAATTATATTTTTTTAGGAAAACCTCCTTCTGATCTCTTATTAAGAACTCTAGGGTTGGTATTTTGGGAATACCAAAATCTCTAGAACATATAAACGTATTTTGGGGTAAATATATTCCTTTTTTAGTCAGTAAAAAGTAATTAAGAGGTTTGATGAAGCAGGGGAAGAGGTTCGCTTTTATAATTATGGAAGGGTATAATTTTGGTAAATACCCAAAACTATTCAATATTGGGAAATCAATATAAACCAATGTACCTAAAAATTGATAAATAGTGGAATGGAGGAAATATAAGGTAAATCCAATCCTAAAAAAATATTTAAATCATGTAATCTCCATAAAATAAAATGAAAATTCACTTTTACCATTTTATTTTTCCACATGGTAACTAGTTTTTTTATTTACCTTAGTAATTTTTTATTTCTCAAAAATACTTTTTTTGTATTTTATAAAAAGAAACATTAAAGAAAAGTGGTAACCATACAAAAACATCATTCAAAAATACATAAAACAACTATAATAAATTTCATACATCAAAATACAATATTCAAATTTTAGAAGAAACCATCATCACTATCACGGACACTAAACCAGTTATTGACACTGATTAGAACATAAAATAACGACCATCATTCCCTATATCACCTCCTAAAGTAATAAACCAATAATACACCGTGATTTTTGATTTTAAATGGATATCGTCATCATGTCTCGAGCCACATATTACCTTAGGATGTGAAGCCTAACACAAACTAAAGCCTTCATCGAACCCAGCTTGCTGGTGAGAACTGCCCATCAAAATCCAACATCATCTCCAAAAACCACCATTAAGTAAATCATTGAACAATATATTCACAACTTCGATAAAGATATTTCCAAATGGGAATAATGTAAATAGATGAGGCCATCATGATATTCCTCTTGGAGACCCTTTGATCACTCAATATGCACATCCCAAATCACCTTGAAGACCATAATGCAAGTTTGACAGTGAGAAGACTAGTGAATTCCTCAAGAAATATTAGAGAATGTAGTGGATAAAGTCCCCGATAGATGTCCATCTCCATTTCCCCAAATATCTACTAAAGGAACCAACACCAAGAGAATAGAAACCACTATAATGGATAAACCACTAAATGGGGAATCCCTCTTCCCCACTAATCCCACTACCACAATCACATACCAACTTTAAATCCAACACTCCCAACCAAGATGGGGACATGTGTGTTAGATTAGGCCAGCAGATCATGGGTGAAAGAGGATAAAATTGGACCACTCTAGGGATCCTGTTAAAAAACAAAAATAATGATGGTGGGGAAAGGCCTCTAAGATCGAGCCGATGTGAGCTGCCACCCACACATCTCAAGCAGCTCTGATCACCATATAATTAATTCCAATGGAAAAATTTATATTAATAATATGATTTAACTGATTTCAATTTTAAAATAATTTTAAAAAAATAAGACTTTGTAAACTTTTTAAAATAAATAACACTAATAAAAATGATTATTTTTTATTTTTCATCAAAAATTTAATCGTCATAGAAAATTCTCAAAATTTCACTCTAATATAATTTTCATTTGTTTATTTCAAAAAAAAAATTATCTTTCTAGATACATTTCTTAAAACTAAAAAATATTAATTACATTATTTTCGTAAATAAAAAAATCAAAATATTTTTAATGAAAATGTATCTATATATATACTTTATCTAAAAGTATTATATATATTTATAAAATGTGATTATTCTTATTCCTACCTAAAATTTTATTTTCTAGGATATAATATAAAAATAATAATATATTAATATTATTTTATAGTTCATTAAGACATAGTGTTTCAAGTAATGCGTGATATCGATGAAATTTATTTTATTTGAAAAAATAATAATCATATATTTGGGTGTTGCATATAATGTAACCCGCCAATATTTTATGATATATTTCTCTTCAAATAAATTTAATTTCATTGATATCTTGTGATACACGTAACCCCTAGTCTAAATGAACCATAAAATAGTATACCATTATAAACTAGTTGTTAAACAGAATGAATGGATAGAAATAAAAAAATTTTGAAAAAACATCCATAATGGTTTTAGATAAATAAAATATATTGGTCTCAATTTTTTTAAAGTCATTATATTCTTTACAAATACATTTTTTACTAGAAAATGTATCTTTTCCTTTTTGTGAGAAAATAATTTAATTAATTTATACCAATTTTAGATAAATTATTTTGCAAATAAAATTAATTTTTTAAACAATTAGGACAAAATTATATTAAAGTAAATTTTTGATATTTTTGTTAATAAGTTTTTTTTATTTATAGTTAAAAATACTTATTTTTATTGAAAACTATCTTTTTTTTCATGTATTTAAAAACCTTAATTATATTTAAAAATTATTTCAAAGTAAAATTTATTTATTTATATTATAAATAATCTAATTAATTTCATTGGAATGAATTTTATGATGTATTTTTTTATAAAAAACTTTATACTTAAGAAAACATTTATTTTGGAAACCTAGTTTTTATTGCGTTTTGCGGGTTTAATTTTAAATTTAATTATTCCAATTTTATGAATCTAATTTTATAAAATGGATTCCATTTTTTAATCACAATAATATATATCAGGTAAATTTTGAACATGTTTTTTTTGGTAAAAATGAATTGTAAAATAGTTAAAATTTGTTACCATGACTAAGGTGAAAACATGATTACTGAGGGTTAAACTTAAGTGATGATTGTTAAAATCAACTAAAACTTTTCAAAATCCTATTGGATGGAGATATATTGAACTTATATCATCCCATATTCCTAAATTTTACATTTTTTCATCTATTTTTCTTATCTTTGAAAATATTATATTTTAATGTTTTAAGAAATTCCTAGTGTGCCCTCTCCCCCACTAGTTAAAGGACACCCCTCCTCTCTCTTAAATACACCGCATTGAGCAACGAAATAAGACAAAATCCTGACCTTATTATCATAAACATACATATTAGTGAATTATAGGTTCTTTTCTTCATAATATACCAATCCATGGTTTTTTTAGAAGGTATATAATGTAGGTCTATCAAATAAGAGGTAATCATCCTATCCAACAAATTTCAATATATTTCTCCTTTTACTTATACTAAATGTGTTGTATTCATAATAAAAAAATAATTTAAGTCTTATAAATATACTTAAAATTTATTATGATAATTTAACCACCATTATTCACCTTATTTTCCTTCAAATATAAATTAAAATTATCTCTCATGTATACGTGTGGATTACCGCCTTCACGTAGAAATAAAATTCATTTTTCATCACCAACATTCAAGGATGGTTATGATTATGGGTGTAATTTAAATATATTATATTCCTGGAATAGGTATCCTTATGTAATTATAATACCATATTTATCTTTTTATGTTATTATTAGTTGGAAAACTATAACGCCACTCGTGCGTATGTGTGGACTACCACCTCTATGAAGCAATGTGGTTAGGTTTTCAGTTATGCATTACATGGATGGTAATAAAGATAGATTTAATATATTTATATATATATATATATTATTAAATTATTATTGTTCTTGTAAGATGAGATAATATTTATGTTTCTCTCATCTTTTCTTTGGAAAATGAAAATAGTGTTAATGCGTACCTACGACCTACAGTTTCCAAAAATGGTATAAATAATATTTATATCTCTAAATTTTCTGGATTGTTATATATTTTTATATAATTTACATATGTTATATTTTTATCACAAGTAATATTTTTCATATGATTTATTCATGGTCAAGTTATAAGGACTGGAACTTCCAAACTGAAACTTTCATGTAAAACAAAATGGTTAACACCTTGAAACAAATATTTTAATAAATAATTATTTATAAATGGATTTTAAATGTTCTAAGTGGGTCATATATGATATTACAATTTTTTAAAAGATTCTATTATAGAGTTATAATACATTTAAATTTATTATAATAGAGTTTACTTCACTTTAAAAACAAATGATATTTGAGGTAATGGTTTATCATCACAAATTTTCTTATTTTGTATATATGTTATGTTATACACATATCTTATTTCATTAGGTGTATATAAAGGTCGTTTTATATCTTATATCATTTATCATCTTGTGTTCATGGTATTTATAGTTTCATTTGATGTTATTCTTTCATGGGGAATATGATTCAAAGGTTACCAAAGTGGTAAAGTATTTTTTATTCAATATCATTTTAATTAGAATTATTTATACTTGAGTTTACATTGATGGGAATATATTATCCTTATACTATGGTAACTCATGTAATCTTCGGTTAATAGTACCACTTCCCACTCTTTGGTGCTTAAAATGATTGGGAAAATGTTGTTAAGAATAATATAATTTATTTCCTCTTTAGTTGAGAATATTTTTCTTCAATGTACATATTATATTTAAAAAGTGTTCAATAATAATTTTTAAATTCTCATATTAAATCCTAAAGTAATTTTTACCCATTATTCTTCTTCTGTATAAATGATTCAATTGAATATTCTTTTTATTCTCAAATGGGGTACTATTAAATTTTTATGGAATCTTTGTTTTAACATACATTAAATGATGTGAATTTCCCACTGGCATGACCACTCAATGATTTGAAACTTCCTTTAATATTTTCGATGGTTATTTTCATATAAACAAAATTCTTTAATATTTTGGAAACATTTATACTTAAAATACATGATTTCTTAATGAAGAGTTTATATTTATCAAGAAATGTTTTAATGATCTTATAAAGACCAATTTAATCTATGATAACATTCATTGATGTTAGATATACTTTACAAGGTATATTATCCAATGGTGTGATCTTTATTATTTCTCTATATGGTTTATGATGATGATCATTATGATTATATGTTTACAAAACCCATTTATTTTTCATAGGTTAATCTATATTGATATGATAAATGTTTTATAATATTATAGAATACATATGAATAGATTATGATTATGTGATGGTTGGTCCCTAAATTATATTTCACTTTAATTAATTGGGTAAATACTAGTGATTTATGATCATTAAGGGTGCATGAGTGGTTATCCAAATATCTAAAATGGGTACATGATAGCTTATCCCAATCCTGAAAGAGGGTACAATGGATGTTATCCCAAGCCCAAAATAGGGTACTCGATAGGTTACCCCAATACCAATATAGGGTACACATGAGGTTTTCCCAATACTAAAGAAATTACATAGGATTTTGTCTAAATCCTAACATGTGATTTATATAGTGGTGGGTATCCTTGACATGATATTTCTATGATTATGATTATTTCTTACTTTATGGCATAGATCTATGACATGAACTTATACCAATGTTAGGCCCTCATGACTTGGGTTATTTGATTCTTTTATGATCCAAGTCTTATAAACATCCAAACCATATATCATGAATCATGCTTATGATATCAGAATTTATGGTTCTGGTTTTAATGGTTTTAGAACACGCTTTTTTACCATTATGCTAATTTTATGTTAAAATGATCATTGATATCTCCCTTGCATACCAAAATTGAGCATCTGATCTCACCCTTTCTTGTATTTTATTATACCTAGTATATTAAGAAAATGTTTAACTATTAATTTTCTAAGAAAAATATTTGTTGTGAATTACTATGTGGGAGATGATTTTGATCATTTACATTTCATTTATTTATACATCCAAGTTTCTGAAGTCACTAAACCATTATGGTTATGGCATGGACCATATTATTAGGTAAAGATAATTTATATAATAGGCTGAATTATTTAGGATTTAATTTCATGGGTATTTATAACAATGAGACATGTGATCCTTTATCTTTGAAAGATGTGTTTTCAAATCCAACTGAGGACATGATCTCCATCATAAGTCACAAAAAATTAAAAAAATAAAAATATATAAAATATTGTGAGGCACCTGTATCAAATAGAATAGTTTCTAAAATAGATGTAACAATTAGGGTTCCATTCACTATAATTGATCATGAATCAACCTTCATGAAAAACTCATCAACTAGGTGAAGATTCTTCACTCCCAAGGCCTGAGTAAGGATCTTTATTGACTTTAATACTTCTGGACATGTTTTAATATCCTTTGGAGTAAAATATCCATAACCTTTTTGGGGCATATAAAAAAAATAAGAACCATAGTAGATGAAATTAATGGGTATAAGCATTACAAATTCTCATGGGTGTAGGACAAGACTGTCGATTATGACCAACCTTGCAATATGGCTATCAAGGATGAGGCATACTACTGTATACTATTGATTGTGTAGAGAAGACCATCTATTGAGAACCACCTCCACCACAATTAAGATTATTATGCCACTTTTTATTCTTTTCCCAAACTCCAATAAAACAATCCCTGGGTAAGGGAGAAGAGTCAAAGAATCTAATATATTCCAGCATATCAATTTTTCCATAAAAACCATGTTGTCCTTGTTGGCATAGTTAGAGATATTTATCACATATATATATATGATGGGATTTCAAGTAACATACCTTGTAGTTATTTCTAATACCTCAACAAATCATTTATCACCAAATATTTACCAAAAAAACCATCTATAAAAATCATTTGGTCTACTCTGACACCA
This sequence comes from Viscum album, assembly GCA_963277665.1. NCBI lineage: Eukaryota > Viridiplantae > Streptophyta > Magnoliopsida > Santalales > Viscaceae > Viscum > Viscum album. The sequence goes on from OY728162.1 coordinate 566,511,292, forward strand.
AACTCTCTCACTACTACAAGGAGGAGAAAAACAATGACTTATCTGTCATCATATATTCTAGGTAGAACTGATAAAAGATAAGGGTCTTGAATCCATTCCACTCCAATACCACATTCCAATTTACCTGACCATAGAGTCCTACCACCGCTTGTTTGGGCCCTCAATCTCGGACATCACACATTTCACCTTAATAGACTCTGGTATCTCTAGGAACTCAAAGAACTAATGGGTATTTTTTGAATTGTAATCCTCCACTTGGGGCTCATTCATAACCTTAATACATCGGGTCTTATCAGGTAATAATTCTCTCAATAGATTCATATCTCCTCTAGTTCTAGATTGCACCCCAGTAGCTTGATTTGTAACACGTGGTACATTGTATTCCACGACATGAACTTCTAATACAATGTCCTCAAAGAAATTATGTTCAAAAGTAGTATTACATTGAGAATAATTATCCACTAAACCCTTATTGGGATCCATTATAAGGCATATTAAATGAATTTCTATATATACCAAAAAAAATAGAAATGATCAGTGTAATGGACCGGACCCCACAGGTCCATTCGTTTGTTGAAATCAATATGGTCAACATGAAGCGCGTTATAATGATAATTTTTAATTCTGATGATAACGTAAAAATATGTTAAATAATAATGATGATGACATGAATTGTGTGATTAATTAAACTAAAAAAAGAATAATCATGATAAAATGATTTAATGGGTGTTATTATTATTAATGATGTGAAGTGGGAAGGTGTGTGACCCATTAGACATTAATAAATGAAAAATATGGTTTATTATTAATTAAGTAATTGTTGAAATAAAATTTGAATAATAATAATGGGTGTTGTGTTGTTAATATTATTCAAATTATTAATTATAATGAGAAATTAATGAAATGAGACATGGTATTTATTGCAAAAAAATAAATAAAGATGCACAGTGGAAGTATGGTGGTGCATTAATAAAATTAATAGTGAGTTCTTTAATATTATTATTCTAAATAATAATAATAATGGTGGTGTAAAAATATTTTGGGTTTATTAAATTGAATGGTTTTAATTTAATAAAAGTGGTTTTAATTTAATCAGTGTGAAATAAAAATATATAGAATTAAATAATTAAATTGACGGATGTTATGCGACATTGACATGGCATGGTCAAATTCAGGTATCCAATGGGGTGGTTTAATGTGGTCAATGCGATGAGCGTAAATATTATCATTATTAAAAAATAATAACAGTGATGAGTTAATAAAATAAGTTGATGAATAGTTATTATTATTAAAAAACAATAAATAACAATGATGGCGTAAAACTATGCTCGAGAGGTGAATGAAATTAAATGTATTAAAAACGAGGTTGAATATGTAAGTTATATTAATTTTGTGTTGTCATTTAATTTAATTAAATGGAATGGTTTTTATTTAATATGAGAATGAACATGATAAACTAATTTAATGGGATTAATTTAGAATATTAATGATGGATGTTATTAATATTAATTTTATTAATATTGAAATTGAAATGAGAATGGAGGTTTGGGGCGTGCCACATGGTGTAAAGGAAAGGGGAGGTGCCACTTTTGGTGGAGTGGGAGAGAATCATAGAAGAAAGAGTTTCATTGGAGAGATAAAATGTTTAAAGGAAACAAATTAAATTTTAAACTAATAAAAAAAGAGAAAGAATCCCATGAATGGGGTGATTCACACCAAATTATAGTGATTTGTGCGTGAATCTCAAATGAGATTGGAGAGAAAAAATTTCAATGAAAAGAAATAATAATAATATAATATTATTGTTATTATTTATGGTTGTCAGAACCATAATTCGCCCATAACTTCATCGTGCGACCTCAGTTTTACGAACCGTTAGTGGCAGTACGGCCCTGACATCGAGACGGAAATTATGAGCCCAATATTGGATTTCTTTTTCGTGTTTTCAGATTGGGTATCTGAAACGCTTCTGAATTAATAGATTTAATATTATTATTAAACCTTCGACCCATCATAACTCCCATGTGCAACATCTTATTGACTTTTCGTCAGTGGCCATGTGATCCTGTCATTAATACTATCAATGCAAGTCTAATGTTGAATATTAAATTATAGTTTGTGGCTCGAGTCCACGAGACACCCAATAATAATAATATCTTTATTATTACGGGATCTTGTATCCAACATATCTCCCTCATTCAGTATCAGATTGAAGAACCCTCAGTGGCAGAGTAACCATGAAATTATGATGGTCATTTTAAGACCAATGATGAATACGTTTTTGTTACTCATGTCTCGGGTCAGTAAAACACCTATTATTAATTAAAGTTATTATTATCATTAAACGCATGGAAACTGTGTGACGTGTCGTGGGTTGACTAGTAAAACAACATAACAGTTGTACGGTCACGTTGTGTATTCATTAATACACGCTGCGTAACATTTTACCTTTTTTGTTGCCTATATAAGAGAGGGTCATGTGTTATTTACGGACCTCTCTTCTTCTCTACACGGTGATGCTCCCGGATGACCTAGAGGCCTTCCTTCTAACTTCTTCATCCGGACTCCAATCGTTGATCTGTCAGTGACTGCGGGATCGTGTCAGTGAGGAGAACATCGTACACCCTTTTCCATTCCCTCTTCTTCGACTTCCCCTCTGCAGTTTCCAACCGAGGAGACTGCTGATAATTTATGGGAATGATGGTCTTTGATGAATTACTCTAAAAACGTATGTTAAACCTCTGTTCTTGTATTCTCCTTCCAATACTACTTTCATCATTTTATTTCCATTCTATGACATGTGATCTCGATGTTGAGGTAGTTTCTTGTGTTGTTGATTTGGTGGTGTCGCGATGTCCATGGTGGGTGCAGTAATTTTGGGAGAAGCCTTGTGATCGTGGTGGTCGTGTTCATATAAGGACATCATAACCTGTTGAAGTAGGGGTCTTACTTTTGTCTCTCTAAATTATGCATCATGCGGGGTGGGTGTCCTCTTGTTTACATGAAACACATTTGAACCGTTTTAATAAAGATAATTACTGGCTTATATAATGGGGATGAGAATTTTGTGAATGCAGTTACATTTTTTTATATCCTGTGATATTATGTTGTGAATTAAATGGGCATATGCCTACTGAAAATCATGGTTGTTGGGGGCCTTTTCTTACGCAATTAAATTTTACCCTCTCCTTATGGATTTTCTTATGGATGGAAATTTTATTGAATTTGGAAATTGGTTAATCACGTAAATTTGGCTGATTAAATACTTAGAACCCTTGTGTGATCACCCCGGTTGAACAAACTAAAATAATAAACATGTGGGTGTTGGTTAGGGTTAATTTTTTTTAAAGGGGTGTTTTGTGGGTTGTTTTGGATTGGGTGAGCAGCGGGGCTGCAGTTGGAATGGTTTTGGGTTGGTGTGAATGCTATGTTAGTGATGGGCAGCAGGGCTGCGATAAATGGTATCAAATGGATGATGATGTATGGGTTTTGATGTGATTGTGGTTATGGTGTTCGGTAGCGGGGCTGCAGGGATGGGTTGGAATTTGAACGAACTATGGGTTGTGAATAATAAATAAAAGTATAAGAGTTAAGGAATGGTGATACATGGTAGGGGAACGGGAATAATAATCAATGGGGTTGGTTGGTTAATAAGAAAGGACTTGTTTGTGTTGATTGTGTTTTCCTAACTTGATTTGTGGATGGCAGGGATATGTTTTATGAACTCTTGATCCAGTTTGGTTGTTCATAGTTGCTCGGTAGTTAAGAAACTAATAACTAAAGTTGTTGAAACATGAAAACATTAAATGGGGTTTTGGGATTGATTGTTGTGTGCATAATCTCAAAGTAGCAGTGCCAAGGCACATGCTCAGATCTTTGTGTAGAAGCCTTACGATGGGCTGAGTGGTTTTTATACTTATATAAATATGTACATTTTATGGTTCTTTACGCACCCCACCCATGTTGAGAACTACGTGTCGAACACCCATGGGATGGGGGGGTGGGGTTTTCAACCATACAAAGGATGGATGGTTACTATTCTTCCTTGTGCCCCCTCTTCCAGGTTCTATAGCCCAAGTTCCTTCGGGCACGTTACGACAGATGTTTCCCAAGAATCTTTGGGATGAGGAGTGATATGTTCCCAGGTGTCTTCAGGATGAGATGTGGTTATGTTCGAGGATTGTGTGCTGGCAGGTTACTATGAGCTTCGTATGGCTAGGTTGAGGCACTAGCTCGAGCTTCATATGGCCAAGTTGTGGAACTAGATCAGGAAGAGGGGGAAGAATCAGAGCGTTAGGCATGAGTTCTTGAGCAGTATCCAGAGGGAAGGTGGTGCGGGGTACCCATAATTTGATAACATTACTACTATACTCTATTGACATGTGTTACTTGGTGAGTGTGACTGGTGAGGCTCGGTGGATAGATTCCTTGCTAGGTTTTGGTTCTTTTGTTTTCTCACAGGGAATTAGGATGTCTCCCCACTTGTGCACAAGAGCTTTAGGTTTCCCTACTGAGTATAATTGTATGCTCATGCTATGTTTGCTTTCAGGTTTTCAGGAGGACTACAGGGACTGTGCGGGACCTTACTAGTCAGGCAGGGGGAGTTGCTGTGGTTTTCATTTGTTGTTTTCCTTTACTTTTTGGTATAGTACTTTAGAGATTCTCTGTACTTGTTCTTTTGTTTCATTATTGTATAAAACATGCATATGGGTTTGGTTTTGGGTTTATTTTCAATTAGTTGTTCTTTTTCCTTTTGGTGTTTGACTCATCCTATTTCCTGATCTTAAATAAGAAAAAGGGTAGTGCCTCACATATTTGTGAAAACTCAACCCTTGGTTCTAGTCGCCACTCTGGGGCCTACTGGAGGCGGGACTCGGGGGTCATTATCTCCCTTTCACCATTTATAGCTTAATAGGGGAATCTTTGGTGCGAGAGGTTAATGAAATTAAATGTATTAAAAAAAGTGGTTGAATATGTAATTTATATTAATTTTGTTTTGTCATTTAATTTAATTAAATGGAATGGTTTTAATTTAATATGAGAATATCCATGATAAACTAATTTAATGGGATTAAATTAGATCATTAATTATGGATGTTATTAAAGTTCATTTTTTTTAATAATGACATTGAAGTGTGAATGGAGGTTTGGGGCGTGCCACATGGTGTAAAGGAAAGGGGAGGTGCCACTTTCGGTGGAGTGGGAGAGAATCATGGAAGAAAGAGTTAGATTGGAGGGAGAAAATGTTTAAAGGAAACAAAATAAATTTTTAACCAATAAAAGGAGAGAGATAATACCATGAATGGGGTGATGCCCACCAAATTAGAGTGATCTGTGCATGAATGTCAAATGAGATTGGAGAGAGAAATTTTCAATGAAATGAAATAATAATATATTATTATTATTATTATTTATGGTTGTAAAAACCATAATTTGTTTGTAACATCTTTATGCGACCTCGGTTTTATGAACCGTCAGTGGCGATGTGATCCTATCATTAATAAGTTCAATTCAAGTCTAATGTTTGATATTAAATTATGGTTCATGGCATGGGTCAATGAGACACCCAATAATAATAATATCATTATTATTACGGGATCTTGTATCCAACGTATCTCCCTCATATAGTAACGGATTGGGAAACCATCAGTGGAAAAGTAACCCAGAAATTATGACAGTCATTTTAAGACAAATGATGAATACCTTTTTCTGAATCATTTCTCGGGTCAATAAAACACCTATTATTAATTAAAGTTATTATTATCATTAAACGCATGGAAACCACGTGACCTGTCGTGTGTTGACCAGTTAAACAACGTAACAGTTGTACGGTCATGTCGTGTATTCATTAATACACAAAGCATACTGTTTTACCTTTTTGTTGCCTATATAAAAGAGGGTCACATGTTATTTATATACCTCTCTTCTTCTCCTTACAACGATGCTCTCGGATGACCTAGAAGCCTTCCTCCTAACTTCATCATCCGGACTCTAATCGTCGATCCGTTAGTGACTGTGGGATCGTGTCGGCGAGGAGAACATCGTACACCCTGTTCTGTTCCCTCTTCTTTGACTTCCACACCGCAGTTTCCAACCGAAGAGACTGCTGATAATTTATAAGAATGATAGTCTTTGATGAACGACTCTAAAAAGGTATGTTAAACCTCTATTCTTGTATTCTCTTTCTGATCCCACTTCTCCTGTTTTCATTCCATGTTACAGCATGTGATATCTATGTTGAGGGAGTTTCTTATGTTGTTGATTCAGTGGTGCAGCGACGTCCTTGGTGGGTGTTGTCATTCTAGGAGAATCCTTGTGATCATGGTGGTCGTGTTCATAGAAGGACATCAGAACATGTTGAAGTAGGGATCTTACCTTCATCTCTCTAAATTGTGCATCATGCGGGGTGGGTGTCCTCCTATTTACATGAAACACATTTGAAAGGGTTTAATAATGATAATAACTGGATTATATAATGGGGATGGGAATTTTGTGAATGCAGTTACATTTTTTTTATCCTATGATATTTTATTGTGAATTAAATGGGCTTCTACATATTGAAAATCATGGTCGTTGGGGGCCTTTGCTTACGTAATTAAATGTTTCCCTCTCCTTATGTTTTTTCTTATGGATGTAAATTTTATTGAATGTGAAAATTGGTTAATCATGTAAAGATAGATGATTAAATACCTGGAACCCTTATGTGATCACCCCGGTTGAACAAACTAAAATAATAAACATGTGGGTGCTTGTTAGGGTTTATTTATGTGAAGGGGGTGTTTTATGGTTTTTGAGGATCAGGTGAGAAGCGGGGCTGCGGTTGGCTTGGTTGTAGGTTGGTGTGAATGATATGTTGGTGATGGGAAGAGGGGCTTGATAAATGGAATCAAAGGGATGATGATGTATAGGTTTCGGTGTGATTGTGGTCATGGTGCTTGGCAGCGGGGCTGTAGGGATGGGTTTGAATGTGAACTAACTATGGGTTGTGAATAATAAATAAAAGTAGAAGATTTAATGAATGTTGGGGAATGGTAACGGAACGGGAATAATAATCAATGGGGTTGGTTGGTTAGTAATAAGGGACTTGTTTGTGTTGCTTGTCTTTTCCTAACTTGATTTGTGGATGGCAGGGATATGTTTTATGAACGCTTGATCCAGTTTGGTTGTTGATAGTTTCCTGGTAGTTAAGAAACCGATAACTAAGTCTATTGAAACATGAAAACATTAAATGGTTTTTTGGGATTGATTGTTGTGTGCATACTCTCGAAGTAGCATTGCCAAGGAACGTGCTCAGATCTTTGTGTAGAAGCCTTAGGATGGGCTGAGTAGTTATTATACTTATATAAATCTGTACGTTTTATGTTTCCTTATGCACCCCACCCATGTTGGGCACTACATGTCGAACACCCGTGGGACGAGGGGTGAGATTCTCAAACATCCAAAGGATGGCTGGAAACTGTTCTTCCCTATGGTCAATCTTCCAGGTTCTATAGCCCAAGTTCTTTCGGGCACGTTATGATAGATGTTTCCCAAGAATCTTTGGGATGAGGTGTGATATGTTCCCAGGTGTCTTCGGGATGAGATGTGGTTATGGCCAAGGATTGTGTGCCGGCAGGATGTGATTTGAGATGGCTGAGGATTGCGTGCTGGCAGGTTACTATGTCCTTTGTATGGCCAGGTTGCGGCACTAGCTGGAGCTTCATATGGCCATGTTGCGGCACTAGCTCAGGAAGAGGGGGAAGCATCAGAGCGTTAGGTGTGAGGGCTTTAGTAGTATCCAGTGGGAAGGTGGTGCGGGGTACCCATACTTTGATAGCATTACTACTATACTCTATTGACTTATGTTACTTGGTGAGTGTGACTGGTGAGGCTGGGTGGATAGAATCCTTGCTAGGTTTTGGTTCTTCTGTTTTCTCATATGGAATTAGGATGTCTCCCCACTTGTGCACGAGGTCTTTGGGTTTCCCTACTGAGTATACTTGTATGATCACACTATATTTGCTTTTAGGTTTTTAGAAGGACTATAGGGACTGTGAGGAACCTTACTAGTCAGGTAGGTGGAGTTGTTGTTATTTTCTGTTGTTGTCTTCCATTACTTTTTGGAACAGTACTTTGGATCTTCTCTGTACTTGTACTTTTGTTTTAGTATTGTATAAACCATGCATATGGGTTTGGTTTTGGGTTTATTTTCACTTACTTGTTCTTTTTCCTTTTGGTGTTTCACTTATCCTATATCCTGATCTTAAATAATAAAAAGGGTAATGCCTCCTATATTTGTGAAAACCCATACCCTTGGTGCTAGTCGCCACTTCGGGGCCTACTGGAGGTGGTACTCGGGGGGTCATTATCTTCCTTTCACCAATGCTAGCTTATAAGGGGCATCTATGGTTTGAGGGGTCATGAAAGAATGGTATCAAATGCTGATGGTTGAGAGATAAGATGATGTCTAGAGTTAGGCACAGTAGGATTGCATGGGATGGTAGGGAAACAGTGTCGGCTGATCTTTTTGCCTGACATAGGCCATGTAAGACCGGCTAGGACACGGGATTTTAGGGGCCCCCATGATCTGATACAAGGACTCTGAGCTTACCGAACGACCAAGTAAGACTACGTTGATTGCAGGGTAGAGACCCTAGGAGAGGTACATGAATCATCATGATTTTTTTACATGATTTCGGTGTTTTGGGAAAGAAATCAAAAAAATGATAAAATGAAACCTTCAAAAAATTTCCTTGCTACTTGGGCTTAGGCGTTATTTGTTTACCATACATCTATGGCACCTGGACGTCGTTTCCGAGTGACTCGGGTAGACGAGGACCATGAAATTCAGACGGTTGATCTGCTGAGGATTGACCGAGAGGAGGAAAACGACTTATGGCAGCACACGTTTTGTGTTTTCCAGTGACAGAGCTTGAAGAAGTATGAAGGAAGAACTTTGGATACGGAATCAGAGAGTTGTTTGTAGGAACTTAAGATCAACTTTGGGCTAATCAGGGCTCTATCAGAGTACTGGGTTTCTCTAGCAGTAAGACAACTGTGAGGAGCGGCGTGTCAGTGGTGGATGCTTTACCTTGGGGAGGGGAAGGAGACAGAATTTCTATAGGCCAACTCTAAGAAGGAGTTTCGCGATGAATTTCTTTCCTCGACGAGGAAGGCTGAGAGGAGGCAGGAGTTGTTGTCTCACCAACAAGGAAGCAGATTAGTGTGGGAACTAGGGGTCATGTTCAAGGATATCCTCCGTTTTTTCCCGAATCTCTTTCCGGATGAGGATTCCCGAGACAGACATTTAGAGGAGGCACTTCACCCCTCTATTCAGTGCACGATGACCCCTTTCACCTTACCAACATACCTAGGAGTACAAGAGAAGGCAGAGATAATCGAGAGGACGCACTCGCGAGTAGGTCCACCATAAGAGAGGAGTCACCCAAGTTCTTCCAAGAAAGAGGAGGTCATCAGTAGATCCCCATCAACAGGACCTTCCAATTTCGACCAGTAAGGAGCAGACTTCAGCAGGTCCCATACCAATCTCACAATTTCCGCCCATTTTCTATGGGCTAGGGACCGAGGTGCTTTGCATGTGGGAATCTTGGGAATCTTGGCAGACATTTCCCTTTTCAGACTCAGTATGGAGGGACTGGACAGGTTTATCCCCATCCCCAATAGAAGTTTCAAGCCCGACCCTTCTAGCAGCAACAGGCTCTAGTCCCTCCAAGGGGAGCTGGAGAAAGTGGTGGCCAACCACAGGGAGTTCCATAAGGACCCCAACCGGGACATGGTCGAGGAGGTGAAAGTCAACAGAGAGGTAGAGGAGTGTGATGCGGACAGTTGAATTCAATAGAAGCGGCAACCCTAGCAAGTCCGGAGATCAAGAGATATGTTTTCGGTTTTACTTAAACTCTCTGGTTTATGTTTTGGAGCGTCACACTCCTTTGTTGAAACTCATTCTCGCCCAAGATTTGGGCCTAGAACTTGTTTTTCATGAGTCTATAATGCTAAGTTGTTTACCTCTTTCCTTTAAATGTGTTTGAAGAGTCCTAAGATGTGGGGAGAGGAGGACCTGATCCCTAATCAAGATGCATTAATGTGGATTTGATTGAACCCGTGCAGGTGATTCAGTTCCACCTAAAGCGGATAGTATCTCGACATGGGAGAAATAATTATTCAAGCCATGTGTTTGGGAAATTTATTGTTGTTTTTTATGGTGTTGGGGGCAGTGTAAGTTTGGAAAATCCTAATATATGGATGTCGGAAGAACTAATTCCTAATTGACACGCATTAATGTGAATGTGATTAAAACCTTGCAGGCGAGTCAGTGCCGCCTAAAAAGGATAATATCTCAATATGGGAGAAAGAATTCCTAACTCTTATAATTAGGGTTGTCGGTTGTTTCCTGTTATGATGAGAGCCCTGAGAGGTATCTTGTGGAGTGGTTGTTCGGATACATTCTTTCTTCTGGGTTGGTTTTTAATTCTTGGGGAGGAGAATGTTTTGGGAGGTATCTGATGTAATGGCCCGGACCCCCCAGGTCCATTCCTTTGTTGAAATCAATATGGTCAACATGACGCGTGTTATAGTGATAATTTTTAATACTGATTATAATGTAAAAATATGTTAAATAATAATGATGATGACATAAATTGTGTAATTAATTAAACTAAAAAGAGAATAATCATGATAAAATTATTTAATGGGTGTTATTATTATTAATGATGTGAAGTGGGAAGGTTTGTGACCCATTAGACATTGATAAATGAAACATGCAGTTTATTATTAATTGAGTAATTGTTGAAATTAAATTTGAATAATAATAATGGGTGTTGTGTTATTAATATTATTAATAATATTAATAATAATGAGAAATTAATGAAATGATTCATGGTATTTATTGGAAACAAATAAATGAAGATACACAGTGGAAGCATGGTGGTGCGTTAATAAAATTAAAGGTGAGTTAGTTATTATTATTATGTTAAATAATAATAATAATGGGGGTGTAAAAATATGTTTTGTTAATTATATTGAATGGGTTTAATTTAATAAAAGTGGTTTCAATTTAATCAATGTGAAATAATAATAAATAGAATTAAATAATTAAATTGATGGAAGTTATGCGACATTGGCGTGGCATGGTCAGATTCAGATATCCTACGGGGTGGTTTAGTTTTTTCAATGCAATGAGCATAAATATTATCATTATTAAAAAATAATAACGGTAATGAGTTAAAAAAATAAGCTGATGATTGTTGGTATTATTGAAAAACAATAAATAACAATGATGGGGTAAAACTATGTGAGAGAGGTTAATGAAATTAAATATATTAAAAAAAGGGTGTTGGATATGAAAGTTATATTAATTTTTTTCATTTAATTTAATTAAATGGAATGGTTTTAATTTAATATGAGAATAACCATGATAAAATAATTTAATGGGATTAAATTATAACATTAATGATGGATGTTATTAATATTAATTTTATTAATAATGACATTGAAGTGAGAATGGGGGTTTGGGGCGTGCCACGTGGTGTAAAGGAAAGGGGAGGTGCCACTTTTGGTGGAGTGGGAGAGAATCATGGAAGAAAGAGTTAGATTGGAGAGAGAAATTTTTTAAAGGAAACATTTTAAATTTTAAACTATTAAAAAAAGAGAGATAATATCATGAAAGGGGTTATGCGCACCAAATTAGAGTGATTTGTGCGTGAATCTCAAATGATATTGGAGAGAGAAATTTTCAATGAAATGAAATAATAATAATATAATATTATTATTATTATTTATGGTTGTCAAAACCATAATTCGTCCGTAACATCTTCGTGCGACCTTGGTTTTACGAACCTTCATTGGCAGTGCAACCCTGACTTCTAGACGAAAATTATGAGTCCAATATTGGATGTCTTTTTTGGGTTTTCGGATCGGGTACTCGAAATGCTTGTGAATTAATATAATTAATTTTATTATTAAACCTCTGACCCGTCATAACTCTCGCGTGCGATATCCGATTGACTTGTCGTCAGTGGCGATGTGATCCTATCATTAATACGATCAATTAAATTCTATTGATGGATATTAAATTATGGTTCGTGGATCGGGTCCAAGAGACACCCAATAATAATAATATCATTATTATTACGGGATCCTGTATCCAACGTATCTCCCTCATACAACATCGGATTGACGAACCGTTAGTGGTAGAGTAACCCTAAAATTACGATGGTCATTTTAAGACAAATGATGAATACCTTTTTATGACTCATGTCTTGGGTCAATAAATCACCTATTATTAATTGAAGTTATTATTATCATTAAACGCATGGAAACCGCATGACGTATCATGTGTTGACCAGTTAGACAACGTAACAGTTGTACGGTCATGTCGTGTATTCATTAATACACATTTCGTACCATTTTACCTTTTCGTTGTCTATATAAGAGAGGGTCACGTGTTATTTACGAACATCTCTTCTTCTCCGCACAGCGACACTCCCAGATGACCAAGAATCCTTCCTTATAACTTCTTCATCCGGACTCCGATCGTCAATCTGTTAGTGACTGCGGGATCATTCCAGTGAGGAGAACATCGTACACCTTATTCTATTCCCTCTTCTTTGGCTTCCCCTCCACAGTTTCCAACCGAGGAGACTACTGATAATTTATGGGAATGACAGTCTTTGAAAAACGACTCTAAAAAGGTATGATAATACCTATGTTCTTGTGTTCTCATTCTGATCCTACTTCTCCCATTTTCTTTCCATGCTACAGCATGTGACCTCCATATTGAGGGAGTTTCTTGTGTTGTCGATTCGGTGGTGTCACGACGTCCTTGGTGGGTGCAGTAATTCTATGAGAAGCCTTGTGATCGTGGTGGTCGTGTTCATAGAAGGACATCGGACCCTGTTGAATTAGGTCTCTTACCTTCATCTCTCTAAATTGTGCATCATGCGGGCTGGGTGTCCTCTTGTTTACGTGAAACACATTTGAACCGGTTTAATAAAGATAATAACTGGCCTATATAACAGGGATGGAAAGTTTGTGAATGCAGTTACGTTTTTTTATATCCTATGATATTATGTTGTGTATTGAATGGAATTCTACCTTCTAAAAATCATGGTCATTGGGGGCCTTTTCTTACGCAATTAAATGTTTCCTTCTCCTTCTGTATTTTCTTATGGATGGAAATTTTATTGAATGTGGAAATTGGTTAATCAAGTAATGCTGGATGATTAAATACCTGGAACCCTTGTGTGAGCACCCTGGTTGAACAATCTAAAATAATAAACATGTGGGTGCTGGTTGGGGTTTATTTATGTGAAGGGGGTGTTTTGTGGGTTGTTGTGGATCGGGTGAGCAGTGGGGCTACAGTTTGCTTGCTTGTGGGTTGGTGTGAATTCTATGTTGGTGATGGGGAGAAGGTCTGCGATAAATGGTATCAAAGGGATAATGATGTACGGGTTTCGATGTGATTGTGGTTATGGTGGTTGGCAGCGGGGCTGCAGGGATGGGTTTGAATGTGAATGAACTATGGGTTGGTAATAATAAATAAAAGTAGAAGAGTTAATGAATGGTGGGGCATGGTAATAGAACAGGAATAATAATCAATGGGGTCAGTTGGTTAATAAGAAAGGACTTGTTTGTGTTGCTTGTGTTTTCATAACTTGTTTTTTAGATGGCAGGAATATGTTTTATGAATTCTTGATCCAGTTTGGTTGTTGATAGTTTCTCGGTAGTTAAGAAACTGATAACTAATGCTTTTGAAACATGAATACATTAACTTGGGTTTTGGGATTGATTGTTGTGTGCATACTCTCGAAGTAGTAGTGCCAAGGCGCATGCTCATATCTTTGTGTATAAACCTTAGGATGGGATGAGTGGTTGTTATACTTATATAAATCTGTATGTTTTATGTTTCTTTATGCACCCCACCCATGTCTAGAACTATGTGTCGAACACCCGTGGGATAGGGGTGAAATTCTCAAACATCCAAAGGATGTCTGGTTGTTGTTCTTCCATGTGCTCCCTCTTCCAAGTTCTATAGCCCGAGTTCCTTTGGGCACGTTACGACAGATGTTTCCCATGATTCTTTGGGATGAGGTGTGATATGTTCCCAGGTGTCTTCGGGATGAGATGTGGTTATAGACGGGGATTTTGTGCCGGCAGGATACTATAAGCTTTGTATGGCCAGGTTGCGGCACTAGCACGAGCTTTGTATGGCCAAGTTGCGGCACTAGCTCATGAAGAGGAGGAAGCATCAGAGCGTTAGGCATGAGGGCTTGAGCAGTATCCAGTGGGAAGGTGGTGCAGGGTACCCGTACTTTGATAATATTACTACTATACTCTATTGACTTGTGTTACTTGGTGAGTGTGACTGGTGAGGCTGGGGGGATAGATTCCTTTCTAGGTTTTGGTTCTTCTGTTTTCTCACGGGGCATTAGGATGTCTCCCCACTTATGCAGGAGAGATTTTGGTTTCCCTACTGAGTATACTTGTATTCTCACCCTACCTTTGCTTTTAGGTTTTCAGGAGTACAAAAGGGACTGTGCAGGACCTTAATATTCAGGCAGTGAGAGTTGCTGTTGTTTTTTTCCTTTACTTTTTGGTACAGTACATTGGAGCTTCTCTGTACTTGTACTTTTGTTTCAACACTATATAAAACAGGCATATGGATTTCGTTTTGGGTTTATTTTCACATACTTGTTCTTTTTCCTTTTGGTGTTTGACTCATCCTATTTCTCGATCTTTAATAATAAAAAGGGTAATGCCTCCCATATTTGTGAAAACTCATACCCTTGGTGATAGTCGCCACTCCGGGGACTACTGGAGGCAGGACTCGGGGGTCATTATCTCCCTTTCACCATTGCTAGCTCAAGAGGGGCATCTTTGGTGGGAGGGGAATGTGACAATCATAATTTAGAAAAATATCAGTTTAAATAAGAAGAACATAGGAAATAAATGAGTTTAAAGTCAAACCCCAACAATGGATACACAATACCCAACATTTCATGGTGATTTGAGACTTATCAGGGAATAATCTAGCTACGAAGTCAACACAACCTAACCCTCAAGTCCTCACAATATCATTTCATTTCTATCAACATCCCAATAATTAGCATAACCATACTATAATACCCAATTTTCATGACCTAACTTGGAAAACTTGTCTATTTTGTATATAAACTGAATCTTAGAAATACTGAAAGGGAATTATCAATCCCCATAGTATAGCGACTCGCACAAAGGTTTTCAAAAACAACTTGTGGGAATTATTTTCTTAACTTGAAATAATATTTGTAGCATATATAGAAAGAACACCAGAAAATAAATCATTCATAAACTAAATGACACTACAAAAAAATGTGACCTTTACCATCAGAAAATTACTTACGGATAATATATCTGTTGGTAAAAATGATTAATTTCAATAGATATTAAATTATATTGATAATGACTATATGTATCAAAAATTATTTTTACCAACATATATATCTGTTTATATTAATAGTTCAATACCAATAAATATTTTACCAACATTTACATTTGTAGTTTTATCATAATAATTCCAACAATTGATTTACCGATAAATGAATTTGTTGTTATTAGTTATTGTTACCAAAAAATATATTATTACTAAAAAAATCTATTACTACTAAATTATTGAATAGTATGAAATTTTTTACCAAATATTGAATATATATATAACCCATTAAAATCGTATCATTTTCATAATAAAAATATATTATTAATTAAAATATCAATAATTTAGTAATATTTTTTACTAACCAATATATATTGATACATATATAAATAATAATTTTACAATAATTTTTTATACAAATTAATTAATTTTTTCATTATATATATATATATATATGCAAAAAACACTAAATTGCTGCCAAAGACCCCCCCCCAGTTGTTTCGTGGGACCTCCATCCCCTAACCCTATATCTTTGTTTCCTGCGGATGGTGTTCCCCATGTTCGGAGTTCCCCACGACCGGAATTCCCCGCGCCTAGTGATCCCCACGGATGTCATTCCCCGCGGAGATGCTTCCCACAAACGGTGTTCCCTGTGGCTGGTGATCCCCGTAGACGGTGTACCCCACGGACGACGTTACCTGCGGATGACGTTCCCCACGGACGGCATTCCCCATAGAGGCGTTCCCCTTGGATGGAATTCCCTATGGCCGGTGATCCCCACAGACGGCATTCCCTACAGCCAGTCAACTGGTATTGGAAGTAATCCCAGGTATTTCCATGTAATTTTCATCTTCCCTTGTTACAGTTGTTATGATCTTCTTGGATGGCTTTGCTCGTCGCTATTCCTTTTCTATGGGAAAACATAGATGACTATGTTTTGGATAATTAATATCACATAGCTTTGATGGTGGTTATTTTTCTAGATTCACTCTTTCACGTTGTCTAGTTTGGTGGTGTTTAGTTTTTTGATTTTTCATCAGTCATTAATCATCATGTTTCAGTACGGTTATCCATGGTGATTATTTCCTACATCGGTGGTGATTTAGAATTTTTATGTTAGTTTAATTTTTAGGAATTATTTTCAAATCATTAAGGTGGGTAATTAACAATATATTTTGTCTTGTACTAATGGAAGGAATGAGGGTAGTTCAGATTGATATGTAATCCGGGTTTTCATATTATTGAAATTAGTAATGCTGGTTTTATTTTGGTTGTTCTTCCTCTAAACAGGTTCCGTTTTGGTTCTTTTCATGCCCTTACAGACAGCATGATGCATTACCGATTAGAATCTAATCATGAACATTCATTATTGGATTAATTGATGTCCTTGGAGTATTTTTGTTATTTAATTTAGTAATACTAGGTTTTAACTGCCTTGTTATCATACTTTGGTATGTTCTTGAATTATAAATGAGAGTTTAATTCATGTTTAGTTATGTTATTGAAGTTTTCATTATTAATTCAGGTTCAACTTTTATTCAATTTTGGTTATATTACATTCTTATAGTCAAAATTAGTAATGTGGTTTCAGTTTTGGTTGTTATCATACCTTCTTGCTATTAGTATTAGTAATTTAGGTATAGTTTTGGTTTAGTTTTGATTATTATCATACTTTATTATAGTTAGCATTAGTAATACAAGTCTAGTTTTTTTTTGTTTTCTTGTTCTTACTATTAACATGAGGATGTGTAGATTGGTATTTAATCTCAGAATTTTCTGATCATATTAATCGAGGTTCTTGTAATTTATAATGAAATTTATTCCCATTTTATTTCCATACGCTGGAAAGTGCTATCTTGTCTATAAGTTTAGTCAAACCTACTTTCTCTATTGGAAATTTTTAATAATAATTATTTAAGTACTAGATGTTTTTATATTTATATTATAATGCTCAATTGCATACCCTATTGAGGTTTTGTGTCAACCAATGTTTGTGAGAGAGAGTATAAATTTTTAGCTAGTGTATTAAAACTAAAAATATGATGGATTCCCCTAATTATCTTCTGGTAATGCTGATTTTGAATACATGCATTTACCTTGATGAGATATCCCTTTCATATTTTCCATCATCAATCAGTCCCAAATTGAAATATCTATCATGTCTTTAACTAATGGTTCATTGTTTACAAATATGGATCCAAATAAATTTTTAGGGTTTCTGTATAATTCGAGATGTTTTCCACATCGATCCACATCCAAAAGAATACTAGAAGCGCTGTTTATAAGGTAAAAGTGTTCTAACTAACAGAATCTGTGACCCAAATATGTGTTAAGGGTGCCCACAGTTTCCCTTTACACCAATTATTGGCTTGTAAAATTAACTGTCACTATTTTTTGTTATATAAAAGTTTAATATTCAACTCTCTCTAGGGTTTAGTTGATATTTTACATTTTCATCTGTGATTTTTTTCGTGCATCCTATTGGTGTTCGTGTTAAAGAAATGGGATGATGTTATGAGTTTATTATTTTCTAATGAATGAAATCTTATTCATCATATCATAATCAACTAGATTTACTATTACTATTTTTGAGATTTCATTAGAGAGATCTCTGAGGATTGGTGAATAGTTATGCAAAAGAAACATGGTTTCATTCAGATCATGTGATATGTTATAATTATACATTCATTTCCAAGATTTTTTGCAAGTAAATTAATGGGATAACACTTTTGTAAAGTCCTATGGATTTTTTATTCATCATTTTTTGTTAATATTTTGAGCATATATGCATACAACATGGGTTTTTAGTTATATCAGATAGATTTTCTGTATCACGACCTGTCCTTGTGGCCCGTGCCATGACTACCCTAGACCCACCTTCCATAGGCCACGGGCTGGCGACTAGAACCAAGGAATAAATCCCAATAAAAAGGGGAAGGCATTGCCTTTGTAAAGTAAAAAAACACTTAGACTAAGCAATCAAGTGTAAACACTAAGAAAAACTGGGTAAAATAGTAAGTGTGGAAAATTAAGTGGGCCAGAATACAAACCCAAACTGAAAGTAAAGTACAACTGGAAAGAAATTACAGTAACTAAAAAGTAAAGCCGCAATGTCGAGCTGTCCACTAGAAGTACCACCTGAAGGGTGGGTACAGATAGCCTCC
Organism: Viscum album; assembly: GCA_963277665.1. Lineage (NCBI taxonomy): Eukaryota > Viridiplantae > Streptophyta > Magnoliopsida > Santalales > Viscaceae > Viscum > Viscum album. The sequence continues at coordinate 566,529,865 of OY728162.1, forward strand.
TCAGCTCCACAGGTCCAGCTGTCCACTCCGTGTACGTCCTGCCCAATGGTCTACCTCTAGGTACCGACTTTCTCCACAAGCCTCCACCACGATCAGTGTTGTCCATCCCCTACATCCAACACAATGTAGTGCGAGCATAGCCAGTGCAGGGGTGAGTATATGCTACTCACTAGGGACCCCGAGACCCCTGAAGGTCTCCCTGAATCCACAAAGGGTAATAGACAAAGGAAATATACAATCACGAAGTAACATCTAACACTACTTAGGTATATGGCCATACATATACCAAAGTCATCAATTCCATATTGGCTCTAACATCCAAGCCCAAGTTTGATCACGTCTACACAGGATAACACAACACAAACCACATAGGAAAGCGAGTCAATCATATTGAAGATAATGATTGAAATTCATGACTCAGCTCACACACGAATACTTCTTCGTAAGACAACAGAGATGGTCAGATGTTGCCACAGATTCATCTAAGCCTTCAGACCCACACATCATCGATAGGTACTAACCCCCGCAATGACCCACAAAGGATCGATAGGTACTAACCCCCGAAATGACTCACAAATGATCGATAGGTACTAACCCCCGCAATGACCCACATAGGATCTGGCCCACATGGTATCGGTACGTGCTGGCCCACATAGGACCGCTGAGCGCTGACCCACACAGGATCTGACACACACATGATCGGTAGCACTGATCCACGTAGGATCGCTGAGAGTTGTAGTCATCACCGTCGAATTCACGGAGGATTTATGTACAGTCATCATCATCATCGCAGTTGCAGCCAGCTCTAGGGTTCTCGCACATAGCAAGCTCGTTCAGGAGGGTCCCCTCCATGAGCCGAGGGGCTGACACATCAACTGACACGAAGTCAGGAGTTGATGTATCCAAAAGTTCTGTCCCACATCTTAGGGTAAAACCAAGAAAAACTTTCCCAAGTCATAGAGAACAAGACGACCAAACCATTTTCCAAAAGTTCACAATGTGTAGATATACGTTACATGTCGTGTCATCAGACACTGGGTACTACCCGTGTACCACAACCCATGTCGATGGGCAGTTCATGTAAAAAATAAAGTACATGGCCTCTGGTATGGTTATACGATGTGTCTTCTGTCCATGGGTACTGTCCGTGTACCACATCCCATGTCGATGGGCTATTCATTTAAAAAGTATGTACACGACATGTGGTATGGTTACACGCCGTGTCCAAACATATGGGGTCAGCTCCGTGTATGTTGTCCATGCCTAGTCGTGTGGTGGAGTACATGCCCGTGTACTCCATTCCATGTCCGTGTATCCCCATAATACACGCCGAGTCCCACAAATCCTCTTCTTCCCTTCTGTGAAGAGATTACACGTCATGCCTCTTGGCCGGGTATTGCTGCTCCTGTCCGTGTATTTTCCAGAATACACGCCATGTCTCGCGAAGATGCTTATGCTATTCTGCGTAGAGATTACATGCCATGTTGTCGGGGTCACACGCCGTGTGTTACTTGTCTAAACCCGAAACTCAAGCCACAGTACACCCACACTACACGGCGTGTTCGTCAGAGGTACACGTCGTGTATTCTGGAATTTTCCAGAACCGATGCCTCCGGCCAGTGCACCTCCCTTGTAGTCCGTTTTTCGTTCTAACAGTCCGTTCATCATGAAACTTTGGACACTAAGTTTCCACGATGTCCCGTAATTGTCTCCGGTGTTTTCGGGCCTCCGATCGGCTCCGAAGTCACGATTTGATTCACCAGTTCGAAGAACGGTCAAGGGACGGTCCCTCCCATTCTGGTTTGATCCATCTCCCGCTATCGTCATCGCACCATCACTAGGACGTCGTGATTTTGGGTCTTCAATTGGGATCGTTGTGTTGCACAATGAACATGCAACGCTCTAGTGTTCGTCACCCATGAAGAACACAAAGATCCCACAAAACATTCACAAAAACGGCAGAGGGATCGGGCCGTGTTCATTTGGCCCGGTCCTTCCACATTAGTTTGGTAGAAAGCGGGTCAAGATAAACAAAGGAAGGAAGAATCAGCATTGATAAAATAAAATCACACCCCTACCTTGATAACGAGATGAATGAAGGTTCGTCACAGAAAAGAACGTCACGGAAGAAGACTCCGTAAGAATCATCGGTGTCACGGAGAAGAGAGTCGTCAGCGTCGCGGTACATGGCGTCGCGTTGTCAATCTTCGAGGATGGCGTCTCTCACTGGCTATGGAGAGGGATGAAGATGGTACGACGGACTCCCCTTTGTGGTGACGGAGTTCTTCGTCGAAGGCTCGGTGTTCTTCGCGTTCTTCGTTGAGGAAGAATAACTTCAAGACTTAGAGAAAATCCTCTCCGAAATACTCTCTCACAGCCAAAACAACACTAATAAAATAAGTGTTGCCTTATTTTATTACTGACGCAAAAAGTTTTGAAATTAAAAAATGAATCCTTCAATTAATTGAATTAATTTAGAAGTTTAAACCGCCCAATTAAAGAGGCGTTTGATATTCAGTTAAACAAAAGAGTTGACTTTCATTTAAAGGGTGGTGCGGGTGCCTTACCTAATTAAAGGAGGGGGTTTGAGGAAGTTGAAAAGGTGGGGCTCGTGTGGGCCCCACCCCACAAATATCCTACCTAGTAGAGTAGGATATAGTGGTTCCTACTCCAACCACTTAGCTTAGGTTAAACTACTTTAAATAAAATAAAATTGGTTTCACCATTTTATTTTATTCTTTTACTTAACCCAAAAATTTTAATAACCACACCCGAGCAAACGCAAACCGAGAAAAGGTGTCCATAATAAAATACCAGTGTTGTGGTTCCATCGGTGCCCTCAGATTTCGATTTCGAGCACCGATTTAAAAGTTAGAAAAACCCACTTGTTTGTTTACTGAACATACCTGAGCCAAATTCAGAAATTGATTTCGGGCACACCGGGCCTCAGAATCAGGTACTGTTAGAAACTGCGTTCTTGTAAAATTCCAAAGAAAATTAAGAAAAAAAAATTCCTTGAATTTTACGGGTCATTACATTACTCCCATCGTAGGACTTTACGTCCCCGTAAAGATACATCATAAACTTGGGGAACAAATGTGGGTACTGAGCACGCATCTGATCCTCCCGCTCCCAAGTGCTCTCCTGGAGGTTCATGTGCTTCTATCTAATGTGCACTAGAGGTATAGACCGTCCACGTTGGACCCGCTCCTCTAGATCCTCGATCTCTACTGGGACCTCCGCAAAGGTCACCCTGTCATCAAGGTCTAGCTCCCCATGGTCGATGATATCTGTCGGGTCATGCACGTATCTCCTCAGGTGAGATACGTGGAAGACGGCGTGCACCCGGTGCAACTGATGTGGTAGATCCAGGCGATAAGCCACCTCTCCAATCTTGCTGAGGACCTGGAATGGTCTGATGAAGCGCGGAGACAACTTGCTGCCTCGTCCAAATCTCTGTAATCCACATCGAGGTGAGACCCGCAAGAAGACGTGGTCTCCATCCTCGAACTCGAGTGGCCTCCGCCTCCAGTCAGCATACGACTTCTACCAGCTCTGAGTTATCCTCATCCCCTTCTGGATGACCTGGACCTTCTCTGTCATGGCATGTACCATCTTCGGTCCCACAAGTTCTGACTCCCCAGGGTCTACCCAGCACATCGGTGATCTTCAAGGTCGGTCGTACAACGCCTCGTATGGTTCCATCCCGATGGTGGAGTGGTAGCTGTTGTTGTACGCGAACTCCACCAAGGGCAGGTGGTCCTCCCAGCTGCGACCAAAGTTGAGGACACATGCACGAAGCCTTTCCTCGAGAGTCCGAATGGTCCTCTCCATCTGACCATCCTTCTGAGGGTGAAAGGCGGTGCTTGGACGTAGCTACATCCCGAATGCCTCCTAAAACCCCTTCCAACGCTGGGAAGTAAAGCGAGCATCTTGATCAGAGATGATAGATGATGGCACAACATGAATCCATACAATATCCTGAATGTAGAGATGTCCCAATCTCTCTACTGAGCCCTGCTCTCTGATGGGTAAGAAGTGGGCCGACAAGATTAGTTTGTCACCAATCAGCCAAATGGAGTCATGACCTCTATATGTACGTGGAATTCCAGTCACGAAATCTATAGATATCCCATCCAACATCCACTACGGGACCTCCAAGGGTTGTACCAAGCCTGCTGGTACCTGGTGCTCTGCCTTCACTTGCTGGCAGGTGAGGCATCGAGAGACGAACTCTGCCACATCCTTCTTCATGCCCATCCACCAGTGTTTTCGTATGAGATACCGGTACATCTTCACCACTCCAGAATGTACCGATAAAGGGGAAGTGTGAAACTCTCTCATCACCTCCTCCTGCAAAGCAGCTGGTACCATGGTATGTCCCCGGAAAAGGACGACGTTTTCTCCTCCTACAGAGAATCTATCAGGTGCCTGTCCTGAGAATATCTGCGTAAGCCACATATCACAGTCAGCATCCCCACGTTGTGCCTCCCTGACCCGCTGCATTAGTGGAGGAGTGACTGTGAGTGAATTAAGAAAGGACGATTCATCTCTATCCATGAAGGATATTTGCAAAGCAGCTAGCTACTTCGTCGCCTCCCCAAGTAGCTGGATTCTCGTCCTCCTGCTGAGATCATCGGCTACTATGTTCCCCTTCCCAAAAGTATAGACTATCTCAAAGTCATAGTCCTGGAGGAACTTGAGCCATCGCTACTGTCTCAGGTTCAGGTCCTTCTGTGAGAAGATGTACCTGAGACTCTAGTGGTCATAGTAGACTGTAAAGCGCTCTCCCATCAGATAGTGTTGCCACATCTTCAGAGTGAAGACCAATTCTTCTAACTCCAGGTCATGGGTAGAATAGTTCTGCTCATGATTCCTTAACTGACGTGATCCATAGGCGATCATGACCTTCTCCTGCATCAGGACACATCCAAGTCCGGTCCGTGATGCATCGCAGTAGACTACGTAGCCTACTACCTCCTCCGATAGCCTCAAGATATGATTGCTGGTCATTCTCTGTCTCAGCTCATTGAAGCTCTGTTGACATAAGTCTGACCACATGAATGGTTTCCCCTTCTTCTTCAAAGCTGGGAGTGGTGCCTCAACTCTGGAGAAGTCTGGAACAAACCTTCGGTAGTACCCAGATAGCCCCAAGAAACTCCAAACCTCCTTCACGCTCCTGGGTGGCTCCCAAGCTATCACTGCCTCGATCTTCGCAGGATCCACCGCAACTCCCGCCTCATAGATGACGTTTCCTAATAATTGGACCTCATGTAACCATAACCGAAACTTCTAGAGGTTTCCATATAGCTGGTGCTCTCGGTGTGTGTCTAGTACAACCCGTAAGTGGTAGGTGTGCTTCTCCTCAGTGGTCGAGTATATCAAAATGTCGTTGATGAAGACCACAAAAAATCAATCAAGGTATGGCTGAATGATCCTGTTCAATAGACCCATGAACACTACTGGAGCATTGGTTATGCCGAAAGGCATAACCAAGAACTCATAGTGGATATACCGACATCTGAAGGCAGTCTTCTGCATGTCCTCGTCTCGAACTCTGAGCTGATGATAGCCTGATCTAAGGTCTATCTTTGAGAACCACCGTGCTCACTTAAGCTGATCGAAGAGGTCGTTAATCCTCGGTAGCAAATACTTGTTCCTCAAGGTCACCTAGTTCATGTGATGACAGTCGACAAAAAGTCTCAAGCTCCCAACCACCTTCTTGGTGAACAATATCGGGAAAGCCTAGGGTGAAACACTGGGTCAGATGAATCCCTTGCCCTGCAAGTCCTCCAACTATACCTGTAGCTCTCGAAGCTCTGCGGGGGACCTCCGATATGCTGGAGTGGATATCGGGGCTATCCCGAGGTATAGGTCAATGTAGAAGTCTACCTCTCTGCGAGGAGGTAGCCCTGGAACGTCATCAGGGAAAATGTCAGCATACTGATCCACCACTGCAGGAAAACCAGGACTCCCCACGTCAACTGCTCCTAGGATGAGGCTAGCCAGCTGATGAGTGATGGGTTGTACTCTCCTCTATGTGAGTCCATCCTGTGCTGCAAAGGCTCCCTTCTCGCTAGAGAAGGTGAACCTTCTCCCGTCGATGCATACACACCGCACCTTGCGCCTAATACAGTCGATCTGATCATGAACTGTGGATAACCAATCCATGCCCAAGATGATGTTGTAAGGCCTCGATGTCGCTACAAGAAGATCCCAGCTGAAGCTCTCACCTCCTAGAGTAAGCTCACACTACCGGCACCAATACGTAATCATCGTGTCTGCTCCCGTAGGAGTCTCTAGCCATAAGTATCGAGCCAACGGATCTGTCATAATCTCTGAGATCTGAACAAGGGCAACAGAAATAAAATAATGACTCGCTCCTGTGTCTATAAGAACTGTAGCAAGGGTGAATTAGACATAGATCGTACCTCGAATCATCTCTGGCGCGCCGTGGTCGTAAACCTCTGCTGCATGAAGCTGAGCCTGTCTCTGCCCACCAGCTCCCTGTGGTCGAGGTGGACCTCCTAGGGGTGGAGGTGGTAGAGCCTCAAAGCGTCGCCCACCACCTGTTGCTCGGCCAGCTCCCCTTCCTCGCCCACCTGCTCTCGGAGGACTGCCACGGTCGACCCTCTGCCTCTTCTTGGGTGGTCCTTCAACCGTCTGCTCCTCCTCCCCACGGTGGGTCAGGCAGTAACGAGCCATGTGGCCCTGCCCGCCGCATGCGTAGCACTATTTGGCTCTCGAAAGACTAGCTTTCCACTGTGTGCCCCACACCTTTGAGCCAGTGTCCTGAGGTCGTCTGCCTGATTGTCCAGTCCGCCTGGACCCCTGTGACATCCGTCAACTGCCAGCTGCAGACGACTCTGCTACGTTCCGCCCTGCGGTAGGTCTCGCTACTGGCATAGGCTCGGTAAGAAATCTCTCTATGAGAAGAGTTCGCTCCATTACTCCTTCCTGTGTCAGAATGCTGAGGGAGATCAGTGATGCCCTGATCTCATGCCTCAATCCCTGCTCAAAGGTCCGGGCCTAGAAGAATGGGTCCCGTACCATGTCTATCGAATAGCGTGAGAGATCGGTAAATCTCGCCGAGTACTGGGTGACCATCAAGCTACCCTACCACAGCTGTAGAAGCTCCTGGATGCATACCACACGAAGGGTGGCTAGGACGAACTCCGAGTAGAAGAGGCTCTCGAAGTCCTTCCAGAGGAGAGATGCCCTTTCATACACCTGGAGCATCAGGCTCCACCATCTACCTGCTGCCATGTGCAGGAGGCGCACTGTTAGGATCACCATGAGGTTGGGTGGTGTCCCCACTAACCTGTAAACTCGTACTACTACCTCCATCCAATCCTCGGCAGCCCGGGGGTTCATCTCCCCGTCGAACCTGGGCGGTCACTGACACTGAAACTCATGTGATGCACCAAGGGGACGGGCACTCCCAGCGGCTGGGGCTGGTACCATCGGTGGCTCGGCGGGTAGAGGTACCGCCGGTGCCTCTACTATCAAAGGGCCCTACACCGAGGCCTCGGCGCTCGGTGGGCTGTCGTCACGTACAAAACTTGGAACCCTAGCTGGATGCCACTGTGGGGCCATCCTGAAAATAGACAGGTGTGCCATGGTCAAAATAGTATACCTGGTGAGCTGCCACAAAGTAATCACAAAGAAAACTTGAAACACACATGCTATCAATGTTTTCGTGCACTAAGTCAGAAATCAGAAGTCAGGGTCCTGATGTACGGATACGTTGGCCGCCGCACCAACACTAGACTCCCTGGACTGATAACCACACTCAATACTATTAACACTATTGCTTCACATAGAAGAAGATCAGAGTCTTGAGTTCTGCGGTAGAACCGAACTGCTCTGATTCCAATTTGTCATGACCCATCCTCGGGGCCCGTGCCGTGACTACCCCAGGCCCTCCATCCATAGGCCAGTGGATGGCGACTAGCACCAAGGCGTAAATCCCGATAAAAAGGGGAAGGCATTGCCTTTGTAAAGTAAACAAACACTCAGAGTAAGCAAGCAGAAGTAAACACTAACTTAAACTGCGTACAATAGTAAGTGAGGAAAAGTAAGTGGGCCATAATACAAACCCAAACTGAAAGTAAAGTACAACTGGAAAGAAAGTACAGCAACTGAAAAGTAAAGCCGCAACATCAAGCCATCCACTAGAAGTCCCACCAGAAGGGTGGGTACAGATAGCCTCCTCAGCTCCATGGGTCCAGCCGTCCACTCCATGTACGTCCCGCCCTGTGGTCCACCTCCAGGTACCGACTTGCTCCACAAGCCTCCACTACGATCAGTGTTGTCCATCATCTGTATCCAACACAACGTAGTGCGGGCATAGCCTATGCAGGGGTGAGTATAAGCTACTCAGTAGGGACCCTGAGACCCCCAAAGGTCTCCCAGAATCCACAAAAGATAATCCACAAAGGAAAGATACAATCACGAATTAAAATCCAATGCTACTTAGGTATATTCCCATACATATACCAAAGTCATCAATTCCAGATTGGCTCCAACATCCGAGACCAAGTTTGATCATGTCCACATAGGATAACACAACACAAACCACATAGGAAAGAAAGTCAATCATATCATAGATAATGATTGAAAGTCAAGACTCAGCTCACACAGGAATACTTCTTTGTAAGACGATAGAGATGATCAGATGTTTCCACTGATTCATCTAAGTCATCGGACCCACACAGGATTGATAGGTATTAACCCCCACAATGACCCAAAAAGGATTGATAGATAATAACCCCCGCAATGACCCACAAATGATCGATAGGTACTAACCCCCGCAATGTCCCACAAAAGATTGATAGGTACTAACCCCCGTAATGACCCACTAAGGATCGATAGGTACTAACCCCCGCAATGACCCACACAGGATCTGACCCACATAGGATCAGTATGTGCTTTCCCACACAGGACCGCTGAGAGCTAACCCACATGGGATCTGACCCACACAAGATCGGTAGAACTGATCCATGATGGATCACTGAGTATTTTAGTCATCGCCGTCGAATCCACGAAATATTTCTGTAAAGTCATCATCGCCGTCGCAGTCGCAGCCAGCTCTAGGGTTCCCGCACACAGCAAGCTCATTTGGGAGGGTCCGCTCCCTGAGCCGAAGGGCTGATACATCAACTGACACGAAGTCCAGAGTTGATGTATCCAAAAGTTCGGTCCCACATCTTAAGGGAAAACCAAGAAAAACATTCCCAAGTCATAGAGAACAAGACGACCAAACCATTTTCCAAAAGTACATGGCATGTAGATATATGTTACACGTCGTGTCATCAGACACTGGGTACATCCCGTGTACCACAACCCATGTCGATGGGTTGTTCTTGTAAAAAAACTTACATAGCGTGTGGTATAGTTACACGCCGTGTCTTCTGTCCATGGGTACTGTCAGTGTACCACAGCCTGTGTCGATGGGATGTTCGTGTAAAAAGTATGTACAGGGTGTGTGGTATGGTTACACACATTGTCCAAACATCTGGGGTCGGCTCCGCGTATGCTGGCCATGCCTGTTCTTGTGGTGGAGTACATGCCTGTGTACTCCATTCCATGTTCGTGTATCCTCGACATACACGCCGAGTCCGGCGAAGCCACTTCTGCCCTTATGTGAAGAGAATACACGTCGTGCCTCTTGGTCGTGTATTGCTGCCTGTGTCCATGTATTTTCCAGAATACATGCCATGTCTCGCGAAGCATCTTCTGTTATTCTGCGTAGAGATTACACACCGTATGGCTGGGGTCACACGCCATGTGTTACTTGTCTAAACCCGAAACTCAAGTCGAAGTACGCCCACACTACATGACGTGTTCTTCAGAGGTACACGCCGTGTATTCTTGAATTTTCCAGAACCGACGCCTCTGGCCATGGCACCTCCTATGTTGTCCGTTCATTGTTCTGACGGTCCATTCATCATGAAACATTGGACACTAAGTCAGTCCAATGTCCCGTAATCATATTCGGTGTTTTCGGGCCTCGGATCAGCTCCGAAATAACGATTTGATTCACCCGTTCGAAGAACGGTCAAGGGACGGTTCCTCCCATTTCGGTTTGATCCATCGCCCGCTATCGTCGTTGCACCTTCACTAGGACGTCGTGATGTTGGGTCTTCAATTGGGATTGTTGCATCACACAATGAACTCGCAACATTCTAGTGTTCCTCACCCATGAAAAACACAAAGATCCCACAAAAAATTCACAAAAACGGCGGAGGTATCGGGCCGTGTTCATTTGGCCCGGTCCTTCCATGTTAGTTTGGTTGCAAGCGGGTCCAGATAAACAAAGGAAGGAAGAATCATCTTTGCTCAAATAAAATCACACCCTTACCTTGATAATGAAATGAACGAAGGTTCATCGTGGAAAAGAACGTCGCGAAAGAAGACTCTGTAAGAGTCATTGGCGTCATGAAGAAGAGAGTCTCCGGCGTCGCGGTACATGGCGTCGCATCGTCGATCTCCAAGGATGGTGTCTCTAACCAGCTCTGTAGAGGGAAGAAGACGGTACAATGGACTCCCCTTTGCAGTGATGGAGTTCTTCGTTGAAGGCTCGGTGTTCTTCGCGTTCTTCGTTGAGGAAGAATAACGTCAAGACTTAGAGAAAATCCTCTCCAAAATCCTCTCACACAACCAAATGAACAGTAATAAAATAATCATTGCCTTAATTTATTACTCACGAAAAACATTTTGAAATTCAAAATTGAATCCTTCAATTAATTGAATTAATTGAAAAGTTTAAACCGCCCAATTAAAGAGGCATTTAATATTCAGTTAAACGCAAGAGTTGACTTTCATTTAAAGGGGGTGCAGGTGCGTTACCTAATTAAAGGAGGGGGTTTCAGGAATTTGAAAAGGTGGGGCTCATGTGGGCCCCACCCCACAAATATCCTACCTAGTAGAGTAGGATATAGTGGGTCCCACTCCAACCAATTAGCTTAGGTTAAACTACTTTAAATAATATAAAATTGGTTGCACCATTTTATTTTATTCTTTTACTTAATCCAAAAAATTTAATAACCACAACCGAGCAAACAAAACTCCGGAAAAGGTGTCCATAAGAGAATACCGGCGATGCAGTTCCATCGGTGCCCTCAGATTTCGATTATGAGCACCGGTTTAAAAGTTAGGAAAACCTGCTCTTTCGTTTACTGAACGTACCCGAGCCAAACTTCGGAAATTGATTCCGGGCACACCGGGCCTCGGAATCAGGTGCCGTCAAAAACTACGTTCTTGTAAAATTCCATAAACAATAAGAAAAAAATTTCATCGAATTTTACGGGTCTTCCCATTCTTGACTGTAAATTTACTCACCTAGGATGATTGTTCAGGCCCTATTCTACTTTCCTATGCATAGTTCCCTTGAAATGCTTATATTTAATAAAGGATCCAAGAATTTAGTGAACTTGATCAACAAAAGAATCAATTCTCATTCATTTCACATAAGATAATAGTATCGGGTGGACATGAAGATGATAGAAAAATATAAATACAAGATAAAATAATACTCTATAGATGCCACCAAAAAAATAAAAATTAATCCAAAATAGATCCCAGCTTGGTTAATGGATTTGATTTCAGAGGATAGTGGATAACTGATAGGAAATCTATAGGTGACTGACATAGATTTCAGGTTCTTCATTCTTGGAAATATCTGGTCAATTATTTCAAATATGTATTTTTCAAAATAAAATGCATCAATTTTTATTTTTATTCAAGTCAAATGGGATGATCTTGCAGGACAAATTCCTTTAAAGATATGTTATTCTCTTTAGATTATAAGGAATATTGTGTGATCACTAAGGGTAACCTGAAGATCATGTGAGTTTCTTTGTACATTCAATTATTTTATCCTTTGAGTGGTTTCTTGTGTGATCATTCAACTATTTAGATGTTCATTAATTATTTTCAATCTAGGGATTCTTCTTGTTTTGAGCCGATTATTGAATCTTGATATATCTTTTCTCTTTTCAATACAATATTGTTTTTTATTGTTCTATACAGTGTGATGAGTTCAATTTCAAAAAGATAAGTAAATCAAAACAAAGATAATAAGATGAAACACAATAATTAGATATATAATTACAGATATATAATTTGGTGCACTACACCCATGGAATGACCAAACAAGAGAATAATTACATGATTATATTTACATAAAAAAATTTTGTACTATGTGCATGTCAAACAGTATATTATATGTTTGGATTCTTTAACAATTTTTAATAGTTTAATATTTATATTTTATAATCATAATATAGAATAATAATGAAAAACTTAGTATTATATAATCTACAATCACTTCAATAATATGTTAACTTTATTAAGAAACTGTCTGTAAGAGTCTGGATTATCAATGGCATGGAATGGATTGTATTGTACCCAACACTTTGAAATCTGGATTCTTTATATGTTTAATATAATTCTGTGTCTGTAAACATAGTGTGAAATATATTTGTATCCTAGAATCTATGATTTTCAATTGAAATATTACATATTACATAATCTGGATTTCGTGTTTTATAATTTGTAATGAAATCAAAAATCTATGCCCATAATATTTTTGTAATTTGAAATAGTTCAAAATTTTGGATCTTCTGTGTGATATTTCTAACCTCTATATTTTGGAACCACTATGTAATCTATGTGTATATATTTCCTAATAGAGAAATGAAGAACAAAAGATATTGACACGCATTATTATTCTTCTAATATCCTTTTCAAAGTGGAGGATGCCTAGTATAATGAGCTATAGAAACATGGGGCTAAGACCTTTCCCCTAGATAAAGATATTTCTAGAATGGGTCAGAATTACTACTAACACTATGATTGATACTTTGAGAATGTATCTGTGAGGTATGAACATTTCAAAACAAAGCATCATAAGAAGTTCTTAAAGAATATAATTATTCATTCACCCCACACCCAACATGATGTTGAATTGTCTGCAATAATGGGGACGGCTGACAATGTCATGAAGCTTATGTGCACCTGAGAATTGTGAGTATTCCTTTAATTTATCCTCTCATACTAAAACCTTCTTTTCCAATTGTTTTTGGATCCCCTTAGAGTAATAATTTTTTTATATTATGAGACAAAAACCATTGTTTAAGAAAAATGTTTAAAATAATTCATGGAAATATATGTACTGTGTTTTAGATCTGGAAACAATTAATAATAATTCATTATTTCAAAATATCCTTAAATCTATAGGGTTACAAGAATTTTTATGGTCTTCAATACATTCAATCAAGCATGGGAGTATCCTGATCTCTTTATATAATTAATAAAATACCAAAAATAATAAAACAATAATATTAAGGTATTGGTATATTTATTTCCTTTATCATGTGGTGCACAAGTCTGCTGACCTGGGGCATCCAAATATGGAAATGCTTCTGTGTTTTTTTGAGCCTTTATCATTTTTTGATCTTTCAACTTGAAAAGTATTGAATTATCATTTTTCATTATTTCAACCATAGTTAACTTGTAGGTCATTTATTCCTTTAATTTTTATTTTGGACTACTATTTTTTTGTACAAGAATGATTGAATATCAATATTTCCTTGGTTGTTGTTTTTCAAGTAATGAGAATTGTTCTAAAAATGAAGCAAATATTAAGAATTCCTGAATTTTTTTTGGAATATTCTTAAGAATTTATTGATTTGTTCATGGAATCATTTGTTTTATATATTATTTTTTAGAATTTATTCACATCATTGTTTTTATATTATGTTTGAGTTCAGTGAATTGGATGGGTTCTGTATTGTTGTAGCTATTGAGAATCATGGATCAAGTGAGCAGGTATGATCATTTAAATTCTATCATCTTATTTCTTGTACAAATAATACTCAACTCATTAGGAATTTAATTTTTAATATACTTTATTTTTATTAGTCCTTCGATAAGTGAGTAAAAAATCGATAAGAACATCATATGACTCATTTTGTTTGCATTCAGGTAAAAATATATTTCAAACTAACTTTCCATTTTTTTTATTTGGATTTATTTCTAATTTATAGTGACTAATGTTATATTAATGTTGTTTGTTATGTATATATTGGGATCAGATTTGTAAGATCCCAAAAAAAATTTCCCTTCAAGAAAAATCACTACATACTACATATGAAAAATTGTATTTTTTTGAAAATACTGGGTTTTTTATGAAACTATAGTAATTATATGTAGTTTTTATAAAAAGATGTTTTTTATAACCCTTTCAAAAACATTTTTTTGTATGGAATTTCATTTCCACACTATCTAAACTGCGACATTATGAAACACCCTCCTAATAGCTTGGCGGAACTAGTGATGTGGTGGTGACAATAAATCCAAGAGAAATGATGAGCTATGTGTGCAGCCCTTTTTCATAAAGTTTTACTTGATTCCGAACTCCCTGTTACATTTTTTTTAAAGAGATCTGAGCATAGACTTCATTGTGCATACCATAAACTCAATTCTAGTGAACAACCCCTTGCTACTTCTTGTTTTTTCTAAATTCTTTGGTATAACATTTTTTTTATTCGCATTATTATTTTTCAACTTGTGCTTGTGTTGGTGTGTGGGATGGAAGAATATGGTTTAAGTGTTTTTTATATTGTTGTATTGTTTTTTTCGGTATAAATTAATGGAAATGATTGTATATAGAATAGAGAAGGCATGGATGCTGTAGGAGCTGGAGTTCGAATAGATGAGGCTAGAGCTAGATGAGTTGGCATAGACTAGAGCTAGCATGGATGGGGTTAGAGCTGGAAGGGATGGGGCTAGAGATGGCATGTATGGGATGGAGCTGCTAGTGCTGGAGTCACTGGCGATGATGGGATGGAGTTTTTTTGGTGGTTGATCCTATCTGGGGGGGATCTAGTGTGGGGGGGGGGGGGTTCCTAGTGGCATAATTGTGGAATAGAATTTGGGGGTGGGGTGGGTGGGGTTTTTCATAAGTGTGAAACAATCCTAGTGGAGATTCAAAAGGTTCCGTTTGTAATGAATTTAATTATTAATATAATTAATTGCTGTCTAATTTTTCTTCGTTTTAATAATTAAAACATATGTATTATATATGATAAATTTATAAAGATAATATGAAATTATACTCATAAAAAAAATTTATAAATTTTATTTAAATTTAATTTACAAATAAATATTATAAACTGGTAATATTATTACCAACAGATAAATTTGACAATAGATCTTGTTGCTAAACACTTTAACCAATAGATAAATTATCTATTGGTATTATTATAATTTGAACGAAACTATTTTATCTGTCACAATAAAATTTAGCGACAGAGTTTTTACCAACATTTTAGTGACAGGGACATATATGTTGGTAAAAAATTTTACCAACAGATATTTCCCAGTTGGAAAATGTGAAATATTTTGTACTGTGAATTACAATGTTATAATGATAAAAACTGGGATAAATTTCAAAAAGTCAATAAAATAAGGGATACCCAAAACTATCCACTCTTAATCTATGTGGTACATAATGACCATACAACTATCTCATAACCATCTACCCATAAATAGAAGATCAAAATCCTCACCGCCTCACTACAATATCTTTCATTTTCATACATCAAAAAACAAAACAAGGTCTACACACCCCTGAGGGAGTGTGCAAGTCTTGATATGAATAGTCTCAGTAGGATCCCACCCATATGTTCCATAAGAATTATCCATAAAATAATACCAACATGCTAAATTTAAATTAAAACAAGGAATGATAATTAATTGTACAATTTTATATCAAAAACATGGTAAACAATTCCCATTTTTCCAAATCATTCAAAAAACATGGTAATAAAATTTCAAATCATAATTTTAGTAGACCATTTACATTTATCATGTCATGTATCATATCATATAAAATAAAAAATAATATAAATACAAAGCATAAGGGTAAACACCCCTAGGATAAAAATCTTATTCTAGTTATGTCACTCATACCTCAATGAAAAAAATTACTAGTGCACACTCAAGTCCCTAAATTCAATACACCCATAATATGGGGATTGATAAATCACTCCAAAAAGTGATCCAAAAACAATTTCAAAATCATGTTCCAAGATCCAATTAATATATGATCTTGGAATGGAAGAATACCCCAGAAACTGAACCCCATTATAATTTTAGTGGAAAAGGTCCAATACTACCCCTCCACATAGGTACCCAAGGCTCCCATGTGTGGAATATGTTACATCAATTTAAAATTTCGTTAAAAATCCAAAAATAATTTTAATAACCATTAAAAAATTTGTTTGAAAACAAATTTTACAATATTTTTCAAATTCCCTTGAATGTACAATTCTTTTACCAAAATGATAGGAATCTATATTTTATCAAAAACCTTACTTACAGAATAAAATAAATTAATACAAGGATAATTCGAATTCATTTAGAAAACCATTTATAAAATTAATAGAATTCAAGGTTCATAGAATATAGGCTAGATATGGAACTATCTACATCATGGATAGGTTTTACACTAACCATGATGGTATCAATAGACACCGGTGGAAAGGGAACAGAAGAACAAGTGGGAGGAGGCCCTAAAAATTGATTCTCATACTTTATAATCCATTTCCCAAAAGAAAAAGTTTGGTATAGAAGGGAATATATCACATACCTGAAGAGAACCCAATATCTTCCCCCAACCAATTAGGGTTCTTCTCCCTTGAACTAAATCATAGTAAGAATAACAGATATCTTAAAAATATTGAGAGTAAAATATAGAACAATGTCAGTGAAGGTAGAACAGTCATCTAGAGATACACCCTAAATCCCTGATGAGAACCCCCAATTCCAAACCCTAGATCCAGAAAAGCTGAATTGGGGATTAATATAAGAGAAAGGTGATCTAAATGAATTAAAAACATCTCATTATGATCCCTGATGTTTCCAAAACTGAGAAAAAAAGAATACTCAAAATTAGGTGGCCAAATCATCCAGTTGAAATTATAGATCAAATAGTGCTACAGCGTAGTGATTCTCACCGTACTCATGTCTCCCTTGGTGATACCTTTCCCTGTCACTTGACACACCCATCCAAAATAGTGTATCATAAAAACCATGACTCTTTTGAACCAACCATGGGAACCCCAATATTGTGGTGTGTCCTAGTTTGTCATGGTGGATAGGGAGACCACCCATGATTTAAACCCTACTCTGGGTGTAGTTACTCTACTGGTGACGAACAGAAGATGCCAAGGTACACCATGGCCTCCACTATGACCATGGTGCTCCCTATGTTACACCAAAATCCCATGAACCTCTATTTTTATCTATCAAGCCACTCCAAAAAAATAAAATACCCTAAAGGAACCAAATCAAATATCAAAAAGAGATGTACCATATTTTATGATACTACATATTCCTAAACTATTATTCATCAAAATGTACAGATATTATGGATACACATAGTGTGTCACCCTCGAGGTCCTTATCTAGATAGTAGTGATTCCCACTCACAAACATAGGGAGAATAATTTCACCCCATCATAACACCTAAGGATATTGGGAATTTCATAACTATAAAAACCTATGATGAACACACTCTATGTAATATCATCTCTTTGTATCATTATACCTCATAAAGTAGGATGCACACTCTATGTCATAATCCATTATTAATTTATTTACCTTCAATCACCATGGTCATGGATTTAATAAAGGTACTACAATCCTTTTCAACTAGTCCCAAGATATCAATTTCTCAACTCTATAGTGAAAAAGTTACTCTTCATCATTAAAAAAATCTCATACCAATAATGACACACCCAATTGAAAGATAACTCATCACATATTCCATTCCATGGTTTTCATTTTACAATAATGTATTCAATAAAATGGTTCACATTGACAATGATCTCAATTCAATAGACCAACACACATGCTCATATTTGGTAACATCCAATGGTACTGGAAACATGTGGTGTTCCTACTATTGGGTCATTCATCATGATCTCATCTACTCGAGATCAAGAAATATGAGCTTTATGAGAAGAAATCTCAATGCTTATGAGCCCCTAGAACCTGATAGTCACACATCATCTATGTTATGTCAGTATGGTAAATCTAGACCACAGAAAAAATATTTAATATTACTATCATAATATCTTGCGGTTATCATTATAATAAGGAACTATTATAACCTTTTGATACAACAAGTAATCTAGTGATATTACGATGTAAATAGTGGATACCTATGTATCAACATTATTATGGTAATAGAAGACACGTGTATATATCATGCTATATACATGTAGTAGTAATAAAATCACATATTGGATTTTAGTCTAGATCACCCACTCACAACCCTCCCTATACACTAGATTCAATATCTAACAACTATCAATCAGTCATCTCTCATATGGGAATCATGGTTCTGATGGGATATGCTTTAGTCATGAGGTTTTCCATGTTATCCTCTATGGAAACTCTACTAACTCCAACTTTACCTCTCTGAGTAAAATCCCTCAAGATTTGAAACTTCAAAATTATATGATTCATCCAATACTGTGATATAGGTTCCTTTGAAAGTGAAACTATTTCAACATTATTGAAATAAAATGTAATAGGGATTGAACTATTAAGTACAACACCAATTATAGAAACAAATTTTTGTGTCCAAACTACGTCCTTGACTACATGAGAATCTGCTATGTACTCTAATTATATGATAGAATCAGTGACCATTGACTACTTTAATCTTATCCTACCCATTTCACCACCATTGGGGAAAAATAAATAGACTAAATTTAATTTTATATTACCTTGATCTTTCTATAATATAGCTTTAGTGTATCCCCTCTATCATGTTTTCAAGGCCAAAAATGGTCCATAAGGCTGCTAAAACTGAGTTTTTATTCAAGACACCCCAATTTTTTAACATTCTATGGATTTATAGCCTCATTTAAGGGGTTCATATTTCCTTTTTTGAAGATACTAAATTTATTAGTAGGTATTACATTCATGTTGATATTATGGTTATTAAATTTTATCATTTTCCGCAACGTACTTTTATTTATAATTAAATATATTCATATTTTATTACATTTACCTATAATAAATCAAGCATATAAATACATATATCAACCTATTTTCCTAAAAATGTTTGTTCAATTATATTTAACTAAATACATATTCTAAAAATGTATTTAAAACAATATCTTACCATTTTTTACATTATACAAATATATTTACAATAGTGATATATACATATATGCATTTATTACTAAATAGATATAAATTTATATTATATTCTAGTATATATAAATGAATATCTTATATAATATATTTATATAAATATATGTATATATATATCAAACACACATATATATTTTATAAATGGATTTGAAAATAATTATATGAATATATGAATAAAACATATATATATATATGTAAATATATATACATAAATAAATAGAAATATCATTAAACAGACAACAAAAAACATGCTGTAGTGGAAAATTCATTACATATTTGAAGGAAACGTGTAGGTTTCGAATCCAGGAGAGCATTCATGAGGGTATAAATTCGCAAAGCACTCATAAAAAGGGTGGTGTGGTGAAAAGTATTGATAAAGGTGGGGTCATTATTAAATGTGTCATGGAAGTTATAATAAAGTTGTCAGAATTATAGAGGTCTGAAAAAAATATAATTTTACCCCATTTAATATCATTGTCTTTATCATATTTAAAAAAGTACTATTAAAAGGGCCATTTAAGAGGGCTAAAAAGAAATGCCAAATGACCCTTTTAAGATGTATTTTTACCACTTATAATTTATTTGGTGTTTTAATCATGCTCCGGTTATTATCCATTTTAATGAAATGATAAAAGGAATATTCTAGTGCTATTAAAGACATCTTTTATAGTAGTGTATCATCTTCTATCCAGATCATAGAGAAGAAAAAATTCCATTTTCAACTCTCTCTTCAAACATAGCAAGGTTTCCACCACTCTTCATTATTATTCATGGACAATGAAAAACTATTAAGTATTTCAAACATATAGTCTTTTCATAAAACCTTTCATATAGAGTCATATTAGAACATTTCGTATAGAAACATTGATTTTGAATATAAAAAGTAATTTTCATGGTTTACCTCTAAAATAAATGAGTGATACCATGTTCAAGTAACATGGTACACCCCATTTAATCCAAAATTCTTTTTTTCCTTTCAGTATCTCCAAATTTTTGGGAGTGTATGGTGTAATAAAATCATGCCAAATTCCATGATTCTCAATATAACTATTAAAATATTCATTATTTTACTCCCTTCCATTATATGTTCTCAAAATCTTTAATTAATATTAACATTCCTTATCATCTTTCTTCTGGAAATATTTAATCATTTTCAAAGCATCTAACATATGTTTCATATACATTACACAACTAATGAGATAAAATTTATCAATGAATGTAATGATGTTCTTTTATCTATGAGTTGATGTGTTTCTCATTGGCCAATATAAATTGAAAAGATGAAGATCCATGGGACACTTTGAAAAAAAATCAAATTTTATATTCATAGTGTTAGAAACCTTTTCTTTTTGAAAAATTTTGAAAAACCAATATCCTATTTATGAAATATAAATAATTCCATAGACACTATCTCTTTTTGATAGATTTCTCATGTTTCTATGAAATTTGTTTACCTACGCTTTATCCCACAACTGATTCTCATATATCATACTCAAGTAATAAGAGATATGAGCCTCAACAACATGGAACCATTTTAGTTTTGTACTTTGGACTCTTGTGACTATATTTCTATCTTCCAACCATTTCACACAAAATTAATATTTTATGAAAATGACCTTTTTGCCTACATCATAAATTTGTGAAACACTTCAGAGGATTTTTTTTCGTCCCAATAACAAACAAATATTTCTCATATTTTAACCATTATTCCCCAATTATTCCTAATCAAACACATTTGATTATGAGAGATTCATCATTCCCAAATGTCATTATTCCCTCTTTGAATTAATTCAAATTATTCAAAAAATTTAACTATCTGATAATATGATAATAACACCACTTTTCTAGGGTCTATGGTCATTCTACATTTGTATCTTTGAGAGTGGTTTAAAAAACAAGAGAATTTTCATTCCCTTTTAAATTCATCACATCCATCTTAAAGAAATTATTATAAATCTTTTTTTGTGCTAGTAAAAAAATAAGAAAACATTTTTTCAAGATGTCTTAGTTGTTCACATATTTCATAAATAGTTTCCAAATAATTAAATATATTATAAAATTTCACAGCAACCTTATCAGATTTCATAAAAACATCTTACTCAAACTTCATTCTTTGAGAGGATTGACCCCATCTCATACTTTGCCTTCTATAATTCATGGAATATTACGATTGTTTTTGGTTAAACAAAAATATATTTTCTATACGTCTGAATCAACCACAATAACAATAGTATCCATAGAAATAATATTTTCCTCTATAACTTTTATACTTCCTAGAGTTTTTAACATGTTTCTCAGTGACTTTATTCTCTATCTTATCATAATTTTGTTGACCAAAAACATTTCTTTAATCTACTAAAATATTTTTGTTCAGTCCATTTTTCTTATTAACCTTATTAAAACCATAATTAATAGAATATGTTTTGGAAAAATAATTTTTAGAAACATCTAAATTATCCTCTATTCTATTTCATTTCACATATATAACATTCCCACCATTATTTTTATCTGAAATAGTTTTTTATTTATTCTCATCCTTTGAAGGTGACATTTAATGATTATCAGGTTTAACCTTTCCATAGATTTCACCAACATCATAAATGAAGCTATTGAAACATTTATCCCTTTATTTATCTTTATAATGATTTTGATTGAAAAGTTCAAAATATTCTTATTATACTTTTATAATAACTTCAAGATGTTCTTCGTGATTATTCATTTCAAAAGAGATTTATTCAAATCATCAATCTCTTCTATCATCTAAACATTATCTTTAGAAAAACATTATTTATTATCTGATGAACCATTTTCATTTTACATCTTCCAGATTTCTTTTTCCATCCTCCAAATTATTAACAGACATTATTTTAATTATTTTTTCATATGAAATTCTAATCAAGTTTATTCTTTTTTAGAACTGTTTATTTTGAATTATTCACTATAAAGCCTTTCAATAAAATTATTCTCTCTAATCATCCCAAAATACTCCGTAGATTCAACTTCAATATCTTATTCTTAATCATCATTTGATAAAAAATTTCTCCATTTTGATTTATAGAATTTTATATCCTTCCCTTTAGAATAAAATTTATCCTTGTCACCATGTTTCTTCTACAATCTTCTTAGACTTCATTCTTCTTCATCACTATCTTCTTATTCTTTCTTGGTAGATTATAAGCCACAAAATTCCCAACTTCTATACATTCAAAACACTTCAAGGGATGTATTTCATTATATATAAGAAAAATTATTTTAAAATTTTTGGAAAACAAGGATAAAAATTTATCACGATTTTTCCAAGAATCATTTTTGGAATCAGTGTCAAAACGGCATTTTCTTTAATAACCATCTCAAAATTTCCTTTTCCTGTATCCTTGAAGGAAATTTCTTCATTAGAATTTTTTTCCTTTCCTAATTCTCTCCCATATCATTTCATAAGTAATGATATCACAAAAATATTATCCAAAGATTGAGTTTTAGCATCTTTATCTACCGATGAGAAAATTATTACATCAAACATTTCAGGAATATTTCTAGAGATCTTTTCAAAAAAAAATTAGTCTTCCATATTTTCTTCAGGACATCTTATGGTACTAATAATATCATTCAACATTATAAATAAGTATCCAACGAACTCATACTCACACATTTTAATAAATTCATACTTAATCCTCCATATTTATAAATTTTTCTTCTTCTATTTTGTATTTCCTCATAAATTCTCTTTATCATATACAAGATACCTTTGGTAGTGGAAAAGCCCTATATTCATGGAAACCCACTTCCAAACTGAGATGTTAGAAAAGAATTCATAGTAATTTATCATTCCCATGATTATTCTTGTTAAAATATGTGAGAGTAACTTTTTTATCAAAAGTAGGAGATCTAAAACTTGTATCTTCAAGAATATCATATCCAATATAAATAAGATAAGAAAACATTCCATAATTTTTGATATAGTTGTTCTTACCATCGAATACCAGAATCCCCTTACTATTTACACAATTTAGATTATCTAATATAACTTTACATTGAATAAAACATCCTGAAAGGTTAAACAAAAAGAACATTATTCTGATACAAATTGATATTATTTAGTCATTATCAATGAATCACTGAGAGGGGGAGGGTTAATTAGTTTTATTATTTTGTTTTATGTTTTCTTCCTTGTGAAACAACCTTCACCTCCGATTATAGATTTATTACCTTGATGAAAACAAAAAAATCACACACCCATAGGAACATAAGAATTTAAAAGTTTCACTACTAAAAAAGAGTATCCACATCCTTTTTATGGTTTGGAAACATTCCAATACCATAAAATAAAAAAGAAAAAGATCCATTTGTATGGATAAAATATTTATGATATCAACATATACTTGTTTAGAACTATGATCTATACAATAGTGAATTTTCTTCAAGTAGAAAAAAAATTATGTAGTATAATTTTGTGTATAATGTTAAGAAACCTTCACCAATTGATTAAAAACATGTTATTGGGTTACTTTTTCAAATTTCAAAAATATGATTTTCAGAACAATTCTTCACTTTCCTACCTAAAAAAGTTAATAACGTTTCTAGAATTTGTAATGATACTTAGTCTGATACCCATTCTAATTCTCTAGTATGATTACTTAGTCTGAGAATATAAGTATGCCAGAATACCGCTAAAACAATTTTGAACTACCTTTGTGTCATTCAATAAATATTGGTCTGATTTACTAGTCTAATGATCATGTCTGATATAATAATAATTTGAATATTATCTTCTCACTTCTTATTCTTATTATTATGTCTCAAAAAAATTTCATGAATGATCAACTCATAAAATATTTCTCTCTAAAAACTTCAAGAACTCCACATTCTCCATTCACCCATGCACAGTACATGTTTTATAAAGTACAAAGTACTTCCCACTATTTATATGTGTGTCAAATTTTGTTTATATGACATTATAAAATTTTTTACCCCAAACTAAATTTCATGAATCTTAAAATTCTATTAAATATCTACTCCATATTTGACATATTCAACTCTTAAAAAATGTTCTTTATTCTTCTCGAATATTCTCACAACTTTATCTCTCCTAAAGATTAGTTAAAAATATTTTTTTTATTCTTATTTTCATTTTTATTTCCTCATTTTCATGTGTAAAATAGATTCTTCATTACATTTCATAGCACCAATTGAAAATTATTTTCCTCATTCTGATGCTTTGTGCCAACTATTGCAGGTAAACATTGAAACCATTCTTCAAAAAAAATTCTACTAATCCATTAAACATTAGTTTCCATTTATTTTTCCATAAAAATAGTCACCAATTATAAAGACATCAGCAATTTCATGACAACACATTAAGATGTACTTGAACATTATTTTAAAAAACATTTCTCCTCAAACATGAAACAACCATTGAAAAAACATTTCTTTCTTGTAGAAAAAAATCTCATTTTCTTCATTTATTCCTATTGAAGATCCTATATCCAATAAATTTATTAGTATCATATTGTATCTTAGGAATCAGTCTTATATTTACTCTGATAATCAATGTCATCTCTATTATAATATTATTTACTAAATTGAAAACATGTAAGTGTTATTATTTCAGTCTTGACATGAATTAAAACAATAACCAATTCATCATACTGAAATTGTTTGAATACATTGTTGATTAGTCACTGATTTTTCTCCATGAATCGGTTCAACAAAATACACTTTTTTTCTTTTTTACTAGACCCAATAGATTCTAATAAAACAATTATTCCTCCAATATCATTCTTCAATAATCATTTCATCTGATGATCGGTGCCTGGATAACTATGATGATCGGTGGAACATCACGTCTGATGGACCGGTATCAACAACTTTGACATCAGAAACGTCTTTATTTTTATGATTACAGTACACACCAACTTCCATCTTTAAAGATATGTATCTTGTAGAATTTTATTTGGACTAAGAACCAAAATCTTAGTTTACAGACATTTTGAAAAAATTCATATTATCATTTAACAACTATATGTTTGATGATCTCACACTAATAAAGTGAGATAGGAAATATTTATCTTTAGAAAATTCCTTCTTCTATAAAATTTTTTTTGTGTCATGACTTCTTCATGACTTTAATAACTTTTAGGATGGTCATAACATCATCAAAATTAAATTTTAATGTATTTTAACTTCGGATCCTTTCAAGTATCTTCTTTTGTTCCAACTAAACCTCAATACAATTTGAATTACTTGTTATCCCCCTCTATTTTATGGGGATTTTATCACATGATTCCAAAAATACAAATGACATGAGAAATTTAAAATAGAAAATCATTATTAAAAATAATCTAATCCATGAAAAAGAGGTTACATATTCTTCATTAGGATCAGAACGTTTTATCTTGGACTAAAAGTGAGTCTGATAAAACATTAATTTCAAAAAAAATTATGAAACCACTATATGTTTGTAAAATTCTGGTGTCTCATTACCTGATTATGATTAGGAGTCTGATCACACATTTTTATAATGTGAAGTGGTTTCTTTTCTTTGGAAACAAAAAAATACAAATTGTATCAAGCATCTAAAAACAACTTATTTCCAACATGATCCTAACACTTATAGCCTTATAAAAATTAACATTCTATAATCATGATGTATACTCCAATCCATAAATTGATCATTGTATCATAAATAGTTTATTGTAACTCTTTGATATAATCAACACTTTTGTTTTTTTCATATTGAAATATCCTCAACCAATAAGTCATTTAGAAAAGAAATTTTGACATCCATTTTCCAAATTTTATAATCACGATAAGTTTAAATTACAAGTAATTTTTGATATATTTTAAGATCATGACTAGTGATAAAGATTAATCATAGTCCATTTTTTGGCATTGTATGAAAATATTTGCAAGTAGTCAGGCCTTATAAGTTCTCACATGACCATCCATGTCCAAATGTTTCTCAAATACCGATATAAACCCAATAGGATTTACTTGACACATACAAGTTGTTTATAGGTAGAGTTTTTCAATTCTCAAAGATTAACATGTCATCTAAATCGGTGGAAAGAAAAATCCACCTCTCTCATTCTATAACAACTATTGTAGACCTACCTAGCTTGTGTGTCATAGGAAAATCTTCATCTCCCATTAGCTATTATAGAGATCATTTTCATAAAAACTCTTATGCATCTAGAGGACCAACTACATCAAATTGAGTCTTTCTCCCACTATTTTATTCATAAATGTGTTCCTTTTCTATCAATGGGAAAATTCATTCTACAATAACATTCCAATTTAAATGTTTATATAGGTTTTATCCTTTATTAACCGTAGTATAACCTATAAAGATTAACTTTATGCTTAAGATTCTAATTTTTCACTAAGTATAGTCTTGAAAATAAACCATGCATATTCATTCATCTTTATACAGAAAATTGGGACTCATTATATACCACAACTCATATATAATCCCATATTCTTCTTTAGTTGGTACTCAGTTTACCATAAATAAAGTGGTCTGCAATGCATATCTCTAAATAGATAATGGTTGATTTGTATAAATCATCATATATCTTACCATGTCAATCCAGGTATGATTCATTATTTCACTAACACCATTCCATTAACGTGTATAAGGAGGAGTGGGATGAAAGAATGTTCAAAAATCTTTTATTGATTGGTAAATGCTTGGTTTATATATTCGTCGTTATGATATGAAAAAGTTTTTTTAATTTTTTTAATATAATGATTCTCAAATTCATTTTGATATTTCTTAAATATCATAATGTGATCTGACTTATACCTCATTAAGTATATATAACCATAATTACTAAATTCATCATTAATAGTAATGAAATAAGAAAGAACACCCATTAACTCTACTAAAAATAGACCACATACTTCAGTATGGATCGACTATAATAAGTATATTGTTATTTCGACTTTCCCCAAAAAAAGTGATTCGATATTTCTACCAAGTTATTAACTGTGGAGTAAATCCAAGGGTTTAAACTCAATAGCGTATAGATTCAATGTTTGGTTTATTTTTCATTAATGGTTTTTGTTTACATGACCTAGCTTAAAGTTCTATAGGTAGGTATGATATGAATCATTCTCTCTAGTTTTTTATTGATTTCCAAAAAATGATTTTCATATTGAAGTATTTACAACACTTTATTAAGATGCACCACACCATAACATGTGGTATCCATATAAAAGTGGAAACATTTACTTCCAAACATGAAATAAAATAATATAGTGTCTAATTTTGTCACTCGGATTATGTTTCTAGTATTAGATTGTATATAATAACAATTATTTATTAGAAGAACCGAACCACTAAAAAGTTGAGGTGATAACCTCCCACTATTAATGTTGTTAGTCTCACACTATTTTCTAATCATAGATCAACATCACATTTTACAATTTTATTGAATTAAATTGGTTCCTATATTTTGATACAAATGTGTGAGCCACATGCAGTATCCAACACGCATCTTCTAGATATAAACATATTGAATACAATGATAAATATACCTAAAGTATAAGCATAACATTAATTCTTTTTCACAACTGTGCAATTATTTTTCCATTGGACCTTCTTGCCACATTCAATGGTGAGTATCTCTTGCTCATTACTCTTCCCCTATATTTTAAATTCTTGGATTAGTAGTGTTTAGGTTCCATTTCCATAGACTTATCATTTGACATCTTATCCAAGTCTTTCCATTTACTATTAACCATAATAATAGAAGAGTTATAACTCTTAATATCCTTATTATTATGGATAACTAAATCTAGGAGCGTCTTATTCATGTTATTCATATTATATTTAATGAAGACTATTGATAAGATGGGTGGTAATGATGCAAGAACGATATCATTTCATAGTACTATTTAAACCCAAGGAATTCAAGTCTCTCAATGTACCTAGACATTTTGAGTATATGAGGGATATATTGAGTTCCTATGCTAAGTAGAATCTACACAATGCACTAAATATCTCATGTCACTCTTTATGATCATCTCATGGTATAAATCTTGGATATGAGATGGTATCTCATTGAAATATTCATCCACATACATAATTAAAGATCATTAGAAATTAATAACAACAAGGAACTTTGGACATATAGTGAATCATCCACATGATTCATGTATTTAGCTTTGTCTATATTTCATTCTCACTATGTTGGGTCATTGGGATGTGTGGATTCAATCACATCAATTTTCCTTTCTTGTCATAATACTATGTGAAAATGCCTGTAAAAATTTTGGATGTTATTATATGTCAAGATATTCTATTTATCCAATATTTATAGTAGTTAAATTGAATAGGTCGAGGTTTGAATTTGATCTAAAAAGATTAAATAGAATATATTAGTACATTATCTTAACTACTAGATTTAGAACAATTAGTCACATGATTATTCTAGTGGAAAGGATTATTAAACATATCTTAATATCCTTATCTATGGTATTTCCACTACCTAGAATGTATAAGGTCTGTTTTTGGATATCCAACTACAATAACTCATTTCTCCTTGATATGTTGAGTGGGGTATTATCTCCTATAAAGAATTAACATTTATTTCTCTTTTTTTCCATCTAAATTCTCAAAAAGATATCTTTTTCTACTTGTTTTATACCAAACATAGCTATTTCATCCCACCACTCTCGTAATAACTCCTTGGTAGTAAAATTAACCCTAAACATGGAATAAAGAGCACCTTAGACAATTGGTTGTGTCCAAATTCAAGCGATGGAAGGCATTTAATGAATTAATATTGGATATCGGTGATTTATTAATTTATCTTGATGAATTAAATTCTTTTTTACTTAACATTATTTTTTTATGTGATCACACTCACCTATTAATCATGCATTAAATAGAAAATATTATCTTCCTAGGTTTATTTTATCTATGCATTCATGCTTATTATTTTACTATGAAATCGCACATAAAAAATACATATTCACAAAATAATAAACCATATATGATAAATTAAATAAATATAGGTGTTATCATGATTTGTTAATAATAATTTAATCCATTGAGAGAATGATGGATTAAATGAGACCCTATATGAATTCCTTGAGTCGATACTGAACATGACATTTAGCACCCGCTACTCTCATGCACACAACTTGGTTGGTTTACACCAACACTTGACACGAACTGCATCACCACGAAATCCATTTGTATTTACACTATATACTCACACATAGGAGAGGGGAACTCTGGATGCATAATTACATTTTATTTCATAAATTCGAACACATAGGACTTTATAAATTTTAAATAGGGGGACTATACGTAGATCATTGAAATTAAAATAATTATTATATTTTAAAACCTAAATGAAAAAATTAAATTAAATAAATATTAAACCAAAAATGTTTGGGTCAATCTCATATCATGATAAATCAAAACATAATTAAATATCATAACTAGTATTAATAGTTTTAGAAAACTACTCAAGGGTATTTTAAATAAATTATAATTATAGTAAAATAATTTAAATAAATTTTTGATATGTTTCATGGAACCCAAAAAAATTAATTATGATTTAGAAAATTAAATAATTTTTTTGAATATTTTTATTATATTTAGTGTCTATTTGGACCCCAAAGGGGTCCCTAAATAATAACAAATATTTTTTGTGTGACTTTCTGTCCAAGAGGGATTGATCTAAAATAACCTCATTGGCCCTTGTGGGGGAACCCAGATCTGAGAGAAAGGTCTTCAACGGATAGAATAAGCAGGGTTCCCAAAGGGGTGACACATTTATATAAATCATATATATATATATATATATCATATAACATGTTTCCACCCCCATTAATGGGGTGACTTTATTATCAACACAAGTGGCTTCCTGATAACCAGCAATTGATTATTGGTATTTTTATTTTTC
This sequence comes from Viscum album, assembly GCA_963277665.1. Taxonomy (NCBI): domain Eukaryota; kingdom Viridiplantae; phylum Streptophyta; class Magnoliopsida; order Santalales; family Viscaceae; genus Viscum; species Viscum album. The sequence goes on from OY728162.1 coordinate 566,560,017, forward strand.
CTCTACCATCCTGCATTAAAACACATTATTCATCCATAATAATATGTGTATTTTTCATCCATATATATATATGATTTTATTTTATGAAATAATGAAATATCTTTCCTATAGTAAAATACACATGTATATATATATATAACATATATATATATATAATATCAGTTTTGTAACAACTTTTTTCAAAACCCCATCAATTTTGGATCGGCCATATCTTATCCTTACGAACACCAATTCACCCTTCGTCTATTATGTTCTGACTGTATCAAACCCCAACTTCTTAAACATTTCAAATTTAATTGAACTTTTATAGTTTTCAATTTAAATAATTTCATGTTCACTCTTTTACCAATTTTCATAACTCGGGGTGCAGCGGAATCCTACAAAATTTTCATTTTAAATTTTTGGTTCAGATTCATGTAAAAACACTAAATCTATAAAACCCATGTGCTAGGATTATCAAATGACCACATGAAATTAAATTTAATAATTAATAATAAAATTAAACAAATCCATAAATTGTTGGAATTTTATTTGAAATAACTGGTTTAAATCACTCATCACCGACGTGCCATAGCTTAAAGGCACCAACTTAGGAATCCTCTAGATCATGAATACATGCACCAAAGATCTTGTATCATTGATATAAAATTTTTGGGTGCCAGTGCATGAAATTATAGTGCTTTAAATGACCATTTGATCATTTTCTGAATGTGTACTCAATCGAGAATACTTGATTGATCCTATGTGGTTCTTCCTTCAGTTTCTCATAATAAAACATGATCGACAATGTTAGAGCACTAAAAATTCATCCAAATGGTGGATATAATTATATTTTAATCTAATATTTTGTTATACACTTATTTTATAATTTCTAAAATTTTACATTGGTCCTTGGAATTTTATAACCTTAATTTTAGACCCTTGTTCACACTTATGAATTATTTGAAATTATCAGAAATTTCATGAAAATTTTATCACACACTTGTTATAATATAACATGTTATTTGAGAAAATTTGAACCATTAACATAGCTTTCTCCTCCATTAATAATTTAATAAAACAAGAGTATACTATGTTCATTTGAAAAATTATATCCTCCCAAATTCACTTTTTTGATAAAAAACATGTGAATACCTTGAGAAATAAAATCAGTGATCATTATTATAAACTTGAATGATATAATTGAATTATTTTTTACTTGTGATAGATTATATGTGGACATTCATATACCCCCACACATGGGTTCCAATTCATCTGAAACTCATATTAATATGTAGTAATTGTGGATAAACTCTTTGTGCGACCATCTATATCCTTATCTCGATAGTAGATATTCTCCCCCACAAACTAAGAGTCGAGTCTATCAACCCATCATGCCCACTGAGAAGATAAAGAATTTCATAGCTACTATACATACCTGGTTTTTTCCTTTTAATACTTTGGAATATTTATAATTATATTTCCAGAGCTAGGCACTAATACAGTGTGAGATTATGAGGCCCGGTGAACCCATAATAGATTTTATAAAAATATTAAGTATTTTTAAACTATGCACATGGATGAAATGGTATATCCCTCAAAAAAAATCTCAGATCAGAAATTTGAGGCCACAGTTGCCTCTGGAGCGTTCCGATCACCCTAGGAATGATATAACTATTGTCGTCACGGGTCTTCTATAGAAAATACATGGCAGGAATTTTATTAAATTAATTAATTAAATTTAATTACTTTATCTCAAATTCAAAATCATATAAATTTTAAATAGGGACTCGGATTGGAAATCATAGACTTTCATTGAGTTAGGAATGGGGTTTTTTACCAATGTATGACCTAAAGTGAGAGGGAGCGTGAGGTTTAGATCCCATGACCGCTAGTGGAAATATTTTTTTTGGTTTTCAATAAATAAGGGGTTGAGAAAATGAGCAATGGTTTGGATCATTTTCCCCATGGAAGGTAAAGCACCTCTCCCTTTCTGATCGATGAATCGACGTTGGATTATTGATAGATTGTGATGAAACTATAGATCCTAACTGATTAGAATGCAATGGAGGATCCAAAATATAAGTAGGATCCTTCATTCAGATTCTGATTTTCCCCAATTGATGTCTTATCATTGAATCGGTTTTATTTTAATTTCCACTTCCATGTTTTTCTTTGTCGATGGACAAACTAACAATAGCCATTTCCCGATTGAGTTATACATTGATTGTTCTTCGTGTTCTTCATATTTTCTTCATCTTTATTAATTGTTAACATTTTAATACAATGAAACGATGTCCAAACATTGAGAAGACAATGAATATGTGAAGTTCGTGAGCCAAGGATTCTAGATCTATGACAGTTTGGAGTTTCTGTCATTAAAGGAGGCACGACAGCGAGTGGAATATCCCCCAACATTTCATCACATCAAATTGTTAAAAGATCATTGAGTAGAGACCATTTCTGTGAAGATTGTGTCATGGGGATCCTAGATCTATATCGAAATGATTTCTGAGCATTGAGGTTCATCGGTGGTCTGAAAAAGTTCTATGGTGGTCACCCGCATGGTAGAGGCAAACAGAGTAGGATACCGGCAATGACACACCACTCCGTAGTGGTGACAACACAGAGGAGGGTCATGGATGGTACTAACCATGGATGATGGGAGCCTGCATGAATGGGGCAGGCTGGGTGCAAACGTCGGATGACCGGCAGGATGAAGGTGCAGTTCGGCGGGCCGAGGTTGCAGGATGGTGGGCCAGCGGTGTAGGCCGATGGGCCAGCAATGTATGTCAGACCATGCGATTGGGCAGCTGGATAGCAAAGTCGACTAGACTGGCCAGAGCGTGCCGGCCTAGGTAGGGCATCTAGATAGAGTGGGCCGGTCCAACCAGAATAGACCAAGGCAAGCCATTGAATCTTCAAATGTTGGTAGCTTGCAAACCAGATATTTGATTGACGTTCCATAAATAGAAACTTATTCCAATCATTAAGACATACCTTTTAAGGATAGTTGAGGAATTTTATCTCTCAGTCTTGAGGCTCGGTCTCATGAAACATCCAATAATAATAATACTATAATTATTATTATTTTGGGATTCTTGTATTAGGCTTATCTCACGCATACAACATCTGACCAATGCTTTGTCAGAGGCATTGTGACCCTGAAATCAAGCCAGAATAATCAAGACCATTTTTGGGTGCTTGATCCAAAATTGAGGTGTGGGACCCATGAGGCCCATTCTGGGTGTCTGCAATGAGATGTGACGTTTTCACTGGGTGTATTTTTTGGATAAATGGATAGCTGATCCTGGGTGCTTTTCCCGAAGGATCACAATGGTTCAGTATGAATGATGTGTTCCAAGATTGAGAGGTGGGACCCATGAAACACCATTCATGTGCAATGCTGGAAAATGTATTTTTATCATAGAAAGTCCAAATCATGTGAATGAATAGCTGATCATGTATATTTTTTCACAAGGATCACGATGTTGAGATCCATTTTGTTATTCAGGGATCTATTTGGAGTAATGTTAGTAAAGTTAAGTTCTCGCCACTTTTTAGACCAACGACAAGTATCGTGGTCTCATCAACATTATTTCTAGAAGTGACATGTAATCTGGGAGTATACTGGCATGCTTATGGGTACTTCATCACATTTTAGTACCTGAGTATGGCTAGTTACACGACTATGTGATGAGGTGGCGTTACATGTCATGTGGGCCCCACATGTGTCATATACCCTTTGAAAATCTTCTACCTCCCATCTATCCTTCTTCTAAACTCATATTTTTGGCCCGTGAGTGGCATATCCTGAGTGTTTTTTTCACATAGAATGTGATTGTTTCTTCCATATTGTCTTTAAAGGTACAATATGAGCTGTTCTGAGTATGAAACCTATCCAGGGTGATACCCGATGAATGAAATATAGTTCCTTGATACATTCCCAGAGGTTACATCTTACAGGGATGGCCATTGTAGTCATGTGATTACCATCTAGCATATTACCCTTCAGTGGGGATGGGTAGTGGTGTTCACTAATGAAACTTTTGGTCTTAACCACCAGCTAGACTAGGTTGTGACATTCACCTATGACACTTATGGGATTACCCTCTAATGTATAACCCTTCAATGAGGATGGGTAGTGGAATTTTCTGGTGGCAAAACTGATCATACCCTCCAGTGGGGTTGGTTAGTGGCTTCTCGACCTTGAGACACTATCTCTTGGCTATGAAGATCATTGATGAGACATGTTTGGATGTACCTTTGGACTTTGGAAAAAAGGGACACTTTTCCCACTGAGATGTGTCCTTGTCAGGAGACCTAAACCGTGTAGGTGAGACAGAGCCACCCAAAGCAGATAGTACCATGGTGTGGTCATTAAGTCCCTTTGACTTGTGTGTTTAGGGAGACATGTGGAATTCTTGGAATCATTGGTGGTTACTTATATAACTATTGGTGAATCTTTTCCTATATTGACCTATGAGATGGAGATCCTCTTACTTGCTTGTTTGGGATTCTTTGACTGAGAATTTTTATATATCCAAATTTTAGTACCCACTTTTTTGGCTTTGGTTACTCTCATTCCATGAGAGGCCAAGACACAATGGGTATGTCATGTGCTTTCCATGTATATTTTCTCATGGTTGGATGAGTCTGCACAGCTACTATATATAGAGAAAAGTTGAAGAGAGGTGTGTCTTCTCACTATTTCACACTCATTATGTTTGGATGTGTTAACTTTGGATCTCTTGTTAGCTTGAGATGTATTCTTTCATTATACATTGTTCTGTAAACTACTCTCCTCATCAGTTATATATCTTATTACTCCCCATTAGCCTTTTTGGGTTTCCTCATGATTATTTTTATACTCACCCCTACATGGGATTTCCGAAATATGTCATGCCTTATGAAAATGTGGGATGGGTTGATTGTGACTTCAGGGGAGCTTAGGGATACAGGTACATGGACAACGTATGGGGGTCATAGATTAGGATCCACGAGTAGGGATCTCTCAGCTATTTTACTTTTCCATTTTTTGTCATTTTTGTGACAATTTTATAGTTGGGAATGTATTTTTCCATTCTCCATTTCAGTTTACTTTTTTGTACTTGTATTTTTTGAAGGATGATGCATGTTTGTGGTTATATATATCCATTTTGTATCTTGTTTTCTTTTTTCCTTGTCACTTCTACATTGAGTTGGATGCGTGTCTGTGTGCAGTTTATTTGGAATATGCATCCTTGAGTATTTTGTTTCATCAGTTCTTGTCACCACCCCCTTGCCTGTATAGGTGGGCTTGGGGTAGTTGCGGCTTGAGCCCCGTCATGGGTTGGGTCATGAAAAAGTTGTATCAGATGTGGTTCATTCGATGGGATGTTGTTTAGACTTTCCATAAAATGAAATTTTTTGGGTTTATAAAAATAGTGGAAAAATGTATCAAGAGTGGATATTTTGAGAGGGAGTCTAGTGATTATGTGATATACATCACAGCCATTCACCATGACCCTGATTACTCACTGGTCTATATGGAATGCTAAGAATTTTTATATATTGAACTTGGGTACATGCATCATATAGGATTGAGTCCTTGAATGTCCTTCTTGAGTAATCTCCCCATCGTGGTTGATATATATATTTATATATACATATACTCGTTCAACCGTGGTATTTCTTGATAAGTTTAAAGATGTATTTGTAATGACATCCATCTAGGATACTAGCTCCAGTTCATGGAAAGGGCTCCATGAGCGATAAGGCCTCAGTTTAGAATCTATCATAAGATCCTCATTCCTCTAGGTGTATAGGTAGAGGCACCTCATCGTATTGAGAAGTAGTTGGTCCCAATATAGAAGGTTGAGGGCATGCGTAGGATAAGAACACTACTTTTTTTCTAGTGCTAGAGACTATTGAGGTTCCACAATGATCCATACCTTTAGGAAAGGGTGGTTTTGGATAGATTTGTCGGTTAGACTCTTCAGGCTTGTTTGAACACCGATAGATCGGATGGAGGCCTTGATAGTCAGTCTTTTCCATATAGTAGCTGAGTGTTGGTGGAATTTGGTTACTCAGATAACTGATGAGTCAGTGCTCTCTAGACATGATCCACGACAACTACATCTCGACATGGAATTTTGATCAAGGACACTGCAAAGAGATTTGTGTTGATGTAGTTCTCTTTTGTATCCCCACCTGTGTCGGGGTTCTGAATTAGGTAATGGAGACAAAGATATTTCTTTTAATGGAAAGCTAGTTAACTAGTTTTGAAAGATGGTGCAACATATTTAAGACATATGTTGTGGCTAGAATACTTCTGTTGGTGGGGCCTTGATCAGAGAGGCCTAACCATGATCAGACTATGGAACATATTCAGGTACAACATAGAGCACCAGGGCATCCGAGGGAGGTTCGGTGTTATTCATGTAACCTGAAAGGTCTCTTGGCATTAGACTGCTTGACCAGACTTGTTGAGATTCTTATGAAGATAGTAAACGAATATCCACAGAAGAAATAGCGCCATGATTACGGATCTCCTAGGCAAAGAGAGGGTTTTCCCCTAGGAGGTGGTGTTGGAAGAGGAATAGGAAGAACTTTGGTTGGTGGAGGATTATATGAGGTCCTTCAACCAGCATTAGATAGCCCACATCAGGCCTAGAGAGCTGGCGTTTAGAGCCATGGAAACCTAAAAGTGTTGGATTTCTATTATCATACAGTTCGCAATATGATAATAGGTATGCTCAATGTCTGTTATAACATTTTTGGTCGAACTTGTTAGACACCATGTGAGGTACTCTTTCCTCCGGGATTTTTACTTGAGGTATTACTAGGGTGATGTAGGTGTGGTAATGTAACCCTATGTTGGTTTTGTTTGATGTATATTTTAATTAATGAGGGAGAGGGGTCCTTCCCCCACCGAGAATCATTTTTTTGATGTGAGAAAAAAACATGAGAGAGTTTCATTTCCACCAAATCATATAGTATCGAGGTGTGGTGGATAATTCCCATTGACTTGTGTGTTCTTGGCGGGTTTGTGCGGTGGAGTGTTGGAGTAGGTCATGACATTGACAGTGGAGTTTTTCTTCTTCACCACATTTTTATCGGAATACAACTAGTGGGTATGGTAGAGTGTCTAGTTTGGAGTAACTATCCATTTAATAGAGGTAATGATGTGTGGAATATTCCACGTTCTTTCTGTGTCTATCCTATATTTGTTGGATGAGATTACTCACCTACCCGGTTTTATGGTACCTTTCTTGCTCAATGTCAATCATGATATGTCGTTATTTAGTATAGTTCAAGTTGATTGAGTCACCATGAACAGAACTATGTAACCCACTACATGGGGTTGGCAATAATGGTCTTCTCCCCGAGGATGTGAAGACACTGCCTTCTCGGAGAGCATTTTGTGGTTCGTTCGTACCACCAGAGATTGAGGTATTTTTTCACCCTAATAGACTTGAACCTGATGCAGCAATGATGGTTTAGAATCCTATAGGACTAATACTTTAAGATATTATATACTCTAAGGAAGATAAATTTTGTACTAGATTCCCTTTGTGGGAAGTCCCAGGATTTCCTAGTGCCTGAACCTTCAGAGCAGTTAGCTTCCCTATAGCATACCCAAGTAGAGAAGGTGGGTAAAAATTTTCTTTATTTAATGGTGTTGACTCCTTCCCTTCTAAAGAATGTGATAGGGTCCTAGATGTGAGATGTTGTGCGACCAGATATACATAGGAATCACACCAGATGGATATTTTGAAGGAGGGAATCACAATAACTTATTCTAGGGAGTATAGTTTGGTGGAGTGTTTGGGGAAGTTGTATGTATGAGATATCATCCTTCATTAGGGGGTACCCTAGACATTTTTCATTGACCATCATGCATGGATTACATCACGATTGTGGATAGTCCTACAGGGGGAATTCAGGACCAAGCTACCGATGTATATGGCTTTTCTCCCCCAGACTAACGGGTAGACCGAGCACACTATCCCAGTGTTGGAGGATATGTTGAGGGATTGCGTGTTGGATTTCAGCTAGAGGGGAAGTTGTCCCTAAGTTTTACAAATCCATTCTATACCTTGAATAGGGTTGGTGAGGTTCCTACCACCTTTTCCTACACCAACATCTAGAGTGAGTGAATGATGTTTTCTAAATGTCATATTTGGAGTTATACGTTCATCATCAAACACATGTCATCGACAGGAGAAGACTACATGAGGATGGAAAATCCCCATGCTTTGTGTGTTTTCTTAGCATTAAATTTTTCAAGAGAGTTCCTAGGAGTTGGAGATTCAGTTATGAGCTCTGTATCCTGACATTTTTTATTGATGATGCTCTGGTTAAAAGACCAAAGCACAAAAAGCTCAATATCTCATGTTTTACTAACAAGTTTTTATTTTTGGGGACGAAAATATTGAAGGAGGTAATGATGTAGGGACCCAATTTTTTCCTTGTAATCCATTGTAATATTTATACATATATTTCTAGATCTAGGCGATGAGTCAGTGTTCCATTCTAATTCTTGAAGTTCTCAGAATAAATTTTATAAAAATTTTAATAATTTGTATACTATGGATGTGAATGAAATATGATATCTATCAAACTCTAGTTCAAATCAGAAATCTGATGCCACAGTTTAATCTGGAGTGTGACATTTACCCTAGGTAGGGCATTACTTTTATCGGTGCGGGTCTTCTATAGAACAATCCATGGAGGGAGTTTTCATAAATAAAATAATTAAATTAAATATTTTTATCACTAATGTCAAATCATAAAAATTTTACATGGAGGAACAGAATGGAAATCCAATACTATTGATATGTTTGGAATGGGTTTGTTTACCTAAGTACCATCTAAACTGAGAGGGTGCGGGAGGTTTGGATCCTGCGACTGTTGGCAGAAGTTTTTATAGGTTTTATATAATTAATAGGTCAAACAAATTTGATAGGATTTTTCTCATTTTCTCCCATGTACAGAAGAGATCCCCTCTCATTTAAATGGAAGAATTGATGTCAGATTCTTGAAAGATCATAATGAAACATTAGTTCCTAGTAGACTAAAAAATAGAAAACACAATGAAATAGCTAGAATCTAGATATGATCCTTCCTTCAGTTTCTGATATTCGCTAATTAATGTTTTGTCGTTGAATTTATTTTTCTTTTTTTTGTGTTTCCCTGTTTATCTTTGTCAATGGAAAAACTAACAACAAACATCATCTAATTGAGTTTTTGATTCCACATTCTTGATGTTTTTTGTTCTTTTATCAACATTCTTCATCATTAACATTTTTATACTATGAAACAATATCCAAACATCGATTGGAGCATGGATCTATGAATTTTATGATATATGGATTCTGGATCATTGATGGATGCTAATTTAAGGCACCAAAGGAGGAGAAACAATGAGCAGAAGATCTTCTAACATTTAATCATGTGGAGATAGTGATAGATCTTTGAGCGGAGATAGAGTCTGTGGACATTACATCGCTGGAATCCCAGATCTAGTATCAGAATGTTTTTTCAAGAAAAATGGCATCGTTGGTGGTCCGCGGATGTTCTATGATGAACAGAGGTAGGTTTCATGATAGTGGAAACCATAGGAGTCTAGTGACGATGACACGCTAATCGGTAGCGGTGGCACCATGGAGGAGGGTCACAGTTGGTGCAGGTCACGGTGGTAAGGATCCAATGCACATGGGGTGTGCCAAATACAGAGGTCGGAGGGTGAACAGTATAGGTCAGGCCATGTAGTTGGTTCGTGTCCCAAAAGATCAGATTGGGCTGGGCAGAGTGGGATTTCTTATGCGGGGCAGATGGCCAATGCGGGCCGATCGAGCTAGAACAGTTCAAGGTGGCCCATCAAATCTTCAAACGTTTATAGCTTTCCAACCAAATGTTTGATTTACTTGTCGCCTCTAGTCACTTGTTCATATCTTCAAGAAATAATTTTTAAGGATATTTTGATAATTTTATGTCACTATTTTGAGGCTTGGTGGAACAAAATTTCCAATTATAAAAACAATAATATAACTATTATTATCTAGTGATTCTTGTTTAAGACATATCTTCTACATACGATGTTTGATTGATTCACATTCAGCCACATTTTGACCCTCAAATTGAGTCATACATTTCAAGACCAATTTCAAGTACTAAAACCAAAATTTAGGTGTGGGCCGATGAGGAATGGTTAGGGAATTTATGGTGAAATATGACTCTTTCAATGGGTGTATGTTTTGGAATAATGGATGACCAATCCGATGTGTTTTTTCATGAGGGTCGCAATGGTGGATTCCTTGTAATGCATTGAGAGATCTAGAGGTGGTCCCCATGAAGCACCACTCATGAACAATGCAATGAAATGAAATTTTTTTATCAAGATCCCGATTCAGGTGAATTAATAATCAATCCAATGTGTTTTTTCACAAGGTTCAAGATGGTAAGATCCATTTGGTTATGTAGGTCCATATGAGGAGGAAAGTCAGTAATGTAATGTTTTCCTACTTCTTGGACAAGTGAAGAGCATCGTGCACTCGTCAAACTTATGGATAGAGGTTCCATGTACTCTGGGAGTACACTAGCATGCCTTAGGGCACTTGATCGCAGTTTAGTATATGATTATGGCTATGTACACAACCATGCGTTGAGGCGGGGTAACACATTGTGTGAGCCCCACACATTCCATATACCACTTTACAAATATTTTACCTCTTGTATTTTCTTATGAACTCGGATTTTTGTCCTACGAGTATCCTACCTTGAGTGTTTTTTCCTGTATAACATGAAGCACCCTCGGTAGTGGATTTTGAGTTATGATGAGAGATGTTACATGTATGAATCCTATACAGGGTGATACCTGAATACTATAGTGTAGATACTCAATGCTTTGTGAGCGGTCCCATTTTCTAGGGATGGCCAATGAAGTATCAGGCATACCCTCCATCAAATTTCCCTTCAATAGTGTTGGTCAGTGGTGTTCATTGATGACACTTTCAGGCTTACGATCCAGTTGGAATAGATCGTGGCATTCACCTATGACATGTATGGGCTTACCCGATAGCGTATTACCCTTTATCAGGGATAGTTTATTGTGTTGTCCAATGGAACAATCAAACATAACCTTTTTCAGGGATGAGCAGTGTGTTATCGACCTTAAAACATGATCTATCAACAATACAGATTAGCTACGAGACATGTTTTTTTGAAAAATTAGTCTCATGAGAAAGTGGGATGATTTTACCACCAAGAAGTGTCCTTGAGATGTGACTGAAAACCATACAGGAAAGACAGAGCTTCCCAAAGTAGATAGTATAATTGTGTGGTGATTGAGTCCCTTTGACATTCGTGTTCAGAGCAGACATGTGGGATGCTAGGTATCATTATTGATTACATATAGAATTATTAGCAACTCTTTTCCTAATCTAATCTATGAGGTGGAGATCCCATTACTCTCTATATTGAGATTATTTTACTAGGAATATTTATTTAACCCATTTCAGTACCAACTTTTTGGGATTTGGTTCTACTCCTTCTATGATAGGCGAAGACGCGTGGGGTATGTCACATGATTTTTGTGTATAGCTTCCATGTTTGGATAAATGTATTGTCCAGATATAGGTTCCAAAGACTTGAAGAGAAGTTAATATTCTCATCGTTTCAAGGTACATGTGTTTGGATGAGTTTACTTTCACTATTTTGTTGGGTTGATCTGTACTGTTTCACTATACATTGTTATGTCTACTAGTTTCATCTTCAATTATATCTCTTTCTAACCCCCCTTCACCTTTTTGGGTGTCCTACTATGTATTTGTATACTCACCCCTACATGGGATTTTCCTTAATGTGTCGTTCCTTATGCAGACGATAGACAGGTTGATCGTGACTTTCAATGAGCTTAGGGATATAGGTGAATTGACCGCATATGGTGGTCGTAGCTTGGGATCCAAGAGAGAGGCTCTCCCAGATATTTTACTATTCAAGTTGTTGTCAGTTTGTGACACTTTTTTGGTTGGGCATGTATTTTTTTTCTCTCATTCAGTTTTCTATTCATATTTGTGTTTTTAAGAGGTTGATACATGTTATTGGTATTATATAGCAGTGATTTCTGTTGTATTCTTTTTTCCTATGAACTCCTAAATTTATTTGTTTTTCTATATGTGTACAATTTCATAGGAAAATGCCTCCCTGAGTATGTTGTGCCTTTAATCCTTATCACCACCCCTGGAATATGGAGGCGTGCTTGGGGTAGTGGCATCTTGACCACCGGTATGGGTTGGGTCATGATAGATATGACTACCTCCAATGAATATACTTTGTGTAAGATAATTTCTATCCTCATAATATCTCATAATGTGGGATTTACACTTCATTTCATCATCAGTTATTACATTATTTATTTTTTGACCTTACTAGATAGACTTACCTTCAATCACCATGGTCATGGGTTTAATAGAGGTATTACTATCCTGGTTAACTTTCCTCAAGATATCTCTTCCTCGTCATAAAAGTTATAATTTATATTGTGATCATTAAATCAATGTTATAGCACCAATGAAATACCCAATTAAAGATACCTTGCCACAAATTCAACATTATTTTTTTCAAAATGCATCAAAGTATAAGATCAAAAGGTTCACATTTATAATGATATCAAATTACGGAATTAATACACATGCTTGTAGACAAATAATCAATAACACATGAAACATGTTGTGTTCTTATTGGTATGGTAGTCCTCATATCTCATCTACTCAATATCACCAAGTGAAAAAATCATGAGATCAAGTTTCAATACTTATGAGTCCTCAACAACTGATAGTTAGGCCTAATATGTGTTCTGTTAGTATGATATATCTACACGATGTGACATTTATTTAGGATCACTATCAAAGTATCTTGAGGTTCCCATTGTAGATGAGAACTTATTTAACCTTATGAAATAACACATTATTTAAGGACAATAAAACATAAATAGTTGATGAAAAATTATCATAAATATTATTTTTAAAAAAGACACATTTATACATCTAACTATATACATGTAATTATAATCAATGTATATACATGAATTGGGTCTAGGAAACCCATTCTCAACAGTATTCACGTGAATTTTTCATGATTAGGATGCAATGTGTGTTTCACAAATTCATCATTCCATTCATAGGATTTATTTTTTTGAGTCTTTATCCACTTCCTTTGATAGGAAATTTTATATTGTCGAACCAGTCGCACCACCTTCTCATATTCAATAATGGGGGATCTAAGTAGAATGTAATTATTAATCACCCATAGAACTATTGATCTTAACCAATTTCATCAATAATCTCTTCAAGTTTATTCCTTCAAGAAAACTTCTTTTTAAGAGTTCACAGTATTTTGGACCCCCCCCCCCCCCATTATGTGATTAGAATATATGAACATCTAATGACCATGTTTTCACTAAATATATCAACTTCCACTACCTCCACAATGATCCAATCCACTTATTGTTGACCAAAAATCATTTTAAATATATTTTCAATGATCTTAACTTCTAATGCTATAAAACTATGATTAAAATCTCAATCTGGGTGTGAAATATAAGGAGTAGTTTTTACAAACTAAATAAAGTTCTAATGAATTGGAATCTGAAGATCAATTATTTCTTATTGGAATACATTTTTATCCAAATCAATGATGATCACTGTCGATAGTAGATGGTGTTTAGTGATGAAAGTTTCATCATCTTTCATTACATGGATTACATGTTGATAAAGGGTCTGGTGAAATAAATTATTGATGATTTGAAGGATACGTTATATGAAATCCTTGAGATGAAAGACCTTGTACTGGTGACGTGGATTTTGGTGAATAAGATTGTGACGGACTAGAGTTCTAGTACCTTATACCTGACACAAGAATATTATATCTAGAAGTTGGTTAAAAGCTTCGTAATGAGTGAAGTGAAATTGATCACAACACCCATGAACACACATTTAAAGCTATGTATGGATTAGTTACCTTAATCAAAATTATAATTTGATTACATGGATAAAGTTTCATATTCATCATTTTCAGAAGATTGATGTATGTCATGCTTTGTACTCATCCAGAAATTTCATAGGCAGTGAGAGTGGATAGCTAATACATGTCAAACCTCGAAAGTGAATAATTATAGTTAGTGAAATGGATTATCAGGTACCAGAATGGTTCTGGAATTAGGAAATTTTTCTTCGGTATGGATGTTCATTAGAAAGGATTTTCAAATTCAAGTTGTAATGTTCTGACCTGAACCACCGGGTGTGAGGATAAATCTCACATGATCTTAGACGTGATTCCCCGTACACTACAGGCTACCGAGTATCAGTGAGAGACATGAGTGGAAACATTTTGATACAATATCATTTGTATCATGTCATGGTACTGATAAATAATAACTTCATTATATAAGTAAAATAAATAATCAAATTACATGAAGAAAAATGAATATTGAATATATGTGATAATAAATGAACAAAAAAATGATCTGAGGTACAAGTAAAGTTAGTAAATAAAGGAAGTAGTGGAAATCCACCCTGAACTCCATCTAGAAACTACTGCATCCCCCCACTCCACATGCTCAACCATCTACTATAGGGAATTTTCTATTCATTGATTCTCTGGTATTGAAGTCTATAAGAGCATCAAAATTCCCTAGTAGGGTTTGAATACAGGATTTAGTAGGACACCACCAATGACCCTTTACATCAATGAATAAAATAAACAATTTCATTTCATGAAAATAAAAAATGTATAGATCTAAAAAAATATATTACAAAAGTACAAACCACATGTCGGGTCCTTGGGTATCGGCTTTATCTGCTTTGGCACAATTTCGGGGGAAATACCTTTATTGGTACAATGCATGTAGGAACACCACCATCCATGTCTGACACATCCCCCGTCCTCAATGGTATTGTTCAAAAAACATGTTTCACACATCCCTTAGAAGAGATATACCATGTACATGTCTATCAATATCACTCAAATCACTCTCAGAAGAGGATAGTGCATATGACACCACCTGCATAAACTATAGAGAAAAAATAGTAAATTCAAATATGTATACAATATGGTAGATCGATATCACTCAAAAAAGGAAATATAAACACTTTAACAGTCCATATTCATGCAACATAAGAATAATTCATGGTTACATACACATTCTCACCTCATGTGATCAAGCATCAAACATAGGTCTCACAGGTTACACATGCATGCTAAACAATCATGTAAATAATCCTTAATAAGTATGCATTAAAATCCAAGGGACTATCAAATATAGGTTTCTCACAAGTCAACACACAAATGGTAATGATCATGTCAATAACTTGTAGAAATCATGTACTAATTTCAAGGAATTCATACCTTACATGTAATGAAAAATGACAACGTGGGTTGACATTCGAGTTTAACTACACCACTGAAAACTCATTGCCTTTGGAAAAAAATAAGGTTTAAAATTAACCTTGTCAAGATGAAACCATTGAGATCAACGGTATGTTAATTCAATCCATATCATAGAAAATATTAGAGAGGGAACATTGATGATAATAATAAAATAAAATTAAAATAATAAAAATAAATAGAGAGAGATTGTTCAAGAGAAAAAGTGGTTCATATCTGGTGTAGGTTTTGCACCAACCTACTTCAATTCTTTATATAAGAAACTTTTAAATTTCAATTACAATTATTACTACTAATTCACTATTAATTTTATTACAATTTTTTCTTCTCTTTCCACCTTAATACATGTGTTGGTTTCATATTACATTATATACCTGTTTTCAAAAATTTTCAGCAAACCACATTTAATCATCCATTGAATAAATATATAAAAAGGTTATCCATATATCTAAATATGTAGTAATTTTATATATATTTATATATTTATATATTTATATTTAACACATATATATACAGCAGTATTATTTTTCTTAATTAAATAATAACAACAACAACATTTTATTATTATTATTAAATCTATGTCATCATTTTTACAATAAACATATAAATAAAAAATTCTATTTAATACTAATGATATTCAATAAAATAAAATTAATGACACCTTGGAATTGAAATGGCATAATATATTACATCACATTAATTACTTTTTCCACTCTTAATTTCACTATAAGGAAACAACTAATTATGAATGTATATTTTCATTTTTGTATTTCAAAATAATAATAATGATGATGATAAAATTATTATTATTATTTCTAGTAGCCCAAAAAAATATTCATATACCAATTATTGATACTCTTACATAAAGTTTTACTAAATTTATAACACACACAAAACTTATGGCATAGCTATGGTAAAACCTCCATTACATACCTAGTGGCGGCCTCAGATTTTCAATCAGAAAATCTATTCGATAGATATCCAATTATTTTCAAGAAATATGTAATAAAAAAATGAAATAAATTATATATAATTGTGATTTGGCCAAATTCCTAACCCACAAAAATTTGATGTCATCCATAGGGAAAACCTCACATCCCAGACAAAACTATGGTCTCATATTTCTCATGTGAGACACTATTTAGGATTTATTGAATTTTTTTGGAAAAATCATTCCTTATGTAATATAATATATTTATAATTTTAATTTTATTAGTATCGAAGATATGCAGACTCTAGAATCTCATTGTAACCCAGTGTCTAACTACAAAAATATTTCATAAAATATTATAATGTATTAACATAGATTTTTAGATTTCATAAATCTATAATAAATAAAATTATTGAATAATTTAAATTTTCTCACAAAAAACATGTAATTTATAAACAAAAGATGGTTTTGATATCATCTAAAATTGGGGATATTTCAATTATTCCCTTAGTGATTTTTCTCATTCTCAATAAGTGCATCAGATTATTGAACCACTGCCCTATATCATATAAGATTCCATATTAACGATAAAATATTTTTAATATCACTATGGTTGTTTACAATAAACACATTCCCATTCAATTTGATCTCACTAAAATATACACACCTAACACTTACTGGTAATTCAAGGCTCAATTCCATATTACCAACATTCTCATGTTAGTCAAACCCACATATATACACTCAAGTCCAGAATATACTATTCCCAAATGAAAGAATTCTAGAAATAATGCATCGAGGAACATATCAAAATTTTAATAGTCATATAATTATTTGGACTCTATCTAATGCATCCAACATGTATATATGGAATGTGAACCTTTTTGTTTAACCTGATACATGAATGCACAACAAAACCCATAATTCACATATCAACATCATGTGTATGGCCCAAGGTGGATTTAATAAAAAATAACGTCACTAAAAACATAAATTACCCCATTTTATAGTAACATAAAGGTCCAATATATAGTGATGATTAGACACTGACATTGTTATCCAACCCTATTCTCCACCATATTATCTCCTATTTATCCTATCCCAAATCAAGGAAAAGTGAAAATAATCTTTATTTAATCCTAATGATTTGATACCATTTTGTAACGCCCAAACTCGAACCACCAGTTATAATTTAGAATACTTAATGAATTAAGGTGAACCTCCCCATATTCCAGAGCTTTCTAACTAGGAGTGAGGCTCTTGGGTGGAACCATGGGGAGACTATACCCTCTGTACCATGTATTGGGACCAATATATAACAAAATTAATATATAAATAAAATAAATAATCATGGTACATGCAAAATAACTATATATGGAATACATGATATAATAATTGATCAAAAAAAGGATCCCAGGTACTGGTAATCCTAGTAAATAAAGGAAGCAGCAGATGTTCCACCTAATCGACATCAATCAGTGACCACATTATCTAGATCCACCATCTCAAAAAAATACACCATAAGGCCTTTTCCCTTCACCATGTCTCTAGTTATGAACATTATAAGTGCATCAAAAATCCCATGTATGGTGTGAGTACAAGGCTCAATAAGACACCACCAATGTCCCTTAACATTAGTGATAAAATATATAAATGCATGTCATAAACATAAACAAGGTAAAGATATAAAAAGTTATATCCCAAAAGTATCAACCACATGTTGTGTCCTCCGGGACTAACTCTACAAATTTTGCCACTATGATGGGAGAAAAATAATACCTTTAGAAAAATTATATTAGGAATGTCACTAACTATGTGTGGAGAATCCTTCTTCTAGATGGGATAGAACTCAAAAACATGTTTTGCACATCCATGGGAAGTGATAACACATGTAAGTTCCAATAAATATCTCACAAATCCCTATTAGAAGGAGATATTCTATATGGCACCACCATCATCAGCTGTAGAGAAAAAATAGTACATGAAAACATGTATATAATATGGAATATGAATATCATGAAAAACAAGTTTTATAATAATCTAAACAATCCATATGAAAGGAACACAACCATAAGTCAAGGTTACACACTCATGCACACCTCATGTGATCAAGAATCAAACAAAGGTCCCATGGTATATTCACATATGCCAAAAAAATCATGCCAATAATTTGTAATCAGTATACGCTAAAAATAAAGAGCTTCTGATATATAGGTTTCACATTGTTCTACACATGCGCACCAGTAATCTAGATAATAAGCTATATAAATCGTGTGAAAATGTCAAGGAATTCTTAATTTATGTGAAATGAAATCTGACATGCGGGTTGACGTTTGAGTTTAACTACACCATTGAAACCATGTTACATTCAAAAATAAAATAAGAATTAAAATTATGGTCACCAAGATGAACCCAAGAACACTAATTGTGTGTCGATGAGATCAATGTTACATAAGGTATTAAGAATATATGTTTAGAAATACTAATAAAATGAAATTAAATAATAATAATAATAAGGGATATTGTGGCCGAAAAATAGAGGTGTATATTTTTTGTTGGTTGTGCACCACCCCCCTTCAATGCGTTATATAAAAAATCAGTTTAATTATACATATTTATTATTATTATTATTAATTATTTTTTTCTTTTATTACCATTTTTCTTTCTCTTTCAACATTAATACATTAATTTCGCCAACATTACACTATATACATGTTTTCAAATTTTTTTATTTAACAAAATTTAATCATCCATTAAATAAATATATAAAATTTCATCCATATATCTAAATATATATGAATTTAATATTAATATATATATACACCCATATATATATACATATCCACATATATATATATATAACTCATATATATTCACATTATATATATATATATAATATTTCTCATAATTTAACAACAACAATAAAAAACAATATATTATTGTTGTTGTTAAATCTCTATTTTCATTGTCACTATAAACATGTAAATAAAAAAGCTCCATTATATATCGAAAAAAGTTAGTAAAATAATATTAACCACACACTTTAATTTAATTGACACAATTTATAATATGATATTAATTATTTTAGTCACTCATCATTTTTCCCATAATACAATTATTAATTATAGAGGAATTTTTTCGTTTTCTTCTTTGACACAAATAATAATAATAATAAAATTATTATTATTCTTTCTAACTACCCAACAAAATATTTTAAAACCAAATATTATTACTGTTACAAGTGATGAAACTAAATGCCCAATACGCACCAAACTTATGTCGTTCCTAGGTTAAAACCTCCATTCGATACCTAATAGTGGTCTCAGATTTTCCATTAAAAATACAGTTTGAGTGATATTCCCTTATTTTCAGAAAACATATAATAAAATTATTTAATAAATTATCATTAACTACTATTTGATAAAATGTGTAACGCACCCAAATGTTATGTCATGCCTAGGGTAAACTTCACATCCCAGGCCTAACCATGGTCTTATATTCCTCATACGTGACATTGTTTGGGAGTTATGAAAATTTCATGGGAAAATCAAACACCTATAATATAATATATTTAAAATTTTTATTTTATCAATATCAAGGCTCTACAGACCCTCAAATCTCACACTAACTCAGTGTCTAACTCCAAAAATATTTCATTGAATATTCCAATGTATTCATAGATCATTTACAATTTCTTAATTCCATAATAAATAAAAGTATGTAAGATTAAATTTCTAGACAAAATATACTTTTAATTTATTAACTAATGAGGGTTTTTTTATAATTTTAAATTCATGATATTACACTAACATTAGTTGGGATATATATTTATAGAAGACCTCTTAAAGATATGTGTATACATTTAGTGGAATGGTGTATGGTTAGATTTCTAAACATCACTCGGTGGATTCCCTCTCAATAATGAAAGATGAGTACACTTCATTAATAGAAGAATAAATATACTTTTGTTGGGTGTAGTGTTTGGGGGAGGATCTAAAAATGTTGGAAAAGTGGAGTTTGGTGGAGGATCATAGAAATCAGGAATGTGAGACTACTTTTTTTTATAAAGTTATATTCACTTATCCAAATATGAAACATTTAATTTTTGGGGGAAACATATTAAGTTGACGTTTAAATTCATCTAGAAGTTATTGGATAACTATGAGTTAGATATATTATAGATTTAAGGGATAAATAATCTTTTGGATGTTTTTATTAAGGTGATTACTTGAGATGTATTCAAGCAATGGCGTGCCTGATTTGGACTATTGAAAGATGTGTGGTGGGAAACCATGTTAGAGATTAATAGAAGTTCAGATTACAGATGAATTTATTCCAAGGTGGAGGGGACTTAGTTGTGTTAGAGGGATGTTGGTTTTACATGATCTATGACTACATTTTCTTTTCAAACCATCTATATGAATGAAATCTATCATTCATCAATTGAAGATTAATATGGGGCATTGGATAGATAAATCACAGGTGTGAAAGGCTGGAACTTTGGATGCATTTAAACTTAAATATTAATGCAATGAAAGTCAATCTCTTAGAGTATCTGTCTCATCATATATTTATTTTCTCTTTAATATAAAATTAATATTGAATCATTAAATGTTGGTCCACACAATGAATGGTATGAGCTTAAGTGGTATGTCAGAGCCACCATTGTACTCTCCATCGATGCACTAATATTTTTATTATATTTTACTATAAAATATGAATAAAATAGTTAATATAAATTAATTTCATTCAAATAATTTATATAATTAAACTTAATATTCTATCCTTGGATATAATAAATTTTTAAATTTAATCTCATCAAAAACCGGTGATAAAAAAATTAGTTACGAAAATAAATATTTTAATCTGTTTTTTTTTAATGTCAAATCATTTAGAATTTTAATTTCCTTCAAAAATTATAAAATTATACCAAAATATTTCATGACCACCACACCTTATTTTTTTCTCAAAGCAAACGTTTACCTATAAAATTATTTTTTTCATAAATTCTTCTTTTAAAATCTCACTCATATTCATCAATAAAAAATTAATCATTTAGAATGAATCAAAACTTTATTAAAATAAATCATATTAGATAAATAAATTACATAACAATAACATATTTATTGTAAATATTCTTATAACTCAAATCATTTATGAAAATAGTCAATTTTGGAATGCTTTAATATAATAATTTACATTATTTGAAAACATAATCACTTACAAAATAAAAATCACAATGCATCCAAGAAATTAATATACTATATTATCCCTGATAATTTATATCTAAATTATTTTAAAAATATTTTTTTTGTATAAATGAAATTTTATCTACTAACAAAATTATATTTTATATTAAAAATAAAGATGCTTCGATTATTTTACATTAAAATCACTCAAATGAAAGTATATGTATTTTTTAATATTTTAGATATTACAAAAATAAATACAACATCACTATAAAAATAATTTCATTTCAAAAGTCAAAGATCAAATAATGTCATGAAAACCCACATGCATTAAACATCATATTCATCTTCAAAATTATAATCCCAATTTCTTGAAAAATATTTCAATCCTTGTTGACTTGTAATCATTCATCCCACCATTCTCCTTCTCGTGAAAATATATAAATAATTCTTCTTATGTTCAAAATTAAAACCATGTCAACTCACTTTTAACATTTTTTCTAAAATTTAATCATACAATAACCACTATAA
This sequence comes from Viscum album, assembly GCA_963277665.1. Classification (NCBI taxonomy): domain Eukaryota; kingdom Viridiplantae; phylum Streptophyta; class Magnoliopsida; order Santalales; family Viscaceae; genus Viscum; species Viscum album. The sequence goes on from OY728162.1 coordinate 566,582,076, forward strand.
TAAAAAAGGGGTTCCTTGGTTGGTTTTTAGAGGTGGTTCTTAAAAAGACTACAAAATGTATTACTTATTATTATTTTTGGTAGGTTTTAAAACCCCACAACCAATTATGATATTTAATGTTTTTTAAAAGTTATAAGTTTACATTTATCTGCATTTTTTAAAAAAAATATGCTAAAGTAAAGGGAACAAATATTAAATTTTGATTTGTTATTTATATTCATTTGTTTTTTTATATAGAATTTTAATAAATAATAAGTTGTTAATTATTAATTATATATAATTATTTTTTAATAGTTATATGAAACTTAAATTAATTCTTGTGTAAGTTGAAAATCAGAATTCATAATTAAATGACAAGAACTTTAATGTTAGGTATTCTTTTTAGCGTCAAAACCTGAAATATTGATGGTTATGAAATAAAATAAAATCAAATTATATATTAATTTGGAAATAACTAATATAATTAAAATTATTATAGTTCTAATGGAAGATCAAAATATAACTACAAATTCCAAAGGTCATAAATTTTGATCTATATGTCTGTTTGGGCTCTACCAAATTTCAAATTGAAACATGTGGAGATATCTACTCTATAGTGACGTGGAGGACCCCAGCCACTATTTTTTATAGTTCAAAAGAGTCCTCAAAGTCCTCAAAACTATGGTTTTTTTAATATCAGGTTTTTTTAACATTAAATGGGATTTAATCCTCATTTAAAAGTGTATTCCATTTATTTTTATGTCATTTATGATTTTATTCCATTGATTTTCACTACTATTGAATTGATGGTGTTGAAATTATTTTTTCCATATTTTGGTAATTTGTTATCTATTATATATGTATATGTACTTCTATAGATTTATGTATATTTATTTATAACATATATATATATATATATATATATCATTATTTAATTTAAAATTATATATAGTTCAATTTATGCATGGATATTTAAATGCATTTATGAATATTTATATCTTTTTCAAATAGTTGAGGATAAATCCCCCTCTATTGAATATAAAATATAAAACCTCATTTAGGTATAGGGAAGAGGGAACCCATTACAAAAAGGAAAAAACTACATAATAAAAAAAGGTAAAAAGATCCAAAAAGTCCAAGAGAAACAAACAACCAAGCAGGCACAAGAAAGCCACACCGTCCCCTCGCCAGATAGTGAAATAGTGAGATTAGTAAAAATAAAGTGTCACCCTCTCTACCACAAAGATGCACTATTCTAATAGCACAATGTGGTAGAGAATCTCTCCAACCAACATAGGGATTTGGAGGAGAGCTCGATGAAAGGTCTCAGTACACCATTCGTTATTTTGAGCTTCCCATTAGACAAAGCATGAAACAAACATTTAGTAATGTCAACTGTATGCAACGTAGTATGAAACTAAAAAAACACTGATCAAATATCATGAAATGGAATCCATCCATCCACCAAGGTGATTACACATGGTTTAATTATGGGTGTAATTATACTCATCCCTCTTTCTAGCTTTCCCACCCAGCGGAACCTCCAAAATGATACACTACATACAAATAGAATAAGGAAACCCAGTACTCGTGAAGAAATATACTCCCCAAGAGCAAAAAATACCAATAAGACCAATGCATAAGACTTATTAAGACTAAAATAAATTGAATCTATAGAATATTATACAGATTTAGTCCATCCTACAAGCATCCGCCTATATACCTGACAAACATTTCTTCCCAAAATAGCACTGTCACTGCCACTACCGAAAACAAATAGCCATCCCGCACACTAACCAAGGATGAAGCACCACTTAAAATACATCCTGAATCCAAATCCCTACTGACTATTGGCACCAAAATATTTACATGAATTCCTCCCGAAGAGTTCGACACTAAGAGATAGAGAACACTTGACCAAATCAAGGAAAGAAACATCAAATCTTAATAGATCTTAAACCGGGAAGCGTGGAATGAGAGATCCACATAATCCTGCAACCCAATGATACATACAATAAGGGACCTAGAGAATTAATATAACTAGAGGAACACCAATACCACATCTCTTCTATCCAACCACCACACAAACCCACATCATCTATCATCATGGAAGCAACATGACGATTATGTCGCTAGATTTATCATATAACTAGATGTTTTAAATGTCCTCAAAGAGTAAAAGTAAAATAATATTCACCTAATAAATTAAAAAGGAGAAAGCAATAAAATACATAATCAACTTCCCCTGATGAAAATGAGCAGATAAGATCAGTATCATGAAAAAGAGATAAACAAATCTAGAGAAGGGGGTCATTACACAAGGAGAATGCAGATCCATCAAAATAGAGGTTCCTACTATATTATGAATATTATTATATATTTATATATGATGAACGTATTATTTTAATGAGAAACAAATCATTTTTATTATGATAATAATGTTCTTTATTTTTTTTATTATAATTTAACATTAAAATTAAGAATTAGAGAAAATTTTGTTATGTATGAGAAAGACACCACCCCCCCCCCCAAGAATTTCTTGCTTCCAAGAAGTATAACTTCCAAGGATGTGTCACCACCAAGGATTAATCACTACTAGGATCTCAAATAAGTTATGTACTATAATGGAACACTGACGGACTAGGTTACAGTAGAAGCAATATACTGCCAGAACAGAAATTTGGTAAAGTGTTGGAATGTATCACTTCCAATTTAACCTACCACCAGCCTAACACACCTCTATACTCAAACACCACCAAACCCTAACTCACCTCTAGATCAAGAAATTGTTGCAATGTATCACCACCATATTTTGACAACACTCATTTTACTATTAAAAAAACTCATCACCGCTTTTTATTTTATGTATATTTTTTAATTTAATATTTCTAATATCTATTTTAATGAATTTAATGGTGAAAATTATTTTATTGATTGTATACTAATAATTTCAAAGAATGAATTAAACTTCGTATCATAAAATCAGTAATATGATAATAAATAATCATGATATTCTAAGATGTTTTTGTTGCTATTAAAAAGTTATGTAAACTCACTTGTGTAGTAGTATGTTTCAATGCATAAATGAACAACCATAGAGATGGTCACTTGAATGAGATATTGGACCTATTTCTAGAACATTAAGAATGTTTACACCACTAAGACTGACTGAGGAAGTTATAGAAAAACTTACTTCTAGTTTCTTCGTTTAGTCAAGAACAAAACATCTATAAAACTATATTCTATATAATATTTCTGAAACAATACTCGAGCCTAAGTTTAAATAAAATTATTGAGTAAAAATCTGTAGAGAATAACATAACAAAAAAATCTACCTCTTAATATATTTTATTTTACCATTCTATTTATTTATCTTTACATTAAAATCAGCATGTTAATAAACTATGTTATAAATAAAACATTGTATCCTTATTTAAATGGTAATATACAAAGATATATTCTCAGCAACTTTTACAATTATTTCCCATGTATTGTCATAGAGGTATGATTGTGACATGTTTTATCTATACTCCCATGTAAATTATGGAAGAGGTACCTAAGTGTCTTAGACATCTTGGATGTTTTAATACCTGATCCACGATATGGATCAAAAGTCTATTTTTTTATAAACTACTTAGAACCAGGTTACTTCCATGTATATTTGGAAAATTATCTTCCTAAAACTAATCCCCTTGTATCCAAATTGTATTGTGTGTTTTTTTTCTTTATTTTCTGTAATTTAAAATTTAATATATTTTTACTTTGAATAAAACACACTACATTTATAGTAAGTTTTAATTATTTCTTGTATATGTTTTTGATTGAGTAAGTTGATTTCAAAAGTTAAAATTTTTTTCATAATTTTTTTAACTAAGACCTAATCAGCCTTTAGGAAAAATTCAGGAATATTGAATCTTATATCAAATATGATATTTTAATTAACTAGGTTGTTTAATTAAAATTGTGGGATTTTACTTAAATTAATTTGATCCCAAAATTTTATGAGGTACTCAATTCAACCCCTATTGAGATACTCACTTGGACCTACATTTTATATCAAAGGATTATGCTTTGGTATCAAAGTTTTAAAAAATTCAATTGTGATCTTAGTTGTGCTTTAATGATATAAAAAAAATTTGTTCTAAATTCAATTATTTTAATTGGTAATAGGAAAGAATGATCATCTACTAACATAACTCATTTTTTAATGAAAATAATTATCCTTAGTGGAAGATCAAAATGTAAATGAATATATAGAGTATGGTTTTTGGGATTTGGTCTGCTATTGAGGATAATTATGTGTTACATAAGACTAATAAAAGTATTTCGGATGGGGAATCTAAGTTATCAAACAATAAGAATTATAATGAAATTAATTCCCATTATTATTCCATATGAGATGAGGAGTTTAATATAATCTATTCTTGTTAAACTAATTTTGAAACATGGGATACTTTAGTTTTTTCACATGACATAATTAAAATTGTTAAGGAGATGATATTTAATACATATACTTTAAAATATTATACTTTTAAAAATAAGAATAATAATATATTTTATGACATGTATCTCGGGTTCAATGAAATTGTGAACACCTTGACATACCTATGAAATCTATTTCATGAAAAATATCATATTATGAGATGGCTAAGATGCCTTCTAGAAAGATAGATAGGCCCATGTGTTTAATTATAGTCACATGACATCAGAAAACCATTAGTCAAGGAGTTTATTGAGAAATTGATGATGATTGAAGAGGAGTTGAAACTAAAAAAATATGAAGATGATGATCCAAAATAAAGTCATTAGCTTTCAAGTATAATACATCCAAATAGAGAGAAAATTAAAATTAAAATCATCTTGTTGAGTGTTCTAATGAAATTATGCCACCACCTGGAAGGGGTGAGGAGATGGTCCTTCTATCCATGAGACTTGAGAAGTTTTATAGAAAGAAGTGATTTTTTAGAACTCCATATTATAAAGGATATTATGATACTAAAGGAAACTAGAAAAAGGATTGGAAGAAAGATGATAATGAAATTAACTCTTATGAATTAAAAATAAAAGGGTCTGTTAAGGAAGAATTTCCAAAATTAAAATAAAAAAACAAATATGATGAAAATGACTAAAGGTATAACGAATCTATGAAAGAAACATGGAGTGACTCTAAGTAAATATCTAGTGATTTTTACTCTAATCATATAGAAAATTGGATATAGGTAACATGTTCTTCACGACTAATGTCCTTGAGTTACCTATAATAACTTCTATACATATTTCTAGTAACTCAGAAAATGAATATAATAATAATGACATGTCTCAAGAAGAAATGTTTGAATATTGTAATTTGTTGTAAGAAAAATGTAATAAACATAAGGAAAAATATAAAGATATTAAGATATAGTATTCTTTATCTAAAAATATTAAATTTGATTTATCTTTTTCAAAATAAAATAATGATCAACTGTTAAAATAGAACATAGGAAATAAATTTCCTAATATGAAACTAAAGAAGGATGTTGAAATATTTTAAAATGCTAGTGACATTATTAATCAAATTTTTGGAAAAACATTTGATCAAAAATATGTTACATATCTAGGATATTAACCTATATGGAGAAGAATATTAAAGATCATTTTTACCTTAATTTAAAACTAAATGCTCTACTTATAGTTATTTTTATAGAGGACCAAATAAATTATTTATTTCAAAAAGCTTACAGTCTGCCTATAAGAGAACCGTTTTAAAAATATAGGTTTTTAAATCCCTGATTACTAACACTTCTGGACCCAATAAAATTGTCTTACCAAAATCATTTCTTGTATAAATTTTTTATTTTATGATATCCTATTGAAGACCTACTATAAAAGTCCATGGTACTTAGACAATAGATTTTAAAGATATATAACATGAGACAATTCTAGTTTCAAGAGCCTAATAAAGGTTGATGGTGGTCATTAAACCTTTAATGGTAATCTTAATTGGAAAATAATTGACCTTTTCAAAATGGGAAACATCAATTCAATTTTAATTTCAAAAGTATTTTTTTAATGTTTGGATGTATAAACTTCTTAGAATCTCAAAACTTGAGAGATGATGGTTTTCCTGTTAAATTTGGGAATAATTCATGCAATATTTTTTATATAAATATTCTTTAGTTTTTAATTATTTTAGGAATGATAATGTTTATGTTTTTTATCTTAATTATTTTATTTACCAAAATTATTTTTTCTAGAGTGCCTTTTATAATAAATCTTGGCTTTGGAATAGGTTATTAGGACATTGTAATATTAACTCACTTAGGAATCTTACTAGCAAAGGTTTAGAAAAAAGATATACCAAAACTAGATTTCCCAAAGGAAAAAATTTTATAACCCCTATCAAAAATGGAAACATCACCAGATTTATTTTCAATCAAAGAAAGAAGTTTCAACTTCTCAGTAACTAAAGTTGGTTCATGAGGATTTGTTTGGTTATCCGGAGTTTCAAGTATAAATGGGAATCACAATATTTATATACTAGTATATGAAATTTCTAGGTATATTTGGGTGTTCTATAAAACTCAAGAATGTGATACTTGTCATTACTTTACCAAGGATTATAGATATGTAGAAAATTTATGTGGACTTAGGATTAAGACTCTAAAAAGTGTCCATTTTTTCAGTTTGAAAATAAATACATTTAATCTTTTTGATCAAAAATTGGATATAGTAATACATTACCATCTCCTAGTACCCCTTAGTAGAATTTATTTGTATAAATAAATAATATAACACTTCAAGAGATATCTTAGTCTAAGATAAATGAATAGGATTTACCTGTCAACTTTTTTGGAAGAGGCTATGAACATATCATGTTAAATAATCAATAGAGTTTTAATTAAACCTATCTTAATAAATACCCCTATGATATTTGGGATATTATAAATCAGAAGGTTAACTACTTTAGATTTTTTGGTTGAAAAGTATTTATTGTTAACCCCAAGGATAATTTTTACAAATTTTCCTCCAAAAGTGATGAAGGAATATTTCTAGATTATTCGACCTCTAGTATGATGAGAAAAATCCTAATATTCCAACGGCCTCTTTAGAAAACCATGAAGATGATTTATATTCTCTGAATTAAAATTACATAACTACTAATTATACTGTAAATCATTCAAAAAAGTCATCTAGTTATGATAAATTTCTAGAACATGACCTGAACTTGTATAAAAAACTGAACTGACCAACCCATCATTTTCTAGAGTTTTTAGGACCATTAAGTACCATCATTTATATGTTGTATTTATAAACTTAGATAATGGTAGTTTGTCTCAAGATTCTCATAGAAATTAGGTGGAACATCAAGAATTATTATCACAATTTGAACCAAAGAACATCAATGACACAATCAATTATAAATTATGGGTAATGGAAATACAAGAAGAACTAAATTAATTTGAAAGAAATAATGTGTTTGAATTTTTTGATAGACCCAATAAAACCATAACTATAGGAATGTAATACGTTTTTAGAAAAAAAATTAGATGAATTAGGAATGATAGTAATAAATAAGGCTTGACTAGTTGTACAATGTTATTGTTAGGTGGAAGGGATATAATATGAATATATCTTTTCCCAAAAAGCTAGACTAGAATCCATTAGAATATTAGTAGCTTATAAAAATCATCTAAATTTCAAACTTTTTCAAATATATGTCATGATTTCATTCATAAATGGGTTTATATTTGAGGATTTATTTGTATAATAACCTGTATTTTTTCTAAATCATCATTTTCCAAATCATGTTTTTAGATTAACGAATGATTTATATGATTTGAAACAATCTCCATGTACATGGTATCATAGACTCATTACTTTTCTTATTTTATAAGGATTTGAAATAGTATATCTAGTCCTACCATTGGTATGAAACAAAATGAAAAATATATTTTAGTCATACAAATATATGTAGATGATATTTCATTTTTATCTATAATAAATTATTTATGTGCTAATTTTTCAAAAATAATGAAAAATAAAATTGAAATGATTTTAATGGGTCGCACTAAGAGTATTGATACTCATATGAGTACCACATGTAAATTGGATCCTAATGAAACTAGGAATCCAGTGGATCAAACAAGTTCTAGAGGTGTGATTGGAAGTATTTTATACCTTATATCTAGTATATATATTATAATGTTTAGTGTATGTATGTGTGCTGATTTTCTAGAAAATCCAAAAGATTCACACTTGGTTGCTGGAAAAAGAATTTTCAAATACCTAAAATATACTACCAAATTAAGATTTTTCTACGAAAGAGGGAAAGAATTTGAATAGGTTAGTTATTCAGATTTTTATTTTAGTGGATGTAAGTTAGAAAGAAGAATAACCTCAAGAACTTGTCATCTTTTAGGAAAGTATATAGTTTCATGGTGTAGTAAGAAACAAAATTTTGTTTCACGGTCTTCCTGTGAAGCAGATTACATAGCTATAGGTCGATATTGTGCACAATTTTGTGGATGAAAAAAAAAATTACTAGACTACAATTTTCAATTACCACAATTCCCCATAAACTATGACAATACAAATATTAAAAAATATTTCTAATAATCTTACATCACATTATAGAACAAAACATATTGATGTAAGCCATTACTTTTTGAGAGATAATTTTTAAAAGGGTGATATCACTCTTGAATACATTGGTACAAAACATCATCATTCTGATATATTCACTATGATGTTGAATTATAAGAGAATTAATTAACTCAAACAAAAATTAGCTATAATCAATTTTGGTTATGATCAATTTTCTAGGACTCACGATTGTGAATGACTCATCGTTGTGAATGACTCGTCATTTTTAATGAACCATTATTTCGAATGACTCACCATTGTGAATGTATCAATGTTGTGAATGTATCAGTATTGTGAATGTATCAATATTTTTAATGCCTCAACATTTATACTTCTCACCATTAATACTTCTCACCATTGATACTTCTCACAGTTGATAATTATCACCATTGCAAATGTCTCACAATTGATGTTTCTAACTATTGATACTTTTCATAGTTGAATTTATTATCATTTTAACATTTTTCATCATTAGAAAAAAAAATCATTCCTTTTTCATTCTTTCACTTCATGGTTTTTAAACCGTCATTTTTTAATTCTTTAATATTTATTTAATTTCCATTTTTCAATTCATGTTTTATTTTACATTTTGATTTTTATGTATTATTTCAATTTCAAATTTAGGAATCCCAAAAACTGAAATGATATAAATTGAACCATTTTATAATTTCAATGAACACTCCCTTACTTCAAACTTATTACGACCTTTTACCTATTAATTTTTTTTCTTCCTTTACCCTAATTGATTAATATATCATTCACGGAAAAATATAAGCATCATTCTAAATCATCTCCAGAAAAGTTTCATCCCAAAAAGAAGAAAAAAAGGTGAGTTGGTTCATTATAATATAGTAAAAATAGTGAATCATGAACTTTCTTAAAGAGTAGTTGTTCCATAGAAAAATGTTCAAGTTGAAGGTTTGTTATCCAGTAATTCATTACTACTTAATGTTATATAAAACCAATGATGGATGGAATGGTTCTATTCAAATGATAGACCTTTTAATCATAGGCTAGTATATTAGTTTTATCATTATGTGGTGTTTGATATTGAATAAGAATTAGAATAGTGGGTATGAAAATGATTTAATGGTCATATAATTGCCTTTTATTCAAGGTAGTGGGCTAATTGATTGAAATTTTTACATGAAGGTGTGTTTAATGACTATCAAAGTATTATTATAGAGTCTAGTGATGATTTAGTGTATGAAGATTCCTTTTCAAAGTTAACAGGAGATATTTGTTTAAGAAGTCCGATTACTTTAGATCTTGATGGTAAATATAGACTATTGGTCAAGTTCATCTAGCACCTGTTCTGTCCTAAGTAGGGTGAATTTTCTATTTTAAGGTATCGAGATATTTAACTATTATGTCTTATGAAAAGAGGAAAAAATTAACCTTTGAAGAAACCACTTTCTTTATTTGATGGAAATGACCAAACCAACCTCTATATCAAATTATCTGATCTATCTCAAGTTTATTTCTAATTTAATTAAATATAAATTCCTATATGATGAAGATGAAGAATATTTTTTGGATTTTGGTGGATTTTGAAAAATTAGAATTATATGAAAAAGGATAAAAATCAGTTGGAATCTATATAAAAAGAATTGAATAGTTGATAGTGAAAATATTTATGATGATTTTTTCTAATATACCATCCTTCAAGACCAAGATATCTTGTTCACCCTAGATTATGTACTAATTAAATTGTTGAGTAAATTGATTATAAGATAAAGATGAAGATGATGTCTCTATGGATGAAGAGGATAGTAAATTTTATGTAGATTAGGGAAGTTCCCCTTAACTCCCACCAAGATCTTACCTTATCACCAATGGATATCATAGTCCACTGAGGAGTCTCCCTAAAAGAGAAATTATTTTAAAGAAATTGAAAAAGAGATGACCAAAGGATATAGTTAAGTGACATTCAAAAGTAGTTATAAATATGATAATGGAGATGGTCATGATGAAGAAGATAAGGAAGATGTAGAAGACGAAGAATATATAGATGATGATGATGATGATGATAGAGGTTCAGATCATGGTTCTTCTTGTGGGAAAAACAGAAGAGAGGGAGTTGATATTACTCAATATCATCTTACTTCTCCTTGTGGTTCTATTTCCAGATCAAAGGAGAGGCACAAATTTTTTGGTGAAGTGTATGTTGATACTAGAGAAGAAGTAAATTCATCTATTGAGGTGGAGAAATTCCCAAGTCATTAATTTCATCAAGTGGTTCTTCTGTTTATAGAGTTGATAGTGTATCCATTGTTGAGGATCATATAGTGTCAGATCAAGTTGTTATTGAGAAGATGAAAGTTTTTATTATTGGAAAGTCAATGGATAATTTGAGTGTTGATGAATAAATGGAAGATGATCTTGTTGTTGGATTGTCTTTTGATATACAATTTGGAGAAGTGGATGATACTTTCAAGAACCCTCCTATTATTGTTCCAGTTAAAGTTTTATCTAAAGTTATTGTGCCTTTTGTTGTTGAGATTCATGGTAAGACTTTTGATTAATGGATTCACCCAATGATATATGAATGGAAATTATATCCGGATAGTCCACCAAATATTGATGGACCTACCATTCGAGAAGGAAGAGATATTAAGGTATCATTGATTAATCATACTGATAAATCTAATTATTTGTCATGGATTAATTCTTATAGAGTGTATGCACCTATTGTTCCACCTATTCCTATTGATGTGGTCCCCAAGGGTGACTTGTATGATTTCAGAGAAAGGATGAATTTAGATTTTGGTAATAGTTTGAAGCGGAAATAACCACTTCTTACTAAGCTCAGTGAACATGATGAGAGATATTTTTTGGAATTGGGGTTCAACACATTCAACTGTAAATGATTAACCATATTTATGAATTTGAAATTGAGAATAAAAGACTTTATATTGAGCTGGAGTCTTTGAGATTTGTTGTTGAAGGGATGTATTCTTCTTTTGCAACTTCTATGGACTCATTTCTTGAGATAGTGTAAATTCTTTCCTCAGTAGCATATAGTCTTACTGGTCCTCATCCTATGGGTTTTGATATTGATCTTATTAGAACTATTATCAGGGAAGGGAACAAATATTCCCCTAGTTGTGCTTCAAGTGATCATGATTCCTTACCTGTGGACACTTTGATAATGTTTGAGCATAACAATGATCTTTCGCATATGATGATATGGGAATACTGGAAGGATATAAATTATGACATGGACACTATTACAAAAGAAATAAAGAATTATTTTTCTAGTATTTTATCATAGAATAATCTAAATTCTCATTATATGTTCCTTGTTGAGAATTTGAGGTTGTCTCTAGTGACATAAGCCTTCTAGGAGAAATTCAACCAGTTAATAGTATTGAATATAGTGGTTCATAATTTCATGGAAAAAAATTATAATTTTTTAGTGCTATGCAGAATGGTGGGAAAATAATAATGGACCCCATAAACCTTATAAAACCACTCCTTCATGTACATGGAATAGCTATTATGTCTCATGAATAAATCCATGTGACTACCCATCTGACTCCACCTGCTATAGATCCAATATTCGTCAGACCAGGTTTGACAAGAAATCTGAATGCTCCTATCTTGGTAATATTATATCCTTTTTCTCTATCTTCTAGAGAGTTTGTTCAACATCTGATACCCATCATCATTACAGAAACTCCTCCTATAACTATTGTTCTTGCAACTATCATCCAAGATCATTCAACCTCACCTATCAAACCTTCTTCCTCTTCCAAACACAAATAAAAAAACACCCTTGGACCCTTCAAACCAACCTAAGAAACATTGATTTTTGGACTTTTTGTTTTTTGTGAGAATTTTTTGTGTGTCACTTTTTTTAAACACTTTGGTTGTACCCTCACTAACATTTTCAATATAACCTCATTGATTACTCTTATTTTTCTGGTTCCTTTTTTTCATCTTTTGAACTTTCTATTTTATTCATATTATTGTTCTTTTCCTTTTTTACTCTGTACCATTATTATAATCCATAAATAAGAGGAACTATATTATGGAATTTATTTTTAAAGTGTATTATTTCTCTTTCATATATATCTCTACCTTCCTATGATACAATTTGAAATCTTTCATTCTCTTACTTTGGTACCTTACCACTTTATGTAAACTTTTTTACTTTGATACTATGTGTTTCAATTTCTTTAGATGTTCCTTACTTTATCTTTGATACCATATGTCTAAAATGTCATGATTTACCTTTCATGCTATATATATAAAATTCCTTGATTTTTGATCATCAATATATGGGAGATTGGTGACCCCGTTGTTTCAATGATCACGAAAGCATGTTTATTATGATAACCATGCACATTATGTTTTCAATTGTAATTTTACATTATAAAGAAAAATTCACAAAAATTTGGTTATGTCTGGGAAAGACACACCACCAAGCATGTGTCTCCACTAAGAAGTCTCACCACCAATGATCTTTCACTACCAAAGATGACTCACTACTTTAACATAAAATTGGCTATGTACTGGGATGACAAACCACTATAGTGGAGTCTCTATTCAAGAAACCTACCCCCATAATGCAAATTTGGTTTAGTTGGAATGTCCCACCACCTATCTAACCTACCACCAGCCTAACCCAATGCAAGACTCAAACACCACCATACCCTGACTCACCACCAGATCAAGACACCGTTCTAATGTCTCACCACTAGATTTAAACACCACCAATGCCATCGTTCATAAGATTTAGTGTCGATGTTTCTTTTAATTATCTTTTTTAACTAATTATTTATACTAGGTAGTTTATCTAATTTAAAGCTGAAAATTATTTTAATGATTGTGTAATAAATATTGTAGAGAATACAATAAACTTCATGTCCGACATACAGTACAAGGAGTAGAAAGAATCCAAATATTCTCACCAGCTTCTACTGCAGTTAGAAAGTGAGGCACACTCCCTCATGAAGTAGTGTGTGCTGATGCATAATTGAACACCCATAGAGATATTCACTTACATAAGATCTGGAACCTATTATGAGAATTTGAAGAAATATTACACGGCTACGCTCGAATGAGGATGTTGTAGTAGAACATACATCCAGTGCCTTCCTTTAGTCAAGAAAAAGAGCCTACGACACTCTTTTCTATAGAATAATTCTAAAACATGAATTGATAATCATTTCAAATCACATTAAAGAGTCACAAGATACATAGTATAATAAGCCAATCAAATATATCCGTCTATATTGTTTTTCTCAATCTATTTATTTCTCTTTACTCAGCAAACAGTGTGTGCATAATTTGTTTTACAAAACACACATTATTGCTGATTTTAAAATGGAAGATACTTTGATAACTCTTTAATACATTTTTCTCTTGTTTCTCATGTATTGTGGTAGAGTTTTGATTGTGACCAGTTTTATCTGTACCACACAGAAACAATGGAAAAGGTTTCTAAGTGGCTTGGATATCCTGTCTGTTGTAATACTCAATCTAGGTTGTGGACTAAATGTTGGTTTTTTTATAAATTTCTTGGAAATTAGTGATTTCAAAGTGGAGAGGACTATGTCTCAGCTTGAGGTTGAACATATTCTATTCAAATTCCATTGTGTGTTTTGTTTGTTTTGTTTTCTTTATTTTCTATACTTGAAACCTGAATTTGATTATACATTCATGAAAATCCACTACTTTGATTGTTAGTCTTAATAAGTGTTTGGGTAAGGGTTTTTATCAAGTAATTTCATTTTAAAAAGTAAAATTTTTTTCATAATTATTTTAACTGAGACCTAATCAATCTTTTGAGAAATCTTATAAAATATTGAAACTTATATCAAATCTATTGTTTTAACTTATAGGGTAGTTTTATTTAAATTGCAGAATTTTACTCAAATTCATTTGAACAAAAAAATTTATTGGGTACTCAATTCATCCTCCTCTTTAGATACTCACTCTGACCAACAATATACATATGTAAATATTTATAGATATTTATGTATCTATATATTTTTATTTATTTACATGTCTTTATATATATATATATATTAATATAGAATTATATATATATATATACATATCTCCGTGTGTGTGTGTTTATATATATTATTCCCACTTATTATTTATTATATATTAATTATTTATTTATTTTTATTATTTTTTTATTTTTTTCATTTTTCAATTTTTATTTTTTCATTTATTAGTTATTCATTTATTACTTATTTGTTATATATTCATTTATTATTTTTTATTTTTTATCTATTTCTTATTAAATTATTATCTAATATATATTTATTATTTATTATATATTGTTTCATAATATTTATCATTTATTATTTATTATTTATTTATTCATATTATTAATTTATTATAAATGATTTATTTATTTATTATCTATTTATCTATATATTATTTTTTATTTATCTATTTTTTATTTTCTAATAATTTATTATATTGATTTATAATCAATTAATTACTAATTTATTTTATTTTGATTTATTTTTCATTATTAATTTATTAAATTTCATTATTTTATTATCATTTATTAATTTTTTATATATTAATTATTAATTTATTAATAATATATTATTTACTTATTATTTTTTATTTATTAATTACCATTTTATTTTATAGTCATTATTTATAATTTATTAATTTATTAATTATTATTTATTTAGAATTTAAATTAATTTAATATTTTATATTTATTGTTTATTATTTATTTAAAAAAATTTATTATCATTTATCTTGTTATTTATTTATTATTTATTTTTCATTAATTTAATATTTATTCATTTATTTTATTTCTTGATTTTTAATTTTTTATTATTTTCTCATTTATTTATTATATATTTATTATGTATTTATTATGTATTTTGTATTTATTTATTATTTATTTATTATTTATTTATTTATTGTTAATTAATTAATTAATTAAATTTTTAATATTTATTTATTATTTATTATGTAATATTTATTAAGATTTATAATTTTTATTATTTATTTATTATTTATTATTTATTTATTTATTTATTATTTATTAATTATTAATTAATTTTATTATTAATTACTATTTATTTATTTATTCTTATTTTTATTTATTATTTACTATTTATTGTTTATTTATTACTTATTTATTACTTATTTGTTATTTATTTGTTAATTTTTTTAAAGGTGAGGGGACAAGCCCCACAAATTTATTTATAAAAGAAAGTCAAGGGGAGAAATACAAGAGAAATAGTGCAAAAAAATGCATTAAAGTTCCCTACCTTTGGAACCAATCTTTTTCCTTATCTTTTCTCCAATTTTGCGTTCTTGGTCTCTCAGTTCATTCCACATTTTGCCGCTGATACGCCCCCGACCTCTTCCTCTAGAGTAGAGGTCTGAAATTTCCTGAGCTTACTGCAAAAGTGGTTCAATATCTTCATCGGAGCTGGCAGCTTGATCATCTTCCTTATTCTTCATTGCTTCCTTTCTTTATTTTTTCTTTTGGATCCTTGTTCTTGTTAGTTGCCAACTGCAATCCTCTGCTTCTGATTTTTCACCTTCGTTCCCTGTTGTAACAGGAACCTACATATTGTCAATCTGAGTTTCATAATAAACTCCCCTCGAAGGAGGCATGATTCCAGCACTTGCTGATGGTTTCAGGTCTCCTAGAACAAAAGAAACAAGATCAACATTAGAAGAAGCATTAACAAGTTTTAAAGGAGTAACAGTGTGTTCAATTATATTGTACTGCACATTATGCAGTTTTTCCATCGAGGAAACCAAATTAGAGTTCTGTTTGGTTGGGACTTCCTTGGCTTGGGGCTCTGAGCTTCCTACATTCAGAATCCTCTCAATATTTAGAACACATGCCATCTTTGACTTCCCTTTAGAAAGATCAGATAAAGGTGCCCGAGTCTGAGTTGTAGCCAAAGCTACATTCTGTTTTTGTCCAGAATCAGACTCGGTATGAGGATCCTGATGAGAGTTCCCTTGTGATCCTATATGAGTGTCAACCACATATGAGGTAGTCTGAACTGTGATGAGAATTTCAGAATAAATATAAGTATGAGCTGAAGGTTTTTAAGCCATAGTTGTCATGTTATCTATCATATCCTTCTCCCTAGCTTGCAAGGGTGAAGGGGGATCTCACTGCTCTACAATCTCCACCCAGGATTTCTTAATTTGATTACAGGTCTTATTAAAATTCAGGTCTCGGGACATGATTCCAGCCTCTGCTGATGGCTCCAAGGAGTCTGAGACTTCAGGTCTCGAGACATCCTTATTGTTAAAAATAGTAGGTAAAGAATCCTTGTTTAGCTAATATAGAATAATAGATTTAAGTTTGACCCTTTCAATCGTGCCACATGACTTGGAGTCATGTCCTCTAAGGGAGCATATGCTACATACTATAGCCTTCCTACACGTTGTAGCATTAAGACCTAAAACCTTACAGGTTTGGCAGAATTTAGGTACCCTCTCAAACTCAATTTTGAGCTCTAATTCCTCATCATCCGTGCATAAATAAACCCTATCAATATGTGTTGAACAAAGATCAATCTCAATGAGGCATCTAGCATAATGGATGAATCTATCCTTTTCTGTTTCTCTATCCATTATAATAAGAACTCCAATGGAAAGTGAAATATCATAAAGTATTCTAGGATGCCATAAGATCCAGTTAAGACCAAAAATTTTGATCCATACCTGAGCTGAAGTGTTACCTAATTCAGAAGGGTTGAAACTCTTATCCTATTCCCAGATGTGGAAAGCACCTGGCCTAAAAGAGATTGAGCCAATGCCCCAGGCTTTGAGTTTGAGATCTGTAGAGGGGAAGATTAAATGGTAATATCATTTTCCAAGAGAAACGCATTACCAAGATTCAAAATCCCACACATCGAAGAGTCTTTGGCGAAGATAGTCCATTTTCTAGGGAGTAATTCCCTTAGGAAGAATCAATCTACCAATTATTGAGTTCTCTCCTAAGTGCATACGCTTCGCAACTGTAGAGGAGTCTGCCTTGACATGAGCCACAGATCCCCTTTTGTGGATGCCTGCAAATGAATTTTTGAACTGGGAAAAACCTTACTAACTCCACTAACCTCGGGTATGTTCAAACATAGATTTCTAGGATCAGCTCTATCCAAACCTGATGCATGTGCGTGGATGTTAAATCTCCCAGGTTGAAGAAAGTCGGCCGCCATATCACGTCACTTCTGCAAAAACCCTAATCGCCATGAGGGCACGAGAGCCAGCTCGATATTTCCCCTTCTATCCATCCAATACATTCTTTGTTATTTATTTGTTAATTATTATATATTATAAATTATTCATTACTTTTTTTGTATTATTTATTATTATTTATTATTGTTTATTTATTGTTTTTATTATTTATTTAATATTGAATTATTATTTATTATTTATCTATTTCTTAATAATTATTTATTTAGTACGTATTAATTATTTATTTAATATTCATTATTTATTTATTTTATATTCATTTATTAGTTAGTTATTAGTAATTTTTTAATTTTTATTTTTAAATTTTTATTTTTTATTATTTATTTTATATTTATTATTTATTTATTAATAATTTTTTATTATCTATTATATATTTATTTATTATTTATTGATTATTTATTTATTAAGTATTTGTTTTCTATTTAAAATTTATATATTTATTTATTATTAAGTATTTATTAGTTACGTTTTATTTAATTATTTATTTATTTAAAATTGCATTTTAATTATTGATGAGTTGTTTATTATTTAATTATATTTATCATAGTTTATTATTATTTATTATTATTTACTATTTATTCATTTTTATTATAAATTGATTATTTTTTATTTACTTAATATTTATTTATTATTTATTTATTACATATTTATTATTTTTTCATCATAAATTCAATATTTATTCATTATTTATTTATTATTTATTTATCATTTTTTATTTTTAATTAATTATAATCCATTTATTATTCATTATTTGTTATTTATTAATTATTTATTACATAATTATTATTTTTTTTATTCTTTTTTTTATTCTTTTTTTATTTATTATATATTTATTGTTTATTATATATTAATTTCTTAATAATTTTATATTTAATTATTATTTACTTATAACATATTTATTATTTATTTATTTGTTCTTTATTTGTTATTTATCTATTATATAGTATTTATTAATTTATTATATATTTATTATTTATGTATTATATATTCATTATTAATTATTTTTTAATATCATTATTTGTTTGTTATCATTATATACACAAGTATATTACTGAGTGTTTTATCTGAACATGAAGAGTTTGCTGGAGTGGTGAAATCTTTACAGAATAGTCAATAGGTAATGGGTTTGAATCTATCAGAGCTTATATATATATGTTTGATTTATACACGGAATGATAAATAAGTAAATAATAAATAATAAAAATGAATGATAATAAAAATAATAAATAATAATAAATAAATTACAATTTAATTAATTACATAAAAAAAATAATAAATTAATTAATTTTTTAAATAAAAAAATTTAAAATATATAAAAACAAAAAATAACTGTTTCTAAACATCTAGCAGTGGTTAAAATACCACAACAAAATGATTCTCGGTACCCAAATACGCGGCCCTTTAAGAAAGCATCAAGCATCATTTACTGGTAGTTTAAACTGATGTTAAATACAAAAAAAGTTGTCAACAAAAACATTGTAATGGTTAATCATATTAATATCATAATAAATAAATACATCCTTGACACAAATCACAGTTGAAAATTCATAATATCAATTAAAATAAAAATTAACTTCTCATGTTTATTTTTTCATGTTTCTACATCATGTAAACTCATTGAAAAAACCATTGATTTGTGTTGATGATTGTATTTTTTGTAGAATGTCAATATGAGTTGTGTGATAAAGATTGAAGAGTTCTAAGAAGAGGAAGTTTGGTGATAAGAGTTTAATGGAGCTGGATATATGAGTATGTGTGAAGGTTCACACACCTAATGTTTGTATTGATTGTCATGTTGATATTTGAATAGGTTTTTTGAAAGTATTAATAGTTCAGTTGTTGAAGCACAATACACTACAAATCATGGCTATGTTCAGAGAATATTGAAGCTACTGGAATAATGAGGATTCCATCAATGTGGTTACTCAGCATGAATAAGTATGCATGGAATGTAAGAGTCACCTGGATGATGACATATATAGGAGATTGTTTTTTGTAGTTGTCGTATTAATTGGTTAATTAATTAATCCATTATTACTAAGAATGTTTTTTGAAAGAAGGTGAGATTATATTTGAGGTGGTAGAGATTCAAGGGAGTTCTCTAAGGAGTTATCATATATTGAAAATACTTTGGAATTATGTTAAATAGAATTGAAAATATTTTAATGGATTTTCAAAATTCATATGATATGTTTTTAGTTTATTTAAAGTGTTGGGAGTTGATATAAAGTGATTCTGAGATTATTTGAAAAGTTTTTTAATAAAAGATTTTGAAGAATTAATATCATTTCTAGACGTCATGTAAGAATAAATACATCATTTCATATATTGTGTAAGAATAAATCTTAAATTATTGACTTTCATATAATTAAACAAAATGAAACCTGAGCAACATAGAATTAAGTGAGCACTACAAAATAGTTGATCGATAAAAAATATTAGTTTAATAGATAATGAATTCTAGAAAGGGATTGATAAATATTAAATCTGGGAGAAAGAAACATTCAAATGATAATGAATTCGGAAAGAATGCTTCGGATGATTATATTAGAGTTGTGTCTGAGTATTTTTTAGAAGCTAAAACAGAGCTATGTGAGATTAATTATAGAAGTTACAAATCCATTTCAGATTAACTCTGGATGATATAGAGCGACGTGAGATTAAGTTGTTCTTAATATTGAGCTACATCAAAATCATTATTGAAGATACAACACTAAGTAAGAATGATCTAATCTAAATGTGATGTAATTCCAAAATCATTCTAGAATATAAATAGTTGTATGTGATTAAATTTTTCTTAAAATCGAAGATGCATAAAATTAAGTTGTAATGTTCAAATTCTTTATAAGAATAAACAATTCTCAAGTAATGTTTCCTAGAATTTTTGAAGTCGATTTGGTTAAATTTTTAGGAACATCCAAAGGCTGGTAATATAGATATTCCACTAGATATTTATTGAAAACATCATAGATAAATTATATGAATCTTTTATATTAGTTAATGGATTAAAAATTGTGATTTCTTGAGAATAAATCACTATTAAAGTTCAGATATGAGGAAAAATGATTCCCTCATGGAGATTGTTATAATCCCTTAAATAAATCTATGAATGGTTAAAATCATTGAGATATCAAGCATGGATTTTACTGACTTCTACACAACAAAATTACAATGAGATAACCATGTGGAAGTATGAGAGGGAAAAATGTTTATGAAATGGTGTTGGTCCACAAAGAGAATATTTAAATATTAAGCTCCACTCTGGTTAGTGATGAATTAAGAAATATTGTTGTATAACATGTGTTACAGGTTGACCATGAAAAAATTAGAGAAGTGTGATATGGAGGTTGTGTAATGAGTGAAAAATTTGGGTTGTGATGGTTAAATACATGTGTTCATTAATTCGTGGATTTAAATGAAGTGGATTCTGTGTAGATATAAAATAGAGTCTATCCAAGATTAAAGGAATGATAAAATTTATATTTTTTGACAATCCTTGAATGATAATTTTGTAGTTTTCAAATAAATATATCTGAAATCATTTATGAGAATAAAATCTGGGATATTTCTTGAAGATCCACTTGAACCAATTTAATGAGAAGATAATAGTTATTTATGGAAAATCACCAAATATAAGTTTTTAGAATCAAAATAATATTATGAGAACGTGGGGAGTAAACCCATTAGAGTATTTGGGGAATTTATTATGGATAAGAGATCATGGAGAGCTATAGAAATTAGTTGTATATTTGTTGATATGATTTTATTGAAGAATATTCATTGCATGATTTCACAAATTTCCATATTTCGGAATATGGAATATTCATTTGATAGTTATGTGTATATAAAGATATGAAGAAGGGAACGAGTTTGTGATTAATAAAAACCCAATAGAGTAATGTTTCTTAACATCTTGTGTTTTAAATAATGTATAAGGAAATAGATAGAATACAATTATATTCTATTAAAACAGATCATTTTTTTCTTGGGAGGATAAAGAAGAAGATAAAAGAAATAGTAAAAGAGGAAGCAGAGACCTTCCTATGATACTCTTATATCATAAAGGAATAAGATAGGGAAAAATTAGAATAAGTAAGAAGTGATTGAAAGAATTTGGACACTACTACAGATACTAAAATCATATGTGTCTAAACTTTTGAAGATAAATGAGATGATTTAGGGAGAAAGAAAAACATTATACCCCATCTAGAATTTTTATTGGTTTTTGAATTTCTTATTTTGGATGAGGAATAAAAAATTTCATGGTAATATTTATATTCATATATTAATTATTTTTATATTTAGATGATGATAATAAGGTATGTATGCTATAGTTGTAGGATATATATTAGTTTTTGAAGACCATTGTTGAGGAAGAAGATAATATCATTTGACATAGAGAAATCATGGAGAAAAGAAAACAATATTGTTCATTAGTGTGCTTTATAGTTTCATTGAAACTAAAGGGATTATATATAAAAACTTTTAGAGTCCTAGTGGATAATATAGACACACCTAGGGGTGAATTATGTATGGTCAAATTATTTTTCCAATAAGGAAATCTTATATTAATCCATTTTCCAAAAACCAAATATTATATTAACCCTTTTAACCCCATTTGGTTTTGTATATCAGATTTTGGTTATTGAAGATGGATCCTTTTTTAAACTAACACAAAACTATATGTAGTTTATATAAATTAGTTTAGTTTTACATGTTATTTTATAATTTTTTTTCTCAATGTGATCCAACACCTTACATTGGTAATTTATTTTGTTGGTCTATAGATTATTCCAATATAAATCTTATTATCATTACAAATGGATTATGGGATTTTTTAATCCTAATTCACTCTCATAATATTAGATCAGTGGGTGTGTTCACTATTTACAAAATTAAAAATTATCTAAAACACACTTTTTCTTTATACTAGTATTGCACCCGTTCTATTAATCACTTCCTCCTCTTGAATAGATCTCTAAAATACATAGGGATATCAGTGCACTGACAAGATATGGTCTTCTTCCAAAAAAAGATATTATTGGACAGCCTTAATGTCTTCAACCAAAACTCATGCAACGAGACCTCTATTCACTAAACACCTCCCAAATTTTCAATTAAAACTGATTTTAGGCTATATGAACTCAAAACATAAGGAAATTTACAACTTTCATATTTTATATAGGCTTTAGTGCATGATGAAATTTCTCACTAGTATTCAATAACACAACCCAAGAACGTTTTTACATAATGTATAATATAGAAAATGGAGACTAAAATAGTGCATATTCTCTAACTTATTATGTATTTATTTATTTTATTCCCCCACATCCATCACTATAGAAAAAACAAAATACTAGTAAACCAATCAAAATCATAGAAAATAGACTTATATAACATTGAGATGAATTAAGTTGAATATTGAGTGAAATAATTAAGTGGTATTTATAGGAGGTAATGTGACTGTTTAATTGTAATGTGACAGTTAGAATAATAACCTAACCATTGAAATAATAACCTACCAATTGGGAATATTAACTTGACCATTGGGAATAATAAGTTGACCATTAGAATATTAATTGGGCTTAAAAATAATAAATTGTGATATAAATATTATTTATCATGATTAATTTAAGTAAATATAAATATTATATTTCCAAAAAATAAATATTATGATTAAAAAACAAAATGAAAATATAAGCAGATTTTAAATAAACTGCATTTTAATTTTTTTTGTAAAAAACATAATTTCTAAATCGCATATGTTAGAAATTTATTTAGAGAAAATGAATACCATTTTTTAAATCATGACATTGACATTATCTATGGTTAACTTTTTGATGTACTTCAAAATTAGGGTGAATAGTAAAAAAATTATTTTTTGACATAACCGGTGTATCTTAAATTGCATCATTCATGATGTAATATTATCTATATCTTTTATATAACTTGAGGTTCATCCATTATATATTTTATTTCATAAACAATTCAGTAATATAAAATAAACGTAATTTCCAAACATAAAAAAACTTCACAAGACCTAAAGTCAAATGTGATCCCTTAAAATAACAATTTTTTCATTCTTTCCAATTGCCTTTTTAATAAAATAATAAATTCAAATTAAAAAGTGGATTTAAATTATTAATACCATTATATTTTATAAATATATAATTTATATTGTTACCAATTAACTATTATATTTTTTACCTTTGATATATTATTTTATTTAATATTTTATTCTAAAAATACACCTCTCCTCATAGATAAATAATCTCACTCCCTCTCCTTGTAAAATCACTTGTCCCACACATTCCAAAGTCTAACCTATAACAAAATAATTCCTCTAAATACCCTTATTATCATTATAATTATTCTGGATTAATCCAACTCCATGCATCTTGGGAGTTTTAGTGTCGTACAATAGAAGATACATTTAGGATTAACTAAGTCATGATCATCTCCCCTCTCTTTTTATTTATTCTTCACCTTCGATTTATTTTTCCACATAACATTTCATAACCAAACCATAAATTTATTAATTAGGAAGTTATTTTAAATTATATTTATTATGTTAACCTAATGTAAGTTTCATATTAATGTATATATAAATTTCAAACTTCCCTTTCCTACTCTCTCGATAATATACTATCAAAGATCGGTTAACCACCTATGGACAGATTTAATTATCAACACCTATAACCATCTTCATGGATAGATATTATAATATATATAACATATAAAAATGTAATTTTATGCATCATAATCTTCTGCAATTATATATACTAATTTATAAATTACGTTTTACAAAATAAAGAAATCGAGGAAAAATAATAAATTTTTAAGTAAAACAAGATTTCATAATGACTACCCTATAACCAAAGAAATTAAGAAATATAATTGAATTAATATAATTAATAAATAGTGTTAAACATTATTATAAATTACTTCTATAACATTTTTTTAATAAATCTATGTTTATTATTATGGAGGGGAAAAGTGATGAAATAAATATGGAATTAAGGTTAGGGGATTGTAAAAACTAACTCCTTTTGTGGATTATCCCTCTTTTATGTCATATTTGGTATGAATTTTAATCTAATGTTACTTAAATATCATTTAATTATTCATAACATTTAATTTTTTGGATATATATATGTTTCTAACATGATTTTTTGAACAAGACAATGATTTTCCAAAAATAAAACATCTTTCAAAAACACATATTTGACCCATCTTGAGTTATTTCTTCTTCACTCAAGATTGATGATTATTATACCAAATAGGTTTTTTATTTTTCATTTGGGAACCCCTAGTTTATTCATGAAATGATGATTGATTAAATTCTTATGAAACCCATTCATTTCTAAGGGTTAATTCATGAGTTTGATTGTAATATGTTCTATGTTGCATACATGATTTTGTAAATATTATGATGTGAAGGGTGGGATCAAAATTATACATACCTTCAATGTATTGGTTAATTTGAAGTAACACATGATATTATGTGAAATATGCATGAAAATTATTTAATCTTTGTTCATAATTATTATGTTATTATTATGGGAATATGTTATGCATGAACATGACGCTAACCCTTTTCACATCTATGTTTGGTATTTTATCACTATGACATGATATTTCATTTTTATGCATTTCCACATTTAATGAATTTATCACATATATCCCTCATGGTTTTGATGATTATTCTAGGCTTATGATTCTATGATAATGATTATTCTAATGCATGTTAAATTGATTCATGTCCCTTATACATCTTCTTTCAAGACTATTAGTTCACCCCTTTCATTGATGTATTTACTAAGGTTATTACTTATACTAAGAAGAACTTGAGTTCCACTAAGAGGAAAGATAATAAATAATTAAATAATTTTTATGTTTTATTATTTAAATTTTATGTATGAGCCTAATTTTTTCAATACAATAAACCAATGGATCTTTTATTTTTATGATTTTTATGATTTTTATCTTAAAATGATGTAATAGTTATGAAAGAAAAAGCATCATCACTATAATGTTCCTTATAAAATAATTCTTGATTAAAGGATATAAATGTAATCATGATAGTTATAAACTGAAATACCAACATCATTATCATTATATTTTATTTTGATTTTAATTTAAAATCCTAAAAATGTGATTTTAGACTATAAGGAAGTATCTTAATTTTCGCTTGCTTTTATATTCTTAACCATGTTTAAATATCAGCTTCTCATAATTTAAAGGCGTAAATCAATAAACCTACGAACTGTTTTTTATCATTACAAAAAATAAAATCATCATGGGAATCATCACTTTTCATTTATTTCATTAGACATTAAATTTGGAATCTCATTATTTTAGTTTGTAAAAATCTCTAAGACTTTCTGAAGTATTGATCAATACATAGGAAAGGATAATCTTTGCGGTCTAGAAAATAATTTCGATACAAAATAAATTTCATGATTACATATCCAATTAATGATTAGGTAGGTAAATTTTATTCTTATTTAGTTGAAATGATGTTTACATTGAAATTATGGTCCTCATGCAAACCTGATAATGTTTATGCAGACCCAGATCAGGTCTTCATAGATAGTAATCATACTTATGTAGATTAAATTAATGCATATTTGGATAAGATTCATTCTAACACAACATAGGAAATGATATTTTCATATATTTTAATTTTCTATATTTCACAAATTCTATATTTAAATGACATTTACATAGGACATGAATTATCCATGTGTGGTACTTGGTACATCATTCCTTTTTGAGTTTTGAGGTCCAACTAAAATTTATCCATTAAATCAGCCACTGGATACCTTTTCCTAAGTTATTTTGAACATTATTTTTTTCATTTTTTATAAAATACAACCCATGTAGGATTCTCCATTCTTCAACTATCTTATAATCTCCCAAATATCTAGCTTCATTCAAACGAATATAAATTTTTTTAGAAAAAACTAAAAACATCAGTACATGTCATTTACATGAAGATCACATCTCAACCCATATAATGTAATGGGTGTCACACCATGAAACCAGATTAATTATATTATACTTTACCCAAATATATTGGAATCCATCTCAGTTTCATTTCCTACATTTTATAGATCCACATTTTCATATATGATGATAGTTTTCAATAAAAATTAACTCTCACTCATTGAAAAAAACTTCAACTTTAAGAAAAAAGTGGCACTTAAATATCCCCTTTTGATTTGATATCTATTCCAATTCTTTCAAGAGTTAATGTAATTATTTTAAACCCTAATTGACAATAAATGAAAATATAAGAAAATGGTTCTCCCCTTATTGACATTATAGTAAGGGTTTCCTCATCCTTATCACTACTCAAAATACTCTACCCTTTATTATTCATCCATTTTCCAAGATCATCTTTAGTTCCATGAGATAATTGTTTCCTCACATTTTATTATAATCATCCATAAAATAAAAAAAAATGTCTATGTGGGATAACACTTTATTTAAAAAATATTACTCAATCTAGAAAAAAATATATAGTTTCACCACATGTGATACCAACTTTAGAATTTTAATTATTTTTTATTGTTTGCACAAATTTTTAGGAAATTTTATTAACCTAAACTCACAAGAATTCACACACACAAAATTCAAGTGTGGGGAATTTTTCCCCTATTTGGTTAGATAATAACCACTTAATAAAAATAAAAAATATTGGTGAAAATAATGATGAGAGAATGAAAATGATACTGCATACTTCAATTTTATCAAATATATCTATAATTGCATACATATATGAAATGAATAATTTCTAGAATATTGGTATTATACCCCCCCCCCCCCTCAAGGTATTATCTTTGATGTTTCTTTACCCTTATTGATTTCAAATCATGTATGATATGATTAGATATGTCTGCCCGCAATTGTGATTTGAATTACAATTGAGATAATTCATCATGGAAGTGTTATTTTAATATTATTGGAAATTAAAACATTCAATAGTTCCCATTTTTCTGACGTAAACCCCTTTAATTCCCTCCATATAATAACAACCAATATGATGTGGGGATATGGTTTATATTCAATAAGATCATCAATTGGGGAAATAAGGATGTCAACCTATCCTCAAAATAGAAAAATATTTCTTTAAATCTATAAAATTTATAGGCATATTCATGCTTTCTTGAACTTTAGTTTTACAGATATGTACTTTACTTGGCATTATAGACTTCCTCTTTATTTCAAATTCTTCTTTATTTTATATGGGATTCTCAACTTTAACAAATTATTTAGTTCGATTATTTTTCATCTTTATCAAAATTAAGAGACTTTCAAAATGGTGTGAAAACATAGTGGTGAACGCTTTGGGTAAATAGAAAAATGTCTCTTTATGTTTTTACTCCTTCCTTAAAACATATTTATTGATCATATGATTTATTTTTGATTTACCTATGTTCATTATTTTTTTAGGAAAAATATTTTTACACATTGTAGAAATATGTTCATCATATTGGAACTTTCAACACATACCTTCATCGTCCTTTAACATTCCCTTCCTATTCGGCTTGTCAACATACTCACAAGTAGTGTCAAGTTCTATTATAATCCTGGAATCTCTCTCTAAAATGAATTATTTTCTTGATTTTAAATTCATCACCTGTTAATTGATATTCATGGCCATATTGGAATGGTCAATGATGTGGAATCTCTTTCAATATTTGACACATCTTCTCTCCATAGGATTAACATCATGGTCAGATTTCATCATTTACTTCTCAGAAATGGCTTGTTAAACAATCTTTTTCATTGATTTATCTCCCAAGGAAAACTTATTTTCCTAATATTTCTTCACCTATTATTGTGTAATTATCCTTATAGGATCATAAGAATTTCAATATATTTAAATATATAAATATTCATCATAGAGATGAAAAAATGTGTTGAAAAAAATCCTAGAACCGTTCCAAAAGTTTAAATCTATTCTTCAAAGTCATATTCTTCATTCTCTATAAAATCCACTTCTCTACAATAGGATGTCTTCATGCTTTATATTTTCTCCCATATCTCTAGGGATTGAAAAACATTTACACCCTAAACTATTGTTCAAAAAAACTATATTTGTATGCCCATACATCTTACTATTCCAATATTTGACAATTGATTATTTTCTTTTCCTTGTGCATGCATCCTCTCAATATTTACATTCATGGTGTTTTAAAGTAATAAAATCATTTTTTGGGATCATTTTTTGGGAAAATTTTCTTATAAATGTCTTTATTCGCCCTTTATGATGTGATGATTTTTTTTGGAGTTTTTGACCTTCCATATTTGTGTATTTTTTGACTTTTTCATCCACATTCCATTAAAACAGATTCAAGGCTGTCAAAATATACTTCACAATGGGTTACCTTTTTGTATGAGATAATTGTTGGATGTTCATGAGATGATTCATAGCACTACTACCAACAAATATAAGTATTATTTGATGAAATAATTTTATATTAAAAATATTTTGTAGACACATTAATTTTTTCAACTATTTTTGAAGTTCAATATTATATAGATTCTATATTTTTTAATTTCACTTCCTACACTAAGAAATTAATGTTGGTTGTATACTTCCCAGACTAATGTGAAATCAATCAATATTACCACTCATTATTTATTTTCCCAACCCGATTATCTTGAATTTAACTTGTCTCTTATAATTAACTATTAATTTCTTTTGTCATTTTTTCATTATATTCAATCTTGGAAGTATTTACATCCATAGAGACTTTTTGAAACATACCAAAAGCATTTAACACTTCTTTGAAAAACTTTTCAAAAACAACATTCTCACATAAATATCTTTTAAATTATTTGTCTAATAATTAAATTCTTTCATTAAAATTCATGACATATTATTACTAAAAAGAAACCATTTTAATGAGAGTGCTCCACTTCAGTAACATCTAGGTCAATGATTCTTACATGTACCACTACAAATCAAGGCTTTAACAGCACAAGTTATAGGGTTCTTTCAGATCTCCAAAAGTGTTGATATTATAGGAGATGTTATAAGGGGGTTTAATAATGCTAAAATAGCATTTTAAAATTTTTCCTTTAACAATACTTTTTCAGCATTGTTTAATGTTAGATTATAAAATCTATAAAAAAATAACTGTTAATAATAAGAAAAAATAAATTATTTTCTCACTTAACCCAGACACCCCCCCCCCTTCTCAGTGCTTACAAACCCTTTCTTAGTGTGTTTGGCTACCCCATCCCCTGTCACATACCACACCCACCACCTTATCACTATAAAGATATCAAGAATACATAGGCATTCCGGGATTAGATCACATAACCTCCCTTATGCGATTAAATGTTGTTTAACACTATACCACGTTAATTTTTTGTATATTTAATGGCTTTTATATGTATTTTTATATTTTGTTAAATTTTTTATATATCTAAATATAATAATATTTCATTAAATATATTATATATTAATGTTAATTTATATATATTATAATATATATATATATATATGTTTCTTAGTAAACACATATGTATATATAATAATTATTTGTACATATTATTTCATTTTTATAAGGTAAATAAAAAATGATAATTTTTTACTTCAAATAAAATGAATGATAAATATTTATTTTGTATATTTAAAATTAAATTTTTCCTTAAATATATTGATTTATTTATTTACACATGTGATTTATTATATTTGAAAATAAAAAAATATACATATATTGTATTATAAATAAAAAATTCATAAAAATGATAAAATTTCAAAACCATATTATCAATATGAATGTAAGACCATAGAATAAATTTATGCACCACTATAAAATGACAATAAGACCCCCTTAAAAGTGACTTAAAATCCATCGAATGTTTAAAAGTCGAGGTACCATGACTAAAAACTCAGTTTTGGAGGAATTTTAGGAATATTTTACCATAAAAAAATAGTGGCCAATGTACCCTAATTAACATGGAAAAAAACTTCTCTGAAGCACCCAATTCATATTGGGTAGAGCCCAAACAGACACCCGAATCAAATTTATGGTCGTTTTATGTTAGACTAATATTTTCAACAAAAATTAGATATTTTATTTATTTTTTTAATTTCTATTATGTTATAATTGTTATTAAATGAATATTACACTGTAATAATTATCAATATATTAATTAAAAATAATTTTATAATAATTTATAAGACTTTTTCACAAAATATCTTATATATTATGTATAAATGCTTATTTATACTAATCTAAAACATATTTAAAATATATATATTATATTTATGTAAATATAAATATATTTATATATTATTTTTAATAAAATATAAATTTTTTTGAAATATACCCCTTATTAGTTCATGTCAAAAATCACTGATAAAGACCCCCATTTTTAGCGATTTTTAATATCGCTGCTAAAGGTGGGGTCTTTATTAGTGTTTTTTTTTAAATAGAGATTTTTTTAGAAATGTTAAAGACCAACTTTAACAGTGTTAAAAATAAAGAGTTGTTAAAGGGGTCCCTTTATGAGCACTTTTTTTAGTTTGGACAAATGTGGTAGTTAACATCACTTTTGGCTCGCACTGTTAAATCTCTAGTGCTGAATAAACCATTTTTCATAGTTTTGATGACATCAACTAATTTATATATCTATGAATTTTCAAAATATCATTCCGGAAATAATGCAAAAATATACATATATAACAACTACATTTGGTATATTCTTAAAACAATACATTACTTCAAGGTAGAGGTAACCAACCGATCCAATATAACCATTATAAAAATTGTAAATTTATTCACTAGAGGACTCGTGTTAGACGTATTTTGAAAATACAGACACCACTCTAAATACATTTAGCTAGTGGATGATCCTATTTATTCTTTTAGTCTTTTCATTTGTTTATGGCCTCTTTATTTTTCCTATTTTGTATATTTTAATTAGAAACTTCCAAATCAGTAAATACATTGATGGAAACTGGATTCTTCTTTTTAAGGAAATCCAAAATCTCTTAAACTATTCACTTCTTGTATGTTAATTAAAAACACAAGGGAAAGAAATCTTTTAGAACCAATTGGAGATAGAACCTTTTGTTTTGATTATAGTTGTGATGGAATAATTGATATATTAAAAGGGAACCTATGAGCTGATACAAACTGTGTGTCTTAGTGGATCAAGAAAAAACAGGGGGGTTGAATCAGGTGTGATCAAATTATTTTTCCCAAAACCAAATCTTCTATTAATCATTTTTACCCCCTTTGGTTTTGAACCTATTATACTAGTTAATTTTGATGGATACATTTTAAAACCTATCATACAACTATATGAAATTCAGAGAAATAAGTAATGTATCACAGGTGTTTTTATAAGGTCCATCCTCAATGTGATCATACACAATACTACAAGGAATTATTTTCCTGATCCATGAATTGTTACATTATTAATCATATTATTAATACAAGTGTATTTTGGGATATTTTATCTTATTTCACTCTCACAATATTACATAAGTAAATGTTTTCACTATATAAAACAAGTGAACATTCTCTACATCCCATGGGTTAATTATAATAAGATCACACTGGTTCTATTAAGAACATATTTCTCTTGAAGTAGATCTTCCAAATTTCTTAGGTATGTCACTGTATCCATAAGAAATCATCTTCATCCTTAACATGACAGTATTTTACTCCCTTAAATTGTTGAACCACAGCTCATGGAAGTTAAATTTTGCTCATTGTATGTCTCATATATTATTTATAGGAACTTCTTGTTGGATTTCACAAATAAAATATTAGTTGAACATTATACCTAAAGATATTATTTAATATTTACTTCATGTTAACATTTCTTACTTTTCTTCGAGACAACAACCCCAAAACAATCTTACAATGAGAATCACAAGGAAATTGAACAATGAAATATAAAGTCCACTCTTTTTCTCTAACTTTTCCTCTATTATTTTTGCCTTCTTCTTAAAACCCCAATAGGTTGTATATCTTTATCAATAGTTAAATCACTCCTCTTCCCTTCTTGATTGACTGTATTTGTCTTCCTCTCAACTAACTCACTTATTCTTCTTTGAGATAACTTCACTACTCTGGACTAGATCATACCACTCTTTAATATTTACTCCTCTTATTTTCACTATATTATTCTTCATTGGTATTGTCACTTCATGTTCATAATATACTGCATTAATTTTTTTTTCTATCATTATAAATATCCATAAATGGAATAAATTGAGACATCCTCACTGATATTCGAAAATAATTATTGTAAAATATATATTTTAGTTCCTCCATGATATTTCAAGCACCCATTTCAAAATTATATTCCCAAAATACCATCATATAATTAATATCATAATGATGAATATATTTTTATTTTATTCCTCTTATAGGATTAATATGAAATTCAACTAAAAATGAAGTATTCAAAATGGTTTCAAATAAATCTTCTTGGTTGTAATAAAATGAACCTAAATAGTAGAATAGTTTTTTATTTTTGGCTTGGTAAAGACTATATTTCCATAATAAAATATATTTTATCACTTTCAACTCCACCCTTACTCATATTAAAAATATTTAAATCACATTTGTTTATATTTAAAATAATAGATTACAACACTAGGAATCTTCCAATTTTACAATTATATATTTTTCTCTAATCCATATTTTTTTTATTATCATAAATGAATTTTAAGGGTAATAAAAAGAAACAAAGAAAATAATAGGAAACAAAGCTTTGTAGAAACAAATAAAAATTAAAATTCAAATCCATATTAGCTATGAAGAAATGGGGACATATTGATACTAGTACATCCAAGTTCACAAAAGACTGAGGCGATCAACTTGCATTGTCTATCACCTTGCCATCTCCATCTGGCTCTATCACCAACTATCCTCCATTGATCCTTTAATTTTCTTCATTAAACCTCCATCAGACTCCATTAAACATGCAATAATCTTCTCATATAGGATAATTAATATCAACAGTCACCATAAACAAACCAAACCTAGTAGATAACTGTAATCCCCATGTTTTCTATAAACTGGGAACACCAAAAACACAAACAAGACACCATAACTATAGAATAAAAACAAAAAACAAACAAATATAAATCATCATTATCGACTATCATAAATCACTAATCCAACCATCAAAAATGTAACACCCAAGTAATCTAGATGAAATGGTTGAATCCACCTCATGTTTCACCTCATAAACCCTTGACCGCTCAACAAGAACATCCCAAAACCTCAAAGAAGACAACCTCACCATGCCAACAGTTGGTAAATATAGAATCCAGAAATAAGAGAAGATATTGAGGAATTTAGGGTATTAAAATCAAGACACTTCCTTTTCTAAGATACAAAAATCACCTTTGAATCCACCACTAGGAGAAACTAAGAAAATAATAATCTCCTCCTCAACAAAAAAACACATGGAAAACTAGATAACCAAAAAACAAAAAAAAACACCTGCATTATGCAAGGGTAAATTCCTATCCTTTCATCTCATCCTTAATCTTTTTTATATCAGTCATAAATATTAGAATATCACTTATTCATATTAGTCCACAATGAATTTTGTCTTTATGAAAAACATGATCTTTGATCCAAAATTATCTATATTGTTATTTGGAACCCCTAAAATTTCCTTTATTTCTTAAGAAGAATGATTTACAACAAATATTTCTTGATTCATTCATATAGAAAACATCATGATATTTATAACTTCAATGACTCACATCAACATCATCATATTTTCTTTTTATCAAAGTATAAAATTAAAGAAAATATATTTTATACTTTGAGAAAGTTTCTTAATTTTATCTTGATTTAATCATCTTCGATAAGATTAAAGATCAGTTTATGAAAATATACATGCTTGAATCACCAACCTTATTAAGTGTTTGAGAAGTTTAGAACAATGAATATTAACTTCATAATGGTCAAATTTAATTTATTTCTCAAAAAATTAAATCTAGAAATTTATAATTATAGTCTCTAGAAGTCTTGAAAATATTTTATGTATTGATTCATATAATGATAAGGATCATTATTACAGTCTAGATAATCATCCCTACAAAGGATAGAGTTCTGGATCACACTATTAGTTGATGCTTATAGTGATTATTTTTATACATATGTGCAGGAAATGATGTCTATATAGTTGGTATTAACCTTATTCAAACTAGATGATTTTTATAAAGATCAAAATTATGTTTATGAAGAGAGGGATAATACTTACATAGAGGAAATTGAGTTTTACAAAAATAAGATTCATTCTTACACAACTTGAGAATTTATTTTTACATAGCTCTTACCTTTTCATTTTTCAAAACCTCTAGGATGAAATGATTTTTACATAGGACTTGAATGATCATTATGCAGGACAGAGTGGATCATTCCATTGAGTGTTTTCAACTCTAACATAACTTTTCCATACAAATCAGCCTCCATGTATCTTTATTAAATTGATTTTAAGACATATAATTAGTATCCAATATTCCATACAAATAAAGGAGTATTCTCTATTCATCATCTAGCTTAAAATCTCATAACTAGCTAGACTCTTTCAAACTTCTCAAAACTATTACAAAAAACACTAACAACTTGAGTAATTTTCTTTCACATGAGGCTCAACTCTCCATGTATTTGGTGTCATGGATTTCTCACTAAGAAAAAAACTTCATTATATTATCTTTTATCGAAATACATATTTTGTATTCTCATATAATTTTATAACATTATATAGATACTAATCTATATATACAATTGAAACATTAAAAATATATTGAATCTCACTAATTTAAAACAAATAAAACGTTATCTTCACACATCTGAGGGTACTTCAGACCCTTCAATAGACAACATAGTATTTTCGAGTGATAGCCTTAGGGGTTAAAGAACATTTTTCATAAATATTAAATTTATTATATTAGTAGATATATGTGTGGTAGACATGACCCAAACATAGTAAGGATGTGATTTCCCACATCATGGGTGAACCTTTGAAACAAATCATGTGTTTTTATTCATGTTTATTTAATAAATTCTATGGGGTGTGTTATTTTGATAATTTTTAAGAAGTTTCATTCACCCTAAAGAGGGATGAGGTTTAAATATTAAGAGGGTATTTAAAAGATAAAAAAATCAGTAAAATTATTTCACACAGATTCACCCCCTCTCAGGGTGACAGCATGATCTTATTGGGCATCCCAATCATCATATCAAAAAATTGTTTTATCTAAACTTATTTATCCTCAATAAATAGAATCAATATTAAAAAGCTTCATAACTGTTAAAATTTAAACATCCATAACCATAATTGATCACTAAAATAATTCCAAATTAAAAATAATCCCTAACAAAACATGAAATTAATGATTTTCT
This sequence comes from Viscum album, assembly GCA_963277665.1. Taxonomy (NCBI): domain Eukaryota; kingdom Viridiplantae; phylum Streptophyta; class Magnoliopsida; order Santalales; family Viscaceae; genus Viscum; species Viscum album. The sequence goes on from OY728162.1 coordinate 566,618,300, forward strand.
AATCAAAATATTACCACAAATTTTGAAAATATATATAATAACTTATGACAATATTTTTTTCCATTTTTTAAATTAGTTATCAATTCTCTTTCTCTAAAAATTTTAACCAACATTAATCCATGAATCAATCACTGAACCTCTAACATTTTATTTCATTTTTCATATGTTCAAATATTATTTATTAACTATGTGAATATTTAAACATAGTTTTCACTGAATTTTATTTATATTTAAAATGATAAATACAAAATATATAATACTACTAATTAATAGTTTCACATTTTTTCTATCTAAGTATCTCCATAATAATATTATTTATTCAATTCAATATTTATAGTATACAAGTTTCAAAAATAGAATATTTGATTTATCATCAATAAAAAATAATAAAGAGATATTAAATAATATTAATAGCATAACAACTTCAATATCATATTAAATCAATAACAGTTAAATTTTATAATATATTATCTATGTAATTCATTTTATAAAAAATATTTATACATTTTTGTTAGATTTTGATACAACAATTTTATGACGTGAAATTGTACATATTCTTATTATCAATAACACTTCTTCCTTATTTTAATAAAACATCATAGATTTTTTTGGAAGTCACATTTTAATAATTTTAATAAAACAACCTTTTGTTATTTTATTAATTAAAAAGATTATAAGACCCATAAAATTAACCATTGCTGTCCATATTCACTCTTCCAAAACATTGAAAATTTTCATCTATTTCCTAAAAACTCAATATTCATTCCTCATTTCTTAATAATCTCTAAGATCATTAAAATATAACCTTAACATCAAATATCAGACCTTATATATTTCTATGGTGTCTTCCCTATTTTCATCATCACTAAACACAACAAACAATTGGGTAAGAATATTTATATGAAATAAGGAAATATTGAAAATCCCATATTAGAATTCCTTTCCAAAGTTATCCAAAAATATTTTAATCACTTATACCAAGATTTAATACATCACTATAAAAATAAGGAATATCATCCCCTTTTATCAAATTTTTTTTCAATTCCAGTAGAACATGGGACAATAAGAAGAAATTTAACACTTAATAGTGATAATACCCATCTTTTTTTACTGAATTTAAATCACTTGAAATGTAAAGGTTTTGTAAATATATTTCAAATATAATGTTTGGATTAAATAAATCATAGAGTAATATCTCAATTTAGTATAAACTAAATATTAAAAAAAATAATACCAAAGATAAAAACCTATAAAAATGTTTCAAAAGATTAATCATCATATAAACTAGTTTTGTTATGGTCACAAACAAAACAAGAAAATATTCAATAATATAAAATTATTCAACACATCATGTATGTTATAATATAATCTTTAACGAGTTGGTTTCAAAAAAATAACTTCCATAAAATAAGTTGTACCATGATTTTATACTATTCTTACTTAACATTCCTCCTTAAGAAGAAATCAATAATCTGGTAACTAAAACATTTTTGGCCTTGAAATATTAGTAAATAAAACCTTCTAAAACCATATTTTTATAACACTATAGTATTGAATAGATACCAGATTTTTAAATATATAATCCCTAAAACTTCCAAAACATTAACCTTTATTCATGGAATAATTATTATTCCAATTATCTCTCCATCAAAACTTAATAAAAAAGGGTTCACGCTTCAAAAAAATAGAAAAATTGGAAATGTGACTTTCCAGAAGTAAAACCAACTTCAAATGACATTCTGAAAGATTAAACTATCTTATAATATTTTCAAATTTCTCCCTATATAATGTAATATTATAAAAAATATTTTTCAGACTATAAACTTTGTATTTTAGTTTCAAAATTTCATTTTTATCAGTAAATGTTAAAATACAAATTAATTCGACATCCAACTTAAAAGAAAGTTCAGAAATTCTATCATTGGTCTTACAAATTTATACCTTAGCCTGATAAAATTATTTCCTCAACCTTTTATATCTATTATCCTGGATAGTCACAGGTTCCACCATATTATCAAATTATAGAGTATCATCATCATAATTTAAGAGAATGGTATTTAGAGTCACAAAGATAAATTTAGTAGGGATTCAATTGTTACCTTTCGTATAAGGCATGATTTATACCAATAATATTTTGTATAGAAACTATTTATCTTCCTAATATCATCAATTTATGTATCTATACTAGTGAAAGATTGATATTCATGGGCACTCCAAGTTTCAGCATTATCCCTTAATACTTTATCCCCGTTACATTTTTAGTATTTTACTAAATCCTTATCCTCTTTATTTAATCTCATAAAATCGATCTAATTTTCCAGAATTGTTTTCATTTAAAACATATATCTTTTCATACATCCATCTTCTCTTCTCTCCTCCCAGATTTCTCACATTTGTATCTTCTATCATTTAAATAATCATACCATAAATTCTTTATATTTATAATCCTATTTATAAACCTCATATGTTTTAAAAATTATTGTTTACTAATTTTTGAAATACTAATATAAAAATGATCCTTAGAAGTTCTCTTTGATGTAGTACTATTTGAACTATTATCTATGAAACCTATAGAATAAAATAGGACTCCAAAATTCTTCTACTTCCCCTTCCCAACATCTCACTTTAAATATATGTTATTCTACATCATGATTCTGATAAAATAATCCAACTTCATCTTTGTAATATATTTTTTGTCATAAATCATTGTCCCCTTTGATTCTAATTACTTTGATATAATTTCAATTATCTTATCTATAAGTTGCACATTTACAATATCCCATTCAATAAAAGATAGAGATGTTAAGGATTGTCATAAAATATTTGTGAATCTGTGCTACTAAATCCCCTAGAAGAAAATAAAAATGTGATAATATGAATGTAGCATAATTTCTCTAGCCTCTATGACATTATGAGTTTTTTAATGAGAAATATCTAAAATCTTCAAAATTTTGTTAGTTATCTCATATAGAGAAATTTGACTGTAAATATTTATCTTCATTAAGAAAAGTAATGTTTTGAAAATTTTATAGTATAATAGATATTATAGACTCTACTCATGAGTAATGTTATATATTTAATTATTCCTATTTTTATAGTTTTCAACCATAAAATGATATTGATCTACAATGGTTTTAATCTCAAAATACGTCAATTCATCTATCCAAAACTCATAGTTATATCAATTAAAAATAATCAAAAAAAATTATTCAAATTATCTAAACACAGTGGTAATAAAATGATCATATTTTTTCACATAACTGAGGTAATGAATCAAATCATAAATAAGAAAAATATAAAGAAACAATATAACAAATTTTCTAGATAAAAGTTTGTTAACTTCTTTAAACAATATTATAAGGGATATTTCCAGTTTTACATAAAGGAACTCTTTTATTTTAATCCAATGTGGTAGGAGGATCATTACCCAAATATAAGGGATGTAATTTTTTTCACATTAACATCATTAATTAACCTGATCAAAAGAATTAATTCTAAACAAATACTTCTTTTATTAATGGAAACAACAACAACTCTATCCCGAGGAACCTATTTTATCAAACAAATCATTAAGAAAAATTCACCGATAGACTTTTTTGAAAAAAAAAGTTAAAAGAAACTAGATTCATAGCCCCCAAATCACTTTTATCACACAATGTCAGACAAAAACAATTACTAATAGAAAAAAATGATATTTTATAATAAAAACCTCACAAATTTAAGAGATAATAACACACTAAAAACTATTAAAAATGGAATTTCTCAAGGTTTTGAGATATTTAACAAGATGAATGTAAGTTCAATATAGTATAATCGCGTAATATATATATTCCATTCCTCTAATACTCAGTTTAAATTTATATAAATTACAATAAAAAATCTCAAATGTAAAACTCAAAATTCTTTATGAATTTTTAAAAATCACACAAGATTTAAAAAATATTCTATTTAAAATTATTTAGAAAACATCACAAATATATTGAAATTACATGCATCATATTTTCTTATAATAACTTGTGAATCAGAATAAAAGTATACACAAAAACAACTCTAACAAAACATTTGGTACATGTAAAACAAGGACCAAACTGTAAATAAGAAATCATTTCTGGAAAATGAACCAACACCTAGGAAGTGAGGCACACTGCATAGGGATCAACCATGTTTCTATGAAGATGGTAAAAAAGAACATAGAGAACCATAGATGGTTAAATCCTTATAATCCTAAATATAAAATTAAAATTCTTTGTATTTATCTTTATCATCCTCATTCACTTTAATGTTTGATCCTCCACCTCTATCATCTCCACCACCTCATCAAGTCAAAAGTTAGTCTATACATAAAACCTATTCCCCAAACATTGGTATAATATACTACTAGAATCATTACATTTCTATATTTTATTACTTATCCAAGGATTGTTATAATTTCACAACACTTTATTATGAAACTAATTCTTTACATAAATTTGGAATCATCATGTCAAAAATTCAGAATAGGAATATCTACGCCATATTTTTTAATTACATTATTATTTATTAAAAAAATTAATTTATAAGGAAATAAACATAATACATGGCATTCCTTAAGAGCATCATTTTTATGCTAAAAACATAATCATTCAATCATGATATAAATATTACATGATTCATGTAAACTATAATATAATATCATATATATTGTATAAAATCATTATGGTTTAATCATTATAAGATCAATATAATGTCCTATGATACTATTAAATCAACAAAGACATTATTTCTTAATAAAAAATAGAAAATTAATGGAGAAATATATTCTTGTTTAGAGTTTTTTATACTTTTGAATAGTGTGATAATATTTTGTTTTATGAATTTTAATGTTAGTATTTAAATATAGTAATATGGTTTAAAAATTGTAGGATATGTTTTATAGTGTTTAGTTGAAAGAATAAAGAGAGGTGGTGATTGTAGGTATCCACTGGTTTCCTAGTATAGAACCACTAGGTACCCAATAATCTACCCAGTTGGGGTTACATACTAGGATTCCATCAGGTGTTTGATGGGGAGCCAATGGGAACCTACTACTATCCAGTAATGTTTTTTCTTAATATGGGAAAATTTGAAAATCTAGTGACTTTAAATTTAAATCTCCACTCGAGGTTCCCCTTTATAACTATTTGAGTATAATGTGGATCTCCCTCTACCAAATTTTCTACCTCCTCTCTACATCTTTAATTCATGGAATTCATAAGAGTTATATTCTCCATGTCATTATTAATATCATCTTCTTTTCTTTCTCTCTTCCACTCCAATCCACTTTTCAGATTTTCCTTTGGTTAGGTTGGGGATTTGAGGAAATATTTTACTAGAGAGTGGTGTAATCCATCCATAATTATAGTGTTTCATATATAATAGTTATATGAGTAATAGGGAGGTTGATATTACACTTTTATACATTTTATTAAAGAGGTTATGTTATTAGTGTATTTTTTAAGAATTTCACTATTTTTTGGTTAAAATTCATGGTTTTTTAGGTTGAATAATATTCATATTTTATGGATAAGAGTGTGAAGGAGTTGTTTTTAGGTGTTTTGTTTATTATTTTTAGATACTATTTATATAGATTGAATTATTATTTTCAAAGATCGGTTTGGTATTCATTGGATTGTGATGAATTGGCCAATGTGTTATTCCATTTGGTTGTCCCAAATATCTTGGTATTTAATTAGGTTATCTATGGATGTTACTTATAGTTTATTTCTAAAACAGAAATTATTTTTTAAATTTAATTTTTAAAATATAAATGGATATTTTTCTTGAATAAATTTCTCTACAAAATTGATTTTTTATTATTTATAATATTAAATGAAAATTTTCAATTGTTCCAAGGGAACCTGTTATATTTCTTATCAATTATTATTAAACCATCTAAGTTATAATAATTATATATGTAGTTACTATATTATTATATATCTCTATATTCTTAGGTAAAGTAATGATATGAAAGTTTGGTATAAATTTAATGATTATTGGTTATTATTATGTTTGAACCATTGCACTGTACTTTGATATATCACTAATAATGTTACCTTTTTTGAATTTTTGTTTAAATATCTTAGTATTCATTTATATTCATACCTAAATAAATTATAAGTAAATTAATGACACATAAACATTGTCTAATAGGTTACATTAGTGGTGATGTAATGGTTGAGTCATGAGGCCGGAAAAGATATGGATTCACTGATGTTATGATTGGAACAACTTTATAAAAAATCTATGGTTGAAAAAAAAATTATTGGAATATCAAATATCATAACATTAGAATGATGAACATAGAAAAAACTATATGAGGATGAGTAGTTTAGGTTTTGATCATGCAGGATGAATTAAGGATATTGAGGATGTGGTATCTTGGTTTAGAGTGGTAAGAATGGGATAATTATAAGGGGTAGTTATTTTGATATGATTTGGAGTGGATAAATTAGTTGTATATTTGGATTAGTTCCACTCTTTCCCTTCTTCTACTTCCTGGTTTCTCTTATTGTCTAGTATTTGGTTGTAACCTCTTGACATTCATTCTCAAATTCTTATAGACTAAGGATTTTGATATTATTTGACACTCCTCCCCCCTCACGCACTCTCTGACCCTATGTTTTCAAGTTGATATAATTTATCTATTATTTCTTCTTCCATGATCAGGTAATGAGATATATGGGTGTAATGAGTGTTTTCATGGATGGGAAGGTCAAGGTATTGACCTTGGGATTATATAAAGATTCAAATTTTCTTAGGGTATTAAGGTATAGGTAAGAATTTTATGGTAGGATAGTGACATTGGAAGTGGTAATTATTTGAGAATGTGTCAATACTTTCCAAATATTTCAGTAAGATTAGAGGTTTATGGAAATTAATTAATTTTATAAAAATATTATTAGTGATATGAATATAATGATGATTTTTATAGAGTGTGATGGATTATAGGGAGATAACTATTTTGGTAAATAATTAACATATTATTTTATATGATAACATATATGACAAGATAGAGAGAGTTGGGATAATGTTCATGTTCGACATACCAATGGTAATATTGCATTCTTCCATATGGATATTCCATTTTTAATTTGAATTGTTTGAAATTTGTTTCCATTAAAAAACACTAATATCATTTTTTTATAATAGTCATGTCTATACCTAATTAATGTTTGACATATCTATGGTTTATCACACTATTATTTTATTTTGTTATTCCATGTGGGTTAAACCTACTTTTATATGAATACATAGTCTAGTTTTTATTATACATAATAGTTTTTTATACCATAATAGATAATTTCATGAATTTTTTGGTCATTTTTAATTATTGTTATTTAAAAAAATTCTCTTAATATATATGAAAACATAGAAAAATTATCGCATTTTAATAATTTGTGTCAATTTTAATTTCATTGTGAAAATTGAATCTTCTTTTTTATTTAATTCAAAAATAAATGCATTTATTTTAATCTTAAAAAATATAATTCCATTTGGATTTTTATTCAGGATTATTTTGTAACCAAATTTTTGTAATTTATACTTATAGGATGTAGCATTCCTTGGATTTAAGAGATCGTTGCAGTACCAACTGAAACTCATAAAATTATCTCAACCTGTCATTGAATCACACTTAAAATCAATATGTAATACCAATCTCTTATATATTTACTACATCCTTATACTAGGAGTCCACACAAGACCAAGTTTTAAAAATCCACAATAGTCTAGTTTCAACCCAAAACACCTCATCTAGCCTATTAACATCCCAAGAAACAACCTTATTCCAAATTAATTCCTTAAACATTTTATCTTACAATCTAGACCACCAAGAATAACCCATCATCTAGTTTATGTAACAACATATCATTAGCAGCACATTTGAGCATCAAATCTATTATTCTACCTCATGGTCTAGATATGTTAATTAGAGATTGTTGCAGATCCCAACTCACCCTAAAATACCCATACACTAGATATATAAACCTGATATGCTAGATGTTTATAAAAACCCATTCAACCCTAGAACAAAATGATATATCACTTTAATCTTCATGAACAACACAAAAATATCTTAACCTTATTCCAAAATATATCAACTTATTTAAAATCCAATAAAATACTCTAGTATCCATGATGATCAATATCACCATCATTTCAAGTGAATCCCTCATGCAAAGTATATCATAACACCCTTGAAGTTAAATATACATGTAACCCAATGAAATATCCTATCATATTAGTATAATCCCACTTGTTATACCATCATCTCCCATTTTCACAAGACTAATTTTCTCCAATACAAAGACCATGTTTATACCAACGCCTATCGTCCCTAAATTATAATCCAACCCAGAAGCATAAATTAAATCCCATTATTATAATCCCAAAAACATAATCTATAAAAAGAAGATAAATCCTACATAACACTTCATCATTTACCAACATTTTTTTGTGATGGTTGAAGAATTTGAGTACAACAAAGCTTTTTTGTTTTATGATGTATAAAACCTCCATTGAAATGTTTTTTCTAAGGGGTGTATAGCATGTCAGAACAATTATGGGATATTTCACCATAATATGATTTTATTAAATATGAAAAAAAAATATGTTGCATCTATAAGACAACACAGATATATATTGAATTAAAAGAACTTGTTAAATGATGAAGTAGACTTCACTCAAGAGCTAGGTTCATATCTTAATATTATTTTTTATAAATTATTTCATTATTTTATTAAGGAGTGTGAATAGACTAAAAATTGGGAAGGGTTGAACATTGTATGGGGGTCATACTTGAGAGGATTGGTCCCAAATTTATTATAATTTTTTCTTATATTTCCATTGTCTACTTTCATTTTCATTTAAATTCAAATTTCACTCCCTTTTTTTTCAAACTCAAATATCTTAGATTCGTAACTCGGTGTTTTTAGTCTATGGGAGAATAGAAATATGATTTTATAGTTATGATAATAATATTTCCATTACTTATCCTTTTTTTATTTTCCCACTTTAAGGATTCATGGTGTTTCGTAAAGGTGGTAGGTGATATCCATCCCTCAATACACTTCACAGTGATTTCTTCTCTAACTTATTAGAAGAAAAAAAATTTTATTCCATGATTATCTTGATAAATTGATGTTTTCGGGTTGTTATGGTATAAATGGAATGTGTATATTACCATGTGAATTATGGGTTTTTTAGGTATTATACTTTTTATGAAATATCTTGAGAGACAAAATTTTAAAGTTAGATCCAAGGTTCCACTATACACATCATGAGTTAAGGAAATTCCAAATTCGAATAAAGGGTATAATATAATTATGGGATAAATGCATTAATTTCCTTTAAAATAATAGTGTATGTGGAAACAGTGAAATGTGAGTCACCAATAACGAGTAAATTTGGAATACCGAAATGGGAATATTGATGGAATTAAAAAACAATTATCCAAAAGTATAATTCAACAATTAATACTAACATCACATTCACTTGAATATGTATTCATGTTGATTTTATTTTTACAAAACCAAACCTAGCACCCATTTTTTGTTTCTTTTATAATAGTAATGTGATCTAGGATTAATTTTAAGATGACTATTAGGTCATGCACAATGAAATATTATGAAGAATTTATAAATTTTAAATAATAAAATTACCATATGATAATGTCTTCCACTAATAATTTTTTACATTATCGTTGGGGAAGCCAAGACAAAATGTATTGATTTTCACTCATTTTTTTATTTGATATCATTACATTTATTTTCATGTTTTTTTCTAAAATAGATTCAATATAACCAACTCTAAAGGAGTATTAGATGTATGGGAATGTGATAAATGTGTTTTTTATATTTTGTGGTTATTATGGACATTACCAATAACAATATGGGTATATCGAACAAAGGTATCCCACATACAATAAGTAAATAGATAATATTTATTTAAAAACATTAGACAATATTATTTGGAAATGGTTAGAGAAAATATGCTATAAGAGAACAATGATCAATTGTAAAATTATTCAATTAGCCTAATAGAAAAGTGAATAACCCAATGTTCCTGAACATCTAATGAAAAAAACTATCTATGCATATTTTCAATAAATGGAAGAGATTAATGTAGAGTTGGATGAATAATTTAAATTACTTGTTTATTTTATAAATTTATATATGGAGGCTTTATGTATGTATAAATAACTACAAGATAAACCCTATAATGGGATAAATTCAAAATGAACTCCTTTTAAAGTAATTATATTGAAATTGAATTTAAAACTCATATTATTAATTTTAAATTTATTGATGAAGTGGAATGTTTTCAATATTAAAAAAAGTTGGAGAAGAATTTAAACAAAATTTTATGTATTTTGAAGATATTTTAGAAAAATAATACATATATTTTTATCAAACAATATGTTATCTAAGGGATTTTTTAGAATCGTAAGAGATGCCTAATAAAACACTTGAGAGGGAAAAACATAAGTCAAAACTCATTTAATTTATTTTTTTATAAACTAAAATGAAAAATATTCTCTTTTGTTATAATATTTGATATTAATAATTGTTTAATTCCTTGAAATACATTGAATAATATGTTATAAAATTGTTTTTTGAGATTCAAGATATAATTGGATATATTTAGTTAATGGCCTCTAAGATATAAGAGGAAGATGGTGTAAATCTAGATATCCATGATGTAGCCACTCCTCACTGTAAAGAAGAATATCCTCTTCCTATAGTTTTATATAAGTACTATGTGAGTTGTAAAAATCCTCATGATATTTTAAAGGATGATTCCTAACTACAACAACAACTATTTAGAATCATGATTTTTAGTTTAAAGTGGGTTGAAAAACCTCATGTTGTAACCATAGCATCCAAAGCATGACCAAATATGGGCATAGTACAATAGGGTGAGATTTATTTTTCGTCAACATCCAAGTTATATTGTTATCGTATTATAAATAACATCTTAAACCATTCAATATAGTGAACAAAACAATGATATCCAAATAATGAAATCATATACAGTGATAATTATTTTACATGGTACACCACTATGGGAAATATCAAAAGATAATAAATTAAATATATTTTGATGATTCAAAATAACAATCCACTATCATTAATATTAGGTTTAAGAAGGTATCACTATATATAAAAAAGATCAAACCCTATGACCATCTCTCCATACATCATTTTGAGACAAGGTATATAAGAAATAAAGACACAAAGGCTTCTTTCAATACTTTACAATAAAATAGTCAACACCATCCATATTGTTTTTCTACATTATAATTTGATTTCCTCTAACTAATATAGATATTCAATAGGGTTTATCATTGTATTTGTTCGATATTTTCTTTTATAGATGAAACAATTTTTCTATATATTTTATATATAACTTGTATAACTTTTTCATTCACCTTCGAAATGGTGATAAAAACATCCCTTTGTATTTTACACTTTTCACCAGTAGATTCAATTTACAAACACTTATTAATCAGAAAACTCCTGTCATTTTAAAATATATTTTATTTTTTAAAATTATTTTTAAATTATAAAACCATGGAATGATGCTCTTTATTTTCACATGTCATTCTTTAACTATCAACACCTTTGAAAACTACTAACTTCACGATGGTGTGTCATACTTCATTACTCTATAATGAGTTCAACCATAGAAAAAAATATCCATACTAAATTATCATGGGGATATTCTCTTTTGGTATGGGTTCATTAGTCATGGTACAATATCATGGATTGTGGTGTGACATGAGTTCCTTATATCTAAACTAACTCTCCCTTGTGATGTGATTTTCACTTAAATTAAATGAATCCTTCATCTTGATAATTTGTTAAACAACAATATTATCAATTGGTATTTATAATGGAATAATTTATCGTATTGTGATATAACCTAATTACTTTTGGAATGACTAAACCATCAACACTCCAATTTCATATTACATATCAGATTTCATGATATGACAATCATGGTTTTTCTTTGATTTTTTTTCTCTCCAAAAAACACATCAAAACTTCTTCAGATCACTTATAAACTTATCTAAAGCCATATAAATAGACAAATTGTATAAAAAATACATTTAAAACAAGTTTTAGTTTCAATCTGGAGATCCAAATTTCTCCCCCTTTATATAAAAAATATATAAAATCTCTAAAAAATAATGTTTCCAATACTTCTCTATTTGGTATTTTTAGAAATCCTAACTGTCTCCAATTATCATAATGACATTACAGTAATATTAAAAATAGAAATGGTTTAAATAAATTATTAATTTATATCTATGTGATTTTTTAGTTGTATAAAAAATAAGATATCAATAAACATATTTATACTTTATTGTATACCTTTAATAATTAACCATTATAAATCACTTTTTAAACACAGAAAATCTCACAATTCTCCCTAATTTAACCATTCCTTGATGGTTTTCCTCATAGATCATATATACTATTGTTTCACATACAAAAATATACCCCCATGGAGAACAACACTTTATATAATAATTTCCCTAATTTAATTGTTAAATTCCCTTAACATCTCTACATTTATTAAATTTCACCAACTCATTTATAGAGTGTCTAGTCCTAAATCTTAACCCATGTAAAAATAATCCCAAGGGTGGTTTCCTACCACAAATGAGTATCCAAGTTAAAAAAATACATATTAGGAGAAAGTAATTTTATAACCTTCCCCAGCTACAATATTTTGTTAGATACCAAGGTTCATTCACTACTAATCAAATGTCGGTGTGGATAATAGCTTTATAAGAATGTCTAACACTTATTAATTTATGACAAAATAATCCATATTAATCAATATTTGATCATACTTTGCCTTGATAAAATGGAATTAAATTTTTATATTCTTTTTATGAGAATCATGAACATGATTCCTCATGATCTCAATGGAACTCTTGTTATCACAATGGAAATATTGTTCATAATATCCCTTCATTGGCCCTTGTTTCCCCGAACCCCACATGGACGACCCTAGTACCCCATATCCTTGTCGTATCTTGGTGGATTTTAACCACACCATCCCTAGCCACTATCATGTAATTGACCAACTTTGTACCACCTCACCTTCACATGGTGGTCTCCCCCTTCATGACTCACTATAAAAAATCTCTGTTATCTCTCAATCCATCGTCAGACATCTCCCAAGCAACCAATAAAAAAGTATAATAAAAAGTGTAACCCTATATTTTAATGGAATATGGGTGTTAAATCCAAGGATGTGGATCCATTAGTTTTATATCCATCATGAATTCTCAAAGAGGGGGAATCAATTTGTGATTAAAATCTATAACATAGGGATTTCATAGAATTGGAATTTGGTTAAACAGAAATAGGGGGTAAAATTCCAAAATCAAAGGATACCAATTTAGTAATAAAATAAATCTTCTTGAATATGAAACAAATTTTTAAAACACATGGTTAAATGAAATTAATTTTACCCAAATTATGAATAAAAAAGGAATAATTCAAAATAAATATCCTTACTTCATAGTTGGATCTATCATTGGAAAATATAGTGTGTGTCACATTTCTATTAGTAATTACATTAAGAACAAGTTCACCAGTAGGAACCTTCACTAAATACTCTCTTAATATTCCCCTCTAATTCTATGGTCCATGGATGTTATCCATGTATTTGATAAAATGATTTTTAAATGGAAAAAATATTATGTTTTTTTATATTTAATTAAAATATATGACACTAAGGACGGTCTGGGAAATGTGAAAAGTGGAATAAAATTATAGGGCTCATAGGATAAACCCACCATTCCAGAACTAATAGAGCTTTATTAATTTATGTTTCATGATTCATTCAATGTATATAAGAATTTATTCACAAATACCCACACATTTAGACTAAATATAATTTATTATGTTTAATATATGTTTTTGGGCCTTCAAATGGTCAAAAATAAAATATAGTTTAATGAAATACCTAAAAACATATTATTAGAAATATTATCAAGGTTCAAGTAATAAAATGGAGGTTAATAAATCCTCCTCAACTTTACATATGCTCACCTTGAAAATAAAAACCTACTGAAAAAGGTATGTAAAATTATCCTATATCTGACCCTTATTCTTCTATGAGCTCTCCAAAAGATTCCCTTGTTTCCAAAACAAATGAACTAGTCACATAATTATACCTCATAGATTCCTCTATTTCAAGTCCTATATAACCACTAGGTAATATACAAATGATGAATAATCCTTGACGTTCATCACACCCTAGTCAATTATGTGTGACATTTCATTAATGCACCTCCTCATCTACAACATGTGAAAAATGTTATACATATGATCTAACAATATGGGTAAATCCATATAGTAAGTAAACTCATGAACCCTGTATAATATCAAGAAAAGTTTTATGAAACTTATTCATAGCCTTATCCCTTGGTTTATACCTTATACACTTCATCATTTTGAGATCTTATGGAACACACGATCTCCCTCCTTGAACTCTAAAGGCATTCAATGGTAGTCTGTGTAATAATTATGATGGATCTAAGTTGTCCATATCCTCTCCAAGATCACATCCACTTTCTTCATTGTATAATATTCCAACTCAGGTACCTTCAGGTAATAATATGCAATATTTTCCAATATAATGTTGTGTTATGTGTATCCCATACAATTCTTCAATATTTACCATGGTAAGAGTGGAGTGGTAGTTGTTATTTTATGTGAATTACACAAATGTAAGTGATCATCCCAGCTTCGATTATAATCTAACACATAATCTCTCAATATATAATATAGAACCAAAATGTTTCTATCCTTCTACCCATCCATATAAGGGTGGAGTATCATACCCAACCATAACTATATCACAAATTCAACCAGTAATCTCCTCTATAACTAGTATTTGAATCAAGAATATAGGTTAGAAATTATTATTGAAGTTACCCTTTATATCCAGAAAATCTAATATATGTAAATGTATCCCAAATTTAACATCAGACTATTCTCTGAAATACGATGGAAGAATTATATCTTTGCCTTTTCTATATGATTATAAAGATCACATTTTTTCCATTTACTAAAAATTTACGTTCTATAAAAACATACATTAACATACCATCTCACTCCTACTAGGAAACCTAATGTGGTTGGGTTAAACATGTTGGAACATAGTGCTCAGAATTTATATATAGATAGGTGAGGAACTATGAAATAAATTCTAAAATTATATTATTTATACATGGAAAAACAACTAATGCTTTAGGTCATGGTACCACTTCATCACACCCTGATGAACCCCAAAGGTAAATGTATGAAATTACCTCAACACTTCCTCTCATAGTTCGACTGATACCACTATCAATCCTTAAAAAAATGATGTTCTCTATATATTTGGAATATTCACCTAGTTTATCACATGAGGGAATTTGTTTATACATGATCATACAATCATGTCACTAAATTGGGCCTCCCTTCCACACTGAAGAAGTGAATAGGTCACTATGATCGATCAAAAATAAGCCACTTCTCCCTCATACATTATGGAAAAATACATTACAACCAATTCCTATTATTCCTCCCCCATCTATTGAGCTCAATATTTCCTTATAAGGAAATCATTGAGATAGCCCTAGAACTTCACACCCAAAACTAGTGATAAAAACATATTCATAATGTATTGCACTTTATACCAAATCAAACAACCTAAATTTTACTGTTGATAATTACAATATAAATAACCATCATTGAGTCACTTTCATTAAAATGATATTTTAGGTTTAATGTTTTATAGAATTAAGAAAAAAATTTTACATAAAAAACCTATGTCTTTCCATAGAGAAGGATATTTTTTCTACTATTCCAAGAATTTATTATATCAAATAAATTCTCTACCATCTCCTATAAAATACATCATACATAATACCCCTATTAGACATATCTTACTAAAAATCATTCTTCACCTCCTGGAAAAAATGTAATCTTAAGAAGTTTGATCTAAAAATCATAGTAAGGGTAAATATAAGCATTAACAATAAAATATAATAAGTTATCATTATAGGATAATATGAGTATGAGAATGCAATCCTGGCTAAATGAAAAAATGTAGAGAATTATCCTATACAATACATGAATCATAAATCATCAAATTGTGGTATAAATATTTTAGCATGAACATGTTTCATCGGTTAATAATATGGAGCTATGATAATATATATATATATATATATATAGACATTAGGATGTGGAATACTAGTATAAAATAGACATAAGCATGTGAATCATAAATGATTTTAAGGCTAACTACCAAGACATTCATCATATAAATTCCTAGGATAAAATCCTTCCAAAAGTATAGAAGGATTAGGTAACAACTTGTGCACCTTTTGGTATTGGACTAACTACAAGTGTACCGTTAATCTTGGGATAACCAATTGTATAAGGTTGAGCTTTGGATAATCTCATGTGTACCCTTTTGAGAGCGTGAGATATAAAACATTTACCAATTAATTGGAGGTCTATAAATGATCCATTCCTCACATAATAATAAACCATTCATATGTATTCCACATGAACCTAAGATCACAAATCATTCCTATAGAAAAAAACATGGTATTCCATTCACTTGGAACTCAACCTGAACCACCACAAGTCCAAAAGGTCATTCCTGATCCCTGTGAGTGGGAACTTAGTTACTGAGCATCAAAATAATCACTTTTGGAATTATATTAACCTAAATTAGAGATAAAATATAGTGAAACATCTAATGGGAGACTATAATGGTCCATACTTATATTTGATGTATATACAATATCAAACATCTAAGAAACAAAAATTCAAAAACATACAAAATAGGTCATAACCAATTACACTACATCAACCCATTTGTATCACGATAAAACATCATCCATAAATAGAATGATATAACCTGGAATAAATATATTAATCAATAAAACTAATAGAATCTACAAGAAAATATATATTGTCTGATACAACACTAAGAAAATAAAAAATAGGAAAAAACTCAGTCCATGCATGAAACTATCTCCAATAAACCCCAAGTTACTCACCACCACCCAACTCACCCCATGTCAGCCTCTAGAAACAAAAACCAAAATCTAGCTATAAAACTGGAACATTAAATATATAGACATGGGATAAATATAACAATAGTTCACTACCCCCCAATAATATGCAATTTATTTTGTAATTCAATTCATTGATGATAGTTCGAAAATATAATTAAAAATCAGGATTCCAAATGTAAATAGTTAAAAATAACTAAAATGATCCTAAAGACCTTTCCAAAAGATCCAATTTTTTCCCTTAAATTTAAAACTCACACTTTGAAAAAATTTCCTCAAATCTAATCAATTTCAAACCCACACACACATTTACACTTATAAAAAACCCATTTTTCATAAAATTATATTAATCACTTTATAAACATTTTGCCAGTCAAACCCTTTTTAAATGTAAGAAACCATTTTGAAATGAAATTTAAAAACCAATATAAAAGTATAAAAATTATAAAAATTGTTATCCTACCATCTTTGAATACCATTTTCTAGGGTAATTTAACCAAACACACACATGTCAATCATAATGAGAAATAACCACAATTCACAAGGCATATAACCAATCAATAGAATATAAGGGGTCCAGAAAAAATAAAAGGAGGGTAAATGGTATAATAAATTACTAGATCAAGACCCATAAATCTAGTTATCAAACCAAATAATAAAGTATTTCATGTTATCTACTATCATATCCCTAATGATAGAAGTTTCTAATTTTTTTAAGAGTTTTCCACATAGGGGCCAACTATTGGCATATACTGAAATCAAAACCACAAATCATCCAACTATCCCACAAAAGCCTCCTTAAAATTACAAACCCTTACTATACCTAGTTCATAGAATAAATCTAGGTACACTAGTGGCATGTGAACCAACTAGTTTAATATAAATATAGATACCCCGCTTAGTGTCTGGGTTCCCATGACCAATACATAAGTGATGCAAGTGAACAAGAAAGCCATGATTAACACGTAAGGCATATGTAATGAATCTCCCTCACCACCATCACCCTTTTAATGAATATACCCATATATACCATACGTACACAATGTAGATAAGTATATTCCCGCATAAGGGGAGTAATTATAATCACATAGTTATAAATAACACACATAGGGGTAAACAACTCAATGTGGAAATCAATAGGGGACTTTCACAACTAACCATTTAAATAATAAGTTCTAAATGATACATTAACCTTAAAACATGTCATGTAATTTCAAGAAATATAATATTTCATAAAAAACAACTCTAAACACTCTTTTGAAATCAATGGAAATATCACACACCATTTACATCATTTCAAATCCACCCTTAATAAATTTTCATTCTTCATTAAAATAAAAAATAACCCAAAAAGGTATCCACTTCTATAAAAAAACATTTCAAAAAATACATTAATGCCTTTTTATAAAGGGGAATACAACAGACCCATTTTAATACACTCTTAAAATTCATCAAATAACCCATTTATAATCCATTTTGAGTTCAATAGCACACTTTAAAATAATTTCAATGTTAATACATAGTTTTCACTCATTAAAAAACAAAACTAGATTAAAATAAAACACATGTCATAAGATATATTTAAAAAATCCTCATAGGATTTTCACATAAACATAGCACAAAAAAGTTTCCATTTCAAATACCAAAACATTAAATTTAAAAGATAATCCATTTATGACCAACTCAAAACACAATGAAATAGTTATAAATCATCACATAGATATCATATATATTTATACATTCAAAAAAATTAATTAAGAAAGCACAATAAGCCATTAAATTACAAAATTAAAAAATTCCATTGAAACACCTTGTAACGCCCCAAGCTTCTACGGTACGCTTCTCTTTGAATAATGTGATAGCGTGTGTTGTACGCAACACTGAGTTCTAACAACCAATCAAACTAGCCGTTATGAATAGTAATACCTACCTTTTGAAATTATATATAGTTTATATTTCAAAATGGACTTCATTTTTGGATTCAGAATATCGAATTTAGCCTAAGGTGAAATTTTGGTACTTTTCGGATAACTTTAATATTTTGATGAATAGTAAAAATTACTAAATTTTAATTAAAAACAACTTTTTTAAACAAAATAATTAATAGTGGTAAATTATGAATTTTCGTGGTTTTAAAGTATATTTTGGATATATTTTTACCATTTAATATAATTTTGGTCATTGGACATAATTTTACAATTAAACCGAACATAAACAAGTGTCAATCTTTTGGTAGTTATTATCTCTTAAAAACACGCTTTTTGTTTTGATAGCGGGAATTAATTTTAAATTAATTTCTGCCACTTCTGTGTTTTGAATTAAGAAAAATGGATTCCATATTTGGAATCAGGATGTTCAAATTTTGTAAATAGTTAACTTTTATTTTTAGACATTTTGAATAATTACTGCGGTAAATATTTTATTTACCATGGTTAAGGGTATATCTGGTAAATAAGGGTTAAAAAATAATATTATAAAAATACTAAATTACCCTAAAACGTGTCCTAGACTTATTGGTTGATCCATTTTCGACCATAGGCATCTTTGGGTTGATTTTGGGACCCCATGGTTCCACTTGTAGGTGATAGGGACATTTTATTTTAATTAAGTTAAAATGAATACAAAAATGACACAAGCATATATCTTTTAGCAAAACAATTTTTACATAGGGTTATATATGTTGGAGTTTCGACTATAAATATTAATTATAATGATAAAAATAATTCCTACATGATTTTATTTTATTTTCAATTTTTAGAGATTAAATAATTTAATTTATTTATGACACAATGATGATGCAGTAATTTTCATAATAGTGAAAAATTAAAATAATTGATATTATAAATACATAAATAAATATAATATGAAACTTTTAATGAATTAAACTAATTTTATAGGATAATATGATATATTAATATTGATTTAATTGACTTTTTTCGAATTAATCAATCTATTATGAGTTTCAAAAAAATGAACTATTGAATAGTGTCAAAATTGACATAAAGGAGTTCTTAAAATAAATATTATATTATTAATTGATATTAAATTCCTAAAAATCTAAGGTTTGTCCAAGAGACTTATATCATGATATTTTAATCATTAATGGACCACTTGGGAGTCTCTTGGATGTATATAGTATGTTTATTAACCATATTATATAAAAATACAAAGAGACATTGTAAAAGTGAAACTAATTAACTTAGAGTTAATACTTAAAGATAAGGTTAATATAATGACCCAAACCTGTATAAATTCTATTGGCTAAATGGATTTCAACCTATCCCCAACTTATCCTTTTAATAATCAACTTTGGATCCATTAGAAACCGAA
Organism: Viscum album; assembly: GCA_963277665.1. Lineage (NCBI taxonomy): Eukaryota > Viridiplantae > Streptophyta > Magnoliopsida > Santalales > Viscaceae > Viscum > Viscum album. The sequence continues at coordinate 566,638,743 of OY728162.1, forward strand.
TATTAATTTATTATAAATTAATATTTCTAGCTTTTCCAAAGGTGCCCCTCACCCCTCTTATAAAAGGGCACTCCTACTTCTCATTTCTTCACACCTTCAAAGCCTTTTTGTTTAGCAAAACTCTGCCCAACTACTCTCCCAGCTTCCCTCACTACAACCTAGAGGCCTTAGTGTGATAAGAAAGCCAACCTAAGGAGCCCTTTTGATCAAATCAAAAGGAAGAAACCGAAGAAGAGGTATTGATTTCACCACCCTTTTCCAAGTTCATTTCTTCTTCCACTTCTTCTTCCTTTGTTGTTACCATTCTAAAATAATAAATCCAGTATCATATATATACTATGATGTTATTATAAATATGGTACAACCATATTCAGTATTCTATCCACCCTTTGAATAACATGTCACCATTAGTGCGTACGTACGGCTTACCGTCTCTACGTCATGGTGTAATTGTTATTCAATATATTATTATTTGGATGGGTATAATAATGATGTGTAACTCATGTAAATAATAAATTTAACATGTTAATTATTCTGTATATATGATATACCATCCATTTATATATTATTTTAAAATCAAAAGAATGATATTGTCGCTCGTGCGTACGTACGGACTACCGTCTCCACGAACGCGATGAGATTCATTCTCCATCATATCCATTCAAGTATAATTATCATTTGATGATTTAAAAAATGATGTTTAAGGAATTTATATCATTCTGGATATGAATAATATACAACCTATCCTTTACAAACATGTCTTACATAGCGAAACATATAAAAGAAAACAAGTAAGTTAACACCCAAAACAACGATAATACTAAGATATTATTATCAAATAAATATTAAAAGATCATATATGATATCATATTAATGTAAATGATTCTTGTATAATTTAATAACAATTATTTCACCATTATACAGGAGGTTAACCTACCCCAACCAAGGAAAAGTACAAGGTAAGGGTTATTTCACAATCTCTTCATTATCTGAGGTTGTTTATACGTAATAATCTACTGGGATCTCTTTATCATCCACATCCATGTTTCTTCAAAATGTATTTCAAAACATTTTTATAATTTACAAGAATATGGGTTAAAGTCATTTATACCCTTGTTTGAGTTTTTATAAGAGGAATGTTTCCGTCGTTTTCAAAACAAGGTCCTTTTACCCTTTTCGACAGAATTAAGGTCAGAATGTTTTTTTTACTTATACGGCGGGTGTGGTTATTTTCCGCCGTTATAAAATTTTCAAAGCATTCCTTACAAGCTTATAAAAATATTTTTAAAGAAAATGTTTTATTATATAAGTCTCTTAAATGATTTCAAAAATAGAAAGAGATATTTCTCTAAAAAGATTTTTGACTTCATCTATGTCAACATCCTTTGATGGATTTTACGCTTATTTGAAGTTGATTTATTATGATACAAAACTTCTATATTGTATTGAAGGTTTTGTGACATGTTTGACTGTGGATGTGCTATTTTTATACCATTCATAGTTTATGGTAAAATTATTGACATTTCGTATGCTAGTTATGATACGAATGTTTATGTTATGTTTAAACCTTTTCATAAGGGAATGCATTGGACTTAATATGTGACGGGTGGAGCCCGCTATAGCTCCTCGATGCATCAGTAGGTCTCATGAGACAAAGTAGTGTCTTGGCACAAGGCCTTGACAAAATCTTATTTGTAGTCTTGGAACGAGGCCTTGGCTATGTGGTTATGATAGTCTGGGATTATGCATTCCAACATTATGAAAGTGGTTATTGATTTTGCATGTGATTATTCAATTAGTAGAATATCCATGTGAATAAGTAAATGGAATTATTTCATTTTATTTATGCCATACCATGTTGAAAGTTCAAGTTTTAAAGGCTTTTGTTTTATTTATACATTGCCTTAAATGTTTATTCTTATTTATGAAAGTTTCCACTATATTGTTATCCTTACTGGGCATTTGAGCTCACCCCTTTTCTATGTTTTATTTTTCCCAGGAAATGAAGAAGTAAATTATGAATGACCTGCCAGGATATTATGAGGGGATATGAGTGTGGATTATGGAGACATTATGTTGTTATATTAGTTTTTCATTTTATGATGTAATGTAAAACTTATGAATATATCTAGTGTTTCCAAGGCTACTAAACCAATCGGTCTTTCGAGATTTGATCTTTCTTGTGATCATGCCAATGTTATGTAATAATGCACCGACTCTGGGTAACTAGGGTCAGGGTGTTACAGTTGGTATCAGAGGAAGTTTAGTACAAACCTTGGAAGCTAGATTTAGATAAACTCTGATTAGAGCACGTAGACCTAAGATGAACTTTGAGGATTAGTATAGAAGAACTTCCTAGAATTTTGGTATTGTATAGATTTTGTGAGTTTTCTGAGAAATACATCCTTGTCTGGATATGAGCAGGTAGAGGCGGCTCTGGCACAGATGTACCTAGGGGTAAAACCCGAAAACACCGCTTTGAGCTAGACTTGAACGGGAACTGGTGCATGACAACGGGCCTTGTTGCACTCTTGGTTACGACACTCCCGGGGGATATGCTTAGGATAACTCTCATTTTCTTTACAAATAATTATGAAGGGTTTATGAGTATATACTTCATCAAAGAAAACATTTTTATGATTATGAATTATATCCATAAATATTTCAATTTATGTTAAGTGTTTTATAAGTATGGGATTATGTATTTTGATTCATAAACTGTTCTAGTTTATGCAATTGTTTATAAATGGCGCCTAGTGGAAGAAATAGAAATTGTATCAATGCACGCACTCCATGTAGGGATTGCCCTCCTGCTCAAGATAATTATAGTGGATCTGGTGATGCAACTGGTGCCGATCAGCTAATCACCATACTGGGACAACTCACTCAGGTTATGAATAATAACCTTACCCGTATGGAGCACCCTGATCCACAGCGTGGAGGATCAATGTTAGATTGATTCATGAGGCAACAACCACAAATGTTCAATGGGAGTACAAATCACTTAGTATCTGAGAAATGGATAAATTCCCTAGAGAAAATATTTCAGGCTTTGGGGAGCAGTGAAAGGGAAAAAGTTATCATGGCAGTTTACCGCCTCACTGGAGATGCTGATCAATGGTGGTCATTGATTCAAAACATGAAGGAAGATGATGAAGTATCAAATATACAATGGAGGGAGTTCAAAGATCTGTTTTTAGAAAAATACTTTCCTCGTGACCATCGAGCAGAGATGGAAAGGAAATTTCTGAGTCTGAGACATAAGGAAGATGAGAATGTCGTAAAGTATGAGGCTCATTTTACAAGGTTAGAAAGGTATGCTGGAGATTATATACGTAACCCAAGAAGTATGATTGATCGTTTATTTGATGGGTTAAATTTGTTTGGACAAAAGAGTGTGAAGAATGTTTCGAAGAAATGAAGAGAAGATTAGTCAATACTCCTATATTGACTCTACCATCAGGGAATGATGGGTTCGTTATTTATAGTGATGCATCAAAGAAAGGACTTGGTTGTGTCCTTATGCAGAATGATAGAGTTATTGCCTATGCATCACGATAGTTGAAAATTCATGAACAAAACTATCCTACTCATGATCTCGAGTTAGCAGTTGTGATCTTTGCTTTGAAGATATGGAGGCACTACCTCTATGGTGAAAAATGTGAGATTTATACTGATCACAAGAGTTTGAAGTATATTTTCTCACAAAAAGAACTCATCATGAGGCAAAGGAGATGGCTTGAATTACTCAAGGATTATGATTGTACGATACACTACCACCCGGAGAAGGAAAACAAGGTGTCAGATGCTTTGAGTAGAAAAGACCATGGAGTTTTGAAAAATATGAGAATTGAAAGGGATCCAATTTTCATGGATCTAGTCAAGATGGACATGGGAATAACCAGGGAAGTTGAAACATCAATGCTTTTTCAAATGGTTTCCAAACCATCTTTACTAGAAAGTATTAAGAGTTCTCATACCGATGATGAAGAATTTCAAAAGAAGATTAGAGCTGTGAATGATGGGAGATTGAGAGACTTTGTGAATGAAGATGGAATTTTGAGATTCGGGAAGAGACTTTGTGTTCCCGATATACCTGATCTAAAAAGGGAATTTTTGGATGATGCTCATAGTTCCAATTTCTCTATACACCTTGGGAGCACCAAAATGTATAGATATTTGAAGGAACATTTTTGGTGGGACAACATGAAGAGAGAGATTGCTGATTTTGTGTCAAGATGTATGGTTTGTCAACAAGTGAAAGATGGAAGGCAACAGCCTGGGGGAGTCATGCAACCTCTTCCCATACCGAAGTGGAAATGGGACAATATTACAATGGACTTTGTCACGGGGATACCAAAGACTCCTAGAAGGAACGATGCAATATGGGTTATTATTGATCGTCTTACCAAGTCAGCACATTTTCTTGCTATAAGAGAAGATCTACCCCTGGAACGTCTATCAAAACTATATATTAATGAAGTTGTGAGACTTCATGGAGTACCCCTATCAATTGTTTCTGATCGTGATCCCCGTTTTACTTCAAGATTTTGGAAAAGTCTTCAGAAATCCCTTGATACTGAACTTCATTTGAGCACTGCTTACCACCCTCAGACAGACGGACAATCAGAACGGACTATTCAGACCTTATAAGACATGTTGATATTTTGCTCACTTGACTTTCAGGGTATGTGGGATCAATATTTACCACTGGTAGAATTTTCATATAACAATAGCTTCCATTCGAGTATTCAGATGGCACCATATGAAGCGTTATATGGAAAGAGATGTCGTACACCAACCTGTTGGGATGACGTTGGTGAAAGAAAACTTGTAGGCCCAGAACTGGTGGAGGAAATGGTGGAAAAGGTGAAGGTAATCCAAAATCACATCGAAGCAGCTCAAAGTAGGCAGAAGAGCTATGCCGATAATCGAAGGAAGGATTTGGAATTTCAAGTCGGTGATCATGTTTTCCTGAAGGTATCTCCATGGAAGGGAGTCATACGTTTTGGTAAGAAAGGTAAATTGAGTCCCAGGTACATCGGACCTTTTGAAATTCTAGAACGAATTGGGGCTGTGGCTTACCGATTGGCAATGCCGCCAAGTCTCTCCAATGTTCACGATGTGTTCCACGTATCTCTGTTGAGAAAATACATGCCTGACCCAACGCATGTACTCACCTATGAGGAATTAGAACTAGAACCCGATATTTCCTATTGTGAAGAGCCCGTCAGGATTCTTGATACGAGAGAACAAGTACTGAGAAGCCGAATGACGTGTCTGGTAAAAGTTTTGTGGAGAAACCATAAGATGGAAGAGGCAACGTGGGAACCCGAGGAACTTATGATAAAGAACCACCCGAGTCTTTTCATGCGGTAGTATTCTAGAAATTTCGAGGACGAAATTATTTGAAGGAGGGGAGAATGTAACACCCCAAGCTTCTACGGTACGCTACTCTTTGAATAATGTGATAGCGTGTGTTGTACGCAACACCGAGTTCTAACAGACCATAACCAATCAAACTAGCCGTTATGAATAGTAATACGTACCTTTTGAAATCATATATATTTTATATTTCAAAATGGACTTCATTTTTGGATTCGGAATATCGAATTTAGCCTAAGGTGAAATTTTGGTACTTTTCAGATAACTTTAATATTTTGATGAATAGTTAAAATTACTAAATTTTAATTAAAAACAACTTTTTTAAACAAAATAATTAATAGTGGTAAATTATGAATTTTAGTGGTTTTAAAGTATATTTAGAATATATTTTTACCATTTAATATAATGTTGGTCATTGGACATAATTTTACAATTAAACTGAACATAAACAAGTGTCAATCTTTTGGTAATTACTATCTCTTAAAAACACGCTTTTTGTTTTGACAGCGGGAATTAATTTTAAATTAATTTCTGCCACTTCTGTGTTTTGAATTTAGAAAAATGGATTCCATATTTGGAATCAGTATTTTCAAATTTTGTAAATAGGTAACTTCTATTTTTAGACATTTTGAATAATTACTGTGGTAAATATTTTATTTACCATGGTTAAGGGTAAATCTGGTAAATAAGGGTTAACAAATAATATTATAATAATACTAAATTACCCTAAAACGTGTCCTAGCTTTATTGGTTGACACATGTTCGATCATAGGCATCTTTGGGTAGATTTTGGGACCCCATGGTGCCACTAGTAGGTGATAGGGACATTTTATTTTAATTAAGTTAAAATGAATACAAAAATGACACAAGAATATATCTTTTAGAAAATCAATATGTACATAGGGTTATATATGTTGGATTTTCGACTATAAATATTCATTCGAAATATAAAAAGATTTCCTACATGATTATATTTTATTTTGAATTTTTAGAGACTAAATAATTTAATTTATTTATGACACAATGATGATGCAGTAATTATCATAATAGTGAAAAATTAAAATAATTGATATTATAAATACCCAAATAAATATAATATGAAACTTTTAATGAATTAAACTAATTTTCTAGGATAATATGATATATTAGGATTGATTTAATTAACTTTGTTTGAAGTAATCAATCTGTTATGAGTTACACAAAAATCAACTATTGAATAGTGTCAAAATTGATATAAAAGAGTTCTTAAAACAAATATTATATTATTAATTGATATTAAATTCCTAAAAATCTAAAGATAGGCCAAGAGACTTATATAAGGATAGGTTAATCATTAATGGACCACTTGGGAGTCGCTTGGGTGTATATAGTATGTTTATTAACCATATTATATAAAAATACAAAGAGACTTTGTAAAAGTGAAACTAATTAACTTAGAATTAATACTTAAAGATAAGGTTAATATAATGACCCAAACCTGTCTAAATTATATTGTATGAATGGTTTTCGACCTATCCCCACCTTAGAATTTGAATAATCAACTTTTTATCTATTAGAAACCGAATATGAATTTATTATAAATTAATATTTCTAGCTTTTCCAAAGGTGCCCCTCACCACTCTTATAAAAGGGCACTCCTCCTTATCATTTATTCACACCTTCAAAGCCTTTTGGTTCAGCCAAACTCTGCCCAACTACTCTCCCAACATCCCTAACTACAACCTAGAGGCCTTAGTTTGATCAGAAAGCCAACCTAAAGAGCCCTTTTGATCAAATCAAAAGGAAGAAACCGAAGAAGAGGTAATGATTTCACCACCCTTTTCCAAGTTCCTTTCTTCTTCCACTTCTTCTTCCTTTGTTGTTACCATTATAAAATAATAACTCCAGTATCATATATATACTGTTATGTTATTATAAATATGGTACAACCATATTCAGTATTCTATCCACCCTTTGAATAACATGTCACCATACGTGCGTACGTACGGCTTACCATCTCCACGTCGTGGTGTAATTGTTATTCAATATATTATTATTTGGATGGGTATAATAATGATGTGTAACTCATGTAAATAATAAATATAACATGTCAGTGATTCTGTATATATGATATACCATCCATTTATATATTATTTTAATATCAAAAGAATGATATTGTCGCTAATACGTACGTACGGACTACCGTCTCCACGAACGCGATGATATTCATTCTCCATCGTATCCATTCAAGTATAATTATCATTTGATGATTAAAAAAATGATGTTTAAGGACTTTATATAATTATTTATATGAATAATATACAACCTATCCTTTACAAACATTTCTTACGTAGCAAAACATATAAAAGAAAACAAGTAAGCTAACACCCGAAACAATGATAATACTAAGATATTATTATCAAATCAATATTAAAAGATCATATATGATATCATATTAATGTTTATGATTCTTGTATAATTTAATAACAATTATTTCTCCATTATACAGAAGGTTAACCTACCCCAACCAAGGAAAAGTACAAGGTAAGGGTTATTTCACAATGTCTTCATTATCCGAGGTTGTTTATACGTAATAATCTACTGGGATCTCTTTATCATCCACATCCATGTTTCTTCAAAATGTATTTCAAAACATTTTTATAATTTAAAAGAATACGGGTTAAAGTAATTTATACCCTTTTTTGAATTTTTATAAGAGAAATATTTCCGTCGTTTTCAAAACAAGGTCCTTTTAACCTTTTCGACAGAATTAAGGTAAGAATGTTTTTTTTACTAATACGGCGGGTGCGGTTATTTTCCGCCGTTATAAAATTTTCAAATATTTCCTTACAAGCTTATAAGAATATTTTTAAAGAAATTTTTTTATTTTATATGGCTCTTAAATGATTTCAAAAATAGAAAGAGATATTTCTCTAAAAATAGTTTTGATTTCATCTATGTCAACATCCTTTGATGGATTTTACGCTTATTTGAAGTTGATTTATTATGATACAAAACTTCTATATTTTATTGAAGGTTTTGTGATATGTTTGACTGTGGATGTGCTATTTTTATACCATTCATAGTTTATGGTGAAATTATTGACATTTCGTATGCTAGTTATGATACGAATGTTTATGTTATGTTTAAACCTTTTCATATGGAAATGAATTGGACTTAATATGTGACGGGTGGAGCCCGCTATAGCTCCTAGATGCATCGGTAGGTCTCATGAGACAAACTAGTGTCTTGGAACAAGGCCTTGACGAAATCTTATTTGTAGTCTTGGCACGAGGCCTTGTCTATGTGGTTATGATAGTCTGGCATTATGCATTCCAACATTATGAAAGTGGTTATTGATTTTTCATGTGATTATTCGATTAGTAGAATATCCATGTGAATAAGTAAATGGAATTATTTCATTTTATTTATGCCATACCATGTTGAAAGTTCAAGTTTGAAAGGCTTTTGTTTTAGTTATACGTTGCCTTAAATGTTTATTCTTATTTATGAAAGTTTCTTCTATATTGTTATCCTTATTGGGCATTTGAGCTCACCCCTTTTCTATGTTTTATTTTTCCCAGGAAGTGAAGAAGTAAATTATGAATGACCTGCAGGGATATTATGAGGGGATATGATTGTGGATTATGGAGAGATTTTGTTGTTGTAGTAGTTTTTCATTTTATGATGTAATGTAAAACTTATGAATATATCTAGGGTTTCCAAGGATACTAAACCAATCGGTCTTTCGAGATTTGATCTTTCTTGTGATCATGCCAATGTTATGTAATAATGCACCGATACTGGGTGACTAGGGTCGGGGTGTTACACACCTACCCTATAGAGAGGGATATTTTGTCAAAATTCATAATAACTCATCAACTATATTGAAGAGATACCAAATAATGATAAAATGTGACCTCTCTAAACCCTAGAACCAAAAATTTCATCATTATATCTACCTAGAACCCTAAAATGGATCACAAGGGTTCTGGGGTTCTTGGGGGAATCCAAAAAACAAGAACAAAGAGAGAATGAAGGAAAAAAGAGAGAAATAGAGGACAATTTACCTTACAATATCTTGGAAAACATCGAAGGAGATCCAAAAATCAAAGGGGGAGAAGGGTGGAGATCCTCTTCGGGATCTCAAGGGTCAGTCAATGAAAATGGGGGAAGAAAGGGGGAACTCCCTTTAAGTAAAAAATAGATACATTTGATAAAATCACATTTTAAGTGATAATGGTACTATTTTATGGTTTCCTAAACCATCCTCTAACTATGCACATGCCACATGATAGGAAAAATACAACTACACAATTCTTGAGGTGCTCTCTATGGTTTGAAAAATGATATGGAATTCGAGAAAAACACCTTATTCACTATGACAACCCCTCTACATGGGAACCAAGAAAATACCTATAACCATGTAGGTAAACTTTGAAACACATTAAAAGCCACTAAATTTTCAAAAAAAAATCCCAAACATATCCCTTACTCTAAAAGAACCTAGATAATATAAAATAGAAAATATTAAACTCTATAAAAACATGTGGGTGTCAAAATTTCTATGCATCATAATTAACCCATGGGAAAGAAATTACTTTCATGAAAATATACTTCAATCATCATCATAGGCCATCTAGATAAAAAAGGTGGATGGAATAATTAGAGCATATCCCCAGTGTCACACAAGAAACATTAATGGATGTTGACATTGATGATAAACCCATGGGAAAAAAATGGTTTACATAATATTGACATATATTATGACATAAGATGAAATTAGAAATTTGATTGGTCGATACCAATAATGGAATAATCCAAAAAAATTAAATCATCAGATCATTGTAGGTTTATTTTAATAATTATTTCGTAAAATATCAATCCTTTAGAAATCTAGAGTAAAATTGAAGTGAAACTTTAAAATAATTTTCTTAAAACTTTTGTTACATTTTTTGAAAATTGATGTCATAAATCACTTCAAAAACACTATTATTTTTATGTCAATGAAACTTTTGAAACATTATTTGAAAAATAATTTTCTATATTAAAATATTTATAATAAATAATACTTAGGTAAGAAAATGTGAAGTGTAAGATAAAAATATACATAAGTGAAATAAAACCACTTTCAAATATTTTAAGAAAATAATAATATTTTATTTTGATATAAAAATGAAAAATTATTAGAATAGTAGAAATAAATATTAATTTGAAAAACCATCAATATATTAAAAGGAAGTTGAGTAGTTTAGATGTGACATGATGATGGGAAAATATATTCATGTAGAAAATATATAAAAGGTGTTAGGACCAAGATAATTATTAAGGTGGTGGTTTTAAAGTTTTTATTTTTATTTTCAATGAATATTTTTTGAATATAAACTCTATTGTTTCTAGAAAAAATCATACATAACCTTTGTATTGATAATAATCAGACTCTTGTTTTAGAAAAATCAGAATCTATTTTCTAAAGAATCAGACTCACTGTGAATGTCCATCATAATGAGAAAAACTGTTTTGAAAGGAGTGTTTCTTATCAGACTCACCTCAGGTATGACTGAAATTGAAAACATATTGCTGGAAGTAAATGGACATTGAATTAAATCGGAATACAAATAGAAATAAGTGTTTGATTGGCTGTTGAATCAAAGTCTTAGTGACTATGATATTTAAATGTAATTATCCTTTTCAATTTTAAAATTCTCATAAATCATAAGTTGAATTTAGATATTGTGAAGGAATATTGATGGAAGAAAGTGGAATTAAGAAGGTAGTTCTTATTAAGAGTTGGTGCAGATTAAATCGAATCTGTCGATTAAGAGGTGGTGTTGATTGAAAAGAAGTTTCCGATTGAAGATGTGGTGTCGATTGAAAAGGTGATGCTAATTGAAGAGGTGGTTCCGATTACATAGGTGGTGTTGATTTCATATAGTATTTCTCCATAAATAACATACTATATTATCCTCATCAAGATAATAATACCTAGAATGGTCATACCAAGGCCATTAAAACTTTGAAAGATCATACTTTGTGCATCGTAATCCAAATGAGTGGAATGGTTGTTCGAATTGGTGAAGGAAGAGAAAAATGAACATTGATTTACTTTCAAATTTTATTTTAAATTGGGTCTATAGAATAAATGAAAAATAAGACCTACAATGTAGTCAACAATTTAAAAAGGATTAAATGACTTTTTTTGTATGATTTGTTTGAAGAAAATAGATTACTGAAAGATTTGTTGAGGGGGGTTATTTTTTAAATACAAGATTTTGATTCAAATCAGTTCTATGAATCATATTCAGTAACCTGATTAAGAAAATGGGATTTAGAAAATCAAACCCATTAGTTGTAATCATACTGAAAATTGAAATGGGAGTCCGGGGAAGGAGATGAAGTTTGAAAGAGATTTGAGATGAATAGAGAAGTATTGATAAAGTCATAATTGATCCAATATTTCATCATAAATTCAGATTTTGGAGAATTCAGGTGAGTGGGAAACTATTTTGGGATTCTCACCAAAACATGTTTTGGGTCACCTATAAAAGGTGAAAAGTAAACATTACGAGACTGACAAAGAAGTATTGTTCACCGTAGTAGGGAAAGAATCTTAAATTTTTCAGTGAGAGGAAGAGATGCCATTTTGTTTTGTATAGAAGACATTTTGATGGGAAGAATGTTTTATTTGACTGATCACCATATCGGTATTGATTAATCTGCTTTGGGATTCCAATATTGGGTTTCTCGGACTAAGGAAGTGTATTACTAAGTTTATTATATACAAAGATTGAAGTGGTACAGATTCATTTCTACTGTATTCTATCAGAATATTGGGCTGAGAGAATTTTATTGGGGAGAGTTGGACTTAGAGGAATTAGATTTGGAAAATCAAACCCCAAAAATCGAACTGAGTTTTCTGCAACAAAGTCCAAGAGTTTCTTACCATTATTATGGGTGATAAATTGAATAATTTTTCTCAATTGAATACATATTTTGATTTAAAAAAGTAACATGTAACATGAGCTTTTATAATGAAATTTGAATTTCCTTATTTGGGCTAAGTGGGGGCATACACACTTTTGGATTGCCATTGAAGTGCTACATGAGTAAAAGGAAATTTCCTACTTGTTGTAATCCAGGGACTATTTTCTAGGGGATTGTATGGTATGATATTGTCTCCAAAACATATCAAGGATATAGCTATTTGTATTGAATAGTGAACCTTTTAAATACATGTGTTTCAATGGATGTGTTCTTTTATAGTTTTCATCAAAGGAATTTTATCTTTAACAGGAGGTAAAGGATATTTCAGTTAAAAGGAAACATAAAATAAAAAATACCACTAATTAACCACCTCCCCATATTAGTGATACAAATATTCTGACTGGGCACTTACAAGTGGTTTCAGAGCCAAAGTTTTTATTATTTATGCTTTTCTAATAGAAAATTTGATCTATGTGAACAATAAGGTTATTTCGGTATTTGTTGGAAATAATTATCATATTTGGAATTATATAATGTTTCCTTATCTTATGTTTATTAGTTATGACGTTCTTTAAGGTGCAACAGTTGGATTTCCACCGATTAATAACAAATATCCTCTTAAATTTGTTGATAATAAGAATCTCTAGAATGATGGAAGAGTGAAGATTTATATATTTTCATCACTTTATAAAAATTAATTCTTAATAGTGAAAGGTGTTTCCACCTCCCATAGTACATGGGAAAAATTTAAAATCATATAGGAAGGCGATACAAAAGTTGAGAATGAAAAACATCCAATATGGAGATTGAATTATGAAGATATGAAGATGGGTGAGCATAAATTTGTTGGGTAATGCATTACCAAGGTAAATGATATTGTGATTACTATTAGAATCTGTGGTGAAAATATGGATGACTCTATATTTTTTGAAAGGATATTGAGAATCCAACCCAAAAAAATTGATGCAAAAGTTTCTTCATTAGAATATAGAGATCCGAAATATTATCTCTTGACAATTTACATATCACACTTATTACTTATGAAATTAAAAGAGATAGTGGTATGAATAGAAAAAAATGGATAAATAAATGTATTTCAAGTCTCTAAAGAAATAAAAATAAAAATAAAAATATTGAAGATGAAAATTCTGATTTTGACTCTGAAAATGAGGTATGTAAAAATCTCAATGATATTTAATCCTTGTTTTTTAAAAATGTTAATAGAGGTATTGGGAAATACAAAGGGAAAATTCCTTTGAAATGTTACAAACGTGGAAGAATTGGTCACTCCATAGAAAACTTTCCTCAAACAAAGAATGAAGAGGATAGTTTGGATGAAGAGATAAATCTAAGAATATCATTGAAGAAATAGGGAGACAAAAAAATTTAAATACACCGGTAAAGAAAAGAAATTATTCCAATCCAAAAGAATAAGATTCCTGAATAAATATGATGAAGAATAATCTAGTGATGTTTGATCAAAAAAATCAGTTGAGTATGGTGTTGAAAATACTTTTATTACAATAATGACAGGTGAAAAATTTAGAAGTAGTAGTTAGAAAGAAGAAGAAGAAACTCAAATTGAAATACATTTGAATGATGAATTGAAAAAATGTCTTCTAAAGATTAGAAGGATTGAAAAGAAACAAAAAAAGTTGGATGATTAATGTTCTTGAATGAGGAATCAAGATTTTCTCTCTCATAAAAAATTTAATCTATAAAAATTGATTGATTATTGGAATAAATACCTTAAAGAATAAAGGAATCATAATAAGCATCTGTAAGTGAAGTTATAAAAAAAATAATAAGAGTTGGAACTTTTCCATCAAAAATTATCAAAAGATGAATTAAGGGATATATGTTTCCAAATATTTACTACTTAATTTGGTGAATGTTAGTGTAATAAGATACTTGAGAATGTTTAAAAAACGTTATCTTCAAATGGTGAGAATAAATATGTAATTGTTTATGAAAATAAGAAAGCTATAAAAGTTATGTATGTATCCAAAGTGAAGAGTTCAAAAGATAAAAAATATCTTAAGTATTAAAAACTATTATCTAGATATAGAAAAGTTTCGAATACTTATTATTCTATTAAGGATGAGAAGAACAAGAATAATATTATTAATAATGAAAAAGTTTCGAGCTCAAAAAAATAGAATAAGATTGGAGAGAAATGTATTCACAATTCAAATCAGTATTTAAGTTTTTGTGGATAATATTTTTTTTATGGATATTGATAATATTTTTGGGGATTTTAACACACTAAAAATATATGTTGGTTTAACCAACAAAATTTTTATTAACCCATGGGATATGTAAGGGAAACATTAAGGGGTATTCAGTCACTTAAATGAAAAAATTGTGAGAAGGTTGTTGAGAAGAAGTATGAAAAGAGTGTAATGAAGATTCAAAAAAGTTTCCATCCTCTAGAAACAATGAACAACTGGGAAACCTTGGAAAAGGATGCCTTTTTTTTACTAGTTCAACAAAAGACTCTTAAAAATTCATACAAGGTAGAAATGAAAAAAATGATGTGAGAAAATGATCTTGCTATTGAAACTACAATGAAAGATTCAAAGGGAGAAATACCATGGATACTATAAAGGGGGTGTTCTTAACAGATGATATAAGACTTGAAACTATTAATCAATGTGAATGAATCTATGGAAGAAATAGTGTCCTTTGGTAATGATGCATGCTTGAAAATAAAAGGTGTTGGATTAGACATCATTGGGAATGAAGAGATGAAATATATGAAAACAATGTATATTGATTGGTTGAAACACAATTTTATAATTGTTTCACAATTGTGTGATAAGGGTAATTAAGTTATCTTCATGAAATATTGGTTTTTTGTGAAAGGTGACAAAGATGTAAAGATAGTTATCAGAGTCCAATGTATAAACAGAATCTTTTTTTAGGTTGTTGGGATACAAAACTCTAATTACATGAGTATGGTAGAAGAAAATAAATTATGGAATAAAAGGCTATGACACATGGGGAAGAGAAACAAGATAATGTTGTCTAATAATAATAGTGTCTAGGATGTTTTTGATTTTCCAAGAATAGTAGATTGGTGTTGCACTATCTGTGATAAGGGAATGATTATAAATGTTGTGCAAAAGAAATTTAGGATTTGTTTAAGAAACCCCTTGGATCTTATTCATTTTGATATAAGTGGTCCAGTGAGAAAACAATCAAAAAATAGAGATTGGTAATTAATTAATTTCATTGATTATTTTACTCTCATTATTTTTGTTATGTATATAAAACAAAAACCAGAATCTTTGAAAAAATTTTAAATGATTTAGAAGGAAAGAAATGAAATAATATGAGTATTCAGTGAAGAATTTGAGAATATACAATGGTTTTGAATATAGAATGGAAAAATTTGAAATATATCATGAGAATCGAGTAATTTGGAATGAGTATAGCTCCTCAAGAACTCCTCAACAAAATGGGGTTGTTGAAAGAAAGGATAGAATCTTTGTGGAAATGGTAAGAACTTTGTTACTTGAACATGGTTATTCTCATTACTTTTAGAGGAAATACATGATTAATGTTTTTAAAATTCATAAATATTGTTTCTTTAAGAAAAAATCATAAATTACTTCATATGAATTTTTTATGGTAAAAATATAATTCTGGATCACTTTAGAGTTTTCGGCAGTCCATGAACTATAAATAAGAAATGTATAAACTGTGGAAAATTCAAGCATAAAGGTGAATATGGTATCTTTCTTAGCTATGATCTAGAAGGAAGATGATAAAAATCATTCAATAAATAAGCAATAAGAATTTTTTATTTTATTGATGTGTATATAATTAAAAAAAGTGAGAAATAATAACCTAATGAGGTAGAAAATAATGTTAAGAAAGTTGAATAAAAAAATTCTGATAGAGATATAGAAATATGTACTCCTAATAAAGAAGAATAAAGATACTTAGTTATCATCGATGATGATGAATGCATTCATAAATGTCATACTAGGTTGAGGAAATAAGTGGAAGATCATAATATAATTAGTGATCAACATAAAATGTTTCAAACTAGAAGAAAAAACTTCTATTACACACACTTCTCTGTATTCAAATGTCAAACCGAATGATATGACAGACGATTTTGAGCATTTGGAATGGCTTCAATCCATGAATGATGAGTTGGATTATATTGAAAAGAACAATACATGGGAACTTGTACCCACACCTGAAAATAAAAACATCATTGGATAAAATGGGTATTCCATAATAAGCAAAATGAAGATGGAGAAGTTATAAGAAACAAAGAAAGATTAATTTGTAAAGGGTATTCATAGTTTGAAGGGATTGATTTTGATGAAACCTTTTCTCTATTTACTATATTGGAAATAATTATATTCTTTCTTTCTATTATAGTACATTGAAGCTATAATATCTTTCAAATGGAAGTTAAATCCAAATTCCTGAATGGTGATCTTGGAGATGAGGTTTATATTGAACAACCTTGTGGCTTTGTTTTTTGAAAGTAAGAATGCAATGTATGTAGATTTTATAAATACTTGTTTGGGATAAAACAAGCTCTGAGGGAATTTTATTCCAAATTTTATACTTTCTTAAGGGAGGTGAACTTCAAGAAAGGAAGAGTGGAAACAAATCTGTATATCAGAGAAAGTCAAGAGTATTCTCCCATTGTAATCATTTATATTGATGATATTATCTTTAAAAGAAATAATGAATGATTTTGGGAATGATTTAATGAAAATATTAAGAGGGTATTTGAAATGTACATGATGGGGTAAATGAAATAATATATTGGGTTAAAAATCGAGAAAAATAAAGAATACATTTTTCTCTCCCAAGAAACATATGGTAAGGAACTTCTTTCAGAGGGTTGGCATGAAAAGTAGAAAACATGTTCCCACACAAATTTCAGTGGGAACAAAGCTATGTAAAGAAGGGGAAGAAAAATAAGTTGATTAGAAAGATAATTAGAATCTGATTGAAATCCTATTGTATTTTACTACCTCAAGACCTGACATTGTTTATGTTGTCACATTCTATGCACGATTTCAATGTTATCTAAAATAATCACATATTATTACTAGGAAAATAATTCTCAGATACATCATAGGAACAACATACCTCAGAATAAAGTATCGTACCTCATATATTATTTAATTTTTTAGGTATTCAGATATAGATTGAAAAATAAATATTGATAAGAGAATATCCAAATTTGGTGGAGTATTATTTATAGGAAAAAATTTATTATGTTTAATTCAAAGAAAAATAATTCAATAACTCTTAGTATGGATGAAACTGAGTATGTTGATTCTACTCAATCATTTACTCAACTTATGTGGATGAAAAAAACAACTAGATGATTTACTTATTGAAGTGAATTTAGCCTTTCTCTTGGGTTGTGATAATCAAAGAACAATAAATCTCACCAGGAATCTAGTTTAACATTACCATTAAAAAGATATTCATAGAAAATATCAAATCATAAAATACCATTTGGAAAATAATGAATTGAAGATGTAGTATGTTTCAAAATCTGAACAAGTGGATGACATTTTTATAAAACCTTTACCAATGGAATCATTATCAGAATTGAGGTTGAAGATGGGTGTTCATCCTCTTTTTCATTAAGGACGAGGTATGTGGTTATATACCATCTCTCATCTTACCTTTGGATTTTATTGTCAAGGAGGATAACTATTTTCTAAATCTATTACATAAGATAGATTTTTGGGTAAGCTGTGAATTGAGAATTGTTTTTTGAGTGAACTATTCTAACTATTTGTTGGAGTGGTTGTACGAAAGAGATTTTTTTTCATTCCAGAAAGGATAAAGATATTATAAGGAACGTAAAATTAAGAAGGACTCCATAATCATTATTTGGAAAACATGGTTTTTTTCAATCAGTCATTTTTTCCTACAATGATTTATCTTACATAGGCTTTGAATTGTTGGTATTTCTATAGGGTACAAAGTTCACTATTTTGTGAAACATAGTTGAAAACTAAATCCATATGGGGAGATTCGTAGGATCAAAATGATGATGAAGGTTATGGTTATCAATTGTTTTATTTTGGGGACAAGGAATGTTTTTTAAAATCACCTCACTTAGTTTCTAGTAAAAAACATACTGACCTTTATATTGAAAAGAATCGAATTCATGTTTTGAAAAAAAAAGCACACCCTATTTTCAAAATAATAAAACTCATTATGAAAGTCCATTATAATGAGAAGAAGATTTTTTTAAAGGAATATTTCTAATTATACTCACCTTAAGTCTAACTAGAAGTGAAAAAATATTGTTGGAATAAATGGACATCATATTCACACTGAATATTATGAAAAAGAAGTGTTTTTTATTGAAAATTAGAGTATTAGTGACTATGATCTTATAAATGTGATAATGCTTTGCTGTTTTGTAATTTTTATAAATCATAATTTCAATAGAAAACTTGTGGTGTAATTTTTATAAAAGAAAGGGGGAGTGAAAAGGTTGTTCCGATTAAGAGGTTGTGTTTATTTAAGAGATGCTACTAATTAAGAGGTGTTGTCGATTGGAGAGAAGCTTCGGATTGAAGAGGTGGTGTTGATTTAAAAGGTGGTGCTAATTGAAAAGGTGGTTCCAATTGAAGAGGTAATTTTGATTTGCTATAGAATTTTCTTTTCCATCAACCACATACTAAATGATGGGCATCAAAATAATCATACCTAGAATGATCTTACCCATGTCAATCATACTCAGAAAGATTGTACTCTGTATATTGTAATTAGGCTGAGCTGAATGGCTGTTTGAATTGCAGAAGGAAGAGACATATGAACCTCGATTTACATTGAAATGTTATTTTTAAGTGGGAAAAGAGAAGAAATGAATAATATGATTAGTTATGATAATCATATTAAGAAATCAAATTGAGACAATTGGATTTATAAAATCAGACTCAGTAGTTGTAATCATACTGACAATTGAAATTGGAGTCTGGAGAAGAAGGAGATGAATTTTGAGGAAGATTCGAGAAGAATTGAGAAGCATTGATGAAGTCATAATTCCAGAAAGATTTCGTCAGGAATTTATATTTGGGTGAATAAAGGGGAGTGGGAAAGTGTTTTGGGATTACCACGTAAACCTATTTTGGTTGACCTATATAAGTTAAAAAGTGCATTGTACATGACTGATGACAATGTAATGTTCACTGCAGTAGAGGGAGATGCTCTATGTTTTACATGAGTGTAAGTGATATTGTTTATTTTTTTATTGAATACATTTAAATGGGAAGAATGTTGTATTCATTTGATCATCATATTGGGATGGATTAATCGTCTTTGGGATTTCTGTATTAGGTTTCTTAGACTAAGGAAGTATCATAATGAGTTTATCGTACTTAGATATTGAAGTGGTGTCGATTCATTTAAGTTGAATTCTACCAGAAAATAATACTGATATAATTATATTAGGGAGAATCGGACTCGAAGGAATTGGACTGGGGAAATCAAACCCAAAAAAAATGAACTGAGTTTTTTACAACAAAGTCCAGGTGGTTCATACCTTTCTTTTGGGATAGATATTGAAGAATTGTTCTCAGATGAATACATCTATTAATTTGAGAAATAATCACAGGTAACATGAAATGTTACAAAAACATTTGAACTACCTTATTTTTGTTAAGAGGGTGCACAAACAATTTTGGATTTTCTTAAAAGTGCTACATGAGTGAAAGGGAATGTTATACTCATTATAATCCATGGATTTTTTTCTAGTGTATTGTATGGTATTTAATTGTATCTAAACCATAGTAATGACGTAGCTATTCGTATTGAATAGTGAACCTTGTAAATACATGTGTTCCCATTGACGTGTGTTTGTTTTGTTTTAAATAAGGAATTGAATCTTTAAAAGGAGGAGAATATTGTTTCAATTGAAAGGAAATATAAAAAAATGTTTTACTGATTCACCCCTCCCCCACTCAATGATACAAATACACTATCTTTCCACAAACAATAAGATATTCTTTTCACAAATTTGTAAATAAATTAAACAAAAATTCACAAAATGTCAAATAAACATTATTTTTAAAAAATTCGAATAGAAATACATTAATAATACATATTTACCTTAAGAAATCATTTAAATATATAAAAATAATTCCTTGAAAAAAATTATATAATATGGATATGGAGGATAAATATTTGGTTAAAATACATTATAAATTTTAAATCAATGCTTGTATATAAAACCTTTTATGACTTTTAAAATCAAACTCTCTTGAAAGAAAGATCATGAAAATGATCTAAAAATACCATGATTATAAAGAAAGTAATGATATAATATGTTAAAGGCATAGTATATACACTACAAAAATGAAATTAGGTGCATAATATGAAAAATGTATCAAAGAAATTTGAGATGAGAAACACTTAGGACGTTTATTATATTTGAATCAAAACAACTTAAAAGTTAAAACATGAGATGAATTGTAAATATCTTTAATTTCATGGGACATATGTTAAAACACATTAGTGGGTTGTATATAACCAGAAAAAAATATTTAATTTAAATCATATCTCAATAGATGTAAATTGAGATGAAAATCCCTTATAAGGATAATTACATTTGAAGTAAAAAATAAATCAATGAAGTGATTATGTTAAACAATTGTAAATCCATATTAAATAAGGGGAAATATGACATAAAACAATTAGATTCTCTAAAACACATAATATTTATATAACATCATCAATAATTAAGTCTCATAAACCAAGTAATGGAAATTGAGTTAAAAATCCCCTTACCAAGAACTTATACATATAAGGTTTTCTCTAACATCCCTCTTCCTTTGGTATCCTCCTTCAAATCTCCCCTTAAGAGTTATTAATTTGGTATTATGGTTATAATTTAACCTCTATGTCATGGATAATGGTTTTTGGAATTTATTTTTCTAGGTCTCTTTCGAGATAAATTGCTTAACGTTTGTAGGGAAGTGTGGGGAGAAGGGGTCCATTATAAGTGTGAGGCGTGACATATTTGTAAATACTCTTATATTTGAAATAATATATATATAATTATCAAGTTTAATGGATACATTTTAACCCAAATTAAAAATAATATTACGGATTTCAAATACGCTCAACCAATCAAATAAAGATAATCTTTTTGATATATTTGAATCCTTGTCCCATAGATTTACCACTTTAAACCAATTTTAAACATTACCGTGATGACTTAACTTTTATCATTATAACTATTATTTGTTACCCACAATTAAATTGGAGTTATTAAAAAATATAAAAATTATGATTGTAGATATGGTATTTTTTTACAACATTCAATTTTTAGAGGTGGTAAAAACTACTTTTCAGTTAAGTATGAAAAACGCAATGAAAATTAGTCTTCAGAAAAAATCCTTTTAATCATACGTATAGATTTACACCAAAATAATGTATATAATTGATACCCATAAAATTTAGTTTTTTTATTAAATAAATGAAATTTTTGTGAATCTAAAACAAATACAAAAGTAAATGTAACATGGAAACGCCTAATTGATGAAAATTAATCAAATAACTCTATTGTTAAAATAAAACATCACTTAGATTTTGAAATGATAAAAATTGTTTTCTAAACTCAAAATAATATTTTTTTTATTTTTTTATTTTTATCCTTAAAAAATATTTAGTCTATATAAAAGATTGAATAAACTTTTAATTCATTATTTTATGATGATGGCTTAAAAGTGAAAATATTTGTAAAAACTAATATCTTCACTATTCACCTAAAAATCAACCATTTTAGAAAAATACCAAAACAATTAAACCTATTAAAATTTTAACATGATGAATTAAAACATTAAGTTAATTTCATAAATTAAAATTCAAAATTTAATAAATTTATATATTAAATAAAAATATAAATATAAATAAAAATTTCTTTTAAAATTTGACTTTTTGAACTTTACGTTTTTTCAATATAATTTTATATAAATAAATAATTAAATTAATATTAATATATTAGTTAATACATTAAAATATTAGATATTACCATAATAATTTTTTAAAATTAATCAATTTATTAGTATAAAGTACACAACACATTAAAAACATTTCATTGAAAATAATTCTTTTTATCATTAAATCATATTAATTATTTATCCAGCAAATGTAACCATTTTTAATTTATTACAATATTTTTATTTACTACATGTTTTATTCTTGTTATAATTTTCCTAATAATTCTCATCTAATATGTTGTGGCCCTTTTTTGATGTTGTATGTGAAATAGTCTATTTAAATGAGAATTTATATAAAAGAAAATTGCATATTGAAATATCAGGGTGTTACATCACCCCCACCCCCATAAATAAATTTATCCCTAAAAATTTAATTTTTTATTACCAAAATTAAGGTGTATTGAAATATGTTTAATCTCATATGTCAATTTTATCATGATAATTAATTTAAATGGTACAACTAGGAAACCTAGTATTTCTTAATTAGATATATCTAAAACCATGTATGTATAATTATAAGACTCATACTAAGTTTCCAAAAGTATATATTTTTGGTTTAGTGATATTTTACTCATAAGACTCTATATATTTATCATATATTTAGTTCTTTTTAAGTAATTATTTTATCATAAAGATAGAAGATATGATAAAATATACATACTTGATTTCTTTCCATCCTATATACAAAGTTTCATCCTCTCACTGTGTTTCGATCAGTTTTACACCTCTAATTATATCATATTCTCAATAAAAAATAGTCATGATGAATTTTTCATGAATTAGTCATAAAAATAACTGTTAATGAATCATAATATCCCCAAAATAATGAAAAGTTATTACTCTTATCTCTACACATTTACAAAAACCAAAACAGTCAGCATAAGTTAAGATAATAATAAATATGAATAAACTTTAATGTAAAGAAGTATTGCATTAATCACTAAACCTTCCACAATAAAACAAAAAATTAAACTTAAATAATTTTAAAAACTATTTAAAATAAGCTTGACCACATTCTAAAACCAAAAAAGATGAAATAAATAAAAAATATTTCTTCAAAAATAAATTTAACTTTTATATAAAAAATTATTTATTTGTGATAATAATAAAATACCTTCCTTACTATATCCTTAAACAAAAAATAATGGAAAATTGTGTTCCCAAAATTCAACTTAACCTTTATCCCCAAACAACATTAATTACTAAAAATCACATATCAATCAATATATACGTTAATCATATATATTTTTACACGATAACTTAAATTTACTTGACATTAAATTTCATTTTAATCCTTGATATTATCTATACATCTCAACTTATATTTTCAAAATAAATTAAACCATTTCCAACTGACCACATTTATCTCAATATCAAATCACATACCAACCTAAAGGTTTATTTATACCTTCAACTTGTCCCTTAAATATATAATAATATTTTTAAATAACCATAAAAATAAATGGAGAACTAAAATAAAGAGTTATATATAATTTAATCATGTATTCCAATTAATTTATCCAAAAATATTTATAATCCTTTTAAAATATAGTCACATAAGACCACAAATAAATGTATATATTCATTTGATCATATAATTGACCTTAAACTTATCAATATTGGATGAAATTTATAAATCTCAAATTATCTTTAATTGAAAAATTCCTAACATCTAAAGTTATATAAAAAATTCTCTGATACTAAGAGAGAAAGACCCAAACTTGTAAAACTAAACCGGGTGCCAAAAACATATTCTTAACATATTTTCTTTGATACAAGCTAAAGAGATCAAAATTTTACCATCCATAATTACATTATCAGAACCATCATTAAATCACTAACATACCTATGAAATTTTAGTTTTAGAGTTATAGAGAATTAGGAAAAACCATTTATATAACCAATCACATGTCCTTTCATCAAAAGGGGAATTTTTTTCAATATATAAACAATTTATTATTTAAAATATAGTCTTCAATATATCTCATAAAATTATATATATGTGATACCCTTATTAAACATATGTTACATTAAATAATTCTTAACAACCTGGGAAATGGGAGAATAAGAATGGTGAAATAACCCCTCATTAAGGGTAAACATATGCATTAATAATCAAATATCATAAGTGAGCATAAAATTATCATATGAGTGTGAGAACATAATCAAGGTTATATAACATAACATTGTAGAATCACACCCAATAATAATTTAATCATAATTCATCAAATCATGATATAAATATATTGGCATAAACATGAGTCATAAGTTAGTAATCTTGAGCCCTGATAATATATTCATCAGGATACGATATAAGAGTGAGTAATAAACATAATAATAGGAATAATAAATATTTTCAAGGCTAAATAACAATATATCGATAACATAATGATCCTATAAAACCTTCGTCCCAAAGTATATTAGGTTTAGGATAACCAATCATATACCTTTTGAGCATGGGTTAACAACTCTTGTACCCTTGGGCTTTGGATAATAACTCATGTGCCCTTAGGCTTGGACTACCCATCTATTTATCCATTAGATCTCTTGAGATATAAAATATTACCACATTGATTTTTGGACTATAACGGGCCCACCCATCACATAATAATTAACCATTCAAATTTATTTCACATGAATATAACATCATTCATTAGTCCATAACAGTTTAATTCACCCTTGTCAAAAATTGAGTTTCACAAAAATATCCTTTAGTAATCAACATAATCCATCCAATGAAATTTGTTGGATGGTATAATTAGATAATAACCCAAAATTACAATAAGAAACATTAATGACGTTGAAATAGATTATAACACCGTTTAAATGAAATGGGATACATTACATTTTCATATACTATCACATAAGATGAAATCTAGAATTTGATCGGTTGACACAAAAGACTAAATCAGCAAAAACAATTATGTAATAAGGCCAATATATGTTTATATTGAACATTTTTCTTAAATATATATCCACCAGATATATATAGTAAAATAAAAGAAAAAATATAAAATAATTTCTTCAAAAAGTTTATAACTTTTTTACAAAAATGAATTTAAAAATCACTTCCAAAACACTATTTATGAGGTGTTAAGAAGACTTTCAAAAAATTATATGTAAAATAATTTATAAAATTATACTGTTTAAAATAAACTAAACTCATGAAATAAAATATATAGTGTAAGATAAAAATATACATAAATGAAATGAAACACCTTTTCAAATATTTTAGGAAAATAATATATTTTCATTTTGATATAAAATTGAAAATTTATCAGAATAATAAAAATAGATATTACTTTGAAAAAAATATAAAAACAGGTAAATTAAGATAAATAATCAATAATGGTCATGACATTGGGAAAAATCTTACATTTGGAAAGAATATAAAAAGTTATTCTTTACAAAAGTTTTTATATAAGGTCAAAAAATACTTGTTTAAAAACATTAAAAAGATAAATTATAAGATTTTAAATATAAATTCAAGGATAATATAAATTTACCTTAAAATCATTTATTTATAAAAAATAATTTTAAAAAAACAAATAATATGGATATAGAAGATAAATAATTTGGTAAATTACTTCAAAACTTTTGAAAAAATGTTTTTAAATAAATATATATTTTTTTAAAAAAATCAATTTAAAGAAGTAATATGATAAGAAACATAAAATTTCATGATTATAAATGTATTCATAATATAATATACAAAATTGGTAATATCTACACTCTATAAATGAAGTTAGGTTTATAATATGAATCAAGTCTCAAAGAAATAAATTCAAGATATGTACTCCTTAACAATTTTATAACATTTGAATCAAGACCTCTTGAAATATAAACACTTGGATAGATTATAAATACCCTTACCTTTATGTAAATTATTATTAAACACATCCATAGGTATTATATACACCAAAAAATGAAAACAAGTGGTGAATTTGAAGCACATCAATCAATGAAGTGATTATGTAAAAAAATGTAAATCTATATAAAGAAAGTGTAAATACTACATAAAACAATAATAAGTTATAATAAAAATGTTATTTGAATAACATAAAAAATTGTGAATTATTATAACCCAATGAAAGGAAATTGAGTTAAAAATTCCATTATCTTAGAATTCTAGTTAGTCTGATGCACTCTAACATATCGCTTCCTTGGGTAACATACATTGAAACATTCTTTGATTCATATTGGGTTAGTAGTTTGGTGATACAAAACCCACTCATATGTTTCTAAGGGTGTTTGGAATTGATTTTATTATATCATGGTCAAGATAAGGTGCTCAGTTTCTCTTTGGAGGGGATGGATAATTAGACCTTTTATAAGTTGGAGGAGTGACAACTTTCTAAGAGATATTATCTTTGAAATAAAACAAATGTAATTGTAAATTAAAGTGGCTCCTATTTAGCCCAAATTTTATGGTAATTTGAGGGAGTTCAAGATCCACTCTACCTATAAATTAATGATATGTTTCTTTTGATATTTTAATACTTATTTCTTGGTTTAACCCCTTTTAATCTTTACTATATTGACTTACCTTTTACCATGGTAACTATTCATTATGACCAAAAAAATGGAACCTAATAAGAATTTTTAATATGTTTCATATATGGAATCCATTATTCATTATTAAATTTATTTAGGTGGTAAAAAGTACTTTATTATCAGTATGAAAAATACAATGAGAAACAGTTCTTAGATATATTGTTTTTAGCATAAAAAATAGTTTTCACCATAATCATATATATAATTTATACTGAGAATTTTTTTTGTTTATGATTAAAAAAATTGAAGTTATTTAAATTTAAATCCAAAAAAAACAAAATGTTACCTTGTAAATACAAAATTAAAAAAAATGGAAAAAATATAACTTTATTCTTAAATAAAACAGCACTTTGGTTTTAAAAATTCAGACAAAGGTTTCTAAATTTAAAATAATATTTTTAGATGTTTTATTTTAATACATAAAAATGTATTTGGTCTATCCATAATTTTTTTTAGAAATTTAATTCATTCATATATGATGATATTGTAAAAGTGGCTTTTTTTTGTAAAATAAATATTTGCCACTATTCACCTCAAAATAAACCAATCCATAAAAATCAGAAAACATTACCCAAAGAAAATTTGTAAATACCAAATTATAAAATGAAATTTATTTCATTAAATTTAAAGTCCAAAATTTTAAAATTTCACATTTATTTGAAAATACAAAATATAATGTAAAAAAACTTTTATATAAAAAAACCTTTTAAATATTAAGTGCTATCAATCTTATTTCATATAAATAAATAATTAAATGAATGTTAATATATTATTCCATACAATAAAATATTACATATAATCATAATAATTTTTTAAATGATCAATTTATTAGAATAAAATATAAAAAAAATCAAAAATATTTCTTTGAAAAACAATCCATTTTAATATTAAGTCATATTAACTATTTATCCTCTAAATTTAAGCATTTTTAATTGATTACTATATTTTTATTTATGAGTGGTTTTATAATTTTTATTATTTTCATAGAAACATTCATTTATTATTCCATGTATCATTTTAGTTTCTTATTACATGTGGAACAAACAATCTAACACAATATTTATTTGAAGGAAAATTAAATATTGAAATATTGGCGTACTTTAATCGGCCACCATTTTTTATTCAATTATATATTATCTAAAATTACTAGAACTATAAAAAATCTAAATAAAACCACTACCTTAGGTTAAAATAACTCTAGGTAAAGATTTATTTTAGGGTATTATGGTCTATGTAGCTACTAAGAACTCATGAAAATGATAATGCATTTAAGTCCTCAAGGTGAAAGATATCACTACAAGCATTAAATCATAGCCCTGTAGTTCTTATAGTGTGGTATCAGCTATTTTCACCCATAAGAGATCATTATCTTCCTCTTCATTAGCATAAAGTCAATCCTAGATTTATTGGAATCCTAGATCATCACATTCTTAAATCCATTATATTGAAACATAAATAAAAAAACATTGATCAAACTCTTATTCAGTTCCCTCAAATATATTTGGGATCTATTAGACCATAAAAAATAATCCCCTTTGTGGGAAAACGTATATAGGGGTCTCAAAAATTGGGAGAAGTATACAAATGATCTATAACAGTATCCACCCAACCCGGGGAACCTCTGTACCTCATACACACTCTTGAGTGGCTTCTGAAAAAGCACTACATCAATATTGATTGTATACACAACTAATACTATATTTGGATCCATAAAACCAAAATAATTATACATTTTATTAATAGAATATTAATAAATATCTTAACACATGGTGATTTTTCTTATGTGTGACATTAATATGATAGTATCCTTAAATTACTTGTCACATCGAAAGGTTATAGTAGTTTCCTGCTATAATGAGAACTTTTAAATGTTATAAAGATATTATTAAGAACACACCATATAATCAAGATAATATTTTTCTGATGGTATACATATTATATTTGAATATCATGTGATAGAGCCTTTTAATACCTAGATATTTCTTCTTTAAAGTGTGAACATGGAAATATTTAAGGGAGGAGGTTATAAGGATATAAATATTAATATAATTCTACATGTAATATATGTAATTTTATATAATTAACTATAGAGGTCTGTATTGGTCCTTATATTTGAGATTATTATTAAAGTATATGATGAATTTTGCACACTAAAGTATAAAAAACTATGGCGACGTATTCCAATTGGGAGGTTGTATACATTGGGTGAACTATAAGTGATATGAAATTAATTGAATAAGTCAATAAATAATTTTTACCTTTAGAGTTAATGGAATAAGATATATTTGACCCTTTTATTGAAGTGAAATTTTTTGATAAAATCTATAACCGCAGAATTTCATCAAAAATTTCATTTTAAAATTTAAAATAATGATAAAACAAGTATATAGGGTGATGAAATAAGTACGCACCTAATTGGATGAGATATCAGTAGACGAATGGATTATATTACATAGTACTATTTTTTATAAGGTTGTTGTTGGTAAAAAAACTAACTTCTTTCTCTATGGGTGCCCTGATGTGTTGCTACATGCTAATCCTAGACATTAAGTCACTTCACCTAATGTCAATAAGAAAGAGGCATAGTGGACCACACACTAAGTGTATCCAGAATCTAATTAAATTCCATAAAATTTAACATTAATTATAAAAAGTATTTGTGGATTATGGTTTAATAATTATTCAAGTATTGTTTATCATATAGATTCAATCACCAAATCTTCATATTTAGAATATATGAGTCAAATTTGACCTCTTTTTTATTATTCACAATGTAATAAATAAATAATTATTTATTTACTAGTTTACTAAATATATTTATATAAATATTTACTTAGTTATGTTAATACTAAAATAAATTCTTATTTTTGAGTTTATTGAATAAAATATTTATTTGTTTAAATAAATTTTTATTAATAATTTTATTGGTTATAATAAGTGTTTATTATTGAAAGGAATAATATTTATTTAAATAAATAATTTTATTATTAAAGGTTTGATAAATCCCTAGGTTGATTGAAACGATAAGTTATAAGTCCCTAAAGAAATGATAAATTTTGTCTAATACCATTTAAATAAATATTAATATATTTATTTTAAATATAATATTTAAATATTTTCATGCCAAATGATATTATAATTTAATAATAATTATTATATACATGAGGAATAATATAGAGAAAATATTTTATGAAGGTATATAGAATAACTATCAAATATTAACCATAATAATATATTCCTACTTATATTATTTTATAAGTTTAGAGTTGTTATGTTCAATAGAGAGACTCTATAAATTATTTAAAATCCTAGAGGGAAAATCCTCCTATCTCCCTTTAAAGAAAAAGAGAGAATAATAGAATCTTTTAATTATGAACAATGATGAAAATGTGTAGAACATCATTCCTCCATTCTGGAAACTGGAATTCCTAGTCTTTTGTTTATAGATTCATGGAGCATGTGAGGATACAACTATAGGAATCCACAAGTGGATTCTTCACCATAATGAGGACATAAAAATAACGACATCTAAATTGGTCAATATGAATTATCATTTTTGTGGTAATTATTATTATAAATTTATTTTAAATTTAATGTGAAAGATCTATAACTACAAAATCATATGGATATCTATAAAAAAATACAAAATAATTGTGGAATCAGAATTGATCAACAAGAATTATCATGTTTGAGGTAATTATTGTTATAAATTAATTATTCCAAGGATGTAATACCTCTATCTTAGCTGGATCCATAGATAATCTTCCCACTTTTATGAAATTCCCCAATTAGTTTACCTCTAGAATAAAAAACTGACACTTTGAGAGCTCACTATAATACTTGTGATCCTAAAGAATGTATAGAATTTTACTTAGATACTCAACATGCTTATATTATGACAATGAGTAGACAAGAATTTATTTAATGAATACAACCATTAATTAGTCTTGGAAGGGCTAGAAGATCCCGTTAATGAGGTAAATAAACATATCCAATGAATTTGTATCACCAAAGGTTATAATAAGAAACTCATAATGGTTGTAGAATCATTTAAATTCTTTTATTGTGATATCATCCTCTTAAAACTGATTCTGGTTATGATAAAACCTTCGATCAATATTTAAGGATCACTTCATTCATTTAATCTAGTCAAAGTGTCCATCAATACTTTACAAAGTATATTTCTTCTTCACTATCTCCTAATTATTGTGATGAATTTCAATAAAAATCCAAAATACCACATCCACTTTCTTAGTAAACAACCCTAGAGATAACTAGGGAGATAAAATGATTTTGATAAAACCTTTAACTATAAGCTCCTAAATTCCCACCTTCAACTCGTTAATCTTAGAGGGTTCTGTATGATATGTCGCATAAGATATCAAGTAACTTGGTGTAGATCAAAATTGAATTAGATCTCTCAACATAGGGATATTAAAAAATCAACTTTAAAAAATTACATATACTCCTAAATTACTGTTAAAATATGATCATCTAAAACATTTTCTACACATAGATCCAAACTCACCAACTGATGAGTGACATATTGAAAATTCTTTTTCACAGGACCAACTCTTCTTGATTGAAGGTTCCAGTCACCCGTGAAGGAAAATATATGTCTATTAGTTTTAAAACACATCATTATTTGATGGTAATAGTCTTTCCTAACATTTAATTATGATATCCAATCCATACCTATGATGAAATCATAGGTTTTAATCTCTTAAACTAAGAATTTAAACATAAAACCCATATTATTTAAGTGTTATCTCATATAATCGGTATATGTGGGTAAGTATCTGATCAATTGGTTCAAGAATCACTACTAGTAAAAGTCTAAATAAAGGATCCAATGGAATCTCTAACTCTAAAATTAGTGATACAACAATAAAGGAATGGCCTAAACTTTTATTTATGAGTATGGGTGCTAGTGTAGTGTAGACAAATATCCTACCTCAGATAATTCTAGGAACTACTTATCATAATTCTTTATATCCCATATCAGGTTGCATCCTTGATCACTATATCCCTAAGTTTATTGAGATCTTATTAGGGGTAGTGGCAGCGGAATTGGATCATAGGGACATCTATATCTAGCTAATCCACCTTGTTTACCCCTATATTCTCATTCAGATAAAACACTTTTAGTACCTCCCTTACTTCTTTGAGGTGGTCCTAGGTCACATCTCTAACTTTGAAGCGGAGGTCCATCTACTACATAAATACCTTTTTCTGTATTTTTGGTAAGAAATCATGATCTGTGTGACCTCATCCTCCATTGTAATACTAAATCTTTTCTCATGGTTAATAATATACTTTGTGAATGCCTCTATAAGATTTAGATTATGGAAGGAATCTATAAAAAATCATACTGGGGAGTATCAACTTTGGTCAATGAACAATGATGAATACATTAAAATTGACATATATACTATTCTATATCAAATAGATCCTAGATGTTTACAGATCTAAAAATAGCTATGTAATACTCCTAAAAAAGTATGTTCTCAAACTCTATACATGGGAGAGTGACCTCATTGTGGTTTCAAATGAACAAATTTAACAAATGAATCATTGAAAATGTATAATGATAGATAATAGCACCACTATTTGAGTGAAGAGTGCTCAAAAAAGTAAAAACACTCAGAACACTACCTCATAACTCATCTAGGATGTGAGAAGAATCTAGATCACTGGAATAAGAACTACACAACATTGCTTCAGGATCCTAGTTAGTTGTTTAAATGTTATCATATTAAACTATGAAAATATAAATAAATGTCATTATTGCATAATTAGGGAGATTACTCAAAAAGTACATGAAATTTGATGAATAACCTAGACATGATTTTTTTTTATTGTATAATTTTTCTCTACAACCATTTCTGTAGAGATCTGAGTCAATAAAAAGATTATCAGATTCCTAGTGAACAGATAAATTGGTCTCTAAACCATCATTTGGCTCCATGGATATGAAACCAAACTCAAAACCCCTTAAAATTGTTGTGCGAAGTTCCCAAAACAACCTCACTAAGCCTGAAATCCAAACTCTATCACTACGAATGATTCTGGATCTATTACCACTCAAAAATGACCATACCAACTGTAAACCCACCTAGACTAGAATTAAGACAATTGTGCCACTCCAAGACCAACTCTAATAGGTTAGGCGTTGGTTTCTAGAACTTATTTAGAATATCATGAAATATGGGAGACCTTATACTAAATTAAATTTACAAACCAATAATCTCAATACAAAATAAAAATAATGAAATACAAGATAAATAACCAATTGGAAAATATCAATTATATGGGACACATTAGAATCCAAAAATGTACGGCATGTAAAAACCCATAATATAAATATATAAAATATATTCCTAAAAAAATCAAAAAAAAATCCAACCTCAGGTAAATGTTGAAAGGGATCACTATAATTATTATCTCTATATACAACCATTATTGATGAAAATAACCTCTAGTGACCAGTAAGATCTCACTCAACTAATATTGTACTCACCCTAATCACTATTATAATTCCATTCATCTTCATAAGACATGAAACTTGTGGGAAAAATCAATTTATGGTTAATTATATACCTACCTAGTAGGATTCTAAGAAAAATATAAATGAAAAATATAATTTATTGTTCAATTATCAAAGAACCACCAAGTTCATGGACAACCCACCCATGGGAGAAGAATAAAGATGCATAAACCAAAAACTGAGTTTCTCTTACTCATAGATAACTCGAGACATTAAATCTAATTATTCATATCCCAAAAAATCAAATTATTCCATACTACAAGAAACAATTATAAAAAATACTCAATATATCCATACACACTTTATCTCAAATAACTTAGTGGGGGACCCAACTCTCATCTAAGTAGTCATCGGTTGATCGAATTATAAACCCCTAATGGAGAATCCCCTCATCATCAAAAGAATCATTAAATAGAGGATTAATTATATCTATTAATAGAGTAATAATTCCTTAATGATCTATGAAAAACTAATTATGGGAGTACCAGACTATATCAACTATTTTAAGGACCCATGGGTTTTCGGGTGCATAGGAGTATTATCTTGAGGCCCAAAATATATTGGAACCACACATTATGTGTATGAGGGAGTACCAAACCCTATATTATTATAGGTAAATCATGACCTCTCATCAATAGGAATATAGGGGAGTACTAAACCCTAAGCAATTCTCCACTCATCACACTCGAACCCCATCATCAACCCTGTGGAGATATATCTTAAATCATCCTTTCTCACCTCACAAATGGACATGGATGGTTAAACAAACTAAAATATTTTTATTTAATTGTAAAAAAACTAAAGATAGGGTATTTATTTCATCAGAACTGACACATAGTGAAGAACTAATGAAAAAATTCCATATAGGAAATGAGTGGGCCATATGACAACATTCATATGCACTAGGAGTGAGGCCACACACTATGGGAGTGTACTTGAACCCTTAATTCTATGCTTTATATGGGTTCATTATGCCTCAAATTATTGGTAAGGTCAAGTTAGATTTACTCAACCTACCACTCTTACTTGGCCCACAGGCCATGCTACTTGGCACCCCATGCTCGCCTGACTGTGCTCTTATAGATGGGACTATGAGGATGGGCCTACCAGTTATGCTCAAAAGACCCAACATAGTAACCATACCTAGAATGTTTGGTATTCCCATTTCTCTTAATATATCCCAAGCCATGATATCCTGTGGATGGAGGGGGATCTCACTAGACTTCCCCTAGTGTGGTTCCCAACTATTTCCACCCTTTTGGGTGCATTGGGAATTCCTAGTTACGGAAGTCATGTCGTGGCCACCACTAAGGGATGATCTCATGTGACCATCCCCAATTCCCTACAACTACTCTATAATAGCATAACAACATTTTTTGCACCAATTTCAACCACCGTCTTAAAAACCATCACCTTTTCACCATCATACCATAACACTATTTTCTCCCCCTTCTTCACCCTATATTATAAATCACATCCATCTCTCGATCCATTATTAGAGGTTTGGCAACAAACCAATAAAAAAATAGAATAGAATTTGTAATGAAATATTTCCATGGAAAGAGGGGTTTAAATATATGTACGAGGTTTACATAATCATATCACCTTATATTATACACAAACATAAGGAACAAATATAGTTTTAAAATCCTCAACCAAGGGATTTCACAGCACCATAATTGTGTCAAATAATAAGTATTAAAATTAATAAATCGAGGGTTAAAATTGTATAAACAGATTAAATATTTAGAAATATGAAATAGATATTTAAATAATAAGGTTAAATATAATTTTTCTAACATGAATCAAAAATAATGGATCAATAATTCAAAGTAAAAAATTCAATCCCTCACAATTCGATTGATCATTGGTAAAGATCGCGTCTGTAAGAGGTCTTTATTAGTTTTTCCTTTAAAAAATTTGTCCACTAGGATCTTTCTCAAAATTACCACTCAATATCTCTCTCTAATTCTTTGGTATATGGATTCTATCACTATATTTTATAAAAGAATGTTTTAGTAGAATAAATGCTATGTTTTCTATATTTAATTAAAATACCTAACATGAGGGTTGATCCTAAAAACTGCTAATTAGAAATAAAATTATAGAAATAATGAGGTAAAACTATCATTATTAACTCAATTACTATAATAAAACTCCTTTTCTATTTTATATTTATAATATATAAGAAATTCATCACAAACACATCCACCTATACTAAAAAATAAATATTATTTTGAATATATTATTTTAAATATATTATTTCTAAGCCTCTATGATACTAAAAACCGTAAAATTTATTAATGAATAAACTTTTAAATATAATAATAAATATTATAAAGTGTCAATATGAAACATTTAGGGTCTATAAATCTTAAATATATCTAAATACAATAAAAATTTGAATAATTACTCTAAAACATCAAAAAACAAAAAAAATTACATTCTAAAAAAGGAATCAATTCAATCTAAGGAGATTGTTAAATTAAAGGTGTTACTCGCAAAAGAGAATAAGATATATGAATCTAAATAAGATAAGGTGAAATATAAATAATAAATAACTTTCTTTTTTAACAATATTAAAAATAGAAATCTTATTGAACAAATTGAAGGATAACTTTGAGAAGTTGATTTAAGAAGTTTGAAAATGCTCAAGGGGAAGTGTCAAGTGTGATTTTTTGGAAATCATAAAATACCTCACTCAGTAAGAGTCAAAGTTTACAGATGTTTGAAACAAAAGGATTATTTATTATTAGATTAAAAGTAAGTGAAGATGACGGATAAAGTAAATAAATTCCAAAAAATATTGAAATTCTGAAAATTCCAACATGAATGAAAATATAGTTCAAATATATGGTTGAAAATTCATGTAATATGTTTCATGAGTAGTTGAATATTTTGAGAAGGGTTAATAAATTTAGTTAAAAAATGAGAAGAAATAAAAGATTAAAATATTTATGAATATCAGTGATAAAATCTAGACATCAAATTGGTTATAGGAGAAGATTTATATGTTATCTCCATTACTAATGCTACAATGGTTTTTGATTTATGGAAAGAAGATATTGATTTAAGGAAGTATATTTCTATGAACATAAAATATATTTGAGGAAATAATTAAGAGGTATCCAAACCACCCAAAGAAGACAATTATAGAAGATATAATATGTTTTTTTAAGTAAGAGGAGATAATGAATTTCAAATTTTTAATTCTCACAATGGAATGTGTAACCAACTGATTCATGAGGCTAATAATAGTCTTAATATCCTCCTTTCAAATTTTAATTTTAATTTTAATTCTAAAATTATTTATAATGGTTTGGATGAAAATGATAAATCCCTTGATTCATAAGTGTCTATGGAAGCTTTAAAAGATGATGGTTCATGGATTCTTGATATTGAATATTCTTTACAAATGATATGTGATATGATGCTTATAAAATATTTTTAAGGATTAAAGGAAGGTTATGTATTGTTTTTAAATTTATGGGTCTCTCGAAACATAACTAGTTGATTCAATATATATTAGAGAGAATATTCATAAATTTAAGAACATTCTTTATACTGACAAGTTGTAAAATAATTCTCATAGTGTTTTTCAAAACTGTGATGAATGGAATGAATTTTTTTTCAGACATATTAATTCTTAGTGAAAATATTAAAGGATATTGATGTAGTAATTATATTATTATAAATAAGTGGAAATATATTTTAGATATTAGATGCTCAAAACTCTCACTATTTGATATTTTTTATAGGAGAACATGTTATGTTAGGGAAGACTTTGTTATCCTTCCCAAAAAAACATAAATAATCTTACTCATGAATATAATGTTCTTAATATTCCTTTTATGAATTGAGAAATATATTATATTTTTTTACAGATTCCAAAAAATAAAAAATTTCAATTATTTACACAAAAGGTAGAGATTATATCTTCTCCTCCACTAGATATCATTCAATCCCATGTTTGTAAGCTATTATAAAATAAATCAAGAAGCAGTGATAATTTTTTATCTGTATTATTGATTCAATTAAAAAAATTATGTGTATTACATTCATGAACCAAAATTATATGGCTAAGAGGTTTTAAAAAATTTTAGGTGAGGTGTAGAAAATGAGTGTGGTTTCTCATTAAAGATAATTTGAATGGATAATGGAGTCGAGTTGACAGGAAACAAATTATAATCTTATTTAGAAATCAAGGGTACTAAAAATGAGTTTGGTATAACATAATCCCCATTAAAAATGGTGTTTCTAAATTTAGGAATATAATTTTAGTTATGATGGTTCGAATAATGTTAAGATGTATAATATTTCATGAAGAGTTTATAGAAAAAAATTTAGGATAGTGGTACAAATTCAAAAATGATGTATATATCAAATAAGCTCTAATATGTGTCTATATGATATGTATTATAAGAATACTCCTTTATCTAATTATCTAATTGTTTTTTATTCTTATTGTGCTATCAAATTAAAAGGATAAAAAATAAAAATATTGAGAAGATAAGTATTGATAAAATATTTGTTGGTTACTCTTCGAATGGAATGTGATATCATGTTTGGTTTTGAGGGGATCTAAAAACAATTTTTTTAAAAATTGTAAGTGATTAATTAAACCCAAACCCAATATCACTGAGATAAATAAATGAAACATTGTATATAAAAATGAATATATCTTAATATATACCATACACCCTTACTTCCACTGATCTATATTTTTATGGTCTTGATGATTACTTATTTTCAACTTTTTCTTTGGAATGTGGTCTAATATGCACTATAATTCAATAAAAATGGGTGAAATGGTGTGGTAAATGATCTGATGATATTGGAATAATGAAAATTGTAGAATCTGTTGCAAAAATATTTCCAAGAACCGAATGTATTTATAGGCTGCTAAATCACTCCATTATTGAGTGGGTTCCCCCACCCTCCATGGCATACTAGAGAATAATCATGTAGAGGGTGTCAAATAAGAGAGATTGGGATGAGGGTGTTATATTTTATGGCTTGGGAAGTATTCCATGCTATCACATATGCACATATAATGAGTATTTACTCTTTTATATAGATATCTCAAGGATGAACCTTGAGTTCTCACACTTCACTCTTGCTTTATAATGCATGTGTAAATTATACTACCACATCATGCAACAATTTCATGAATATAATAAACTCTCATCTATTTTATCATATGAAAAAACTATTAATTATATACAATGTGGAAAATAGTATTGAAAATTAACACTTAATGAACAATTTCCTTTTCAATCATACAAATTGAAATTATATAAAATATAATGTCTTTTTTCTTATAATATATAAGATATGAATCACATTTTTGTTATTAATTATAACATTCCCAATTGTATTTTATGATTGAAAAACTTTTTAGTGTGAAATCACATTTCATGCATTATGATATACCTTAATTATAGGATATGATATGGCTATTTTACATCATATGTAACACTATTTTTTGGAATATCTCTTTCAATATCCCATTTACACTACAGCCTAAAAGACATTGTGCCACTTCACCTTATATCATATTATATGGAATAACTATTAACATCATGTCCAAAAATCATTTATATATATTCCAAAATACTTTTGGAAACATATTACCGACTTCATCATGTATAATATCACATTTAATAACATGTGAATACACATACATAATGAATTTATCTTTATTGGAAAAAACATTAAGATAATATCTCTATGTCAAACTCAATACCTATACAGTTAACCAAAAAATTTAAATCCACTAGCCATTATAGAATTTAAAAAAAATACAAATCATAATATATGTAAATGTATAAAAAAAACCTCTATAAATGCATTGTTATTACTCAAGCTACTAAGAGATCTTGCATGATCTCTATCAAAGACATGTATCTCTATACCCATATCCAC
This sequence comes from Viscum album, assembly GCA_963277665.1. Classification (NCBI taxonomy): domain Eukaryota; kingdom Viridiplantae; phylum Streptophyta; class Magnoliopsida; order Santalales; family Viscaceae; genus Viscum; species Viscum album. The sequence continues at coordinate 566,678,121 of OY728162.1, forward strand.
TAGTCATTCCACAAGATAATGTAAATTTTCATACATTACCTTTTTCCAAGACATCGAGTGACCATGGGACATAGAGTATTCCAATCTCATATATCCTACTCATATATTCTAGACTCTCTAAGTATAAAATAACCATGTTAACGAATACAACACATGTCAATTCTTGTTTTAGATGAGAACATAACATGAAAAACATATAAATAGATAAGTACATAATATATATTATATAATTGAGGTTTTACACTCCTTAATATATATCAATTGAGACTATAGATGTTATAATCAACATACAAGAGGAAAAACATCTATGTTGAGATACAACCAAATACCTGATCAATATCATACCCAATTGCCCATGATTAGTTAAGACCTAATACTTGTAAAAGAAATCTATCGAATTATTAAGGTTCTCATGTCCGGTATCTCACTATCCACAGGTATTGAGGACTTTAAATATATATCGTTCAACCTTAATATACCAAATTCATAGTTTATAACACTTCATGTGTATACATACAGGGAAATCTAGAGAAAAAAAATTATTTTTCTACCTCATGAGTTTACTTTGTATCTCCATACAAGAATCTGACTCATGTTTACCATTACATTTCATTGTAACTTATTATACACTATAATAAAAACCTATAGGGATTAATAAAAATATACATTGAAATTTAAATCATCATTACACTTCATTAAATGTAGATTAATATATACATATATATTTATCCAATGCTAAATAATGATAAACTAAAGATTTCCTTTTAGTTGATATATTTTACATTCTTAAAACACTTTTAATAGTAAATAGAAAACCCTACATAATCACTTGTCTATTATATCATATATGATAGATAGTCATACTATCCGTATGTTTACTACACATTCTAGGGTTTCGTTAACTCAATATACTTATTTTTAATTCTTTCTACATCACTACATGACCTTATGATAACACCCTCCAACTAAACACTTTAGTGAGTACTGTATATAAAGGAGGAAAGATCTAATAATCATTATATTTAGGATTCCTATTACTAATTTTCAACTCCTAAAAAATATTTGAACCCCATAAATAGAATACATAAAATTCTATGATGTTAATAACTTTTTTTCCACATATTACATCATCATCATCCTTGGAACCCCTTCCATTAAAATTTTCCTTGAAATCCTTTGGCAACTAATATAACTATTTTCATTATTACTTTACCAACGTATCCTGAAATCCTTTGGGATAATGTGATATTCACATTATTACCATAACTAAATACAATTCCTTAAATTTATCTTCATTAATATACCCTATAACCATTTTAGGATTCTCAATGAAGTTTACTTTATAATTTGAATGGAATAATATTTTAGGAAATAGTGATAATCACATTCTCACAGTAATTAAATGTATCCATTTAAATTTATATTTATTATAACATATCCGAAAATATTTATGATAGAAAATAGAAATCAATTTAATTTTATATAGCTATAAACTTTTATTTTTTTACTTTGAATTTCTATAAGATCAAACACACTCCCACTAGCCTCTTAGAAACTATATTATAATATATACAAATTCATTTTTGTTAAGTAAATAACTCTTATTTATTTTTATTAAGAGTATTTAATATACAAACAATAGTTTCAATATCATATATGGTATTCTATTTGTTTGGATAATTTTCTACTAAAACTAATACATTAAAAAATATACCACCGACTTGTTGTGGAAACACCTTACCATATATTTAAAAAAATTGGATAAACTTTGTATCCAAGATAAATATTTTTATTTATATCTTATTCTCAAAACATGTTATAGAAATTGATGAACCATAAACTATGTGTACATAATGATTTATCTCAAATTTTTTATAACAACACTTTTTTAACAAAAAACTATTAATATCATATAAGATAAATGATATAACTATATACATCATTTAATTAGATAAATATAAGTATGATAAAAAAAATACATTCAAATATATGAGTTAATAACTCGTTTATTTATCATTTTAATAAAAACTACATGATCTATTAATTATTATATTTATTTTTAACTCTTTTATATTTACAAAAAATATAAAGTTTACATTTGGTGACATATACAATTAAAAACTGAAGAATTTATTTTTGAAACACTGATACCTAACATGGATAATCCATGGTGTTTCTCAATCTCATATAGGTATTTTAAATAGTTACATATTATAGAATAATTACTCCTTAACAATTTTACTTTTAGTTTTCAATAAATTTAACTAGTTAATGAAGAAAAAATTTTGGACTCTATAAATAACTTTTCTTTATCCAATTTAAACTTTTAGCCACTTTTACTATCGATGCTACACTAAAACCTAGACATCATATACCTAATTTATATATCTTAAACATTTTGAGAATAATCTGGTAAATATTTATTCAGATCATTAATTTTTTATTAACATTTCCATTAAAGAAAATTTTAATGAATTCCACAACTAGAATAATACATAAGGAAACTCATAGTTTCACTATGTAATATAAATACTCAATCATATTGAGTATCATTAACACACCCAATAATTTTTAGTATATGAGAATAAAATTCTTTAGTTAATTTTTTATATAATTATATTTAAATACTATGTGAATCAATATAATATTCTCATAAGAATCTATATTCTATTTTTTGAATAACATTAACAAGTGGTTACTCCTGAAGGTACTTTCTCTAACACATATAACTTCTCTTAATTAATAAATTTTTGATTGTTACTAACCATATATTTTTTCTTACAATAGGATTTTCTTTTCAAGGATTAATTTCAATGTTTTGTTTCATCATAAAAACACTATTCATTTACTATAGAATATTTTAATAGAAGAATATAATGTTTTGAAAACATTTAATAAGTAATTTTACTAAATATCCTACAACTAAAATAGTTAACCCTTTTAAATTCATTGTATAAATTAGTTGTAAAATATCCAAAATTCATTTTGATTTACCCAAGTTTGATCACATAAATAATCAATGAAAATATTCTATAGAAAATAATTTCCAACCATATCATATATGATTCTTGGTTAGTTGAGTGGATAACACACTAGTCAAATCCAACAAGTGCATTCACTCAACTCTATTCCTTTCATAGCCTAACCACTATGGTTTCTTAGTAAAGTGAAACCCAAATAAAACACCAACAATAAAGTACCTTACAGTTCGAGTAACCATATTATTTATTTTCATTTTATAAGATAACCTAGGGAATCATAACCATTAGGGTCACCCATACCAAATGATTGAGGTGTTAATATGTTTCATTTTGGAAGGAACCTAACACTAATTATTTTGAAGTAGAATTAATCTCACTATATTATCTCATGTTATTCCATTTATTTACGCATTATTCTAGTATGTTAATCAATAATACTATTACTTATACCAAATCAATATGTTTAAACTATATTGATGTATATCTATACACAGAATGCATAGATTGTCTTACTCACCCAATAATCAAAGCCAAGTGTATTTAAACAAATCCAATTGTATCTCATGAAAAAGGATTATGAAATTTTATTTTAAAATTTTAGAATTATAATAAATTGATATCCCCTCATGAGTAATCTTAGAACCAATGATAGTCATACACTGTCTTTCTAGAACAAAATATAAGCCACCAATATAATACCCCAAACCCATTCCCCTAGATCTAGTTTTAAAAATATATTCTTTACATACATATTTTACACCTACTATAAGAGAGACAAATTTAACCATCTATAAATAAAATATCAATAACAAAAATTGTGCACATACATACCCATGTCCTTTTTAGGTTTAGTGTTTTAGATATATAGGAAAGTCCTATAATTAGAAAAACACATGTATTTACGATACAATGGAAAACAATTCCAATATACCCATATTTTTTTATTCCATAATAAGACTTCTACATATCCCAAAAAATTATAAACACAAGAAACATTATAGAAATATCTTACATAATGTCATTAATATGGGTAAATGCGAACAAAATAAATGGGGAGCTCAAATGCTTATTAAGGTTAAAGATGGGATATATCAATTTATGGTCATAAGTAAAAATAATATAATCCTAATGGTATAACAAAAATTTCAAAACTTACAAAAACATACATAATAATACCTAGACCATAAATCATGAATTTTAGAATAAAGATGTATTAAAAAAACAAGATTCATAAGAGTACAAAATCATCCACAATCAATCATGATACATGGGAGAATTTCATAACTATAAGACATAAGTTTTTGTGATAAACATAAGCATAGAAAATAATTTACTCAGTTAATGTTAACTTCAAAGATGATCATAGTGGATAGAGTCTCATAATGGATTGGGTTTACCCTCTGTTTCCATAAATATAGTGGATGGAGTCATATATGGGAATTGAATTCACTCTAGATTCCATTTATTATTATATCATTAGGTATAATTATTTAAATAATTCATTATAGGGATACATAATTTTACGCCCACTCATCATATAATTAAAACAATACATGTGTGTTCTATAAGATCACAATAAAACACATTATTTCATTATATATTAGTTAACTCATGGGTGGTAAATAGGTTTCATATAAATTTCCTTAAATTATCATCATCAAAATACATGCAACGAAATTGAATGGTAGCATTAGATCATATCCCAATTGAATCATAACATTCCACAAATGGTGTTGAATTAGATGAAAAAACGTTTATAAAATCTTTAGAAATATTATTTAAAAAATACGAGAAAACATCTTTTTATTTTTGGCAAATTTAAGAAGACTAAAAAATTATAGTAAAATGAATTATTAATTTATTTATAAATATATTAAAATTATGAAATAGTGATTCAATATGATGAAAGGATTTATTGATGGGAAAATATGTTCACATCATAAATGTTTAAAAATCATTTTTTGACACTTTTGTAAAGAACGTGAAAAATAACCCATTTTCAAGATAGAAATAATAGTACTTTAAAATGTTATTCCAGAAATTAAAATATTGTAGAAAAATAAAATTATCTATAATATAAAAGTAGATAAGATATTCTATAAATTTTTTTCGAAGAACGTAGATATGGAAGAGAACGATTATCAACTAGAAGAGGAATATAGTTATCTTTTCATAAAAATATTATTTTAATCATTTTGAGTAGAAATAGGGTTAAATGGGGATAATACTTTAGAAAACAATAACTAACCATAATATAATAAAATATATTAGTTTTAAGAGAAATATATATATCATAGAATTTCTTCCAAAGTGGATTCAAGCATAAACATCCCAAATTAAAAGTGATATTAGAACGTAAACACTTACAAATTTGGTTATATTTGAAATATAAACTCATGAAATAGAGAAAATTAAATAAATTAGTAAATCCAAATAGAATTAATGAAAATTATCATAAAATTATTTCATGGGTAGTATATGAACAAAACAAAAAAAATAAGGTGGTGAAAATAGAATATATCTTAATAATGGGAAACTGTAATGAGGAGACCCTTACTACATTGTTATATCTTGAATTGAAAGCCTATGAATGATAAAAATTTACATGGTTTTCTAATTAAATTTAATTTTACAAAAATATGATAACAAAATCCATTTGAAAGTATACGTGTCACATAGTATAAAATAAGGGTTGAATATGGAACTTGTCTCAAGGAAATAAAAGTGAGATGAGAAACCCTTACCATAACGATCGCTTCCACAAAAGTGTTATAAACTCCAATATAATTAATATTATCCTCGTAATTAATTATTTCTAAATTGTATCCATATTTATTAACTTTTATATTCATTTATTATGATTGTTTACTATATAGGTATTGGTTAGTTCATCTTTACTTTCATCATAGGTTGTTTGTAATGTTGATTAATTCTCAATTTTTATGTAATATTAATGTTAGAACCAATTATTTGATAAAAAAATTATGATTGAAAAATTATTTAAGTTAATATAATATATTTTCCATGATTATTAATAATTTTTTAATTTATTTCCATCCATATTTAAGTTATGATTCTTTAAGATGAAATTAATGTGGATCTTGTGTTTTGGTAATTAATGATATCAATGCGTTACATAATAATGATTTTTAACTATTTTTTTAGCATTCTGTAATCATTTTATTTAAATATATTACTGCTTAATATCATATATATTCATAAAATAAATTTTTTTAACCATCCATGTAAGTCATAAATGAAAAATGAATTATATCACTTTGTGGAGGTGGTAGTTCGAACATACACCTAGATGATGTTTTAATTTAGCAATTGATATAAATAAATGAGGATAAATAATAATTTTTCTCTTAAAACAATAAATATTTTTTAAAATATTATCTATATTTCTTAAATTAATCTAGATAACCATCGATGAGATATTGTGATGAAAAATAAAATACATCACTTCATGGTGACGATACTCCCCATATATGCATGAGTGACGTTTTCATTTTTTATTAGACAGAAATGAGTTATAAAATGGTTGTATAATAAATATAAAAAAAATAAAATATATGAAAGTTAATAATTTAAAATTTTTAATATGTTTATAAAATATTTTGATTAGTTTTAAGATGAAATAAATATTAAAGAGTTTGGTAAGAACATATACCACTTCTTTTGATAATTTTCTTCGAAAAACACCTTAAGAATTTATAGATGGGACTTTTAGTAAGAAAAAAACATATATGTCATTTATAAGGGTATTTTTAATATATTTAGGTAGATATTGGTCAATATAAGGGCATAAATTAGTGTGTATAAGTGATAATAGGTTTTATAAGTGATTGGAGTTCCACTCTTATAAATACCATTAACTTGAAAATAATGTAAAGTAGTTTTCAAAGAAAAGTGGCAAAAAATAGAAAAATTATATAATATAGAATATTTTAAGTTATAAATAAACTAAAATAATAATATTTTGGTACATTTTTAGTGATATTGCAATCCTTATATATTAGTTTTACCCCCTTATTAACCCTTTTTACCCTTTTGAGGTGAAAAATATTTTACCATGGTAACTATTCATTGTGACTTAACATGAAAATAGAATTATTTAATATTTTGAGTATTTTGATTTAAAACATGGAATCCATTTTGAAATATTAATTTCTTATATATGTTAAAAATAAATTTGAATATAATTTTGTCAAACATAGTGAAAAAAAAGTTTCTTGAAAAAAATACTTTTTAATCATGAAAATGAATCTATACTAGAGTAATGTATAGTACTTATTATCATGAAATTTATTCATTTATAAATAAAAAAATAATATTTTTTTGTCTTTAAAATCAATTCAAAACTGAATGCAACATTACAATTACTTAATTAATGTAAAAGAATAAATAGTACTTTCATTAGAATAAAACTTCACTTAGTTTTTAAAATATCAATCATATAGTTCTAAATTAAAAATTATATTTTTAAATGATTTATTTTAATTATTAAATATATTTTTTCCCTTAAAAAATCTTTAAAAGTTTTCAAAAATTATTATACTAGAAGGATTTTATAAAAGTTATAGTATTTTTAAAATCGATACTTTCTCTGTTCACCTAAAAAACAATTATTTCAGAGAAATCACAAAAATTTATTCTAAGATATATTTGAAATGATGAATTCATAAATTAATTTCATTATATAATATTCAAATTGTTAAATTTGTGAATTAATCTTTCGAAAGAAAATAGGAAATATAACGAAAAAAATTATTTTATAAACAATTTTTCCCTTTTAATCACTAAGTGTTGTTAATATTTATTCATATCAATTTGAGTTTTAATATATTAGTACATATATTGGAATATTACATATTATAAAGTTTTAAAAGTGATATATAATTTACTAAAATACAAAACACATTTAAAATTGTTATTTGAAAAATATCTCTTTTAATATTAAAGTATTTTAATAACATCACATTAATTATTTATTTTCAAATAATAAAATTCCATCAATTTAAACAAAATAAAACAATTTATATAATGTAATTAATTATTATATTTCTATTTACTAAAGTTTTGTTAAATTACGTTTTGAATTGTTTTTCTTTGGTGTTTCATGTAATAATCTATAAAACACAATATCAATTAAAGGGGAATTACATATTGAAATATTGGGGGGTTACATTCTCCCTATTAAATAAATTGTGTCTTCAAAATTTTAAAATGTTCTTACCAAAACTACTGTGTTATTCCAAAAATAATTAATCTAAAAACACATCAAAATATTATTGGCCAAATTTGAATCATAAAAATAGAAAACTTTAAGCTCGTATTCTTCCAAAAGTCAATGTAACCTTATGTCCAAAATCAATAAACATCAATATTCATTAAAAATATTCCTTTTTTGAAATCTATGATTCTATAAATATATAAATCCATCCCAAAATAACCTTAAACACCTTGACATAAAACTAATAATAAATAAATATGGTTTTCTATAATTCTAAACTTATATTACCAACATTAATTAACCCATTTTCTCCATTAACCATTTCTCTAAAATAAAATCGATAACAATATATTTAAATAATTATAATGGTTCATATAGAGTATGTGAATTAACAAAAAAATTAACCCTAAGAGTGTTAAATCAAGTATTTAGTTAGGAACAATTATTTTTAACTGAGTGAAGATTAGGTTAACACACAACCAACCTTTTTCATGGTTTTTTCCTCTAGGTGTATCTATGACACAACCCACATCAACTTGTTTGTATCTATATAGGTTAATTATTACGAGAAAACAATAAATTATTTTCTAAACCAGAATTTAAGAATGTTTTCTTATACTAAGACTTATACCTTGTGTTTTCGCTAATATTTTCTCACCCTAATACTTAATAAACATAAAATGTCATATTAATTAATATTTCCTAAACATTAAATCACATAAGAACTTAAAGGGTTATTTGTACCTCAATCAAGTCCTATTATCTTATTGATCACCTTAAAATATAGTAACATGAGACATAAAAAGGATATAATTTACACTAATCTTATGATCAAACATAACATTATTAACCCATGATGGTATTGAAAATACTCAAATTATCCTTATCTTATAAAATCCAAAATAATAAAGTGAACTAAAACCTATTCTGATAATAATAATAATGCCCTAAACTCCTATACTTTGATCAAGTTCTTAAAAAATTCCTTAACTAGTGGATTTGATACCAACATTAAGCAACCTAAATTTAGTCACCTATAAATACAATATTAATAACCAAAATTTATTAACTTAAGTAACTAAGACCTTTTTAGGTTTTGAGAAATATAGAATTGTGAAAAATATTTACTTAGTACAAACCATGTCTTTCCCATCCAATGGAATTTTTTCCCATTATATATATACTTTACTATTCAATAATATGTATTCAAATTATCTAAAATAAAATCTCCATGCATGATTCCCTTCAAAACATTTAATAAAAATATCATTCATCATAACATATGGAAATGGAAATGTAATAAAGGGAGAGCTTATATTCTTATTAATGGTGAACATGGTAGATATTAATCGATAATAATAAGGGAATATATGATAATCAGAAGGGTATGATAACATGATAATAACTGATAAAAAACATGCATAAATATTCATAGACCATAAAACATGAATCATAGAATAATGCATCGTTATAACAAAATATAAAATACATAGGAGTGAAGAATCACAAATAATCAATCTTGAGCCATTAGATCATATCATAGACATAAGTTTGTGGAAAAATATAATAATAAAAAATAATTTCCTTAGTAAAGGATCAGTGGAAATATTATTATTGTGAACGTTTTCCAACAATGTATTAAGTTCACCCCCCACTCCCATAAACATAGTGGAAAGAGACCCATAGTAAATTGGGTTCACTCTCTATTCCATTTCAAATTATCTCATTAGATATAAAACATTCCCCAATGCTTTGGCGGGATATATAAATCTATTAGAACCTTACAAATATTTAAAACCATACATATTTATTCCACATTATTATAAAAACATTCATCATAGCATAATTAACTCATCAGAAAAAACAAGTTTCATAAAATTTACATTAGAATATCATCCTCACAAGACATCCAAATAAAGAAAGTGAATAGTAAAATTTTATCATTTCCAAATTGAAACACAATATTTATTAAATTTTTTTATATATTTAAAATTATTTTTATATAATCACTAGAATTTTTATTTTAAAATCAAGAGAAACATCCATTTCTTTTAGTAACTTTTTAAAAAACTAGAAATTATCACAAAAATGGGATTATTTTTTTTGTAAAACCATGGAATCTTAAAAATAATTATTAATAATGAATAAATTATATGATTTACATAAATTAAATTCAATATATAAACATTTAAGAAAACTTTTTACTCTTTTTTAAAGGAAGTAAAAAACAACCCATTTGAAAAATCACACGATAATTATTTTAAAATATTTTTTAGAGAAAGTGAATTATAGTAGAAAATATCATTATCGATCATTTAAATATTGATAATAACTTCCATAAAATAATTTTAAATAACATGTATGTGGGGGATAAATGTTCTTAACTAAAGAAGAGGAATAAGGTCAGTTTCAAATAAAATCTTTCTAGCTTTTTAGTTAATTAATATGGGAAAATGGAAAATAATAAATAGAAAACAATATAAAATTCATAAGAATAAAATACATGGGATTTAATATAGATAGTGAGAGATATCAATAGTATATAATTATATTTAATGATACATAATCATAAAAAAATCCTGATTAAAAGTGATATTAGATCATAAAACCTTATAGTCATAATAATCTTTAAATTAACACCTCATGAAAGAGGAAAATTTTTATAGATTTGTAGATACCCATTATTTTCATGACAATTATCATAAAACCCATTCACGGTTAGTATATACACAACACAAAATAAATAAGGTGGTGAATATTGAACATATCTCAAAAAATGTTAATTGAGATGAGGAAACCCTCACAGCATTAGTCTCTCTTGAATTGAAATACCATGAAAGATATAAATTGATATGGATTTTTTAAATACCATTAATTTTATAAACTAATTATGAACCATCAATAGTTTAGTATATACATCACACAATATAAAACAAGTGTTGAATATGGAATATCTCTCAAAGAAATAAAATTGTGATGAGAAACCCTTACCTTAACTTCATGGCTTCAATAAAAGAACATTAAAATCATATGTATAAAATATAATTACCTTAATGAATTATTTTATAACATAATTAATATTTATTAACTTTTATATTATTCCATTGTAATAATCTACTATATGTTAGTATGTTAGTTAGTGTTTATTTTTATCATAGGATGTTTGTAATTTTTATTTTTTTACATATTTTTTAATAGTGATATCAAACCCCTTTATTTGATAAAATATATATCATTAAAAAAATAAGTTACAAGAAAATATTTTACATTATGATTTAATGTCACGACCTGTCCTCGGGGCCCGTTCTATGACTACCCCAAGCCCACCTTCCATATGTCGGGGGCTGGAGACTAGCACCAAAGGCGTAAATCCCGATAAAAAGGGAAGGCATTACCTTTATAAAGTAAACAAACACCACAGTGTAAGAAAGATGATGTAAACACTAAGTAAACTGGGTACAACTGTAAGTGCTGGAAAGTAAATGGGCTAGAATACAAATCCAACTAAAATTAAAATACAACTGAAAAGAAAGTACAACAACTGAAATGTAAAGCAGCAACGTCGAGCCGTCCACTGGAAATCCCACCTGAAGGGTGGGTACAGATAGTCTCCACAGTTTCTCGGGTCCTGTAACAGTCTGAAATTACTTCTAGTGGACTATAATTGATACCTATTAGGGAACTCCATGGGCGGCTACACCCCCTGGGCGGGACACGCCACTATCCTTAGTGGTAGCCATTTCCTCATGAAGCCCTTTGGTGGAGAGCCATGCTTCGTCCAACGCTCACATGTGAGAGTTCCCAAGGATCGGATACATTCCTACCTCCTTTGCCTCTGATACCAACTATAGAGACCCGAAGCTTGACGTACATGAACAATACATTAATTTTGAGGAATACTTAATACATAAAAAATATAGACACACAATGATCGTAATAGTTTAGTGTCTTTAGAAACTCGGAATAAAATCTTCTAATCATGGTGAAAGATCTTCAACATCTCCCAATAAAGATCTTCCCCTTTTTTTCCATCCCTAAAACCTTTCTTTATATCCTGGGGAAAATAAAACATAAAAGGGGTGAGCTCAAATGCCTAGAAAGGGTAAACATAGTGAACATAAAACAATCCATAAACATTTGAATGCAAAAACATGAACATAAAATCTAAACATCAAAATCTTGAGCAAAGACATGAATCTTGGAAGTACGTAAGGCATATATCATAAGGGAACATCAATCATGATAAAATAAAATGTGAATAAAACATGTAATTGTGGAAACCATTAAACACATGATATGATTTCCATAGTCTCCAAGGCATTGCTGCCAAGACCATCTTAGTGGACAAAGTCCCTTTCTGAATCGAGTTCACTCCTCGTTCCAGTCCTGTATTACTGAACCGGTTTAACTTGTTTTTCCAGCCATGTCTATCTCATGAGATATAAATCTTTACCCAATGAATTAGAGGGAGATATAGGTCCCACCCATCTCATAATGAAATCATTCTTACTTGTGCCACAAAATAAATATACATCATTCATAATAACCCAACGAATAAAAATGGGTTTCATAAACATCATCTCATCATCACATAATCCATATAAAAGTAATGGATATCATTTCATAATAATAAAAGTGAAACCATGTAAATCATAGAGGAATTATACTTGAAACATACACATATGAAATAATGTCATCTTAGATGGAAAAATGGTTTTGATAAAACACTTGAAATGAATTCTTGAGGAAAATATCCTTTCTTCTTCAAAATCAATTTCTTTTCACAAAACGTCGTGAAATTTTGAAAGAAAGAGATTTTGTTGGAAATAGTCATGAAATATTTTGGAGGAAGATTCATGAAAATAAGTCTTTATAAAACCATAAAAATCTATCTGTTCCGTATAATTTAAAAAAACATTCTTCTCGTACTTTTGCCGGAAAAGTCAAAAAGTACCTCGTAAAAGAAAGATTCCATACATACCATGTAGTAAAAGTCAAAAATGGATAAAAAGGAAATTAAACATACATGAAACCATTTTTATGAAACATGGAAATGGATGGGAATAATAACCCCAGTAAATACTTATGAATAAACAATCTTTGATAAGAACGAGATTGGAAAAGTTATCCCTTACCTTTGGTCCGATATGCTTCGTACGTATTCGAACCTCCTCTTCTTTGAAGCGCCACTTTGAGACCTTCTATTAGGGCACTAACATTGCTCTTTGAAGAAGACCAAGACCTCTAAGATGTTTCTAGGGAAGTGGATAAGAGAATTTGGCAGGGGTTGGATGAGCTTGAAGGCTCAAAGTGGTGTGAGGAAGAGAGGGAGGAGGTTCCCTTTTATAAGGGAGGAGAGGGGTACCTTTGGAAAAACTAAAAATATTATTTTATTATAAAGTCATATTCGGTTTTTAATAGCTCCAAATTAATTTATTTTGAAGATAAGGTAGGTATGGGTCAAAATACTCTCATCCAATAGAATTTAGACAAGTTTAAGTTTCTAGTTTATCTATATCATTTAGATTTAACCTTAAGTTAAATAATTTTACTTTTACCGTGTCTTCTTGTTTTCTTACACTATAAGGTTAATAAACATACTATAACAAGCCAAACGAACCCCAAGTTGTTTATTATTAATATATATAACCTTATCTAAGTCATTTGGCCGAACCGTAGATTTTTAGGAATAAAATAAAAATTAATTATATAATATTTGTTTTAAAAAATATTTTATGTCAATTTTGACACTATTTGGAAATTGATTTTTTTGAAAATCATAACAGAATGATTAGTTCGAAAAAAGTTAACTAAATCTATACTAACATTTCATATTAACCTATAAAATTAGTGTAATTCATACAAAGTCTCAAATTACTTTTATTTGGGTATTTATAAAATCAAATATGTCAATATTTAATTAATAAGATATTTACTACATCATCATTGTGTCAAAAATAAATTAAATTATTTAATGTCTAAAAATTGTAAATAAAATAAAATTATGTAGGAAATATTATCATCATTCTAATTAATATTTATAGTCGAATTTATCTTATGTATAACCCTATATTAAAAATGATTTACTTATTAAACTTTGATTTTAACTATTTTAACCCTTCTTTAAAAAAATTAATATTAAATGTCCTAATCTAATCCAAGTGGGCCTAAATGGTCATATTTTATTCCTAAGGTTCTTTTTGGTCGAATTACACTTATCCAATAGAATTAGGACATGTGTTAGGGTAATAATAATATCATTTTTACCCTTAATTACCCTCTTTACTTTTAATCGTGGTAAATAAAAGTAAAAAGTTACTATTCACCAAAAATTATTTTCATCTCATTGAACCACATTTTACTTATTGACATCAACTGTGTCTCTCGGATTTTTGAAATTCCACTCATAGAAGCGGTAAAATTTTGTTTTATGAAAAATTCAGTTTTTTAACTACCACTTAGTGGTTTCACTATTCATCAAAAAATGAAAGTTTCCAGAAAAATACCAAAAATGAGGCCTAAGATATATTTGATATTATTAATTTAAAAATGATTTATATTTTACCAAATTCAAAACATATTAGTTGCGTTAATTAATATAAAAATTAACTCTCATCGTCAAAACAAATAGCGTGTTTTTAAGAGATAATAACTATCAAAAGATTGACACTTGTTTATGTTTGGTTTAAATGTGAAATTACATCCAGTGACCAAAATTGTATTAAATGGTAAAAATATATTCAAAATATACTTTAAAATCACTCAAATTAATAATTTATCACTATTAATTATTTCGATTGAAAAAGTTATTTTTAATTAAAATTTAGTAATTTTTACTATTCATCAGTATATGAAAGTTATCCGAAAAGTACAAAAATTTCACCCTAAGCTAACTTAGATATTCCGAATCCAAAAATGATTTCAATTTTGAACGATAAAATTTATAAAATTTCAAAAAGTTGGAATTACTATTCATAACAGCTAGTTTATAATAATATTATAATAATATCTCGTTTAGTGAAACTCGGTATTGCGTACTACACACGCTATCGAGGAAGGTCTTTATTGCATGTAATGCAATCCAAATCAGTGATGCGTGTTGTGCAAGCTTCTTTTGGTGTAGCGTACAACACAAGACATTAATGAAATTAAAAAGAATATTTTTCATAAAATCTTGGGGTGTTACATTCTACCCCCCTTAAGAGGAATTTCTCCCTCGAAATTCGTCGGGGTTATAAATGGTTTACTACTTGAAAGTTTCTTTAATAGAAACCCAAATCGTAAAAAGGAATACCAAAACATGGCTTTAAAAACTAAAGTATTAAATGTAATGGTTACCCAAATTAACTCATCACTGGGTTTTCACATAGGAGAACATAGGTGAAAATATGGATATGGAAGAAAAATATAACCATCAAGTTCTGATGGAGAGTGATAGAGAACATGGCTATGAAAAAGCCAACAATCGCAAAGCCATAAATTTGTGATGATCTAGGGTACCATCTGATTCATCAGATATAAGGGCACTAGGACATCATTTTTGGTTTTCAAGATCATTTCCCTAAAGTTGAAGAATTTGAATTAGAATAAATACTTACTTTATTTTGGTAAAATATCACTGTTGTTCGTTCTTTGAAAAATTTCCACTTCATCTCTTAAAGAAATGAAGTTGAATTTGTTATTCGTGAAGTGTTAGCAGATCATGTGATAGAATGATGGGTCATTCCATCTGTCTCAAACAAAAGGTTAGAAAATGTTATTAAATATACATAAGTCGGTCTATAGTGAGATTAATCATATATAGTTCCTAAAATGGACTTATACTTCATATATCATACTGCTTAATATAATAAAACCAGTTTCTACTAAACAGGGACTTCCTGTAGTCCAGTGGTAGGTGATAAAGGCTAGTCTCACTTCGGTTGTGGGTTCGATTCCCACAGCCTTGTCCGACACGATGGGTTGTCGCCCATCCTGCAGGTTTTCCTTTTTCTAAAACTAAATTACTATAACATACCATTAATAATATCGAAAAAAGTTCTATCCTTAAACAGTACTAACTTGTGTCCGACATAATCCCTTCCAATCTTTAGCTAAAATACTTCGGTCCAAGCTCATAGTATAAAGAAAACGATTACTTGAAATGTCATCAACCAACCATCATTTATCCCCCATATATCTTATTGGTCACATTCAAATCATGTGAATACCTAAATCATGTATTATCTTGAAAAATGAATACCCATTAAACCTTAGTGAAAACATGTATGTTGTCAAAAGTTAACTCTTTCCACATACCAAAATCCAAAAATTCTATATACTCAAACCATGATATAACATTCTCCTTATATCAGTCATGAGGTCATGAATACGAACAAACATTTAATTTTCTCCTTATCCCTTCATTATGTGCATATCATCTACTTTCCAAAAATACTGGTACCATTCATCATAGACTTTCAAAACTTAAGGAAATACAACAGTGTAACAATCCTTAGATGTCTCTTTATTCCATAGTACCATGATATTACTTATACAACATTACACTTGATAAACATGTAATCATTCCACTACCTTTTTAAACCATTGACCAAGCTTCAACTATTCTTTCATATCATTTGTAGTCTCTTCATCATCATCAACATAAATACTACCCATACGACCATACTAATTCTATTCATGAGACTTTCCCTTAGGGAATTGGTTTTCATAATGCCCATACATTCCACATTTAAAACATTTAACCATTTTTGATGTCATAGCAATACCATTATCCTCATCCATGGTGTTAACTGAACCTTTTCCATTACACTTACTAGCTTTATGTCCTTCTTTTCAACACCCAAAGCATCTTCTGGTTCCTTTGAAACATTCTCCTTGATGCCTCTTCCCACATGATTTATATAGGGTAAATTGAACTTTCTTTCCTCTATGATCATCATGAAGCTCCATCTTTCTCTTATTAGCCGAGTCAAGTTACTTACCAAATTTGAGTTTATTGATCATATTATGAGATTATTGATTCGGCATAATAATGATGTTTGGACTTCTAAATCTCATTTAATTTTGTTTCTCATGAATAATATGATTCCATTGTCCCTTATATCCTCCATTATCATGAATCATCCTGTTTCCAGCCATTTTCTAAAACCCAAAAAGAATAGTGTGAGAGGAAAAAATCATAATAAAGAGGGAGAAACATCAATATCTAACATCTTAGGTTTAATATAATATTGTTACCATAATTCTAGGACTATAACCTATACTTATACTTAACCTTAGGGACATCCCTAGACATACCTTATAAATATCTCTAGGGATCTCACTAAAGTTCTCGCATCATAGTTTCCAAAGTTTGATTAAACCTTTCCTCTGATACCAACTGTAACAGTCTGGAATTACTTCCAGTGGACTATAATTGATACCTATCAGGGCACTCCATGGTTGGCTACACCCCCTAGGCGGGACACACCACCATCCCCAGTGGCAGCCATTTCCTCATGAAGCCCTTGGGCGGAGATCCATGCTTCGTCCAACGCTCACATGTGAGAGTTCCCAAGGATCGGATACATTCCTACCTCTTTTGCCTCTGATACCAACTGTAAAGACCCAGAGCTTGACGTACATGGAAAATAAATTACTTTTTCGGAATACATAATACATAACAAAAATAGACACACAAGTATCGTAATAGTTTGGTGTCTTTGGAAACTTGGAATAAAATCATCTAATCGTGGTGAAAGATCTTCAAAATATCCCAATAAAGATATTCCCCTTTTTTTATTCCTAAAACCTTTCATTATATATTGGGAAAAAGAAAACATAAAAGGGGTGAGCTCAAATGCTCAGTAAGGGTAAACATTGAGAACATAAAACAATCCATAAACATTTGAATGCAAAAACATGAACATAAAATCTAAACATCAAAATCTTGAGCAAAGACATGAATCTTGGAAGTACGTAAGGCATATATCATAAGGGAACATCAATCATGATAAAATAGAATGGGAATAAAAAATGTAATTGTGGAAACCATTAAGAACATGATATGATTTCCATAGTAGCCAAGGCATTGCTGCCAAGACCATCTTAGTGGACAAAGTCCCTTTTTGAATCGAGTTCACTCCTCGTTCCAGTCTTGTATTACTGAACCGGTTTAACTTTCCGTTCTAGCTATGTCTATCTCAGGAGATATAAATATTTACCCAATGCATTGGAGGGAGATATAGGCCCCACCCATCTCATAATGAAATCATTCTTACTTGTGCTACAAAATAAACATACATCATTCATAATAACCCAACGAATAAAAATGGGTTTCATAAACATCATCCCATCATCACATAATCAATATAAAAGTAATGGATATCATTTCATAATAATAAAAGTGAAACCATGTAAATCATAGAGACATTATACTTGAAACATACACATATGAAATAATGTCATCTTAGATGGAAAAATGATTTTGATAAAACACTTGAAATGAATTCTTGAGGAAAATATTCTTTCTTCTTCAAAATCAATTTCTTTTCACAAAATGTCATGAAATTTTGAAAGAAATAAATTTTGTTGGAAAGAGTCATGAAATATTTTGGAGGAAGCTTCATGAAAATAAGTCTTTATAAAACCGTAAAAATCTGTCCGTGCTGTATAAGTTAAAAAAACATTATTATCATACTTTTTCCGAAAAAGTCAAAAAGTACCTCGTAAAAGAAAGATTTCATACATACCATGTAGTAAAAGTCAAAAATGGGTAAAAAGGACATTAAACATACATGAAACCATTTTTAGGAAACATGGACATGGATGAGAACAATAACCCCAGTAAATACTTATGAATAAACAATCTCTGATAAGAACAAGATTGGAAAAGTTATCCCTTACCTTAGGTCTGATATGCTTCGTACGTATCTGAACCTCCTCTTCTTTGAAACGCCTCTTTTAGACCTCCTCTTAGGGCACTAACATTGCTCTTTGAAGAAGACCAGGACCTCTAGGATGTTTCTAGGGTAGTGGAGAAGTGAATTTCTCAGGTGATGGCCAAGCTTGAAGGCTCAAAGTGGTGTGAGGAAGAGAGGGAGGAGGTCCCCTTTTATAAGGGAGGAGAGGGGTACCTTTGGGAAAACTAAAAATATTATTTTATTATAAAGTCATATTCGGTTTTTAATAGCTCCAAATTGATTTATTTCAAAGATAAGGTGGGGATGGGTCGAAATCCTCTCATCCAATATAATTTAGACAAGTTTAAGTTTCTAGTTTAACCTTATCATTTAGATTTAACCTTAAGTTAAATAATTTTACTTTTTCTATGTCTTCTTGTTTTCTTACACTATAAGGTTAATAAAATTACAATAACAAGCCAAAAGAACCCCAAGTTGTTTATTATTAATATATATAACCTTATCTAAGTCATTTGGCCGATCCGTAGATTTTTAGGAATAAAATAACAATTATTTATATAATATTTGTTTTAAAAACTATTTTAAGTCAATTTTGACACTATTTGGTAATTGATTTTTGTGATAATCATAATAGAATGATTAGTTCGAAAAAAGTTAACTAAATCAATACTAACATGTCATATTAACCTATAAAATCATTGGAATTCATAAAAAGTTTGAAATAACATTTATTTGGGTATTTATAACATCAATTATGTCAATATTTTATTAATAAGATAATTACTACATTATCATTGTGTCAAAAATAAATTAAATTATTTAATGTCTAAAAATTATAAATAAAATAAAATTATGTAGGAAATCATTTTATCTTTCTAATTAATATTTATAGTAGAATTTTTCTTATGTATAACCCTATATTAAAAATTATTTACTTATTAATCATTGATTTTAACTATTTTAACCCTTCTTTAAATAAATTAATATTAAGTGTCCTAATCTAATCCAAGTGGGCCAAAATGGTCATATTTTATTCCTAAGGTTTTTTTTGATCGAATTACACTTTTCCAATAGAATTAGGACATGTGTTAGGGTAATAATAATATCATTTTTACCCTTAATTATCCTATTTACTTTTAACTGTGGTTAATAAAAGTAAAAAGTTACTATTCACCAAAAATTATTTTCATCTCATTGAACCACATTTTACTTACTAACATCAACCGTGTCTGTCGGATTTTTGAAATTCCACTCACAGAATTGGTAAAATAAAATTTTCTGAAAAATTCAGTTTTTTAACAACTACTTAGTGGTTTCACTATTCATCAAAAAATGAAAGTTTCCAGAAAAATGTCAAAAATTAGGCCTAAGGTATATTTCATATTATGAATTCAAAAATGATGTCTATTTTAAGAAATTCAAAACATATCAGTTGCATTAATTAATTTAAAAAATTATTCTCGTCGTCAAAACAAATAGCGTGTTTTTAAGATATAATAAATATCAAAAGATTGACACTTGTTTATGTTTGGTTTAAATGTGAAATTACATCCAATGAACAACATTGTATTAAATGGTAAAAATATATTCTAAATATACTTTAAAACTACTCAAATTATTAATTTATCACTATTAATTATTTCGATTGAAAAAGTTGTTTTTAATTAAAATTTAGTAATTTTAACTATTCATCAGAATATGAAAGTTATCCGAAAAGTAGAAAAATTTCACCCTAAGGTAATTTTGATATGCCGAATCCAAAAATTATTTCCATTTTGAAAGATAAAATTTATAAAATTTCAAAAAGTGGGTATTACTATTCATAATGGCTAGTCCATAATAATATTATAATAATATCTTGTTTAGTGAAACTCGGTATTGCGTACTACACACACTATCGAGGAAGGTATTTATTACGTGTAATGAAATACAAGTCAGGGATGTGTGTTGTGCAATCTCATTTTGGTGTAGCGTACAACACAAGAAATTAATAAAATTAAAAAGAATACTTTTCATAAAATCTCTGGGTGTTACAGGTCCAGCCCTCTGCTCCGTGTACGTCCCGCCCAGTGGTCCACCTCCAGGTACCGAATCGATCCACAAGGCTCAACCACGATCAGACCTGTTCGTCATCTGCATTCAACACAACATAGTGTGGGCATAGCCCATGTAGGGGTGAGTATACGCTACTCTATAGGGACCCCGAGACCCCCGAAGGTCTCCCAGAATTCACAAAGGATAATCCAAAAAGGAAAGATACAATCACGAAGTAGCAACCAAATTTACTTAGGTATATGCCCATAAATATACCTAAGTCATCAATTCCAGTTCAGCTCCAACATCCGAGCCCAAGTTCGATCTAGTCCACACAGGAACAAAACAACCAATCCACACAGGATTACACAACCCAATCCACACAGGATAGCAAAACAATCATATCGAAGATAATGATTGATAGTCAGGACTCATCTCACACAAGCATACTTCTTCTTAAGATGATATAGATGATCAGATCTAGCCACTGATTCATCTAAGCTATCAGACCCACGTAGGATACAAGACCAGCTAAGCTGTCTGACCCAAAAATGATAGAAGACCAGCCACTCTTCTGGTCCCACATAGGATACAAGAACAGAGTCAAATACCGTCGGACCCACGTAGGATACAAGAACAGTATCCACATACTTCCGGACCCACATAGGAAACAAGAACATTATTCATCACCGTAGAACCCACGGAGGATTCATGTACGGTCTTCGTCGCTGCCGAACCCATGGAGGATCCCAGTACAGTCGTCATCGTCGTCGCAATCGCAGCCAGCTCTAGGGTTCCTGCACACAATAAGCTCGATTCCAGGAGGGTCCGCTACACGATCCAAGGGGGTAGATACATCAACTTACATGTAGTCCAGATTTGATGTATCCCAAAGTTCCGTCTTTTCAAAAGGAACTCAACGTGACAGACGGCGCGTCAATCGGACGCCCGGTCTGAAAGTTATTGGCTTTTTCATCCCAGAGGCCCGGTTGGTTTTTAAGTCAAAACCAACCCGATCATACTCCAACTACATCCAAACCATGAGAAGAGTAATCCAAAACATTTTTCTCACTAATAGGAATCCAACAAAGTCGAAGGCACGTCAATCGGACGTCTGGAGCTCAATTTATAAGCATTTCTACTCTCAGGGCCCGGTTGGTTTCGTGTTTGAACCAACCCGGTCATACACAAAGTTCTCCGAGACCTTGATTGTAATATACCAAAACGATCGTCTCGATCCAAGTATCACATCGCAATTTATTGTGCATCGATCGGAGGTCTGTAGCCTATGTTATGGGCCTTTGTACGAAGATATCTGATTTTAGGGGGTTTTGGGCCTGGACCGACCCGGCCTGAGACCCCCTATGTCGGCCCGAACTGGGTCAACCCAACACGGGTCCAGGTTCGGCCCACTAGGGCACGGCTGGGCCTATCTGGCTCATCCTGGCCCAGCCGGCGCAGGCGCGGTGCAACACGTGAGCACGGAAGGGGGGTAAACTGCCACCCCCTTCGAAGCGAACGGCGGACCCCACGGGGTCTGCCCTACTGCGCTGACCAGGGGTTCAAACCCCCGATTTTTCAGGATTTGGACGGTCATAACGATCGTCCAGTTGTTCCATGCAGGACCCCATGGTCCTGCCCTCCATGCGCCAGCGGCCGGCAGTTCCGGCCACCCTCCTGGTCTTCCACCGCAGCCCAATGGTCGCGGCTCTTGGTGCTCCGGCAGCCGGGGAGTCTGGCCGCCCCTGTTGGTGACCACTGCGACCTTAGGCCGCAGCCCTTGCTTGTTCAGCGTGGCACCACGACCCTCCACCGTGGACTGAACTTGGCCATGGGCTATTCGGCTTCGGTGCCGGGAGACGGCGCCACACTTCTCCTCCGCGGCCCGCTCCAGTCGCGGTTCCCTCATTCCCTCGCGGTGCGACGACACCGCGTTGCCTTCGTTCCAAACCACACAATATTCAACAACAAAAATGGGAAGGGGTTTATACATGTTCGTGCGGTCCGACCTCCTACCATTACCTTGATAACAGGTGGCTTAATTTTTAACGTTGAACGCCAACATAAACACAGACTAAAATTCAAACCCCTACCTCGAAGAAGTCGTCGAACGAGGATTGTTGCGGGAAATTGACATCACGGAAGATGGCATCAAGGAACGAGGCTCTGTAAACATCGTCGGTGCTCGCCCGATGAAGGATGCGACATCCCCCTTTCTTTGACATGGGAAGAGGATTGAAGGTGGTTGCATCGTTATTCTCTGGAAAAAGTGTCACTCATCCGCTATAGAGAGGAGAGGAGACGAC
The DNA here is from genome assembly GCA_963277665.1 of Viscum album. Taxonomy (NCBI): domain Eukaryota; kingdom Viridiplantae; phylum Streptophyta; class Magnoliopsida; order Santalales; family Viscaceae; genus Viscum; species Viscum album. The sequence goes on from OY728162.1 coordinate 566,701,582, forward strand.
ACAACGATCTCCTCTTGCGGTGAAGGAATTATTCATCGTCGACTCGGCATTCTTCATGAAGGATATAAAGTTCTTCAACCTTAGAGTATTTTCTTCCCAAAAACTCAACACACAACCTCCAACCCAAATAAAATAAGGAATGCTTATTTTATTAACACATGCCATGCGTTTTCAAAACTTCAAAATTCAAACTCAAAATTAAATTAATTGAATGGAATTAAACAATCAATTTAATTGTGATAGTTGACATGTCATAAAGAGGGGGAGGTGGGTGTGTTACACATTTATGAAGGGTTGCCAACATCAAGAGAGACTTTATGGAATTTGAAGTGGTGGGGATCTTGTGGGCCCCACCTCACTAATATCCTACCAAGAGATAAGATTTTAGTGGGTCCCACACAACACACTCATGGGTGGTTAGCTCCACCCAACTTCCATACTTAGGATTTAACCACCTAAAAAGAAAAATAAAAATTGTTCACAATTTTTATTTTACTCTTCAATTAATCCATGTATTTTTTAGAAACCCTACCCGAGTAAATGCAACTCCATAAAGGGTCTTATTAAGCAATTTTCAGCACTGCGGTTTCATCGGTGTCTTCGGGTTCCGTTTCCTAGCACCGGTTTAAAAGTTAGAAAAACCTGCTCACTCATTCACTTAACATACTTGATCTAAATATCGGAAATTGATTCTGGGCACACCGGGCCTCGGAATCATGTGTCGTTAGAAACAGCGTACTCGTAAAATCCCAAAGAAATTATGAAAAAAATTTCCTTGAAATTTACGGGTCTTTAAATTACTCCCACCTCAGGGATTTGCGTCCCCGTAAAGATACTTCACAAACTAGGGGAACAAATGAAGGTACTGAGCACGCATCTGAGCCTCCCTCCCCCAAGTGATCTCCTGGAGGTTCCTGTGTTGCCACCTGATGTGCACAAGAGGAATCGGCGGCCCATGAAGGACCTACTCTTGTCGATCCTCAATCTCCACTAGGACCTCCACGAAATTCACCCCATCATCAATGTCCACCTCCCCATAGTCGATGATATGCGTCGGGTCGTGCACGTATCTCCTCAGCTGAGATACGTGGAAGACGTCGTGCACCCGGTGCAACTGAGGTGGTAGTGTCAGGCGATAAGCCACCTCACCTATCCTATGGAGAAACTGAAATGGTCTGATGAAGCGCGGAGATAGCTTGTCGCCCCCGCCAAATCTCCGTAATCAACGCTGAGGTGAGACCCGTAAGAAAACGTGGTCACCATCCTCGAACTCTAGTGGTCTCTACTATCTGTCAGTATAAGACTTCTGCCTGCTCTGAGCTATCCTCATCCTCTCTTGGATAACTTGTACCTTCTATGTCGGGACCTGGACCATCTCTGGTCCCACAAATGCTGACTCCCCAGGGCCAGTCCAGCATAGAGGTGATCTGCAAGGTCAGCCATACAATGCCTCGTATGGTTCCATCCTGATGGTAGAGTGGTAGCTGTTGTTGTACGCAAACTCCACCAAGAGTAGGTAATCCTCCCAGCTATGACCAAAGTCGAGGACACATGCACGAAGCATGTCCTTGAGAGTCTGAATGGTCCTCTCCATCTGACCATCCGTCTGAGGGTGAAAGGCGGTGCTCATACGTAGCTGCATCCCGAATGCCTCTTACAACCCCTTCCAAAGCCAGGAAGTAAAGAAATCATCACAATCAAAGATGATAGATGATGGAACACCATGAATCCGTACAATATCCTGAACATAGAGGCTTCCCAGGCTCTCCACTGAGCCCTGCTATCTAACAGGTAAGAAGTGAGCCGACTTGTTGAGTCGGTCGACGATCACCCAAATGGAGTCATGGCCTCTGGAAGTATGTGGAAGTCTAGTCATGAAATCCATAGATATTCCATCCCACTTCCACTCTAGAACCTCCAAGGGTTGTACCAAGACTGCTGGTACCTGGTACTCTGCCTTCACCTGCTAGCAGGTGAGGCATCTAGAAATGAACTCTGCCACAACCTTCTTCATACCCGGGAACCAGTGCTGTCGTCTGAGATCCTGGTACATATTCTCCACTCTTGGATGTACTGCTAAAGGGGAAGTGTGAAACTCCCTCATCACCTCATCATGTAGAGAAGCTGGTACCATGGTACGTTCTCTGAAAAGGATGTCGTGCTCTCCTCCTATAGAGAATACATCGGGTTCCTGTCCTAAGGATATCTATGCACTTTGCATCTCATAGTCAACATCCCCACTTTGTGCCTATCTGACCCGCTGTAGTAGTAGATGAGTGATTGTGAGTGATAGTAGAAAGGCTTCTCCATCTCTATCCATGAAGGATATCTGTAAAGCGGCTAACTGCTCTGTCGCCTCCCCAAGAAGCTGAATGCCCGTCCTCCTGCTGAGAGCATTGGCTATTACGTTCCCCTTTCCAGGAGTATAGACTATCTGAAATTCATAGTCCTGGAGGAATTGGAGCCATCATCGTTGTCTCAGGTTCAGGTCCTTCTGCGAGAAGATATACCTGAGACTCTTGTGGTCAGAGTAAACTATAAAGCGCTCGCCCATCAGATAGTGCCACCACATATTCAGAGAGAAGACCACTACTGCTAACTCTAGGTCATGGGTAGCATAGTTCTGCTCGTGCTACCTCAACTTTCGTGATACATTGGTGATCACTTCCTGCTCCTACATCAGTACACACCCAAGTCTTGTCCCTGATGCATCGCAGTAGACTACATACCCTACTCCCTCCTCTGGTAGCCTCAAGATGGGTGCACTGGTCAATCTCTGTCTCAGCTCCTGGAAGCTCTACTGACATCTATCTGACCCCAAAAAGGGTTTCCCCTTCTTCATAAAAGCTGAAAGATGTGTCTCAACTCTTGAGAAGTCTATCATAAATCTCCGGTAGTACCCAGCCAGACCTAAGAAACTCTTAACCTCCATCACGCTCCTGGTTGGCTCCCAAGTTAACACTGCCTCGATCTTCGCAGGATCCACTACAACTCCCGCCTCAGAGAGGACATGTCCCAAGAAGTGAACCTCAAGTATCCAAAACTGTCACTTAGAGAGCTTACTATAAAGCTAGTGCTCTCTGAGTGTGTCCAGTACAACCCGCAAGTGGTAGGCGTGCTCCTCCTCAGTAGTCGAGTATATCAATATGTCGTCGATGAATACCATGAAAAATCGATCGAGATAAGGCTGAGAGATCCTGTTCATGAGACTCATGAACACTTCTAGAGCATTTGTTACACCGAAAGGAATAACCAAGAACTCATAGTGGACATACCGACATCTGAAGTCCATCTTCTGCACATCCTTGTCTCGAAATCTGAGTTGATGATAGCCTAACCTGAGGTTTATATTAGAGAACCACCATTCTCTCTTGAGCTGATCGAAGAGGTCGTCAATCCTCGATAGAAGATACTTGTTCCTCATGGTCACCTGGTTTAGGCAATGGTAATCGACACACAATCTCAAGCTTCTATCCGCCTTCTTGGAGAACAATATTGGGGAAGCCCATGGTAAAACATAGGGTCGGATGAATCTCTTGCCCTGCAAGTCCTCCAGCTATACCTGTAGCTCTCGAAGCTCAGCAGGAGCCATCCGATATACTGGGGTGGATATCAGGGTTGTCCTGGGGTACAGGTCAACATAAAAGTCTACTTCTCTACAAGGAGGTAGTCCTGAAACGTCTTCAGGAAAAACATCCACATATTGATCCACCACTACAGGAAAACTCGGACTTCGCACGTCAACTGCTCCTAGGATGAGGATAGCCAACTGATGAGTGATCGGTTGTCCTATCCTCCGCATGATTCCATCCTACGCTGTGAAGGCTCCCTTCTCGCCGATGAAGGTGAACCTACTCCCATCGGTGTGAACACACCACACCTTGTGCCTAATACAGTCGATCTGTGCATGGACTGTAGATAACCAATCCATGCCCAAGATTACCTCGTAAGACCTCGATTCCGCTACAAGAAGATCTAGGCCGAAGCTCACGCCTCCTAGAGTAAGCTCACACTGCCGGCACCAGTGCATAATCGTCCAGTCTGCTCCCATAGGAGTCTCTAACCGTAAGGATCGATCCAACGGCTCCATTGGAATCTCAAAGATTCGAACAAGGGCAGCGGCAATGAAATAATGACTCGCTCATGTTTCTATAAGAACTGCAAAAAGGGTGGATTAGACACAAATAGTTCCTTGAATCATCTATGTTGCATCGTGGTCATAGGCCTCCGCTGCCTGAAGCTGGGCGTGCCTCTTCCCGCCAGCTCCCTATGGTCGGGGTGGACCTCCTGGTGGTGGTAGTGGTAAAGCCTCAAAGTGTTTCCCACCACCTGCTGCTTGGCCAGCTCCTCTTCCTTGTCCTCCTGCTCCATGCGGACCACCATGGTCGACCCTCCACCTCTGCCTGGGTGGTCCCTCAACCATCTTCTACTCCTATGTACGACGGGTCAGGCAATCACGAGCCATGTGGCCCTACCCACCGCATGCGTTGTAGTGTCTGCTCCTCGTAAGACTGGATTTGCGCTGTGTTCCCCGCACCTCTGAGCCAGTGTCCTGAGGTCGTCGACCTGATGGTCTAGTCCGCTTTGACCCCTGTGATATCTGTCGACTGCCAGCTACAGAAGACTCTGCTACGTGCCGCCCTGCGGTAGGTCTTGCTGCTGGTGTAGGCTCAGCGAGAAAGATATCTATAGGAAGGGCTCACTTCAGTACTCCTGCCTACGTCGGTATGCTGGGGGAGATCATTCATGCCCTGATCTCATGCCTCAGTCCCTGCTCGAAGGATCGGTCCGGAAAGAATTGGTCTCGTACCATGTCTGTAGAGTAGCGCAAGAGATCAGTAAACCTCACTGAGTACTGGGATATCGTCAATGTGCCCTGCCAGAGCTGTAGTAGCTCCTGAATGTGCACCGAACAGAGGGTGGATGGAATGAAATCTGAGCAGAAGAGGCTCTCAAAGTTCTTCCAAATAATAGATTCCTCATCGTGCACCTAGAGCATCAGGCTCCACCATCTTCCTGCTATTTCGTGCAGGAGACTCGCTGTAAGGATCACCATGAGGTCAGTTTGTGTCCCCACTAACCTGAAAAATCACACAACATCCTCCAGCCAAACCACCGTTTCCTGAGGGTCCATCTCCCCATGGAACCCGGGTGGTCTCTAACGCTGAAACTCATACAGTTCACTAAGGCGACGTGCACTCTCAGCTGCTGGGGTTGGTGGTATCGGTGGCTCGGCGGGTAGAGGTACTTCCGGTGCCCCCGCTGTAATAGGGCCCTGCACCGAGGCCTCATCACTCGGTGGGATGTTGTCTCATACAAAGCTCAGAACCCTAGCTGGATGCCATCGTGGGGCCATCCTGAAAAGAAACAGGTGTGCCATGGTCAATACAGTATACTTGGTGAGCTGACACAAAGTAATCACAAAGAAAACTTTTGAAACACACATACAATCAATGTCTTCGTGCATTGAGTTGGAAATCAGAAGTCAGGGTCCTGGTGTACGGATACGTTAGCCACCACACTAACACTAGACTCCCTAGACTAATAACCACACTCAATACCATTAACACTATTGCTTCACAGAGAAGAAATATCAGAGTCCCGAGTTCTGAGGTAGAACCGAACTCCTCTGATACCAATTTGTCACGACCTGTGCTAAGGGCCTGTGTCATGACTACCCCATGCCCACCTTCCATAGGCCAGGGGGTGGCGACTAGCACCAATAGCGTAAATCCCAATAAAAAAGGAAGGAATTTCCTGTATAAAGTAAACAAACACTAGAGAGTAAGCAAGATGATGTAAACACTAAGTAAACTGGGTACAACTGTAAGTGATGGAATGTAAATGGGCCACAATACAAACCCAACTGAAAGTAAAGTACAACTGAAAATAAAGTACAGCAACTGAAAAGTAAAGCAGCAACGTCGAGTCGTCCACAAGAAATCCCACCTGAATGGTGGGTAAAGATAGTCTCCTTAGCTCCTCGGGTCCAGTCGTCCACTCCGTGTACGTCTCACCCAGTGGTCCACCTCTAGGTACTGACTCACTCCACAAGCCTCAACCATGATGAGCGATGTCTATCATCTGCATCTAACACAACGTAGTGCAGGCATAGCCCGTGTAGGGGTGAGTATACACTACTCAGTAGGGACACCGAGACCCCCGAAGGTCTCCCAGAATCCACGAAGGATAATCCAAAAAGGAAAGATACAATCATGAAGTAAAAACCAACTTTACTCAGGTATATGCCCATACATATACCTAAGTCATCAATTCCGGTTCAGCTCCATCATCTAATCCCAAGTTCGATCTAGTCCACACAGGAAAGAACAACCAATCCACATAGGATTACACAACCCAATCCACACAGGATAGCAAAACAATCATATCGAAGATAATGATTGATAGTCAAGACTCAGCTCACACAGGTATACTTCCTCGTAAGATGATAGGGATGATCCAATGTAGCCACTGATTCATCTAAGCTGTCAGACCCATGTAGGATACAAGACCAGCTAAGCTGTCGGACCCACAAAGGATACAAGACCACCCACTCTGTCGGACCCACGTAGGATACAAGTACAGAGTCAAATACTGTCGAACCAACGTATGATACAACAACATTAGTCACGTACTACCAGACCCACATAGGATACAAGAACAGTAGTCATCGTCGTCGAACCCACAGAGGATTCTAGTATGGTCATCATCGCTATCGAACCCATGGAGGATCCCAGTACAGTCGTCATCGTCGTCGAAGTCGTAGCCAGCTCTTGGGTTCCCGCACACAGCATGCTCGATTCCGGGAGGGTCCGATCCACAATACAAGGGGGTCAATACATCAACTGACACGTATTCTGAATTTGATGTATCCCAAAGTTTTTTCAAATCAAAAGGAACTCAACGCGACAGACGGCGCATCAATCAGACACCCGGTCTAAAATTTATTGGATTTTTCGTCCCAGGGGTCCGGTTGGTTTTTAAGTCAAAACCAACCCGACCATACTCAAACTGAATCCAATCCTTGATTGGATTAAGCCAAAAGAACCGTCACACTAAGAGGAATCCAACAAAGTTGATGGCACGTCAATCGGACGTCTGGAGCTAAAGTTATAAGTGTCTACGCTCCGAAGGCCCGGTTGGTTTCGTGTTGGAACCAACCCGACCAAACCCAAATTTCTCTGAAACCTTGAGTGTAATATACCGAAACTACCATCTCGATCCAAGGATCATATTGCAACTGACGTTGTGTCGATCAGATATTCGTAGCCCAGTTTATCGGCCATTGTACGAAGCTGTCCGACTTTACGGGGTTTTGGGCCTGGACCGACCCGGCCCGAGACCCCCGGGGTCGGCCCAAACAGGTTCGACCCGACCAGGGTCCGGGTCCGGCCCACTAGGGTATGGCCCGGCCCGGCTGGCGTGGCACCGCCCAGCCGACACGGGTGTCGCACGCCATGTGAGCGCGGATGGGGGCGAAACCGAAACCCCCTTCAAACTGAACGGTGGACCCCACGGGGTCCGCCCTGCTACACTGACCAGGGGTTCAAACCCCCGGTTTGTTCCAATCTAGCCGGCCGTAACGGCCGGACAGTTGTCCCGCGTGGGACCCCGCGGTCCTGCCCTCCATGCACCGTCGGCCGGCGGTTCCGGCCACCCTCCTTGTCTTCCGCCGCAGCCCAAAGGCCGCGGCTCTTGGTGCTCCGGCAGTCGGGGAGTCCAGCCGCCCCTGTTGGTGACCGTCGCGGCCCTTGTTCGTCCGGCGTGGCGCAACGGCGTCATTACCCTCCGTCGCGGCACGACCTTGGCCACAGGTTCTTCGTCTTTGGCGCAGCGCGACGACGCCGCGTTTCTCCGCTGCGGCCCGCTCCGGCCGCGGTTCCCTCGTTCCCTCGCGGTGCGACGGCACCTTGTTTCCTTCGTTCCAAATCACACAATATTCAACAACAAAAAGGGGAGGGGGTTCGGACGTGTTTGTGCGGTCCGACCTCCTCCCGTTACCTTGATAACAGGAGACTTAATTTTTAACGTTGAAATCCAAAATAAACACGGACTTAAATTCAAAACCCTACCTCGAAGAAGTCGTCGAACGAGGATCGTTACAAGAAATTGACGTCGCGGAAGACGGCGTCATGGAATGAGGCTCCGTAAACGTCGTCGGTGCTCGCCCGATGAAGAATGCGGTGTCCCCCTTTCTTTGACGTAGGAAGAGGATCGAAGGTGGGCGCATCGTCATTCTCTGAAAAATGCGTCACTCACTGGCTGTGGAGAGGAGAGGAGACGGCACGATGATCTCCCCTTGTGATGATGGAATTCTTCATCGTAGACTCGGCGTTCTTCACGAAGGAGATGAATTTCTTCAGCCTTAGAGTATTTTTTCCCAAAAACTCAACACACAACCTCTAATGCGAATAAAATAATGAATACTTATTTTATTAACACATGCCATGCATTTTCAAAACATCAAAATTCAAACTCAAAATTAAATTAATTGAATGGAATGAAACAATCAATTTAATTGTCAGAGTTGACTTGTCATAAAGAGTGGGAGGTGGGTGTGTTACACATTTATGGGTGGTTGCCAACATAAAGAGGGATTTTAGTGAATTTGAAGGGGTGGGGCTCGTGTGGGCCCCACCTCACCAATATCCTACCAGGAGTTAAGATTTTAGTGGGTCCCACACAACTCTCTCATGGGTGGTTAGCTCCAACCAACTTCCATCGTTAGGATTTAACCACTTTAAAAGATAAATAAAAGGCGTTCACAATTTTTATTTTACTCTTCAATTAACCCATGTATTTTTTTAGCAACCCTACCTGAGAAAATGAAACTCCATAAAGGGTCTTCTTAAGAAATTATCGGCATTTCGGTTTCATCAGTTCCCTCATATTTTGATTCCTAGCCCCGGTTCAAAAGTTAGAAAAACATGTTCGCTCGTTCACTGAACGTACCCGAGCTAAACTTCGGAAATTGATTCCGGGCACAATGGGCCTCGGAATCAGGTTCCGTTAAAAACTGCATACTCGTAAAATCCCAAAGAAATTAAGAAAAAAACTTCCTTGAAATTTATGGGTCTTTACATTTAAAATGTTTTAATTTAATTCCATAAGAGTTTTAGTTATTATTTTTGAAGATGAAATCGGTGATGAGCTTATTTTGGGGTAATTTACCAATATCAAGAAATTACATTATAATGATTTTTAATTATTTTCCTATCCATACAAAATATTAATCGTGAAATATATTACTAATTTATATAAATATTAACTGAGAATTTTTTTGAACCATCTCTATAAGGTAGTGATGTAAAAATCAGTAGATCACTTGTAGAGGAAGCAGTTCTCATGTATAAATAAGGGATGTTTTCATTTCTCAATGGATGAAAATAAAGGAAGTTAAAAAAAAATTCTCTTTAAATAATAATAAATATGCTATAAATAGAATAAATATTAATTAAATACATCTATATAACCATCCATGAATGAAAATTATAAAAAATTAAATACATTGCTTTATGGGGTGGTAGTCAGCACATACTCATGAACAAAGTTTTCATTTTATATTATATATAAAATATGTTTAAAATGGTTGTAATAATTAGATAAAAAAAATTAAATAAAATAAATTCACAGATTTAATTATGATAATATGATTATATAATATTATTATGGGTTTTAATAAGAAATAATCTTGAAAGAGCTTGGTAAGAACATATACATCTTCCTTTGATAATCTCCCTTGAAGAACACTTTAAGGCTTCCAAGATGGGTATTTGTAGAATTAAATTAACAATAAGTCTTGGATAAGGGTGTTTCAAAGTTATTTGGGTTGATATTGGTTGAGATAAGGTGAAAAATTGTTGTAGAGAAGTGAGACGAGGAAGTGTCCTTTATAAGTGAGGTAAGTGGTAACCCTATAAATACCCTTAAATTTAAAATAATATAATGTCCTTTTCAAGGGTAAGTGGAACAAAATGGATAAATTATAAAAGATAGGATAATTTGAGGATTAAATAAACTAAATAATAAAATTTATAAAAAAAATTATTGATATTTTAATCCTTATCTCTTAGTTTATTCCTTTTTTAGCCCTTTTAACCCTTAAAATAGGCCTAAATGGCCCGAAGGCCTTCATTTTTATTGATTTTTGATAACAACCCATTCAAGGGATGATGGGGAACCCTTACAAGGAATATAGGCATAGATATTACAATGATCGTATTCTTAGGAGATTACATGAGCCAAAGGACATTAGGGAATTCAACCAGACTATCTACAAGGAACTACCCCTCCCTAGCATCTGCGTCAAGATAGTATCTCTCCACCTTTGCATGGTCGTCGGGCTAGGCTTCTCGTGCATGCACAGGCTAGTTCTGATGGCATAGCCATACCCTCTCATTATAACAATCCATTTGGTTCTGCTATAGTGAGTGCACCTGCTCTAAATCCTCTTCTAGGGTTGTTCCTTTTTTTTAGTGTGTATGGGGAAACTGTATGTGGCCAGAAGGCCTTGAGGTGGCTCGAGGACCTTAGAGATTGCCCGAAATCCCTACTGACCTGAAGGCATGGGTGGCCCGAAAGCCTTAAGGACTCCAAGCCCAAGTCGGTGGCCCAAGGTGAATAGTTCTAGCTGCTACAGTACCGAACAATACCTATTACAGTACTGCTACAATGCCATCTACAATACCTCCACATTGTACAGTTCTTCTACAGTACCTGGACATTGTACAGTTCTGCTATAGTACCCGCATAGTGTACAGTGCTACTACAGTGCTGCTACAATACCTACTACAGTACTACTACATTACCCCAGAAATATGCCTTAACCAGGTTTTGAACGTGGGTCTTGTGGATGCACTTAAGGATACCTCAGTACTACTACAGTACCCCGAAAATATGCCTCTACCTAGTTTTTTACCCTTACACTAGGGACAAAATCGTTTACCATGGTAACTAGTCAATATGACTGAAAATTAAATAGGAATAGTAATATAGTTTAAATATTATGATTAAAAATATGTAATCCATTTTACAATATTAAATTCTAATATGTGGTAAAATTTATTTTTAATATAAATACGCAAAATGCAATGAAAAATTGATTTTAGATTAATACCTTTTTAAGAATATAAATGAATTTATATAGAAATAATTACTTGAACTAATTATCATATAATTTAATTATTTATAAAAAAAATAAGATTTATTTTACATTAACACCAATTAAAAACCAAATTCTACCTTTTAATTACTTAATTATGGAAAAGGATAAAAAATAGTAATTTTATTAAAATAAAACTTCACTTATGTTTTAAAATTTAATTCATAGGTATTTAAATTCAAAATAATATTTTTAAAAAATTATTTTAATTATTAGAAATATTTTTTGTCAATAAAATAGGTTTTAAAAACTTTTAAATCATTTTTATACCCTAATGATTTCATAAAGTTGTAGTATTTGCAGAATTGGTATTTTCCTTGATTCACTTAAATTTTAACCTTTCTAGAAAAAATTCAAAAATTAAAACTATGATAATTTTCATAATTTTACATTAAAAAATTAATTTAATTTCATAAAATTAAAGTTATAAAATATTTAAATTTGTCTTTTAAATAAAAAAATATAAAGAAAAACTACTTTAATGAAAAATATTTCCTTTTTAAACACTAAGTGTTATTAATATCATTTTATATCAATTTGAGTGTTAATATATTATTTAATAAATTAAAATATTTTATATAATAATCTTTTAAATGTGGAAAATTTAAATTATTAAAATATACTACACTTTAAAAATACAGTTATTTGAAAGTCATCCCTTTTAAACATTGAATGAATTTAATCGTATCAAATTAATTAATTATTTTCTAATATTTAAATTTCATTAATAAAAAATAAAATTTATGTATCATAATTGATAAATATATATCTTTTTACTAAGGGTTTATTTTAATAATACATGACTCATTTTAGTTCGGTGTTGTGTAAAACATAAGCTATTGAACATAATATGGTTTAATGTAGAATTGCATATTGAAATATCAAGGTGTTACAACTGGGATAATGGACATATTGACCTAAATTTCTTATACAAAAATATATTTTACTCAAGATATATTACAACACATTATAACACTATTATCTAATATTTATAATGTAACACCCCAAGATTTTATAAAATGTTCTCTTTAATAAATTCGACGTGTTCTAAAGTTTTTGATGAACACAACACTGAACAGATGTGAATTTTTAATTATTATAACAAAACGTGAAATATATTACAAAAAAATTAAATGAAGCCTGAATATTAAAATAAAATAAGTAATTATAATAATTACTACTATAATTATTCAATATTAAAAAATGTTTTATTTAAAAACATAGCGTTGTTAATATATTATATATTTTATTTAAAAGTTATATTTATCTTATTTAGATAGTTAAATTTATTGAAAATGTATTTTTTACACAAAAACTAATTAATAATCATTCATATATTGATTTTAAGTTTTTTGGTATGAATATAAAATCATTTAAAGGTAAACAAATATTTTCTAGAAAACTCTTTTTAAGTGTGCTAAATATTTTTATAATAATAAATTAAATTAATCAACACTGATAAATAATTTTGATAAAATATATTTATATTATATTCAATTAAATAAATTAAATATAATAAAATGACCATCACAAGGAAATAAATTATTATAAATTCATTTTATGCTTTAAAAGCACATTTTTTCTAAAAATGTTTTTTACTTGTTTTCAGACCGAATATTACAAATAATTTCATAATATTTTAGAAATGTAATTCGATAAAATTAAATTCATATTTTAATTCACTAGGTCAAAAATATATTATGTTTAATTTTTGGGGTTTTTCTGAAAAAAGATGATTTTTATGTGAATTTGGAAGAATACAACATCAACAAATACCGTAACTTGTATGAGTTCATTAGGAAATAAGAAAGATCTAAAAAAATTTAATACTTTTTATCAATAAAATATATTTTTAATCATTAAAATAAATAATTTTAAACTATTATGTCAAATTTTGAAAACCATTCTTGAATTTTTATATCCTAAGTTGTATCTTATTCTAATAAAAAAATTCAATCCTTATCATTTAATTAAATATTCAAAATTTTCCCTTCAGTTTTGGATTTATTTTAAATTTATAAAACACTTATTTTTTAATCTAAAATTCAATAAATTTCATGGAAAATAATTTATGCATTATTTTGGTGTAAAATAAATTTTATTCTTAAAACTTTATTCTTCTAAAAATGTTTTTTATTAAATTTTATGTAATTATATTACATGTAATTTGTGAAACCTCTAAAACAATGAATCTTGCAAAATAGATTCCATATTTTGAACCATCATAATAAATCTTGGTTAATAAGATTAACTTAATTTTTAGCCATAATGTAAATTTACAATGGTAAAAATCATGTCACTATAGTAAGAGTTAAAAGCTTTAACAATGAGGTTAAACTAAGTGAAAAGGCATTTATTACCACTAAAAATTGCTTATATATGATTGTTTGAATGTATTTTGACATTATTTCATCCAATATTTTAATCTTTACCCATTTTTTCACTTCACTATAAAAATTACTTTATATTATTTTTAATTGAAGGGTACTTACAAGGGTTTTAGTCTCCTCACAAATAAAAGGGCACCTCCTCCTATCCCTTGTTCACAAAACATGAACACATTATCTAAACCAATATTTTCCCAAATACCATCCCAAAAACATTTTGCATTACTTTTAAATTCTAGTTTACCAAATAGATGCATCAATGGTTTTTTATGGAGTTCATTAAATAATATAAACCAATGAAGATGTATATTTTCATACAGGTCTTTTATAAGTTTATTTCTTCTTAATCCTCCTAAAAATCTTCCCTAACCATATTAAAATAATTAAATTAGTATCTTTACAATACTAAAAAGTGTTTTTATTAATGTTACAACATTTTTATTAATTATTTACATCCAATTGAAAATTAATGTTTCACTCAAGTGTATATGTGTAATTATGGAGTGATTAATTACTATTTACCTTCCTTTCATTCAATTTATTAAAAAATATAAACATTGTTCATGTGTACGTGAAAACTACTACCTCCTTGAAGTGATGTAATTCATTCTTCATCACCACATTACATATATGGTTCTAAAAATGTAGTTTAAGAAATATATATGATATTAGGGATTAATATATGTCATGACTATGATTCAAAAATGATAAAATAAGAATTAATAGGGATTATAAAGTAACATGTTGATATCAACAAATTACTAAAAAATAATATTGTTTCTGATTTCATCTTAAAGAATGATAACAAAAACTCTCAAGAATGACATTAGAAAAATATTAATCATCATGAAACAGATATTATATAACCATAAATTATTTGGGAATTATGAACTTTCAATCCCAAAATGGGTTCCAACATCACCATTACAAAACATGCACAAAACAATCGAAATTAATAATATCCAAGGATGAAAATAAACTTAAACTAACTGATAAATGTATATTAAATTATTTCAATAAAATATTATAAAATCTAATAGACATGATCAAGGTATAAAATAAATTATTGATATATTAATGTTTATTATACTGGAGGTTAAAATTATTTTGTGGAAGTTGATATTAAATGTATGGGTTTCATCTCAAATTTCATTCTTTGATATATGTTTTACACTATGAACCTATTTTTTGTTTATATGGGGTATATACTTTCTTTTTAAAGTATTATATCATGATTATTTATTTATTCAGGTTATTTATACTTTCATTAAAACCTTTCTCCTTCAAATAGGTTTTGAATCAAATGTTACAAAATTTTTAAGCATTTCTCATCTCACTTTTATTTCATTAATACATATACCATATTCAAAACAAATATATTGTGTGGTGTATATAATGACATATATATGTTTTTATCATTAATTTAAGAAATTAATGGGATATATAAATCTTTTTCTAATTTTATCTTTCTCAATCTTTCAATTCATGAGATACCAATGTTGTAAATGGTTTTCAACACTCAAGTTATTTTCTTGAGTCATAATTATTCCTATTTGACTATCATTTTACCATATTTTTTTATTAAATATTATGATGATGTTATATTATTTTTACTTTTTATTTTCTATGGAATTACATTTTCACAATCAAATACATCTTCTTTGGTGAATTTGTTTCTTCATAAAAGTTGGTGTCGTTAAGAATAATTATTATCATCTCCTAATGATATCTTTATAATAAATATCCATACCCACTATTCCAAAAAATGTAATCCTATCTTATTTTGAAAAAATAAATTGTTTTATTTTTTGGTGATATAAAAATTTTTCTTTTCGTCTTTTCAAAAGATATTTTTATCATGCATTATATAATGTGTATTTGTTTAAAAATATTGTTAATAGAGATAAGATTATTTCTTTCACAATTTTATATTTTATCTGCCACTCCACATTTCATTCGGAAAACATTTTTTTATTTGTCAAGGCTCTACTATTGGTATTTATTTTAAGGTTTTATTTTAAAAAAAATCTGGTAACTTTCTTGAAAATTATTACTTGAAGGTGGACCATAACGTTTCCATTTTTATGATAAGGACAAAAATGTTTTAAGAAACATCCTTTCATGATTATGATTATACTTTCCTAATTATCTGAGAAATATTAAACTCCTATGAATTTATTTTTTATGAATAAACTTTTAAAAAACATTAAAAAATAATCCTTTTGGGTGACCGAAATTTTATTATCAATCAATTTAATTTTGATATAACTTTATGTGATACCATTTAAAAATTATATGCACGCAATTTTAATTTCATGGGTTCTAATGGAATAGTTAATGATTGATATCTTATGCACACATATATTTCGATATTAATGGGTGGGTTTCAATATCATTCTATAATATATGGTTAAGGATTTTAATTTCATGAGAATACAACTTTTTTAATGAGTATAATTATATGTAACTATACTCACAAAGTCTAGGAATGAGTGTAATTACGGTTATCTATGCCCAAAAATATTGTTTTTGAGTTTCATTATGTTTATATATTCTCATAAATATTGTTCATTAGTGTAATTATGGTTTAAAACACTTACAAACATTATGTGTGTGTGTGTAATTACAGTTATCTATACTCAAAAGTACTATACGTTAGTGTAATTGTGGATAACTATGATCAAAAAAACTTTGTATGTTTATAATTATCAATTTATATATTCAAAATATTATGTTTTCCTATGATTATTCTTATTCAAAGTTACTGTATTATATTCTTATTTTATGATCCATGGCTTAGGTTTGTTGTCCCATAATTTTTCACACTTATGTTATGGTATATGATTGATCTTTTGAGATTACATACCCTTCTATTATAACTGACTGAAAAAAATATTATTCAATTTTATTTTTTATAATATATATCTCCCATTATCATGTTTTCATCCACTCTTATGACTTATCCCTTGATAACCTGATGATGATTTTATCCTTTAGTGAGCATTTATCCTCACACATTTCATTTGTGTTCCATTTCATGGGTTATGAAGATGTGTATAACCTAAGATGCTTCTAAAAAAGGATATAGTAAAATTTGATTATGGAAAATGTCCACAATAAATATTTTTTTGAATTTAATCTTGAAAGACACTAAAATTTTATGGTTATAGGATTTAGTTAGTTATTTTTTAGATGTATTATTAAAATTATATAAATATATTTAAGTTTGGGTTGATTTATCTCACTTGGTATCAATGCCTATGTGTAAAGAATTTTTTTTGAGAACTGGGCCAATGATTTTGGATTTGAGTTGTCTCAATTGGTATCAATAATGGTTTATTTATTTTTTGGTTTTAGAATTAGAAACCTTTATTATAAATCCAGGGAATAAGTCAAAGTATTTGATACCATAATGAAATATTTGTAAAGTAGTGATTTTTTTGTTTCCAAGAAATGAAATCCCTATATAGATACAAATAAGTGGTTTTATTCTCTAATATGGATGAACCTAAGGGTAATAACCTTGTAAAATCATATTGGGTATTAACTCAATCATCACCCAGTATATAACAATGAGGCTTAACAACACGCTTGGTTTAAAAATATAACGGGATATTTAGTGGTTGATTAAAATTCTATTTATGATCCATTACGAGGGACTTGAATATATTTTAATTATAAATACTAAGTCAAATATTACCATGTAAAAATTATATTAAAAACTAGAATTTCATAAGTTTCTCTATACACATAATTTATGAGTAATTTATTCTATGTTCATAGGTTTTATTTTTTTAATGTGTTTTCATCCTGAAATTTCTTTTATTCGAGTAATGTATGAATCCATAAGGTACTAAGTTAAAAATGTTTATTATTAAAGATTCAGTCATTATCCCATAGATAAAAGAAATTGGATTGGAGATGAATTTGAAAATATCATTGTTGTTCTTACTTATATATATTGAGTTATGTTGAACAATGTGAAGCTTCCCAAAATATCAAAAATGAAAACTAATAAAGAAATGAATTTTCATAAAGTTTCAAGTGATAAATATTATATAGGAAAGACTATTCACCTTCATACATGTCAATAATGTGGTATTAAGCACATAACATAATGTCTCAGAAGAACAAGAACTTTTTTATGTGTGGAAGGATTGGAAAATGAGCTCATAATTATTGAATAGATTTGTGGTGGTCGGTCAATAAAATATAATATATAAAAGTCCCAATTAATTATAAACCCTCACTTAAATTATTTAAAATAATGAGTTTTGGAATTATGAAAATCGATTCCCAAACATAAGTGATAATGAGGATAATAGACATCAGCATCTTCTAAGAGCAAGGGAATAAAGAAGAACCTATGACAATAGCCAAAGTGGATCATGATAATTAAGGTACATTTATGTTCATGTTTATATTTCATTTTGTATTAGTATATTAGAGTTCTATACAATCCATTATATCATGGATGTTTTCTAAGATCATCAAATCACAACCCCCACAAATTTATACTATTTTACTGAATACAACTTCTAGTCATATAATTGTTTTATCCCTTGTTAAAGTTTATGGGAATATTCTTTATAAAAATAATATTGTTCTCCCTTTTTTTAAATTTAATTTGATTTTGGGATTGGATTGGTTCTCTCTAATTAGAATAAAAACTAATTATTTGAATAATGAAATCACATTTTGTATCAACCTACGACTATCTTTCAGCACAAAGATAATTATAAACTCATTATCAATGTTAGTTCCATTATATGGGTCTTAATAATCAATCATGAGATGATTTTATTAGTCTTACTCAATTTAGTGATGTTAAAATTTCATTATAAAAAATATATTTATTCATTATTATATTGAAAATATCATCATGAGTGAGGAAAATAAAAAATTAAAGAACACAAGTAATTAAAGGGGGTGGAATGTAACGCCCCATGATTTAAGATTATATTTTTCTTTAATATGTTTTATGTATTTTATAGCTTTCATTGCACGCAACACTGAACTATAGGGAATAATTATTTATTATAAGATAACATGAAATATATTATAAGGAAATTAAATGAATTATAATTAGTAAAATCAATTAATTAATTTTAAAAATACAGCTTTAATTATTCACAGTTAAACAGAAATGATTTTTTAATCAAATTTTTCAATATATATTTTATATTTTATTTCAATGTTGCATTAAATTTATTTATAGAATTAAATTTATTGAAAAAATATTTCTTTTATTCCTAAAAAAAATGAATAATCATTCATACATTGATTATAAATTTGTGATAAATGAAGACAAAATCATTTGATGGTAAAAAGAATTTTTTTTATTTTTTAAGTGAATAATTTATCAAAATAAATTATATTAATAACTAATAATAAATATATTTTATTAAATTTATTTATTATATATTCAAAAAAATAAATTAATGATAATTTATTTATTATTATTGTGTAGGGAACGAGAATGAATTCATTTTATACTTTAAAAATACATTTCTTAAATGATTTTTATGTGTTTTAAGTGCAAATAATACAATTAATCTCTACAACATTTATAAATTTTATTTCATGAAATCAATTTTATTTTTTAATTCATTATGTAAAAATTATCTTAGGGTTGAGTTTTGGGATTTTTCTATAATGGTTGATTTTTAGGTTAATAGTTAAAATCTCATTTTTATAAATACCAAAACATTAATGGAATTATTATATTGTATGAATTAATTATAACATTTTTATTGATCAAATATAGGTTTAATGAGTAAAATAAATAATTTAAAAATATGATGTAGAAATTTTAATCTCTTGATTGACATTTTGGAACCTAAGTTATATTTTCTTCAAATTAAAAACTATTTCAGTCCTTTTCCTCTAATTAAGTATTAAAAATTATAAATCCAGTTTTATATTTATTTTAAAGTTATAAAAATATTAATTATTAGTTAATAATTTAATAAATTTCTTGGAAATAAATTTCATACATTATTTTGGTGAAAATTCATATCTAGGATTAAAAATAAATTTTTCTACAGACTATTTTTCAATGTGTATTGGGTAATTCTATTAAAAGAAATATATTAAAACTATATGAATTCACAATAGTTAAATTCATTAAATATTTTTTATCATATTAATAAATATTATTTAATAATATCAAATAAATTTTAGCCATATTGAATACTTACCATGCTAAAAATCTTATCCCAACAGTAAGGGTAAAATGGGTTGACGAGGGGGTTAAACAAAGAGATAAGAAATAAATTATAACTAAAACATGTATTAATATGGTTTTCTATTATATTTTAACCTTTTATAATACTATATAAAATCTTTTTTTCATTTGTTTTTCCTTTATCATGTAAATTACTATATATTATTTTAAAGTAAAATTTTATTTAAAAGGGTCACACTCTCCTCTCTTATAAAAGGTTACCCCTTCTTATAAATTATACACACCACTTTATCTCTTTATATAGATCAATATCTACCAAAATACCTTACCAAAATTATTCTAAATTACCAATAGTTGTTTCGTACAAAAATACCCATTCAAGTATCCATAAAGTGTTTTTCAAAGAAGATTATCCAAGTAAGAGGAATATGTCCTTATCAAACTCTTTCATGTTTATTTCTTCATAAAACTCATAAAAAATATTCAATAACCATGTTAATATAATAAAATTTATATATTTAATATTATGATTTTCATATTTTAATGGTACCACCATTTTCTATCTACTTTCCATCTAATAGAAAATAAAATCCTCCCTTATGCATAAGTGCGGACTACAGCCTCAAGGAAGCTATGTAAATCATTTGTAACACTGCCTTTATCGGTTCGTTATATAGATGTATTTAATTATTATGTATTTAATTTGTGATATAATTGTTATTTTTTAAATATATATTATTATTTACCCTTATTTCTTTCTGTTATTTGAAAAATGAAAACATTATGCATGTGTATGTTCGAACGACCACCACTAAGAATTGATGTAATCAATTGTCCATCACTACTTTAAATGTATGGTTATAAAAATTATTTTTATGAATATATATGATATTAAAGAGTAATTAATTTCATGATTATGATTCTGGAAGGATAATACAAATATTAATTATCATTATAAATTAAGTCATTAATACTGTTAAATTACTAAAATAAATGTGCATCATCAATTTCATCATTAAGAATCATAACTAAAATTATTTTGGAATGAAATTTAAAAAATATCAATAATAATGGAATATGTTTTTAAATACATTAAATATTATTTTGATGGTGAAATTTGTATTCAATAAGGGGTATCAAAATCACCATTACAAAACATTTACTAAACAATCAAAATTACTAACATCCAACTATGAAAATAAATATATACTAACTAATAAATGTTTAGTAAATAATTATAATGAAAGAGTATAAAATTTAATATATACTAATAAGGTTATTAAAAAGTCTATAAATATATTTATGTTCATTATAAAATTGGATAAAGTGCTTTCATGGTTTTCGAGAGTAAAGGTAAGAGTTTCATCACAAATTCTATTCTTTATGACATATTTAGTATTATGCACTTATTTTTTCATACGTTTTATATTTTGTATATTTTAAGTATTATATCATGATTATATTTTTATTAATGATATTTAATGTTTAATTTCCTATTTTTTCAAATATTTTGATTATTGAACGATAAAAAAGATGTAAGGGTTTCTCATCTCACTTTTATTTCATTGAGACATATGTTATATTCCCCAATTGTTTTATATGGAATAGTGTATATACTAAAAAATGGATGATTTTATCATAATTTTATAAAATTAAAGTTTCTTACAAGTCCACATCAATCTATATATTTCATGGAATTTCTATTCAACAGATACCAATGTTATAATTGGTGTTCTTGACTCAACTTATTTTCTTAAGACATGATTGTTCCACTTCGACTGTGTTTTTACAAGATTTTTTTCTTTATACTATAATGATATAATATTTATTTTCTAAATTATTTTCTAGTGGGTTAAATTGTCACAATATAATATATATTATTTTATGAATTTCTTTCTTCATAAAATTTGCTGAAGTTAAAAATAATTTACATCCTCTCTAAATGAGCTCTTTTTTTCATATCTACATTCACTCTCCCCACTAATGTTATCCTTTCTTATTTTGAAATAAAAATATGCTTTATTTATTGTGATCATTAAATTTATATTTACTAATTTCCAAATAAAATATTTATCTCTCTTTTTGTAATGTGGCTTTGAATAAAGATATTTTTAATATTGAAAATGTTTTCCATTTCATGGTAATATATTTTATCTTCCACTATATATTAATTTTGTAAAACCTTTATGATTTTTAAAATTATATATTATTGGAATTTATTTAAAATTTTTATTTAAGAATAATAATTTTACTTTCCACAAAAAAAAATTTTGATGGTGGCTCATAACTTCTAGTTTTTACAATAAGGAATAAAATATTTTTTGAAATATATTTTCTTGATTTTACTTCCATTTTACTTTTTATCTAAAAAATATATAACACTTATGAAGTTTTGTTTTATAAATTACCCTCAAAGTTTATTTATAACATAATCCTTTTGCGTAATTTAATTTTTGGTATCAAGAAATTTAATTTTGAGATCACATTATGTGATACAAGTTGGAAAGAATATAAAAACCATTTTCATTCTATGGGTTCTCAGGAAATGATGGATGATTGATATATTTTGGAACACATATCTATGAATGTTGATGGTTGGGGTCCTATATAACCCTTTAATTGATTATTTAATGATTTTATTTTCATAATACAATAACTTTATGTGTGAGTGGAATTACAATTACCTATGCTCCCAAAGACAGTGTGTGAGTGTAATTGTGATTGAATATGTAACATACCAACATTAATCCATCATAAATAGTTATTAGGCTAGTTTGGCACCTATCCTCAGGAACACCTTCCCATATCCTAGAGTTTTCTAATAGTAGATAGGGTCTAATGGACCTAATTTTCGGGGTTATACACTCTGGATTAGTATAAAATACAATTGAAGCCTAAACAATGAGAATCAGTATCAGAAGATAAACATAAATGAAAATTATAATAAACAAATAACCAAAAAGTGAAAATAATAACAATCATGCATGAAAATGATATTTAATAAATACATGGTAATCAAACATACTATATATAATACGTAATACATGACAAGGATGATGAAATATAAAAACAAATAAAACACCCCAACTCTGGATATAGCCTGGGTATTTTTTAGCTGATACTTCCATGCCACGTCCTATATAAGAAATATATAATAGTAAATAGGCAGGAGCCAAGACTGAACCCTCAATCCAGATATCAATAAGGGTACCAATCAGTGGCCTAAATAGTGTGTGAGACAATATCATTAGGCCACCACCTATAGAATTTAATGAATTTCAACCTATGAATATAAAATTTGGATGTTTACAGGTATAAAAATGTAAGGAATGAAAATAAATTATAAACATGTCGGCTTGGGTTCCCAATTCGACACCAAGTCAACCACGCCTAATTTATCCTATGTCATTATATCACTAAAAATAAATTATATATAAAAATTTATTTACACCAATATATATATAAATATATATGAATTGGAAAGGAATCAAGTTGAATAACCAAGTCATGTAAGTAATAATATAATAAGAGCATTATATTTTAAATAAGGGAAATCATGCCCAATGATCTCAGTGATTTGTAAGGAATCCATGCCCAAAAATTCAAATTAATGATAAAGGATATATAAGTTCCATTTCATTTAAAACATATTTATGGAATTTAATCAGTTTCATCATGTAATTAAAAAATTAACTGAATCCAAGTATATTATTTAACTTGGTAAAAAGTTCATTTAATTAATTAATCAATAGGATGTTTATTCCTTCTAAGGCCTTACACATATTTAACCTATATATTTCTCTAGGTGTTCTATGAACCCATCTCCCTACAAGATCATCTATGGAATTCCACATGGGAACCCATGTATCAATCTAGGCATGGAATAAATTAATTTCCCTCTGATCCTCTCATTTTACTTCTACATAGGGAACCCAAGTTTCAATCATGGTTTAATATGATGCATTGGCCACTAAACCCATCATTGGAATTCCCTAAATAAAATCCAAGTGTCACTCCTAGAAAAATATAAATCCATATACTATGTAATCTCATAAATATCATTCTATAACAGTTACCCAAGTATCTCCCATGTAATAATATAATCGTTTAACCTATGATCCCACACAAGTAATTATATATAAGTAACACAAGTGTGACTAAAGTAATAACATGCTTACTAAATTGGTTAGATCTCTATAAGGCTATCCTAGTAATTCAGTATAAGGAATCCAAGTGTCTACCAAGACTATACACCCCTCTATAACATTGCATAATAAACTCTTAACGCATCGCTAATAATTCATTCAAGTCCAAGTTCCGTGATCATACCAATTACAATTAATTTACTTCAATTCATACATTTCATTTATAAGAACTAAAATTCCAAGTGACATGGACATACCATTCACATTCCCTTTAATTTGTTTAACCATTCCATTTAGTTCAACCATTTCCCTTTAATTTAAAAGTGACAATAGGTTAATAGATTTAAAATTTTCAATTCTCATAATCATACTTGATAATTAATAAGGGATAAGTAAGTATTCATTCCAATACCCCAAACTAATAAAAATTCACTTAATTCAATTTAAAGTCTTTATTTATAAGTAATAACTCAAGGATAAATAAATTAGGACGAATGGCCAATGCTAAGGGTGGTGGGATCGTTATTTCCTCTTTTTTTTAATTGAATTTTCATATCATTCAATTAACCATGAAATCCCAATTATGGGGGTAAAAGGATAATATTGAAAATGTGAATCAATTACATAAAAATAATAAATTTAGTTATCCAATTTAACAACACAAAAATAGGGTGGTTCAAGTTGAGGTTATCAACCTCTATTGGTGTTAAAAATTCTCATCGGTCATGTAGGTATAAGCCCATACACGTAATTTAAGAAAAATTAATTTTAATAGGAGATGCATATAATATCTTGTGAAAAACACAATGGTTCATTTTATAAATGACAAACTTTTAAGGGAAAGACATATATACCACCTACCTCATACTAAGGAAGCCTCACACATCCATTATTTACATTTGGTTTAAGACGAAATGATAGAAATTAAATTGATAGATAAACTCCCTAAAAATTGGACATATGATATTGAATTGAAATAGAATATAATATAGAATGATAAATGAAGAATGAAAGAAAGTGAAATTATATACTAACTGAGGTAGATCCAAGGTGAATAGAATTTCTCAATTCTGACACTGGATCAAGGATCACCATAAAGGACTAGAATATACACAAGAGGAAATCTTGAGTGGCCCATTGGGAATGGAATAAAGGAGAATAAAGGATGACAATAAAGATAAATTAGGTTGGGTAAAAGGTAATTTCACCCTTATTTAATGAGCATCACGGTTTGGCCACATGGTTTGGCTTACCATGTACAAACTGTGTGGTGTAACTATCCCAATATGGAACCCCCTCACAAAGCTAGTGAACAATTAAAAAATCATGTGCAGAACATGTGGTTCACCTCTATGAACCCTATTTAATTTTTCTTATGGTTATATGTCCTTGGGTACATACTCTTTTAACCTGTGTGTCATCACTATAGGGCCACTTGGTTTGGGTTCACCGTTAGCACTAACCATGGGAAAATTGTGCACCTCCCTTTACTTTCCAAAAACTATGATTCCAGAGCCCGATGCTCCTAAAACCCATAAAAACCTTAATAAGAATCTCATTCCTTAAATGTTATCTAAAAATAAAACATTTAGGTTCTATAACTCTAGAAATAACATTCTGAATTTAGATTCATAATTTGTTTTATCCACTAAACAAAAAAACATAAATTCCTTTAAAAAAATTAACCTAGTCATATTCATGGGATCTTACAACCAACCCACCTAAGAACATATCATCACTAATAAGACTTAGGAAATAAAGAAACAAAACCTAACCTAACAAGATTAGTAATTCCTACTAAAATATAAATGTTTCAAATCATAATTCCTAACATTCTTCCAATATCCATTTTAATATACAATATTTAAACAAATTCAACACAAGAAAACACTCATTTTTATCAATGAAAGTGCAAAAACTCTTCCTTCTAGAGTCTATATAATTTGATACATGATCACATCATCAACACATTAAATAACTAGATTCTAGATTTTACCACCATATATCTCAATCTTGAATAGCCAATTCTGAGTCACAGTACACCAACCATCATAATTTCTTATGAAATCATGAACATTCCATATTATAAATTCCCCTAGAAAAATTCTAAACACTATACACCCAATCACATTAAAGGAGACTACCTCTAGTCTCTGATTTATCTAAATGGTAGAATTACCATTAACCTATATAAAACTATTTATACCTTATTTTCCTTATAAATCTTTGGATGATCTTACGTTTTCACCTGTGTCACCCACATAGGTCCTAAAGTGGTTCCTTGCTCACTATATCCATCTAATATAGAAAACTAAATGTGAACCACTTTTTGTTTATTATTCTTGAAAATGATGAGTTTCAACTTCAAATTTATTCAAAATAATATCCAAATTTGTTTAATCCAAGGTGTATCTGAACATATACCTATAATTTCAAATTTATCTATTCATAAACGGTTCAATTTACCCAATATCATTTGATGATCAAAAAAATATTCCATCGACTGGTCTTAAGGTTCCAAGACCCATCACAAATGAGGGTCACTTACTAGAGACCAAATTATCACTCCCCGACTTAGGATCATCAATGTCATTGAAATAACTATACAAGATTTCCATATTAACACAACTCATTCCTTGTCCACTATCGAAAATAACTACATGAATTGCTTAAATACCACTCATTTTTTGAGTTCTAAAGAAACATCACTCATTACCTCTTCTTGAGGATAATTTATATGGTTTTAATAATGAATTCAAAATCACAATGAGTGTCTCTACCTTACTACTACAACCAATTTTTTATTTTATTAAAGAAACCACTTCAGGAAAAAGTGGGAAACTATATAAAATCCACAAAAGTATCATTACAGATTTCAAAATTTAAAATATCAAACCAAACCATCAACATCCCTACATTCAAAATTTTAACATGAGACATCATCACCAAATCACTATACACAACATGACACATCACCAATTTCAAGATTCAAAATAGACCATTATTACCTCATAGAGCCAACCACATCACGATCCAACTATAATCGAAACCATATCATCAGAAACTAGCATAAACACTGAAAGCACGCACAGTGCCATCACAAACCATGATTAATGACACCATCGCAGACCACTGAAAACACAACTTTTATCATATGTAACAGGAAACCATCTAGGAAAAGCATCACAGATGATACAGAAACTCCATTGAGGAAGAAACACCCAATAAAATAGACAATACAAAAACCTCATAGAGAAGAAGATGATTCCTAGCTCTGAACCATTGTCAAAGGGACTCGCACATGGAGCATCTCCTTCCACGGAACCACACACCCAAAACCCATTCATTAACACTGCACTCTGTCCACCTTAGAGAGGTGTAGAGGATCAAGAGATCAAAGTAGGGAAACGGTGGTTGAGGGCTCCATATTTGCATCATCAATGAATCCAAAAAACTATATCTAACAAAATAAATGTAAGCAGATGCAGGAAGTTCCAAAAATCCATCAACCACAAAACCGAAAATCACAAAACCACATTAAATATACTTCTTCAAATCTGAAATGGAAATTCACCATGGATCATGAGGTCAGAGTAGAAGATTAGTGAATAATTTCTTCGATATAACTTTATCAGATTAGCAGAACCACCAATGAAAGAAGATGACGACGTAGAGGCCCCCGATGAAGACGAAACTAGAGAGAAAAACAAGAGATGTTCTGGAAAGTCATGAAATAGAAAAGGGGGGAATAACCCATGAATAAACTGTATGGCAAGGTAGGAAGAAGGCATGGTGGGAGAAAATAGGGGAAGAAAGGAAGAAATGGAGAAAGGATGGCGCTCAGATGCACCCCCAGACCCACAGCAAAGGGTTATAGAGGTAAAACCTAGGTGAAGCCGATAGAAGGATGGGGAAACCGAGAGAGAAAGGAACCATGAGTTTCTCTACCTCCAAAGATCCATTGGTGTACTACACACTATCTGGATCACTCAAACCAATCCTTAAGTGCACTCTGAATGAGTCCTTACATCAAACCAAAAGAGATCATTAGTTTATCTCAGTGTACAACCAATGTATTCTTAGTATAGTACAGATGAGTAAATTTATAGTTCATTCCCAACTCTATCTATAATTATACTAAGATCTCATTGATAGTTCTATAGCACTCACTTTGAGCAATGATCCATTTAAATAAGTTATATATGCCTTTAACGAACACCTAACACTATGTATCCTAAAAATTTATTTCCATATCCATACACGGGTCATCCATACCATAACCCTTGGTTCATATAGATTTATTCTCCATTGATGAGAGACAGTCCTTGTAGAACACATCTCATAGACAACCATTCTCAAAAATCCCGTCTTTAAAATCTATTGATCCTCTACTCACACATTGAAACTCAATGATTAATGATTTAAGTGGTATCAAACACAACTACCATGAAATAAAATTTGTAGAGGAATTGATCATAAACTCCTATACCACCCAATCCAAAACCCAAATCCCACTTCTCCAATTCTTCCATTAAATTATCATGATGACCATGATGCCTGATGATTTAGTATTTTAATCTGGATTCCCCTTGGAACTCCTTTTTAAAATAAGAACATCTTTGTGCCATTATTTGTCAATGAATATCTATTATATGATACTATATTCAAATTTTTTGTTTCAACCATATAACCACTATTCAATAGGTGTAGGAACCGAAACAGTTCTACTTATATAAATCAGTATCAATACCCAAACACTCTAGGTGCTTCCTTGAAAACTATGAAACCACCATTCCTATATCATAAAACCTAGGCATTATACATGCATCAGTCTTGAAATGAGTGTATAACTAAGCTCTTTGACTTTAAGGAAAATTTAAGCCTATACCAACGTCTCTCATAGGTTTCCCTTGGTTAAAATAAATAACATATTTTTTGGTTTTAACTAAATTTTTGTGTCTCTCGATTTTCCACTTATCCCTACTTATCATGTTTCAAAATAGGGTCCCTCGGTTCATCTCCCTTGACCTAAGTTCTCTCACACAAGGAATATACTCCTCTTAAGGAATTTTATTACACAACATATAACACACCAAAAAAACTCTCTCAGAAAAGGTATAACTAAAAGTTTTAAAATATTTCATAAAAATATAGGGGTCATGACCTGTTAATGTAATCCACTTATATGATATATGAATTTCAAGTTAAGTAGGAAGATGATATTTAATATTTAATTGGAAATGTATTTAAGTGGAACCCATTAATATGCATAAATCAAGGTGAACATTCATTTCATACACATTTCATGAATAACCAGCCAGACATTGGCCTATGAGGGCTTGATCCTCTCTAAGAATCATACTAGTGGAGTTCTTCCTTGAGGTCGCAATGTCAACATATGGGAAAAGGGATCTAACAATCACTGGGTATCTACATATGATAATACCCCCTAGAGTTTCAACTTACTAGACAACAACATGCATACCTAGGGCTTTGATTACATAACCTAAGAGTTCCACCCAACTCAACAATCAAATTAATGAAACTCACCCTACATAGAATATCGGCTCAAAATAATACATATTTCGTATTTCAAGGGGTGCTACCATAATGGGTAACCCTTAAACATTCTCAAGGAATTGATTCCAAAACAAATATCATTCCAAAAAAGTCACCAAGATCTTCTTCCCAATCTCTAAGGTGAATCAAATAGAAGAAAAATCCAACTAAGACTCAAGGGAAACATCCATATCCCCATTCAAGACATCTCTCAAGTAAAAATTTTAGATTTAGACCGTACACAAGGGTCTGATCCAGGAACACCACTAAAATTTTTCATTTAATCCATTATATAAGTTCACATTTATTATAAAATTTTAAGAGGATTATATAAGAAATATCAAGTACCAATTATAAAGAAAAACATTTTAAAGCTATACTTATCACTTCATTTAGCTATAACCATGCATAATTATAAGAAAATTAACTTAGAATTTTATTTATAAATATTTTATTCATTCAAAGTTATCACAAGAATAAATAATTCATTTTTCATTTTAGGGGGATTGATTATGTAAGATTCCACCATACATTTATATGGAATCTATTACAGTGGATACTAACACTTTAAATAACCATATCATTTATCATAAACATACCCCCATTGATTTAAGTACCATGATATATTAGATAATAATGTTACCTATAAGGGTTCCATCAAGTCATCCAGGGTCCAATTATACAGTTATCTATTCCAAATTTTTGGATATGAGGCTCTAAAAATTACAATTAGAATTGTGTTTAAGTGTAACCCTTTCAAAATTAGTTTATTTAAGATGTAACATACCCTTAATGGGTTTATGTATACATATTAGATTCGAAAACTAACCTAAAATTGTTGAGTCAAGAATATAATCACCAATCTATTAGGTTCGCTACACCCAAATTATAATGGTACTAGTCGTTATAAGTTACATTTGGAACACTATTTAATTGACATCCATAATAAATCACTAGATTTTGTAAAAAAATAAATTTCATTAGATTATAAAATCTAATATAATTTAATTCTTTAATAGTTTTATAACCATCATATTTCGTTAATTAAAATTCAGGTTGGTTATATAGAATATCAACATCAAGCTATACCGAAAAAAACCATTTACGTTTAGGAAGACATTTTATTTAACAAATCCTCTTAACATAACAATAACTAGAAACCTATAAATTTATTAGTGATTTATAATTAGTATGTAAATTTAATAAATGAATCATGTTATATA
The DNA here is from genome assembly GCA_963277665.1 of Viscum album. NCBI lineage: Eukaryota > Viridiplantae > Streptophyta > Magnoliopsida > Santalales > Viscaceae > Viscum > Viscum album. The sequence goes on from OY728162.1 coordinate 566,732,244, forward strand.
GGAAATCATTTTAAATAATCACAAAACAAGGTAAACAAGTAATCAAGGAACAATATTCATAACAGCATGTTATACCAGTAATTATGTTAATGAAATGTGAAACCTATGTGCTTGAAATAATGTATGAACACACCTTATGTCATTACATACCGGTTAAAGAGGTAAATATAATAAATAAGTAATCAGTATAATATAAATCATTCACTCAATATGAAATAATAATCAGCTGTAAAATCAAACAGCATGAACAATAGTCTCATCTCTAGAAACTTGGTCTTTCCCCTATGCATGGGTTATCCATTCCCAAGAACAAGTTATCTAACAAGTGAAAGAACATTACTAGTCTCCTATAGCATATAAAATAGAAATACAAAATGAAAATAACCTATCATACCACTTTCTAACATCCCAACCTGATTCACTCTTAAACAATAGAAAGATTGGTTCACCACCTAGCCTCAAGAATACCTCCATGTATGCCAAAGGCTGTAGACTATTATTAAGGGTATAATGGAGGTATAGTGGGAAGACTATATCATATGGATAAGTGAAAAATATATCATAAGAATAAATAATGGGGGAAGGAGAAGTATAATATTAACATAATTGACAAGTATAATAAACTGTTAACAGTACAAGTGCTAATAATATCAACCATGATTGAACATGTTATTCCATAAGTACATGGATAATAAACAAATTCTAGATAACAGATAATGAAGAAATAAACTGATGAATGAAAAAAGGTACTAACTCTAGATGAAATCCATGTATTTTCTCAACCATTACTCCCATGCTCAATATTAGACCAGAAAAATATAACAGCAAAGAGGCATGGGCCAAGACCAAACCTGCATCCATGAGATATGTCCGGGTACAAATTGGAAGCCCAAACTATTTTTGAGATAAAATCATTAGGACACCACTAATTAAATCTAATATATTTCAGTATGTCAATATAAAATGGATTTTTGTTCAGGTTTAAACAATTAAGGAAATAAACTAAACTATAAACAAGTCAGCTCAGGTTCTCTATGGGAAACCTAATCTCTCATACTTTCTTCTTCCTATACTGGTATATTATTAAAACAATTCCACCATAAATAAAAATATATATAAATACACACCCATATATATATATATAAGCTATTGAGGACCTGAGACACATAACCAAGGCATCCAAGTAATAATATTATAAGTGTCTTGTGTTTTAAATAGGGGACGTCATTCCCAACGATCAAATCAATTACTAAGGGACTGCTAGCCCCAATCATAAAATGAATATTAAAGGATGTATAGGTTACATATAATTTAAAACATAAGTGTATAATTTATTAAAGGAAAACATATAATTAAAAATTTGACCAAATCCAAGTTTGTTCTTTGACTTGGAATACAAATAATTTAATTAATCATTCAATTAATATCCCGATCCCATGTAATGTTTTCCATATTAGGACTCCCAGTGTTTCCCAAATCCATCCACCCATCTATTTTTTTATAATTAACTCTTAAACCACAATTAATAATTTAGTGTAAGAAAATTTACATGGTCATTCCAATCAGAATTAATTTAATTCAATTGAAAATTTTCATTTATAAGCACACAAAGGCCAAGTGACATAGCCATTCAATTAAAATTATATCTAATCTATTTAACCATTCTATTTAGTTCAACTATTTTCCTTTAATTTAAAAGTGACAACAGTTCAATATAATTTATAATTTTTGGGATCATAAGAATAGTTCATAATTAAAAAGGACCAAATAGGGATTCATGACAATACCCAATTAATCACAATTAATTTAATTCAATTAAAACATTTCATTTATAAGTAAAAAATAAAGGATAAGGAAATGAGGATAAATTCCCAAGTCCAAGAGACATGTTCTCTCTATTCCCTACTTTTTTAGTTCTATTTCTATCTCGTCCATTAACCACACCTCCCAATTATAAGGGGAAAAGTGCATAACTTATGAGGTGAATCAGTTACATAAGTAGAATAAATTTATTTATACAATTTAACAACACACCCATGGGGTGGTAGTAAATAAGATCCATATCCTCAATTGGTGTTAAAAATTCACTCAGGTTACATAGGTCATGTTCCACACACTTAATTTAAAACAAAACTCATTTTAGGAGGTGAATCTCAACATGTTTAGCACACTGCAACATGGTTCATTTTATAAACACAGCCTTAAGGGAAAGGTATATAGACTACCTACCACATAATAAGGAATCCTTACTCATTTATTATTATCCTTAGGATTAAGCTAAAATAAGAGGAATCAAAATTATTGACAAACATACTAAAAATAGAAAATATGACCTCACGTATAAATAAAATCCAATATGGTATGATAAATGCAGAACATAAGGATGAGGAGAGATAGACTAACCAAGGGTGAACCCATGTGACTATTGAAATTCAATTCTAACCCCAGATGAATGAGAACCATAAATCCCATATAAAAACAAAACATTTAAGTACTCCAATTCTCATAAAATTTTTCCAAATCTTTATTCATAATTTGGTTAATCCACTAAAATGAAAAACATAAATTTCATTGAAAATTATTACCTATTTTGAAACATGGTATGTTAAAAAATATGCTACAAAGACTTGGTGTGAGTGTAATTCTGATTATTTATGACCATAAATATAGTTTCTCAATGTAATTATGATTGTATATATTCATAATGTTTATATGAGGTTGTAATTGTAGTTATATATGCTCAAAAAGACTATGTGTGAGTGTTAGTGCAGATTGATATTTTCAAAAAGATTACGGGTAGGCATACTTTTGATTGTATATGTTTACAATATTATTTTTAATATTATTTTATTATTACACATTACTATATTACATGCTTATTTTATGCTCCATGTATCATGTTTCTTGTCTCATGATTCTTCACTTTTATTCCATGGTATATGTTAAATCATCTGAGATACATGTCCTTTTTTTCTTACGAACAACTCTTATAATTCCATATTATTTTCAATAAGATATTTATTTCATGATAATGTTTTAAAAAATGATTTTTATATAACCCTTGGTGGAACATTGATAAATTTATCCCTTATTGAAGAATTATACTCACCAATTTCATAAGTTTTCCATTCCATGGGTTATGATGATGAGTATAACATAGGATATGTCTAGTATGGGTTATAGTATGGTGTAAATATTGTGAAATGTTCATAATAATATTTTTATATAGATAATCTCCAGTGATATTGAACCATTAAATTTTTGGGATTGAGTGGGTAATTTTTGAGATTTAATAGTTAAATTATAGAAATATATTTAATTTTGGATTGATTCGTCTCAATTGGTTTCAAAGCCTATGTGTAAAGAATGAGTGTTGATAACTGAAACTTGGAGTTCAAGTCTGGAACATCTCGAATAAAATATATTCAACAACTACATTCAATCTAATAAAATTAATTATAAATCAAAGTAAAGGTAGATAGAAACGAAATCTATTATCATACGAAACATGTAAATACTTAAATGAATTAATGATAATCACTATAAGTATTTTAACAACTATATCATAAAATAGTTCATAATAAAAATAATTTATATCTATGGTTAATAAAAAAGGGAACAAATTTTAAATTAATGAACAATTAATTAAACATGAGATAAATATTTATGAAAAATTCATAAAAACCTATTTATAAACACTTTAATTTAACAATTAATTATAGACATTCAATAATTTTGAATATAATCACTTTTTATTTATTTCATAATATTAACTCCTTAATATTATTCATTATTTGGAATTTCACTTTAAATATATGTTATTTTATGAATTATAAATAATTTATGATATAATTTCTATTATGGAAACATTTTATATAATTTAAAAATCACATACATAAAATTATTTAAACTTGTATAAAATTAATCATCAAAAAATTGATTTGGTTTAAATAATATCCCTAATAAGTCACAAAATTTGAAGAAGTGTAATTAAGTATTATGAGTAATTTATAATTTTTTAAGGGAAACACTTTATATTTGGACATGTTTTATAATTTTTGAATAGTTTATAAATTAACATTATGATTTATAAATAAAAAATATTTTTAATACATAATAAATTCTAAATAATTTGGTAAAATATATTTTTTAATATTTACATTTTATATTAAGTGATATATATAAATAAATGTGTCATAAACATTGAATTAATTAGTTAAAACATTTTATAATTAATCAACTCAAAAAACCTTATATATTAATAAATATCCCCAAAATACACTATATTATCATTTATAAATAATTTATAAGTAATATAATTCAATTCATAATAAAATTAAAGAAAAATAAAGTCTTTATCATCTTTCATATTTAACCATATCTCCCAAATCACATATTAAGATTGATAGGATTGCGATGTTTAAATAGTGTTGTTTTATCATTCATATTTTATGATTGATATCCATATCATTTATTATGATATCAAGTTTTATTTAACGATATAAATCAATGTCATAAAGGTCATATGAGACTTTGTATTTTAAAAAGAATCATAAAAAAATGTAGTTTATAATTTTTGTAAGTCATATGATACCACTATTAAAAATTTGCAGGATTTTCATTTGACTGCTACTTACGATATCCTTGTAACATAAGAAGAAATTTAGTTGGAAAAATAGTATAACGAATTATATTTTATGATAGCAATAAAATATACATTATAAAATCAAAATCTATATTTATCAACATGATATCATTAATCTAAATCCATGGTTATCTCTAATACCACTATTGGGTTTCAAGGGAATATAGTAACACGTGTTATACACTATCAAAGAACTTAAAGAAACTCAAACCCAAGATCATCAAGAAAGATCAATGAAACCAAGAAAAATTGAAATAAATATATCATAATGTGTAACATATACCATCACTACCATAACACCATCTTCATATGGGCTTGATGAATATCAAAAAAGTTGTATCAAAAATATGTCCCACCTCTAAAGGTATCCAAAGGCTACTGAATCACTTGATGCTCAAGTGGGATCCTCCACCATTCATTATGTTCTAGTACCTCATTGTATAAAAGAGGTAAAATAAGAGATCAACGGGAAGAGGGAGTTTCATCCAAGGGGATTGAATGGATTACATGCTATCACACACACACAATAAATGAGTATTATATCCTTTATATAGAGCCATCAAGGATACTCTTCAAGTTATTACACATTTAATAATAAATTATAAATCATGAAAAAAAATTATGACCAAATCATTAAAGTATTACTTGAATATAATAAACTCCAATCCATTTCATCTGAGGAGATAATTATTGATGAATATCTACATTAAAGACTTCATAAAAAGTTAACACATAACATTTATGCACCTTTATAATCATAGGTAATTTCATTATATTAAATACAATTAATTGTGATATGAATTTCATACATTATGAATATCATAAAAGTGTAACCTTGGGGAATTACCAACTATATTTTATGACAGAAAAAGGAAATGGCATGAGATCACATTTCATACATTATGATATACCATAATCATAGGATAAGATATATTCTTTTTTACATAAGATATAAATTTTTTTGTGGGAATATCTCCTTAATATCAATGTTATAACAAGTAAATATGGAAATTAATGATAATTATAATGTGAAGATATTAGAACTTTTATCAAGTGAATGTGGATAGTGATGAATACGTTCTAAAAGAAATGACTGTCAAATAGAAATTACTGGAAAACACAATGAAAATTTTCAAAATGGTGAAGATTATAATGATGTTTAAGAAGAAGATAATGATTCAACCTTGTGAACTAATGAAGAACAAAAAAATTCAGTTTCTTTGATGTTGAGAAAGAAATAATATATTCAAATTTTAATTTGAAATCGAGATCAAGTAATTAAAATAATGATAACTTTGATGAATTCAATATATACCATCATTATTTTCTCATGTTGAACTAAGATGTTTGGATAGAGAATTAAAGCATCAAGAGTTGGTGGATTCTATGAATAGATAATTTTACTATATAGATTATAAGAACACTTGGGAGTTGGTAACTATAATGAATAATAGGAATTTTATTGGAAAAAAGTGGGTGTTCAATAAAATGTTAAATAAAAAAAGGTTAAGTAATAAGGAATAATTAAATACTCTTATTTAAAGGATATTCTCATGTTGAATGGATAGAAAAATTTGAGACATTTTTCCTAGTTTCTAGGCTTGAAATTGTATAAATTGTTCTTTCTTTCACTACTAAAAGATGATATAATATCTTTTAAAAGGATTTTAAGTCGACATTATTAAATGGTGTGATTGAAGAGTAAGTGTACAGAGAGAATATTGAAGGATTAATTATTGGATAAGATTAAGGAAGAGTTTATAAGTTGAAGCTATATGAGTTATGACAAGATACAAATGAATGGTATTTAAAGCATGTCTCATGTTTGGAGGGATTGAGTTTAACAAGGGAAGAATATACAATAACCTTTACATCAAAGAATGCTAAAAGGAATCACCCAAAATTATTATATATACTTATTATATTATAGTTTTTTTAATGGAAAAATATTTTTAGGGGTTTTAAACTCAAATGAAAAGGTTATAAAGATTTAAATATTCTAAGAGATTATGTTTTTATTAGGTTTTGAAATTTCTCAAGAATCGGATCGTACATTCCTCTCTCAGGATAAGTATACACAATAACTATGGATGATGATTTGTAAGGAAGATTAAAAATTAGTTTCTACTCCTCTAATAGTTAGAATAAAATTTTTTAATGATGATTACTTTCAAGATGTGAATTTGAGACACCAATTGGATCTTATAGGTACACTGACATGGGGGTTGAATCAATACGTATAAATTTTGTTGAATTATTTTAATTTTAATTTTCCCCCTTTTTATATTCAAACCTACCAACTATTTTGACAAATGGATATTTCCTATTCCAAAAAACATTCACACCACATTTGAGACATAAAATAAATTAAGCACAACTCACAATATTTTTTCAAGTTTTCCCCTATTGTGGGTGAATACATCCTTGTTGTGTTCAGATCGTGTTTAAGACACAAATTTTCAACAAATTTTCATGTTATAAATTATAAGTAGGTTAGTTAGGGTCTACATCAATAAATCAAGTCGTCAATATATTACAAAAGTGAATATTTATTTCTATGGTCTCCCACTAGAGTGAGTTCCCACTTGGAAATATTTTGTTTGTTTGTACTAGCTCCCACTAGTTCTTCAAAGGTACTTTCCAAAAATAGATCTTCTATCAACTATGGATGCCTTTAAATCAACTGATTTATTTTTTCCCCTAAAATATAGCTCTTAAAACACCACTAAATTTAATCAATAATAATGTATTCTAGTCAGCCTAGTTATCTTATAAAAATGAGAAATGTGAGACATTAAAATCATATCACTACATAATTAGAAGATATAACTTATGATTCTTCTCAAACTTCTTTCAATGAACCTAATATCTAAATATTATATAGGATTATGATAGATGGTATTGGTAACTTTTGGTTCTTAAAATTATATAGTTCTTAACTTCACTAAGAAAATAAATGCATGGAATATATAACCACACTAAAATGATACATTGGTCTTGCTCATTTTCAATGTAGGTATTAGAATACCACTCATTATGTAATTAAATTGTATTCTTGTTGTCCATGTACACTTATAATTATAATAATTATTGACTCAAGATTCTTCAAGTTGTCTTATTTTTCATATTTATTAAGTCTTAGTTTTTTCTTATATTCTTCCTTTACTACTTTTAGTTCCATTAAACTCATATTATCTCTCCTATTAAGTTGTTTGACACAATGGATTTGAGATATTACTTGTCACTTTTTTTTAAAAGCACATATCATGGTTCACTAACACAAATTATTTCATAAATATTATCAAGTATTTTTAATAAAATAACTCCCATTTTGTAAATCTCAACAGAATAGATTCTTTATTCTAATATTTTAATTATTTTTTATAAAAGAGTAAACTCACACAACATAATGCAGCTTTACTCTAATGCTTTAGGATTCTGAACTCACTCTAAATTCTCACAAAGGATTTTTTTTTAAAAAAATATACAATATATTTTTTCTAGTACTAGATTCTTCTCAATGATTTTTGTGTTATCTATTTTTCTCCTCACAACTTATTCATGAATTTTGTATTTCATAGTCTTCATGCACACCTCAATCATCACATATCTTCCTACATCATGTTATTTCTTATTCTTATTGTGACTATGAAAATTCATAAATAAAAATAGAATAATCTTCCTTAAATTATCAAAAAATATCATTTGAAATCTCAAAGATGTGGTGAATTCTATAATAAAATGTAAAATACGGCATGGCCCTCTCAATTTCTTCTTTACGTAAGTAAAAATATTCAAATTATTATTCCTCTTCGCACTATTATTAGTATGTATAACTCATGTTGAATGTTTATTAAAACTTTTCATGTATATATGTCATCTCTATTTTTTATTTTATACAAGATACATAAATTAATATCGTGGAACATTACCACTATATTCATATAATAATAGGGGAATTTTAATGACTTATTTTTCTTGGTATCAACATATCTTTTTCAATTTTTCATCTCAAGATATCTTCACATAGAGAGGATGATTATATTTATAGATAATTTAATCCACCTTTGAGAACTTTAGAATAATTTTGAAACTCTCATTCTACAAAATAATCTCTCATTTATTTACGTTGATACACAAAGTAAAACAACATCAATTTGTCATAAATGAAAATGTGTTCTAAAGCTTACACTATATCACACATAGCTTTTACCAAAACTTCACTTGGATTTTCATTCAACTTCAACTATGAGATATTAACTCAATATAAAATCATTAATATATTTATACATTAGAACTTTAGAAATACTACATTATGATCTCATCATTAATTTTTTTTCATTGAATAAAACTTCAATGTTTTATTATATACTTCTTGATCATCTCAAGGTCACTCATGATGAGTCACATCACAGTCTATGTCTTACTTTATCCAAAAGTTGTGACACATCATATTCAGATACATATACAAAGCCTATAAGATGAGGTTGTAGATAATATAGTGAATGACATAGTTTAATTATATGTGTGTTCGAGTCTTTAAATTGATGGGTAGTATGTGCTATTATAGGATTCTCACATCTATTTTTCTTTAGTTCTTATAATACTTAATAAGTATTCAAGACCTAGAGACCATTTGAATAACTTCTATAGAACATATCAATGTTTTATACCTTGTCTTACATGTCATCCCATGTAGTGGCAATCCACTTATTCCTTATCCCCAACTTATCTTATCCCATGATGAATACTCATTGTTCATTACCATGGACTCCATACTGGATTTCCTTAAGTTTAGCTGATGCACTTTCATAGCCTAGTCATTTGACTAGAAATTTTTTTGGAAAAAATGTGTACAATAATTTACACTATAATAATACCACACTACCATTGCCTTATCAAAACTTGTATACTTCTAAAAATATTAAAATATTCATATAACGGATATTTTCTATACAAAATTATTGTCCATTATTATTTCCATAGGGAAGGATTATTCATTATAATTAGTTAGATCATAAATCTCCTCATTATATTTCATCACTTCACATTATTCATTGTTCTAAAAATGTTTCATATCCATGTATCATTAGTATATGCATAAAAAGTAAGAATAGATCTATAATTATTACAAGTAAATATAGCACAAAAAGTTTCTTTTATCTGATTTTAAACTTCCATTACTAGTTTATATTTTATTCTCATGAATTACAATGGAAATATATCCAAACATTATTCGTCACCTTTTTGTGATCCTTCTCATAATTTATTTGGAAACTTCATTATTCTTCATTAATTGGGCTCTTCCACATCACCGAACACATATTTTTACCTTTATTGACAATAAATACAACAAATAAAATCCCTTAGGTCCTTAAATATCCCCCTTTGTATTTATTTTCAATACTTTGAAATGTAATATAACATTTTATTGATATATTTATATGTATTCAATAATTATTTCTCTTTATAAGTTCTTTTCTCCCTCATTATTTAAAATAAATTCAAAGGTTAATAGTTACTTAAAATTATACTCAACTTTTTTTATAACTAAATTTTTTTCATCTACACACCTTTTATTTTATCTTTATTTATTTTTTAACCTACCTTATAAGAGCTACCATTTGATATAAATATAATTTGATCTAATTGAGATAAGTATTAAATCACTTTTCATAATGTAATGATTCATCAATTAGTTATCTCTATGTTTGTGTGAGCAATGCTTTGTCAAGAAACCATGAGTGACTACTAAAGATAAAAAACTTATCCATAAACTTTCCAAAATTAAATATAAACATGAAATTATTATTTTAGTTGTTTTTAAAAATATTTTCAACTAATAACCTAAATTTAACTCAATAAACATAATAAAGATATTTGAGTGAAAGAAGTTATCTCTACTTTTCAAGCCAACTTTATTCTATCATTGAATAATAATATTCTCTCTCCTTTAATTCCAAAATTAATTTTCAATAAAAGGATAAGAAAACATTGTAAACAAAACTCTTTAATTTAAATCTTCAGTTTCTAGAAGTTTAACATCTAAAATTACCAAATACAGTTGGTACTATAACAGGAGATATTCATGAGATACCAATTTTGATATAGATATCTGGTGGTTGATTAACTTCACTCCCCTAAGAGGGTAAAATTCATCCATAATATTAATAATGGTTGGATTTCATTAGGAATGAACTCCAAGAATAATTTTGATATTAATTTAAGTGTTTCTAAGAAAAAAAATAATTGAAAATATACTCAATGATGGATAACTTTTGGGATTTGGCTAAATTTATATAGAATAAATTTCTTTAGATCCCCCCTGAATATATGTGCCACCTATAATTCCACGAAAAGAATAATATACCCAATATATATAAGGGAATAAGGTAGGTTATTTGTTTTTTCAGTTATAGAACCTCTGGTTTTTAAGGCATGATACCATTCAGATTACCTGCTGTGATAGTGGGCCTTAAGGTGTTTTGGTTAATTGTAGAATTGCTGGATAAGATATTTTAATATCATTTTTTATGCTTCCACTTATTATATTAAGAGGATGGATTTATGGGAGGAGCGCAAAGTCACTTCTAGGAGGATGGATCAAAAATGGATTCTTATTGGTGATTTCAATACAGTTCTGAAGCCTGAGGAGACAACTGGAACCAAATTTAATAGGACTGGTGCCTCTATATTTTCTGAGTGTATTGATTTCTGAAATATGGATAAAGTTCCCATTGTTTGTTCTGATTTCACATGGTGTAGATACACATGGGAGGGGAAAAAAGCTATAAAGGATGATATATGCTTTTTTTATATTGAGGACTATGCTACAGCCCATGGAGTATCTGGATTCACACTTCCCAAACACCACTCTGGCAACAATCTAATTGTTGTTGATGTTAAAACTCAGTTGACAAGGTTATCCCATACTCCCTTTTGATTCAACAATGAATCGATTGTGATTCCAAGATATAGGAAAATTTTCATGGAGGCATGGAAGTATGAATCCATTGGGATCTCGTTTTAAAGACTTATTGCGAAACTTGAGCACCTTAAAGGGATTCTAAGGGAATGGAGTAGAAAATCATTTTAAAAAATTGACGAGGATATCAAGCAGTCAAGGGAGGAGCTCACCAGGATTTAGACCCATCATGAGCATAAATTTATCATATCTATAGAGGAAATAACATCCCATAATAAGCTTGATGATCTCTTAATGGTGAAGGAAATATTGGTCATAAATAAACTAAATGTGAGATGTTTAAATTATGGGGACAGAAACTCCAATTTCATCAAAATATTTCACATGGAAAAGAGGGCGTGTGTAGGGAACCAGGTGATAATCATTCGTTGGAATCTCTATACTGAGGAAAATGAGATTTATATGGTTGTTCTTGATCAATTTAATGGAATATACTCTAATAATTAGTAGTCAAGTATTCACTGCATGGTGGACAACAACATCCCCTGCATTGATGACCACTCGAATCAGCTCCTAATTTCTCCTCCATCCAAAGAGGATATTAGATCTTATCTCCTATCTCTCAATCTTGAGAGTGGCCTGGGCCCTGATAGATTCACTGAAAAATATTTCAAGTTTTACTAAGAAATTTTTCAGAATGATATTGAGCATTCCATTAATGACTTCTTCTCTCAATCAAACATGATCCATGGGATGATATTCTGTTTAACTACTCTCATCCTCAAGAAAGAAAATGATCTTGACATTAAGGAATTTAGGCCAGTTTCACTTGGGAACACAATACCCAAACTTATCAGTTAAATTTTAATGAGCAGGATGAGTGGGCAGGTTTATGGCATGATCATGACAAACCAATTTGGATTTTTCACTGGGAGGAACATCCAAAAGTGTCTCTTAATGACCTCTAAAAGTGTCAACCTAATAAGAAAGAAGAAAATGGAAGGTAATGTTTCTATAAAAATTGATATTTACAGGGCTTTTGATACTCTTAAATGGTTCTTCTTTCTGGATGTCCTTATAAGACATGGTCTCTAAAATGGGTTTTTGAAAATGATTCATACCACACATGGCTCTTCAAGGCTGTCAATTCTTGTCAATGGTTCCCCGAGGGTATTTTTTTTTTGCACCAGGGGGTACGACAAGGTGATCCACTTTCTATGATTCATTTTTCTATTTCATAAGATTATCTTAGTAGGTGTATCATTGACCTTTCTCAAATTGGACTTTACAAGAATATTAGGGATGGTGTGAGTGAGCATGCCCCATCTCACCTCTTATATACAGATGACATCATATTTCATGGCCAAGATTCAAGAAGAACTATATCTTCCATTATGGCCATTTTCAGTCATTATGAGGAGGTGGTTGGCCAGACCATTAGTTAGGACACGTCTTCCATTTTTTTGGTAATGGAATTTCAGTTGGTAAAGGAAATAGGATAGTCAGGTATCTTGGGGTGATGAGGGGATCCCTTCATTTCCAATATCTTGGGGTCCCACTATTTTTGGGAATGGTGAAAAAGTGGTTTTTAGATTGTATTTGTGCTGGTATTATACATCAGTTGGCCAGTTGGAATGGGAAGGCTATGTCCCTAGCTGGGAGGGTCTGCCTTGTGAACTCAGTGATCACATCAAATTTTTTTCGATTCCTTCTCCCTATATATATGGTTGAGATGACTTCTCAAGGAGCTTCAGAGTATGGAAAGAAACTCCATATGAATGGGGTCACTATATGAAAGGAAGTTTATTACAGTTGCGTGGAAGGAATTCATAAATCCTATTGAGATGGGGCCTTAGAATCAAGGATCTACAAACCATCAATGATGGTTTTATTAGGAAATTCACATGGAACCTGATTTTACATGTGGCTGGGGATTACTTCCTTTTGAGTAGAATCACAAATAGGCTTCTCAATGGTTACAATTATTATCTTACCTTGTCGGTTTGGGAATCACTTAGGCATTCCTATGTGAGGATCATGCAGGATACTAAATGGTTGGTTTATAGGGACTCCACCCAGAACTTTTGGAACACAAAGTGGCTCGCATAGTACCTTTGTGATCTAAGTGTTCCACCTAAAGTATCCCCTTTTTCCATCTCAGTCTTCATTTCTCATATGCACTCTCCTATCTGTATCAATCATGTGTAGGTGGAGACTGAAATCAATGGATATGATTTTATGGATTATGACACACATATTTGGAACCATAGAAAAATTGGGTAGTTTAATTGCAGGGATTTTTACATGATTCTTTGTGGGGGACTAACTCTTCCACCTATTTAGCTCATTAATTTTATAGCCCAATTTATTTGGCCTTCTAGATTCTTTTTAATATGGAGAATCTAGAAAAAATGAATTCCCATAAAAGGGTTATCTCATGTGGGTTGGTATTCATATGGCATTTATGTGTTCTCTTTACAAGACTTTTGAGGACTACATACAGCATGTATTCAAGGAATGTAGTCAGGACAAGCAACTCTGGACCTATAATGATTCTTTGTTTGGGATGGATTTTGACACCTATAGGTCATTCCATATTTTTTTGTCTGATCTGTCACATGCTCGATGCAATCAGAAAATTCAAAACCTATTGTTGGCTATTGTTACTGTAGAAATTTCATCGATCTGGGACGCCCGGAATATAGTGTTGTTTGCTGGTGCGCACCCAACTGTCCAGCAAGGTATAGTGGCCATTCACAGGGATTTATATGCTACTTCACTTGTCAAAGATGGTTCCATGTCTAACAATTTTTCTAATCTAAAAATTCTAAGAATGCTTGTATTTTAGGGTTGTCCATGCAAGCATCGGATGTTAAAACACATTAGATGGATACCACCCATTGTGCCTTGTCCCAAGGTAAATTTTGATGGGGCTGTGTTGGGTGCACTAGGTTCAGCGGGTTGTGGGGGAGTGTTATGAACCTACCATGGTCTTATAAAGAGATGCTTATACCACGCCATTAGAATTGGAAATTCCTTCAAAGATAAAATATGGGCCATGATTTATGTTATTAGGTACACTGTCTAGTTTAATTGGAACTGCATATTGATTGAATATGATTCTCAGACTGTGGTTCATTATTTGAGAACTAAGAAACCCCATGTTCCTTGGTGTGTGCTACCTCAGTTTGTCGAATGTCTCAACAAGATCGCTCAAATGAATTTGGTTGTTTCACATGTCTATCAGAAGGCTAATCAGGTGGTCGATGCTTTGGAAAATTAGGCACTCATTGATCTTGATAGGATTTGGTCTTTCACGTATCCTAATTATTATGCCCCACTAGTGAAGGTAGATATATTTGGTGTGATGCACACTCATTTATGTAATAAACCCTTGTATTCTTGACTCTCTCCCTATTTTTATTTAATTTTGATTGGGTCGGCATCCACCAGTTCTTGGTCTTTTTTATAATTTACTGGTGATTTCCCTTTTTCATCAATAATTATTTCTCACTAGGAAACCATTTCATTTATTTGATAGATTTATGCCCAAAATTTTCTCACCTTTTGCTCAACTCTTTAACATCATTTGGGTTATCTCTTTTAGAAACCTATCCTGAAATATGAGTTCTTCTTATTAGATATCTTTTACTAAACCAACCATATAATTTATCTCTTGGATGTATTCTTATATTTATCTCAACTTGATCCATTTATCATTAATTTACATCGTATATTTACACTAATTCATGGTTTGGTTTATTCTTCGATAGAAGAAGTATCTCTAATTTGGTTTGACATTCTCTTCATCATTATTAATGGGTGTAACATGGTAAAAAATATTCTACTTATACCCCAAGGATGACTTATACCCATTTATTCTATTCTTCTATATTTGGTATGATATTTTCTTTATATCATAATTTTAAATATCCTTGGTTGGTATGTACCTATACTCTTCATAATTTTGAACACTTTTATTGAAATTTTCACATAGTTATTCAATAAATTCAGGTTTTTTCAAGATATATATATTTATTTTCTTATATTAATTTTTATTATGAACAAAATAATTTCCCATAACTCTATATCTGACCCCCCTTAATGCAGTCCTTCTTTAATCATCAATAATTGAATAATTATTATAAACCTAAGTATCCTCTATCAAAAAATTTCGCATTATATAAAATATCCAATAATTCTTCATTTGTTATTTTTTGAAACATTCCAGTTAGCTTTGACACCTTTCTTTTTATACATTACAATTATTCTTTGGAAAATTATTCCAGAAACATGAACTCTTTATATTATTTAAATAAACTTTTAATGATATGGTGAATCCCTCATAATTTTTCTTTAACCATGTTTATCCATGTTTATTTTTTGATTCGGAACAAGAATATGAAACGATATGAATTTAAATAGAAAATTATAGGAATGGGGTTACCTATTTCAAAAATCTTATAGAAGATTTATATTTAGATATTCTCAATCCACTATTTCCACAAGAATAATTTCTTCAGAATTAATACTCTTTCAAGATTTATTCACATAATCACTTCTTTTCTTATTATCTTGGGAACTCTGATATCAGGCCTCTTACAAATTTATATATTTAAATTCTAGTGAAAGACACTTTAAGATAACAATATTTATTCTGACTACCTATTCAAAATCAAAATTTTATCTCCATGAAGAATACACTTCCATTTAAATAATTTTGCAATATCTTTCACTTTTTTGGATTTTATTTGAAATTACAAATTCATGAAATCCATTGTATCTTTATGAGTTTCTTTAAATTCATGGACCATATCTATAACATGTTTCTTATACATAAATTTTTCACATACAACTATTTAAATTTATTCTTTAATTTGTAAAATAATTTCAATAAATAGTGATACAAATTGTTCTTTATCTTCAATAATTTTTGTGAGTTTCTCATTATTGGAATTTCTGAGCCAAATTTTTCTTCGTATATTCATCCCCGAATTTTAGTTGTATTTTTTCATCAATCAATCCATTGAAAAATACAAATATATTAGTAAAAAAATTAATAATAATTTTCTTAATATAATCCTTATCTTTAGAATATAAATCATCGAGTGGTTTATTGAAGACATCTTTATCAAATATTGAATTTGAACTTAATCCTTTATAAGTATCAATAAAAATAGATTTAATAGATACAACAACACTTTAATTACATTTAATTAGTTGTGTATCCCCTTTATGATTTAATTATTTTCTATAATTATTTTACTCTTTCTTCTAACTATTCATCAAGGATTTGGTTGAAGCCTCGATGTTGGAACTGATAGATATAGGAACCAAATTTTACATCTGAAGAAAATGAAAATCTTCTTCGAATTTAAATCTTTAATTAATTTTTGTATAATAAAAATTATGGAAAATAATGTGCATTTAATTAGAGGTGGAACCTTTTTCACTGATACCAATTGAGATGAATAATAGATCATGCAAGTATACTGGGGGTGAATTAGTATGCACTAGTATAAAAATTGATTTTCATGTCAGTTTTTTAGTTTTTAATGTTAGTTACCTCATGATGTAATTGAATTACGTGCTATAAATAAGTTTTTCAAATGTGTTATTATTAACCAATGTTATAAATGTATTTTTACATCGATTATCTAAAAATCATTGTAGAAATCAACTTAAATGTACATATTTATAGGTGCTTTTTAAGTCTCTTTTTATATAACCAATACGAAAAAGAATTTATTTTAAATAAAAGTTAATATATTCCCCCATCCTAGTAGTACAATATCAGACCATATAGTAACAAATTTAAGTATTATATCTATAAAATAGCATCAAAAAATTATTTCATCTTAACTTTACAATTATATTACAAATAAACTAAACCCAATTAGATCTATGAAATAATAAACTCGTTCACTCTGTAATTGTCATGTATCTTTTGTAGTATAAATATGAGGGTCATAAAAATGATTAAAATTTATAATAAAACATTTAATTTGTATTCATAACATAAATAATGAAAAAATAAAGGAAATTTATAATAAAATCAAACCTTATAGAATTTTGTAATCATCCTAGTTGGAATTATTTCCAACGTAATTCATAGAACACGATATCCACATACATTTACACTTTGTTGAAGATGATATTTCTATTTAAAAATAATTTTTCAATTCAAAACATTTCATATACTAATATCTAGAACGTATTAATTATAAATGAGAAGTCACCTTTTCTTTTACATATTTGATATTTACATTGTTCATTCCTATTGTCTCTCTAACGAAATCACATTAATTGTTTGAAAATAATACATATGAAATAAATAAAATTTTCATTGTAATATATAATATTATTCAATTAATCAAACATATGTTTTCATAACATCCTTAAAATTATCTCACAAGTCACCATGAATAGATCATCTCTTGTAAGGTATCTTCTTTCTTGGAAAAATACAATCAACATCCAATGGATACTAATATATATAAAAATATATTTAGTGGTTATTAAATTAAGATATTTATAATTTAAGAAATATTTGTTACATACTCCTTAAGATAAGGAAGAATACAACACTAAAATACTTAATTTTAAAATATTTTAAGAATATAAACTCTTTTTGTATCTCTCATTATCATCACTACAGGAGAAATAAATTGTGGATCGATAATTATATGTACTAATGCCATATAATGTTTCATAAAATGTGTATAAATATACCCAAACAACAAACATAGTTATTAAGTTTTAATAAATTAAAAAAACTTAAAGATGCATGATATTCAACTCATAGAGAAAAGACATGCATCATGTTGATGCCCAAATCATTCCAGTTACAATCCCCTTGACAACTTTCATTGGAATCGTTAATTTTATTTCATACCCATAGATGGAAGTGTCCATTGAAATCTTATAAACATACCTCAATAGATTTGAATATCTTGAAAATCAATCACGTCTAGAAAAAGTTGTTTCTAAATTTATAATCACCTGTAATTAATTTTGTCTATAGAATATTTATTCACCTTTAAATTATTCCTATAAAAATAGATAAAAATATAAATTATAAAATGGTGAAAAATTACCACCAATATTAAATAAAGTATATAATCTATAGATGCCTCAATAGTAATTTTTCATAAAAGTATGGATGGCCAAATTTAAAAATGAATGCTAATTTTTCTAACTATAGTGACCTCATCTACTTAAAATGTTATTCTTGTTGATCTATCTATAATATCAAGTAGTGTGACCCTAATATTCTCTATCTCTATCTATTGATGATGAATGGTGTTCCGAGTATAATATATAAACCTGTATGAGAAAATATGAGGTTAGGGATCCTCAATATATAACTCATAATAAATGGAATCATATGGGGGAGGAGGTGTATGAGTGAGATCTACAGGTAGAGGTGGAGGAGTGGGATCTATAGGAAAAGGTGTAAGAGTGGGATATATATCCTGAATCAATATTTTCATGCCTGTAAACATCAACTGTACATAATATCTAAACCAATCCTCCATCACCTGACCCATATCCTAAACTTTATCTTATAAAGATTCTATTTTTCTTTTATATACATTATCCTTTGAAGAATATTTAGAATGAATAAATAGTTTTCTCACTAATAAACCTTTTGTGTTTCCTCATACACAGCCTAGCTGTTTCGGGTTTCTTAATGTAATAGCTAAAATATCCTTCCTACCATCAGTTATGATGGTCCCCTATGTGATCACCTCTAGGGATTCCAATATATTTTTTTCAAAAGTTTATTAGTAAAACACAATATATAATGACTTGATTTTACTTAAACAACATAAATATATTATCTAACATCTTACAATCCTCGCAACTAAAACCCTCTACTATTTTGTAAGATATCATCCCCTTTTTCTAATCTTAACCCTTTTCCAAGTATCATATCTAGTTGGTGAGGGGAGGTGGGTCAACCTTTATAAATACTAAGGATATTACTCTAAATATTTGATAGTTTTTAGCTATAATGTTTTCTTTCAGTAATGTGTACCCTCTATGAGACAAATTATGAGGGTATACATTTTTGGATTGGATATCCTGAGGAGATACCCCAATTTTTAATAAATTAAGAATAAAAAATAATTAGTATGATCATTAATATAAAAAATTCTAAAATCTATCATTTCATATACTAAAAACTCTTCTTATTGCCTACTTTTAACAAACAAGTTCTGTATATCTTCATCTATAAATGGATATATATCACATGTATTTTGATTTTTTATATACCAAAATATGAAATCTCATGTGAGTGTTGATTTAAAATCCCTCCATCACCTATAATCCAATTCTAAACATTTCTTCATGATTTTTCAAATATTAGTTATATCATAAATCATCTTATAAGAATTTGAAATCCAATATTATTAAAGAGATTTCATGATAAGTAAAATAAAAATAAAAATCCAACTAAAAGTTCCTCATATAATTTTGATATTGTCAATTATTCAACACTTATCCAATCAGAAATTAAAATACTGACATCTCCTTGTGCTTCTACTATAATAATGTTATAAATTATTTTTAGTTTTTACCCCTAGGAATATCATTATCATCAAACTCAATGGGTATCCTATGTTTCATGAAATTGATAATTGATAATTTTGGTAAATTTATGTCATCACTCTTACCAACCATTGAACTCATATATTTCTCTATTGACATAGATGGATCATGTATATAAGGATGAGGAGGATACCCAGTGGGAGTATCTGTACATTCTTCCATAAGTATGTGTATGGTCCTCTATATAAACTCACGGTAAATTAGATGCTTTATCTACAATTATCCTACAAATCAAAGAAAAAATAGTCAGTACAAAAATATAAAAAATTAAACTATTACATATATAATTTGATGAAAATTGAAAATTGATCCAAGAAAAACTAAACTAAACTAAAAATGTTTTTATTAATATTTTTTAAAAGAGTTGAATAAAATTT
The DNA here is from genome assembly GCA_963277665.1 of Viscum album. Lineage (NCBI taxonomy): Eukaryota > Viridiplantae > Streptophyta > Magnoliopsida > Santalales > Viscaceae > Viscum > Viscum album. Next base: position 566,752,807 of record OY728162.1, read on the forward strand.
TAAAAACATTAATAATATTTGAAATGACATAAATGAATGACAAAAAATCCAGTTGTTAAATAAAGAGTTTAAAAAATTAACTTATTAGTTGTAGTATGTGTTTTAATAAAAAAACTAATATGTTTATCATTTATAGAATTATAAAAATTAGAGAAGTTATAAATATATGTTACCTGTAATATTAGGAAATTATTAGTGGTTTATTTTCCCAAATTCCTACCCCATAATAATTCTGTATGAAAAAAATCATGTATATGACATGCTCATCAATAATCTATTTTAATATATCTATAGAAGTAGGGATCTCACAAAAATCAATATCATCATTAAGTTTTTCACCACTAAAATATTGTTTTTCATTGTAAAATGATAGACCGATTTATATTGGATGGATCAATAACATATAATTTTCTTCATGTTTTTCCATGATAAAAGGGTTAGTTGTGTATTCTAATTTATTCTGAATAACTACATTCATACCAAATACATCATGTATGAAACAGTTTTTACCTATAACCCATTTGTATTTAAACATTTTAACTCTAAATTTAATGTTATAAAACTCCCATATTTCATCAATGAATCCATAATATGTAATTAATGTGGAGATTAGTTTTTTGTCTTTAGCACTCAAAAAATCATTTCTTCTACAAACACCAATACACTATTATTATGAAATTCCCCTCTATTATCATTATCTTTCATATGAAATATATATATATATATCCATTAATGTCATACCGAGACTATGTTATCAAATTTAAACTCACACCGCCTGCTAACCATGTCATTGTTTCTGATGAATCTAATCTACCACACACGGGCACTTTAAACCATGAAAAACAAATTATGCTCAATCAAAATCTATGTATCTTTCTTCTTTGTATAACACTATTTTAACACATTAAAAAGAAATGTTATATATTTTTTAGCATCATCTATGTTATTTAAGATATATAAATGTATCTTCTTTACTTTTCACCTATTAATGATTTTTCATTCAGGCCACATATCCCCTTTCCCCTATAATTGACTTGTTCATGGTATGATGTAGGAAAACCGATGAACTCCACTATAGATAGGTATCTTGTAAAAAACATTACAACCTTCTCAAAAATATACTTCTTGATAATAGATGATTTATATCAATAATTATTTTTAACATATCCCTTCAATATATTCATATAACATTCTAAAGGATACATCCAATGTAGATATATATGATCAAAAATATTTATTTCTCACACCAAATGAACTATTAAAAGCACCAAAATATCAAAAAAAGATGGATTAAAATTCATTTCTAGTTGAAAAAGTATAGAAACTACATTATTCTCCATGTTTTGTAATGAATTTAAATCATTCACTTTGTTAAAAATTGAATTTAAAAAATGACACACATTCATGATATTCATTCTAACATCGATGGGAAATATTCTATACAATTCAACTTGTATGAGTTTTTACATTAGGACATGATAATCCTACTATTTAAATCCTTTTAACATCAAATATTTTAGCAACACAAAAAATTTTACATTTTAAGAATAACCTAGTGTCACTTTGATACCATAAAGGCACTGAAAAAAACTAATTTTCTCCTTCTTGACTAATGTATGAAAATCCATAGGTAGGTTTGTTCATCTTCCACTAGAAGTGGGATTTAACACCAAATTTATTCCCATTAAGATTATGTCCAATCCTTTATTCAACCTATATTTATTATTTCCTTAATATATAACAATGTTCCCATAAATCTGTCACCTATATTCTTCACCACATTAATGAAATCATCACAATATTTGACCTTATAATATCTCCAATATGAAAACTAAAAAATATTGTTCATTTCTTCCAAATATTTCTATAATTTTATGATTTATTTTCTTTTTTAATGTGACATTAATGTTTTTCACCCTCTCAAAATACTAATCAGTGGAAAAAGTTTTAAGAAAAATATAAAATTCTTGTGATCCATTGAATATATTATATAGTATCCTATAAGAGTGATCCCTAAAAACCAATAATTAACCTTGTATACTTTTTTCTCCCATCTTTTAATTGTGAATATGAATTATGTTGTTCACAAATTGGACAAACTTTATTCCACTTAACACTATATCCGTACACATATTGATATTCTAGGAAATCATTTATAGTGAACATAATAATTTCATGTAGCGAAAAATGTTCCATTTTATAAGAATAATACACTATAATACCATCCTCCCATAAAAATTTCAAATCATCATTTAATTGTTAAAATTAAACATCAATATAATTTCTATGAGGTTTTTCTATAGAAATAATTAGACTCAACAAAATACTTTTTTACATCATAAAAAATGTAGAACATAATTTTTAAATTACCATTACAAATTACATGAATTATTTTTACTACTAGGTATTAAATATGGATTCATTAAATCTGTGCACAATCTAAGTATGATATTTATAACTTCATTTCCAAATATAGAAAATCATTTATCAAATTTCTTCCACTATTCATAATTATCTAGATGTCATAATTTTTCATCAAATATCCGCTCATCTACATGAATTATTAACATTTTTCATCATTTTAAATTGAAAATAAATGTTTTAAAATAGAAATTAAAGTAAGATGTCAAATTTCATTAACAAGATTCTTTGTAATGGCTAGATCAACTAGTGATTTTTCTTTCAGATTTGATAAAGTCCTCCAACATTTAGGACACTCTATTAGATCTTCATATTCATTCATATATTAAACATAGTCATTTGGATAGGTATGTATATTCTTGTACTGCTGACCTATCAGACATAATATTTTTATCACATTATAATATGAATTTAGAAGATCATTTTCTTTAATAACTATGTCTTTAAATAGGTGTATAAACAATGTAAAACTCATTTCACTCCATCTATTTTTTACCCTCACGTTAATACATAATTACACTAATGTTAAAAACATAAATTATATACAACAATATAAAATGATATTTTAGCATCACCATATAGATTCTCAATTATCACTTCCTTCCCAATTTCCTTTTATTCAATATCATGAATAATTTATTTAATTTGATCATACTTATCATCTTAAAGATCATTATAATTAATAAATCGTTAATTTATTCTAGTTTCACCATGACAAATCCAAGTTCTATAATTTAGATTAAAACCATGATAAATTAAATGATTTTTTATTTCTATACATCTAAAAAAATTTATATTTAATCTTTTCAATAATGAATAGAAAAAAAAATATTTGGAACATTATTTTTATAAAATTCCAAAAACAATATCAAAACCCTTTTTATATTCATCACTTATTAATTATATAGTAATCTATCTTCAAAAATTATTATCTATAATAAATTTCATAAATTTAAAATAAGTTATTCCATTTTAAACTTTAATTTAAAATTTATATTTATAAGTAAAAAATACCATAAAATGTTTAAAAATAGAATAATTACAACTTATTTGATAAAAAATTATCACTTTATCATATTTAATTATAATTATTTCATTAATGAAATTATCATGCAATCACTATGATTATTTAAATATATATTATCAAAATGCTTTATTCAAACTCCATAATCCACTCTACCTACAAAATTTTGTTTTACAATGAAAATAAAAATCATACCTCAGACAAACATTCATTAGTAAATTATCACTATTTATAACATGAATTCATAAATTAACTATTTTATCAAACATTTATCTCAAAACAATTACATATCAATTAAAAAATCCTTAAAAAGCACCAACAATCAAAACAATAATTAAACAAAATTAAGAGATGCAAAATATCAGTGATGATTGAGATCATTCAAGAAAATAAGCCCAAAATAACATTTATTAATTAAAACATACTCTAATGCATGAAAAATAGAAATAATAAAAAAAACTTAAAACATTTATCAGTTGAAGGACGAATGAGAAGTTGACAATAAAGGAAATATGGCACATATAGAGAGAAAGTGGTGTAAGATTACTGATTAGGGTGGATGGTGGTGGTAATGTAAAATGAATGAGATTAGAGTACACTAGATCAAAGAATGAAGTTTTAGGGTTTCAAACTTGATAGATAACAGAAGGACCAAAAATAATGAAATTTAAATGATTCAGACTAACGTTTCATAACAATATTAATGGTTATTTACATGGGTTATTTAATAACTGATGTGAAAATAGTTCTGCAAATTGATTATTAGATAACCCAATGTTGAGAAAAGATGAGGTTTTTCACATTAGTAATATGATAACCAATATGAATATATATATATAACATTGGTCATAAATAACCTATGTGAATAATATCTTTTCAAATATATTTTTTACTAGTGTTACAAAAATTTTATCAAAGTTCTTTCCTTTTACTTTTTATCCAATTTTATATTCAAACTTATACACTAATTGGTATTAATGGATATTTTCTATTCTCAAACATATTCATATTACATGCAAGAAAGAATTTAAGTAAATCATAATATGTGGTATTTTTACAAGGTTCACCCCCAAGGTGGGTGACTACATCCTTGTTGTGTTCGGGAAAAGTTTGAGATAGAGATCCTACACTAATAATATTTCCATCAATTACAAGTGGGTTGGGTAGTGTCAATATCCACATCCCAATTATTAACTATGTTAAACAACTTAATAGTTATTAATAATATATTCCAGCAGTGTGAGTTATCTTTTTAAATATTTTGTTTATTTATACTGGCTACCAACAGTTATTCAGAGATCCTTTTCTCAGAAATATTGAATAAGATCTTCTATCATCTTTTCATTTCATTGCATCAACTAAATGATTATATCACTTAATTTTAGGTCTTCATATTCCACTAAATTTAATTGAAAATATTATATTCAATTCATCCTAATACTCTTAAAACTATTAAAAATGTGTAACATCCAAATCATCTCACTATATAATCATAATATGTAACTTCTTATTATTCTCGAACTTCATCCAATAAATATAATATCTAAGACTTATAAAGGAATATTATAGATGAAATTTCTTAGTAACTTTTAGTTCTTAAATTGTTATAACCTCGATACTAATAACCTAGAGTGAATTTTTACATTATTATATTTTTAAAAAAAATAGGCGATCACATCATAAAGGATCAATCATTTTTGAAGTCTTAAGAGACTAGATACATAGATTATTTTTAAATTACATTATAAAAATAAATCATCGCATTAAAAATTCATAAAAAATATCTTGTTTTATTTAGGAAACATCATTGAAATCATTTAAATATCCCTTCTTGATACCATGGGGAAATGAAATCATAATAAGGGGTGAACTCCGATGTTCAGTAAAAGTTTTATATAGTGGAATATATCATGAATACATATTTCATAAACAATATAATAGAGTAAATATGTTCCATATATTCAATAACTTGATCATGAAATATATTCATAGGGAAAAACACATAGAAAAGTATAACTACGTTCATAATGATGTAATTCACCTTACTTATCAAGCTAATACATCATGATGTTACTGTTAAGGCCTAATTCCAAGACATCATGATCATACCATCAAGGGATTATATTGATATATTATGATATTATCATAAATTACTCATTACAAGAAATCATAATAATACCATTAAGTGATCTCAACCAAGACATCATAAATATATGTGTTGAAATACACCATCTGATACCCATTATTGTTTGTCTTATAAGACTTACTGATGCATCAAGAAGCTAAAACATTATTGGCGCCACCCAAACTTACACATTTCTAATGTATACATCATATATTAAATGATAAATACAATACATAATAATTATTCCATAACTATCAATAAAAAATTATTGAATCATGTATACGTAATTTCACAATTCCCCAATCAATCAAATAACTTTTTTTGTGATCTTCCTTCAAGAAATACCATATGTAGTAATGGTATATGGTTAAGAAAATATTTAATTATAAATATATCTATGATACAAAATATTATGGTTATAATGTCAAAATAATAATAGAGAGTGAGAGAGAATATAACTTCAATGAAGTAAGTGAACTAAGAATAATACATTTTCTAAGAGAAGGTACAAACCATAAGTTAGGGAAATATGAAAAATACCATCAATTTATAAATAAAATTGAAGTATATATTTTTATAAATTATATTGGAAAATTGAATCAAAATAATGAAAATAACTTTCTTAAAATTTTGTAAATTTTTTTTCAAAATGAAAATATAAATCATTTCTAAAACAATTTCATGAGGTGTCAAGAATTATATTAAAAATTCATTTTAAAAATAATTTTAAATAATTTAATATTTACACTAAAATATTTTTAAATAATAAAATGTATATTTTAAGATAAAAATATACATAAAATGAATCCCCCATTTCAAATATTTTATGAAAATAATATCCATTTATTTTTTTACATTAAAAAATGAAAAATTACTCAAATAATGGGATTAGAATTTTCTTTGAAAAAAATTTATAATTATCAAGTAATATTGATAACAAATAACATTTATGGTAGTGGAAAATTTTTGTTAGGCCGTAAATGTTAAAAAAAATATTTTTCTCACTCTTTTGTAAAGAGAGTTAAAAATAGATCATACAGTGAACAATGAAAAGATCCATTTAAAATTTTTGAATAGAAACTAAATTTTAACAAAATTTTACCATAATATATCATTTATGTATATAAAAGATAATTCTTGGATCAAAATATTGAATATAGATATAGAGGATAAATATTTCTGGCCAAAAATGTGAAATATGGTTTTCATTTATCATAAATATTATTTTTAGTGTTTTTGAGTACCAAAGAGATGTAAAATGAATAAAATAATTTTAGACCATAGAAATAATTATATGATAATAAATATATGGGTGTTAAGAGAAAAATATTATATAATTCCTTCAAATCATATCAAGCATAAACAATCCCAATTAAATGTGAGATTGAAACATAAACCCTTAACTTGGATTCCCACTTGGTGGGATGTTTTATGACCTCATGTGTGATAAATTTATATTTATTGTTTATATATATAATATAACAAGTTATATAGAACTTTTTTATAGTATTTATTCATAACCACTTTTTACTAATTTCTAGAATTCTTTATTAAAATAAATTATGTTTGTTTTAATTGTTTTGTTTCTCGTGCATGTTTTAATTCGAAGGCTCTAGTCCTTTCACATTGGTTTTGTATTAATAAAAAATATAATATTAATAATGTAAAATATATCATATTTATACTTTAAATACACTTTTATAACCATCTATGAAATATGTTTATGAAAAATGAAACATTACTTTCATGGAGGTCGTATTCTGTATATACTCAGGGGTGACATCGAATATTCAATAGAAGAAAAAAAAGAAGCAATAAAATGATTAATCCTTATAAAAACTTTATTAATTCATAAATATAATATTTATTCAATAATTTCATCTATATAACCATCAATTTGAGGTGGTGATGAAAAATTAATTGCACTGCTTCTTGAAGGGGTAACCCACACATACACACGAGCGACATTTCCTATTCCAACTGCATGGAAGGAAAGGAAATTAGATAATATTTTATTTTTCAATAATCATAATTATTTCATTAATATCATATATATTAATCAAATTCAATTATATAACCATATATAAGAGGCAGTGATGAAAAAATAAATGTATCCATTCATGGTTGCGGTAGTCCGTACATACACGTGAGCGACATTTTCATTTTCCATTAGATAGAAAAAAGTTATAAAATGGTTGTAACATTAACATAAAATCATATAAGTATATTAAAGATATTTATTTCACTATTTGATATGGTTATAGAATATTTTGTGGGGGTTTAATAAGAAATAAACTTGAAAGATCTTGGTAAGAACATATACAACTTCCTTGGATAATCTCCTTTGAAAAACACATTATGGATTCGTGGATGGGTCTTTTGGAAGATAAAAATGTCTAGGTAATGTATAGAAGTGTTTTATGAGTATTTGGGTAGATATTTGATTATATAATGTGATCAAGCGGTGTATAAAATTGAGATTAAGATGTTCCTTTTTATAAGTGATTGGGGTGTCTCCCTTGTAAGGACACTTAACTTTAAAATAATATAAAGTCATTTTCATGGGAAAGTGGTACAAAATGGATAATGTTTAAAATTAAGGATAAATTATGGTCTAAATCCACTCAGGAAATTAAATTTATACATTTTTTAGTGATATTTAAATTCTTATCTCTTAGTTTTAACCCCATGTTAACCTTTTTAACCCTTACAGCGGTGAAAAATGTTTACCATACTAGCTATTCATTGTGAATAAAAATAAAATGTAACATGTTAAATAATTAGAATATGATGATTCCAAATATGAATAAACAAATTATTTTTCTAGATGTGGTAAATATTTATTTCAATATAAGTTCACAAAATATAACTTGGAACCGATTTTAAGAAGAAATTGTATTTTATTGAATAAAAATGATCTTACCCTAAAATCATGAATAGAATTTATTATCAGAAAAATAATTTTATTATTACTAAAAATATATATTTATTCTTACTTTAATACTCATAAAAAAGTAAATATAACCATGCAATTAATTAATTAATGAAAATGATCAAAAATATTTTGTAAGAATAAATCAGCACTTAACTTCTAAAATGAAAAAATGGGTTTATAAATTCAAAATAATATTATTAAATGATTTATTTTTGTTATTAAACAAAAGATTACTCTTCCTTATATATTAAATTAAGGAATTTCATTTCTATATCATCTCATTTCTCTTGAGTAAAATATGTCTCAAATAATATCACCTTAAAATTATTTTATTCTATTATCTCTATCTCCTCCTCCTCTTTTTTATTTTGAATCAATTACTAGAAAAAATAAATATCTCCCATTAAAAAATGAACTACCTTAATAACCGTCTCCATTTCATTTCTTTTCAAATCCTGAAATTTCATTTTAAGGCACTAGATCCATTGTTTATCTGTCAATGCATTAATATTTATATTAAATAATGGATTTTTCTTCCACACAAAGTGGTCTAACATTATTGCATCATACTGTAAAAAAAATAGTTTGTTTCATATGATTATGGTTATTTGTCATAATCTAATTTAGTTTTACTACTATAGTCATAATCTTCTCATATCAAACATATGTTGTGTTAACTTTCATTGGAGTGAAATATCTACAATGATTATGGGTGTTGATATGTTTTGCATTACTTATTTTATACACCATCTAAATAACAGTGTATACTTAATTAAATCAAAAAATTGTGTAAATTGATCCATAAAATACAATTATCTCAAATTATATTTAACATTATAGGGGTTTTCATAATTCTATATCCAGCCATATTATTTTAAAATATATATCCCAAGGGTCCTTCTAAACTTTCTCTTAGACATACATTAAGATATCCAACTCTAGTAACATTGAATGATGTTTACTTTACTATATTAGTTCATGATACATGGGATCACATAACAAAGGATCAAGCATTTTTAAATTCGTGGGAGACTAGATAGATACATGATTTCTATATTAAATTGGAAAGACAAATCATAGCTTATAAACGTCATAAAAACATTCTTATTTTCCTTAAAACATCTTTAAAATAATCCAAAGATTCATTCTTGCTACTATGCCTAAAGGAAAACATAATAAGGGTTGAACTCAAATGCTCAATAAGGGTTGCGTATAATGGATGATATCATCAATACATAAAAAATTAATAATATATAAGAGTATATAATTAAAAAATGATCTATATATTTAATAATGTTACCATGAAGTATATTCATGTATAACAAAATCACATAGAAAACAATAACCAATTTCATAAATATGGAATGAATAATGTCGAACATGTTATTTCTCAAGACATGACATCATGATATTATCATAAATAAAAAATTCCAATACATAATGATTTTACCATCAACAGATCCTATCATGAAATCATGATCTTATAATAAATTCCTCATACCAATACATCATGATCTTATCAACAAAGCTATCAAACCAAACCATCATAAATATATAGGCTTGCATACACAAAGAAATACTCATTCTTGATTGTCTCATGAGATCTTTTGATACATATAGGGGCTATATAATTATAGAGCTCACCCATAAATTACACATGTCCAATATATTCCTCATATATTTAATGATAAATACAATAAATAATTATTATGACTTAACAATCAATAAATATCTTTATTAAGTCAAGTATACATAATGTCAATATTTTAGAGTCAATAAAATCAATTTTTTCATACGATTTATTCAAGTAATAACCAATTTTTTTATGCTATATAATTAAGGAAATATTTAAATAATAAATATATATGTGATACAAAATAAATGGACATGATGTTAATAGAATAATGGAGACAGATAGAGAACACAACTTTAATGAAGTGAATAAACTAGGAATAATCCTTGTATGTTAGGTAAGGTATAGACCATTGATTAATAAAGAATTAAAGATATACATAAATAAATTATAAATTCATTTTATTTATAAAAGAAAATTATTTTTAAAATTAGATAGTAAAATAGAATAAAAACATGGAAGATAACTTTCTTAAAACTTTTTTAACTTTGTTGTAAAAATGATGAAATAAATCATTGCAAAAACTCATTTCATGTGGTTTCAAGGATAATTTTAAATCAATAATTATAAAACAATTATCAAAAATTTAATATTTAAAATAAATTTTACTTAAGTAATGAAAATTATAGTGTAAGGTAAAAATATACATAAAATCAAACCTTCTTTTCAAGTCTTTTGATAATATAATATCCTTTTCTTTTTCGTAACATTTAAAAATAAAACATTCCTAGAATGATGGGATTAGTATTTTTTTTTAAAAAATTGAATAAAAATTGTAATGAAAAATATCTATGACTGTGATAAATTTCATTTAAGAATAAAATGTTATAAATAATACTCTTACCACACTTTGTAGTGAGAGTAAAAAATGACACATACGAAAAATGATGAAAAAAAACATTTAATATTTTTTAATAGAAAGTAAAAGTTAAGATAATTTGAACTTAATAAATCATTTATATATAGAAAATAATATTCTTTAATAAAAATAATAAAACAAATATGGATTAAAAATATCACCAACCAAAAAGGGGAAATAATGTCTTTTTTTGTTATAAACATTATTTCAGTGGTTTTGAGTTCCAATGAGAGGTAAAATGGATATAATACTTAGAAAACACAGAAATAAATATAGAAGAATAAAATATATATTTTTTATGAGATAAAGTGAACATAATTCATCTAAATTTTAGACAATTATAAACAATCCCAATTGAAAGTGATATTGTAACATAAATCGTTACCTTAGATTCCCACTTGGTTAGATCAATTCCAACATCCTGTATAATAAATTTGTATTTTTTATTAATATATATCAGGTCCATCCATATATATATGGCATTTATTTGTAATATTTTTTTAATTGTTTACTCAAAATTATTTGTTAAAATCAATTATTTAGGTATTAACTATTTTATTTCTCATGTATGTTTTGATTTGGAAGTTCTGGTACTTTTACATTTATCTTGGTTTCATAACCTCTAAAAAGTTAATAATATATATATATATATATATATATCTTTTATACATTAAATACACTTTCTTAACTATCTATATATGAAGGTTATTAAAAATCAAATATGTTTTTCATAGATGTGGTAGTCCCCACGTATGCATGGCTCATGTTTTTATTTTTTAACGGATGAAAATATAAGAAGTTATATAATGTTTTAATGTTTGAAACCTTTATTATGTCATAAATATAATATTCATTTATTAATTCCATATATATAATCTCCCATGTAACGTGGTGATGAAAAATGAATTCCATCGCTCTGTATAGGTGATAGTCTACACATACACATGAGTGACATTTCCATTTTCCAACATATGGGAGGGAATAAAATTAGATAAGAGTTTGTATTTTAATAATAATAATCATTTCATAAATATCATATATGTTCATTAAATCCATGTATCTAACCATCTTTGATATACTATGATTTAAAATGAAATACATCGCTTCATGGAGGTGATAATTTGTATATAAGGATGAGTGATGTTGTCATTTTCTATTAGATGGAAAGGAGGTAAAATGGTTATAAAATCATCATAATAACTTTTTATATATTAAATAAACTAATTAAATTATGTTAAGATGGCTATAGATGATTTTGGGGAGGTTTAAGAATAAAACAACTTGAGAGAGATTGGTATGGACATATAACTCTTCCAGGGATGATATCATTTGAAAAACACCATAAGTATTCATGAATGGGTTTTTGGTAAGATTATAACATATATGTAATTCCTTGACACCAGTAACATAGATTTGATTATTTATTTATTTAAATTGTAAAAAATAAAAGAATCACATCAAAAAGGACGGAGTTGTTTACCAGTCGTGGGAGACTAGATATATATATGATTTCTATATTACATTGGTTGATCAAAATATAATATAAAAAAATTATAGAAACATTATTTTTACTTTTATTGAATCCAAAAATTTATTCATAGATAAATTTGTTGTACCCTGGGGAAATGGAAACATAAAATGGGAGAGCTAAAATTATGAGTAAGTCTACAAGTAAAACTGAATCTATCCTAACAAGAGTACACTTGATGGTAGAGTGAATAATCAATAAACATGTCATATCATCAATATATTTATCATGAAAAATAACTATCGATAGCATAAAATGGAAATAATAACCTAGATAACAATAAATAAGTTCATAGTAATGGAATGCATAATTTTCTAAATCCTGGTATTTACCATCAAGTCCACATCCAATAAATTCTTCTTACCATCAAGGTCATAAACAAGACATTATTATGGACATCAAGGTTACAGGCATGGCATCATGATTTCATTCGGTAAGCATAAACCAAATACCCAAACCATTTATCTCATGAGACAAATCGATGCATCAAGTTTCTATATAATATTAGTCACCACCCACCACTTCTTTATATCAGATGCATTCAACATATAAAATATATTAATATCAACACAATACATAATAAACATGCTTTAGGAATAAATAAACATAAATATTGAGATACAAACATATAGAAAATCAAAATTATCCCAATCAATAATTTTGATAACATAGACATAAGTCATCTAGAAAAAGAAGGTGGGTGGTTAAATAATACATAATCAACATATAGAATATGGGTTATTTTCAATTTAACTAGAAGTTATATTAAAAATGAAAAAATAAAAGTTTTTGTTGAAGGGTACATTAATATTTTGGGTTATCAATATATTATAGAAATCTAGTTGAAACGTTTTCACTGGTATGAGACCATAGAAATGGTAGAAAAAATCTTTCATTATGGTTTGTTAGGGTAATATGGATTATCTAAAGCATATCCCCAATGAGTCTATGTACAAGTGTCTAGTATTAATCATACTCATCTTATACCTAAGTGAATATTTAGTTGAAACTAAAATAACTTTTTTCGAGTTGATTAATCCTTCGTGAATCTGTTCCACGTCCACATCTAATTTAGAGAATCCATGTAGGATGTCATTGATAGGAAAATAAAACACTTTTACCTTCCTAAATTGTGATCTTTGGGAATTATGATTACTTAGAAAAAGGATTTAATAAGATTACATTTCATTTTTAATATATCAATTGGGTGATATTTCCCTCTAATTAAAATCATTATGACATTATAATAATGGTTTCTAATTCAAAATTGAATGGGTAGTATGAGAACCCATATATCAGCATAATAACAACATAATAAAAGTACAATAATGAGAGTGGATAAGTATTCTCTCATTAAAAACATATTAAATTGGTGAAAATTACATGAAATTACAATCCAAAAAGTATGTGGAATTGGTATCTTAATAAAATAATTTCAATTAAAGAGGAAAGCAAAGTATTAGAAATCCATACCATACTAAGTAACTTATTAAATATTAGGGGGAATATTTGGAACCTTATAAACTCTTTAAGAGATATTTCAAGAGGGAGAGGGAAGTGAGACTCTGACCAATGCCCTTTGGGGGATAGGTAAGATAGAATTTTGTGGGAGTGATCTCCTTTTATAGGTGAAAAATTGGGTTTTTTCCATGGAAACTAAATTCAGGTTAGGATTATGAATGGTATCACATAAGGATTAGGTGGGTTTTGTGAGTTCGAAAAGTTATGTGGGGAAATATTGGTGAGATATATAGGTATGAATTTCCAAACATACAAAGGTAATATAGAAACTAAATGTTTTAAATATATTTAGTGAAATTTGAGACACATTATTTTACCGAGTTTAACATATATTAAACAAGATTAAATATTACTAATAGTTATTATTTTATCAATAAAAATAAATTTTACCCTTTTTAAAAAAAATTAAACTTTTTTAATTTGAATTGGGGATCCATGTAACCTAATTAAATTTCTAAATATGATAAAATTAACATTACAATTAAAACATATAATGTTTGGAAAACTAGTTTTTGTATAAATGTTACTTTTTAATCATTAGGAATTATTAATTTTATTCAAAATTAATTATCCTTTGAAATATTGTTAAATTATTTTTATATACATATAAACTTTATATTATATTTTATATTTTTAAAATATATCCCTTTAAGAATACATATAATTTAGTAAATTATTATTCTTTGAAAAATAACTATTTTACCATAGTAATTAATATTTACCTTAGTAAATTAATTTGGTACCAAAAAATTAAATAGATCTTATAAACTAATTTGAAAATTATAATTAGATACATGAAAAACAATTCAATTGATTCAATTTATAAAAGTGAAAAAAATTAATTTTAATATTAGCTCATGTAATCTGTAAAAAACTCATTTTCGAAAGTGTATTTTTTAGCATAAAATTTTTTCATAGGAAACAATTATCAATAATTTTGTTTTTAAATAAATAAATTATTTAATTATAGAATAAATAAAATTTATGTTTCTTCCTAATAAATCCAAAACTATATTTTATTAAAATAAAATTTTACTAAAAGAAAAGACTAAAATCATTTTTTATTGGAAATTATAAATTATTCCTTTTAAATGTTAATGATAGGTTTTTAAAAATCAACACAGTATTTTTAGAATATATAGTTTTACTTATTAAAAATTTTATCAATTAAAAGTTATTATAAACTTATAGTTATTTTTTATATTAACTAATATTTTTTGTAAAAAGGGTATGTTTAACTATTCACAAAAAAATCAAACTTTTCATAAAAATCCCATAAATTCACCCTAAGATAATTTTGACATAATTAATCCAAATTTAAAATTATTTTATCAAATATAAATTATATAATTTAAGAACAAAAAGTTAAAATATAATCATGAATAAAGGATCTTTAGACTACGCATTATGAAATTATTTTCAATATGTATTGTTTACTAGATACAGTAAGGTCTTGTGTATTACATTCTCCTGATTAAATAATTTCATCCTAAAAATTGGGATACGCATCTACTACTAAACAAAAATGGGAATTACTTCTTCATAGATTATTTAAGATCCCATGTTTCCGCATCTAGTTTTTGGATTCTATAAAGTAATTTCATCATCAATGTTGTCTGACACTTCAACACTTTCTCTCTAGTGTCGAGGACCTAGAAATTCTCTTCATTATTTGACAAGTCAGGTTTTAGGATGATTCCCTAATATGTGATTAAAATAGTTGAAATCAACATGTGTTCCCTCAATAATTAAATATTCAAGATGATGTATACTTTAGGAAGGTTGGGTTGTATATTAAATTAGTAAGTAACAACCCCAATTCTCTCTAGAATTTCAAAATTCCTATTATAACTTGTTCTTACCATACCATTTTTACTGATCATTCAACTCCATCCATGGGGAAAATTTATATAGTACATTACCCCCAATTGAAATTATAATTATTTCATTTTATTATTATCATATATATTGTTTCATTTTTGAGTTTCTTTGTTATGATTCCGAATAGTTCATACTTTCCAAATTGTCTCTGCCACATGTTATGTGTCTATTTAATTCCTTTCTCTAAATTCTTCTTAACAAGTAGGTGTGTGAAATATGCACCTATAAAATGCCTCATACAATTCCATCTGGATTCTCAAATTGACATTTTTATTTTATATTAATTTAACTAAAGTTATTTATTTATCCCGTACACACTATAATTAAATAGAAAGTGATATTAGTAGGCCTTTTAGTGTTTCAATGGCCTTTTAAGAGTACCCATCTTTATGGGGATGATAATATATACTTAAATATATATTGTTGTTGAGATCCTCCTAAAATCTCCTAAAAATTTTGATGTCAACCAAGAGTCACAATCAGATACAACTGATAGGGATTCATTATATATTCTCACTACATCATTGGTATAGAGTTGTGGAAGACATTCGAGAGGTAAGTCTAAGATTATTTCTATGAAATTTAAAGACTTGATAACACGATCTACAATCACCCATATAACATTATTAATTTTAATAATGTTTACAATTCCAAAGAAAAAAAATCCATTGTATCATTGTCCCACTTCCACATTGATATAAGGATAGGTTGCATGAATCCTTTAGGATGTTTTCTTTTAGACTATATTGGATGGAATAGCACATATCTAAACACATATCTCAAACTTTCTAACTTTATATCATCCCATTATAAATGTTATCTTAAATACATATAAAATTTGATTCTATGGTGTATATAGAATATTCATCTATGTGCTTCGTCTAATAGTTCCATATTTGGATCTAGTATAAATGGAACCCATAATCACTTTCCAAACATTAACACACCATATTTATAGGTTAAGTCTGTTAATATACCATATTTCATGGATTTAATTATCTTTTTCAAACCCTTATCTTAATGTTTTAATTTATTTATCTTATTTAGTAAGGATGGTTTGGAATCATTTGGAAAAGTAGTGATGTTTCTCCTTCATTAACAATTTCGATATCTAACATCCCAAATTACATGAATATTGAATTCATATTTATCTTTATATTGGTCATAACACAATTATATTTCTAACTTAAAGCCTTTTACACCAATATTATATTCCTATGGTGGTAGTTTATCCTGAAATCATAGTCCTTAAGTAGTTTTATCCATCTTATTTGTGTCATGTTAAGATCCTTCTATGAGAAAAATTTATTTTGAACTATTGTTATCTGTATATATCTCACATCTCTCACCATATAGATAGTGCCTCCATTTTTTCAATGAAAAAATATAACTTCTAGTTCAATATCATGATTTGAATAGTTCTTTTCATGGATATTCATTTTCCATAATTCATAAGAATCCTATCTATCATTTTGTATAAGGATGTATCCCAATCATTACTTCGATGTATCTATATATATTACAAATCATTCCTTCCCTGATAATAGAGTTAAAATTGGTGCATTAACCAATATCCTATGGATATCCTCATAACTTTCCTCACATTCCTTTGACCATTTTAATTTTCCTCCTTTATGTGTCAATTTATTTAAAAGTTTGGTTAATCAAGTAAAATTATAAAAAAGTCATCAATAGTAACATGTTAAGCTAAGGAAACTATGTATCTCAGTTATATTTTTGAGTGTGGGACATTTCTTGACTACTTTTGTATTTGAAGGATTCATACCTATTCCATACATAGAGATAATATGGATAATAAAAGAAATGTTTTGGATCCAAAATTCACACTAACTGAATTTACCATACAATTTTTATGGGGTAGTCTCAAGAATGTTTTGAAAATAATTATTGTGCTACACATATATTTTAGAGTATATAAAGATAAATTTAATGAATACCACTAAAAATCATAAATATTATCTGGAAATACCATATTCATCATATACATAAACGCATATAGTGATTTATGTAATCTAATGTGAGCTATTGTAAACTCATAATGGCCACGCCTAATATGAAATGTAATCTTTAGTGTATCATTCTTCTTTGCCCTTAATTAGTGATTACCAGAGTCAAGAACTATCTTTGATATATATTTAGATACATCAAGTTGATCAAATAATTCATCAATGCATGGTAGAGGATACTTATTCTTTATTTTAAAAATATTTACCTACCTTAAATCGATGAATAACCTTCATATACCTATCCTTATTCTTAATAAAAATAATATAATCTCTCTAAGATAAAATAGTATAAATACCTTATCATGAAACTCCTATATTATTTTCATCAGGTCCAATAATTCTTCTAGTCCATTCTGTGGGGAGTCTTAGATATAGGTTTTAATTTTGGCATAAATTTAATAGGAATCTATACTTTATTATTAGGAATATTTCCATGTAATTATTCAAGATATAAATCAATATATTCATGTACAATAGGTAAATCCTTTATTCTTAAGTTATCCTTTCCAACCATTGTTTCCATAATAGTTCTCTTTTTAAGGACTTCATTAAGGTTGGATACTAGAGGGGGATCCAGTTATGACTTATATATTGAGGTCTCACCTCTAAATACTATAATTCCTCATCCTAAATAACTAAATTGAAACATGACTTTATTCGTGAATCCCCATAAAAAGAGGTTTTTGACTAGAATTAATGGTCCAATTCCACTAGTGGGAAGATTTTACCTTCATTATAATTTAATAACACACATAATAATATAATATATTATAAAAAAATAATCATATTAAACATGGAGAAACTATATAGATGGAATACCAATTATAAAAATAAGTAAATAGGGTTACTAGTATGGAAATCGAAACCAAAGTAAGAAGTTAACAGGAAAAATAAATAAAAATTGTGGAGTCCTCCAATCTTCATCCTATCATACCATCAAATTTGAGCACATCTTCTCAACCATTATCTATGGTCTGCTTATTGTTACTCGGATCCCTAGTCATGAAGTTTGTACATGCATCGGAATTCTTGTATAGGGTGTGAGTAATAAAACCCAGTAGAACACCACAAGTGGGTCCTTAACAAACGTTATCGAGTATAATAGGTTCATGTAGTGATAATGATAAATTTGTAACAATAATAACAACATAAAACATGTATTGAGTATTCTTGTGCTAAAAAACCTCCATATACCCTTGATCATACTTTCTTTATCTCTATACCATTAGGATGACCATGGGAAGTTATAACTGATCAATATCAAGCCACTAGGCTCATAATCATTTTCATAAACCTTCTTAAGGCATTGATTCATATCAATCTCACATACCAGTTAATCCTAGATTTGTCATTGGTCTGGTATCTACATCATTGTACCCAATTTGTTCCTCTATTTGGTCCTCTGATTTTCCATTCCCGTAATTCACTACCTTAGGTCATGCCCCTAGGTCTTCATGTCCCTAACACGCTACCTCTAGTTAGGCTTCCAGACCATCATTCCTCTACCTTGTACTCAGTTCCATCATCATCATCAGTGTAAGACATTAACCCTTCTATGAATAAACCTCACACAATATTTTACCAATCTCAAGTACCAATAACATCCTCCAAGGTAGGGTGACACACATAACAGGGTATATTATACAAGTAAATAATAACTTATCATAATGAAAATATATTAGCTTCATATAAAAGCAGGTGATTATAACCAAACATGAAAATGAGCTACTTTTGTAATAGTTATGCAATTAAACATCATAATGGGTCTCACGAGATACACACACCCACATGTGATCATGATTTAGCATGGTAGACAAGGTATACCAGTACAAAAATTAAATCATGGAAACATTTGTAAATTATATCCCTAAAAGGTAAAGGACTTTATACCTCATGATTTTTGACATCGACATCATAGTTAATAAATAAATCACTAATCTAATCACATCCACATGTTCATGGGCTCAAACTAGTCTATGAGGATTCCTAGAACCATTTCTATTAATTTATTTCCAAAATAAATAAAAAACCACATATGATTAGATATTCTCACTCCAAGATAATTTCCAAATTATCTATTTAATCCAAATAATAATATTACAATTTATTCCTTATAGAAAATTATAATTCCACATATGATAATAATTATTTCCCTACAAAATTATTTGTGATAGACAAGAATAATAATTTTTATACATTTCCATAATTTTGTGTAATTATCATTTTAAGATATATTCTTAAAAATTATTGATGGATTTAGAAAATATTATTCCAAATGTATAAAGAAGGCAAAACCCTCTTATATATATCTCTTCAAATGAATAACCCAATAAAAAAGGATAGATAATGTTCTAGAGTACCTAGAAACTGGATGAAAATTTTTTATTATTCAAAAAAAGGCCTCACCAATCATCACCAAGGGTATTTCTAGACTGTCTGAACTTAAGAGAATATCCCTAAAACTAAAGGTAGTAAGTTTTGGATATTTTCAAGAAGTAAAACCACATTGTGGTCCATAACATTAAGAAACACAAATTAAATTTTTCATTTGAATTTTCATTTATTCTTTTCTTAATTTTGGAGTATTTAAATTCAACCATAATATGATTTGTGAAATTTAAATTAGTCAACAAATTAATTCCAATAATTCTAGGCTTTAGAAATAGTCAAAAACAAGTTGCATATTCAAGATGGGGAGAAAGAATGTAAAAACAATGTTTTGAAAATATTTCTCCCAAAAAATGGAACTACGTAAGTGTAAAAAATTTTACCCTTACATAATTCATAAATTTATCATAAGGGTTAGGATTTTTACCTTTACATAGCTTCTAAGTTTCTGACTACTATTATTTAGATATGGATTTACCTATATGCAGCCTTTATAAATTATGATTTACCCCTCTGCACAAGCTATACTACCCTTACACAGTTAATGGAAGAATGTTTCTTAGACTCATAGAACTCAAACATACCCTTGAATATCCCTTAAAACTAGGAAGATACCCTTAATTATGTTAAGGAAACCTTAGGTTACCCTTAAGAAACTCTTAAGTTACCGTTACGCAGTTTATAATAATTCTATATTAACTATACATAGTTCCTAGGTACCCTTACGCAACTCCAAATTTTCCCTCACATACCATCAATTAATTCAAATTTACCCTTACATAGTGAATAGGTTACACTCATGTAACCTTTATAAACCTAGGTATACCCTTATATTTCACATGTAAATATGGGGGTTACCTTTACATAGTGGATGAAAAACTCCTTTACCATTATGAAGAAGTAATTTTACCCTTTAGCAATATCCAAAAGTCCTCTAGTTTATAGGTATAATCATTTTCACCTTTATGTGGGCCCTATCATATACATAAAGGTAATAAAAAAGTCAAAAATTATTAATTTCCCACAAAAAGGACATATTAAAAAACAATATAGAGATTTTAGAACCTTCAAAACATATGGTATTATAATTCTCACCCTATAATAACTTCTCATATCTGATATTATCACTAGAGTAATTTCTTAAATAACCTAGGACACTGAGCTTGAACATTATACCCCCATTCCCACATCTACTCATGGGTATTTCCATGATTCAACAGGATATAAGCCAGTGGTATCGCCTTCCCTCAAAGGAATTTATTTCTCTGATCTTTAATCCTTCCCATATTCTTCTCACGAGATGAATTTGGATCAAACTAAACATACTAATAGTCTATAACATGAAAATGATTAATTATATACCTATAAAGATGAGAAATGTGGAACACATCATGCATTACTCAATAACATGGGGGAAGGTCCAAACGGTATGCCATTTTCCCAAAACATTTAGTGATATTTAATAGTCCAATAAACTATACTGCCAGTTTTCCATGATTATGGAAATAAAGATTCCCTAATTGACGTGAAACTCTAATGAAAAACTAGTCAATAATAACAAAATCCAAATGTAATAACCTATGATATCAATACGTCAATTATGGTTTTGAGTGGTCACCATTTTCTTCCGGATCAATTTTACCCTCTTTGAGGTCTCCTATACCATACTTATCCCAATGACTACTACCTATCCTATCATATTCAAACACAATTATGAATAGAATGACCGTTATAGAGAGCCTAAAATAGTTCCATCAATATACATTCCTAGAAACAATTATTGTAAATGAACTCCACCAAGACTTATCGCTTATCCCAAGATCCAAAAAAGTCAAGGGTACAATCCCAAAGAATATCATTTAGTATTCGAATTTTCGTCTTGGACTATCCACTAGTCTGGTGATGGCATAATGTTCTTAAATTGTGAGGTGAAATATGAACCTCTATAAAATGTGATGTTAAAGGGAACTCCTTGCATGCATATTATCTTATGAAAATATTGCTTTATGAGTTTGTCTACTAATTGAGTCTCTCAGGCTAGTAAGAATTGATAAACCTTCATAATTTGATTGAAAATCACCCATGAATCATCAAGATACCTCATGGTCTTGGGTAACCTCATCAAAGTGTCCATCATGATGTCATCCCACTTCCACAAGGAAATAAGAAGTGGTTTGATCAAACTACCATGATTTTGGAGCACGAACTTTAACATATGGTAGTTAAGTCATCATGAAACAAACCCATTTATATCCCTCTTCATCCCTATCCACCAAAACATTCACCTAAAGTTGTGATAAATCTTTATATCACCAGGATTCACCGCCCATATAGCGGTATTCAAGTCCCTCATCATATCATCTCCAATTGAAGAAGGGACTAATGATATCCCAATACAATGATCACATTGTCATCTCCCAATGTCCACCTAGGTATCAGGTCACCTCTGGATATTTATTCTCGCATCATATCACACTTTATGTCAGTTTATAATCCATCATTTACCTTCCTTACTAGATTATATGTGACTACCATGGGAGAACAAGTCATTGATCCATAATCCTCAGAAGTATAAATCCTCCAATCATCCAATAAGATCATCAAGAACCAATAATCCTTTATAGAAGTCTTACCAAGATCCAGATCATGTTGTGTTTTATTTCTAAGATAATATTATAGGATGTTACTTTTCTAAGTTTAATATTCCATATCAAATTCAAAATTATATAGATAATCCACCCAAGGCCTCTTCCTAAAGTTTAGGTTCCACTGTGTGAAGATGTAATAGAGTGTCCTATGGAAAATGTTGAAAAAAACACTCACAGAAGATATAGTGTCACCAATATTTTAGACCATAGACCATGGATTCCAGCTCCAAGTCATGTGTAGGATAGCTTTACGCATGGGGTCACAGTTATCATGGCCCATAAGATACTACCTGATCACTTTTCAATAGTACCACTCCCAAAAAAATGTTTGATGCTTTATGATATATTGAATATCTGATCCCAGAATTAGGAAGTATCAGTAATGGAGTTGTAGTCAACCTCCTATTCAACTCAAGAAATGACTCCTCACACTATTCTGGTCATAGGAACATTAATCCATTATTGGCCAGCATAGTCATAAGTGCTGATAATCAGAAGAAGTCCTAGATAAAACATTTTAAATATCCATATAAGACCAGAAACTTCAGATCTCTAACAAATTATATAGATGTGTCTAAGAAATTATTGTCTCTACTTTCTCTAGGACCATAGATATTCCTACCTCAGACACCACATTCCATAAAAATTTCATCTCATGAATCCATAAATAATACTTTAATAGCTTGTCATAAATCCAATGTTCTCAAACAATACTCATAACTATATCAAGGTTTCTACCATGTTGCTCTGGGATCGATGATTTGATGAGTATTTCATAAATTAACATCATAAATAAAAAAATCCAATATATAGGTTGAATATTTTTTCATGAAGGCCATTAACACTTTTGGAACATTGTTCAAACCAAAAGGCATCAAATTTTACTCGTAAAACCCATACCTACTCTAAAACATTATCTTTACGATTTACTCCCCTCTAACCTACACTTGGTGGTAGCTTGATTGGAGATAAATCTTTGAGAACCATCATGTTTCCCATAACTAGTCGAAAAGACCATTGATCATAGGAAAAGGATATCTATTTTTTACCGCCACCTGGTTCAAATTTCAATAATCCACACATAGATTAAGAGTACCCAATTTTTTAGTAAACAAGATAGGTTAACCCCATGATGAAGTTATCAACCTAATAAAGACCTTATGATCTAATCCATTGGGTTTCACTTAGAGCTCCTTTAGCTCGTCTAGAACCACATGATATGCGGGTACGAAAATGGTTTGCACACCTAAGATAAGCTCTATCTCAAGTTAAATGACAATATCAGGATGAAGTCATGTGAAGTCTTGAATAAATATATCCTAATAGAGATCCATGACTAGAGGAAAAGTTTTGGGGCATCCAATAATCTTGGTTAAAGATCAAACCTCAATATATGTGATGTGATCATCCTAAGTTGACACAAATTTTGACCAAATTTACCTTCTCACAGTTCTCATTCTTTAGTCATGACATAACTTTATCCCTTTTATGATGTAAAATATACCCTTCTCTAACCACAATAAATGAATTCTTGTAAGCTAGACATCAATTCCGTGCTAATAATCACATTGAATATCATCATCTCTAGTATAATGAAGTACCCCAGATGTCCATAGCTGGAAATAACTATAAGAAACTCTGGGCATCACTGAATATAGTATAATTTTGTACCCAATTGTGTATTAAAAAAAATTAATGTATAATATAACTTTATTGGTAAGTAAATTTCAATCATTACTTCATTAGATTTGTTGGAATGGGTGGAACCGGTTGTAAAAAATCTACAGGATTACCTTTATGATCCTTCATAGTATCTTCTAGATAAAATATTTCCACAAGAATTTAGACTCATCCCTCAAAATCCTAACGTAATTTGGTTCCATAGAAGAGTGATGAATGCTATATTTTAATGTCCTAATATATTCAACCATAGTTATGAACTTCTATATCTAGGACATGCACCATGTGAAAAAAATTATTTTAAGTGCCCATGCTGCCTAAACTAAAATGAAGGTGTGTGAGAATGCTCATCTAAAACATTATAAATATCTAGTGGTAAAGCATTCACATTCTCCCTTGCAATAGAATTCTTGTACAGATTCTCAAGTACTCCCATAACACTATGTTGAGGTGAAATATTTTGTAATGTGAAGAAAACAATCGAGAAAACTAGAATCTATTAGAATATATCCTAATCAATATATGAGATAACACAAAGGTTCTCCTAGGAGTCTTCCCATAAGAAAGGATATATTCATCAAAGTGCTAACCAAGGTCTCCATCCCCCCACATTAGTCATAGTTATATATATATATATATAACACAACATCATGACAAGGTTTTAATTATTATTTATAGAATGGATATATCACAATAGCATACAAATAGATACATCACATAATAGAGAAATCAATTATATCTAATTACAATATAAAAATTCAAGGAATTAAAATAAAGAACTAAAATCCTACACAAAAAAATGCATATATATGTGATATGAACCTACATGCATAATCATCATTTCTGAATGCACCTTAAATATCTTGAAAGCAATAAAAGAAATACTAACCATGGTAACTCTAAGCCCCATTACAAATTTTTTAGTTAGGAAGATGGAAATTACCCTCATTCAGTCCCACAAAACAATATCCTCTATAACATATATTGAGTAAGTCCAAAACTAAAATAATAAAATTGGTTCTTTGATACTATTTTTTAATGAATTTTCCTAAAACAACGTTTCCGCACTGGAGTGCCACATAACTTCATGTGTGCTTTCACTTGTATAAGAGGTTTTTGAATAGTAGTGAGGGTATATGTCCATCAATGTGGAGACTACACCAAAAATATTATTTCATGACACAAATAATAATATAACATATTATAAATAAAAAATAACCATAGTAAACATGTAGAAACTATGTAGATGGAATACCAGTCGTACAAATAAGTAAACAGGGTTCCCAGTGTAGAAATCAAAACCAATTTAAGAAAGTAAACCTGAAAAATAAATAAAAAATAAATTCCTCTAGATTACATCCTAATCCTCCATCATCTCCACACTCCTCTACTCATCCATCATCTATATGCCCCTTTCCCTTACTCGGTTCCCTATTCATAAATTCTCTACAAGTATCGGGATTTCTGTGCAGTCTGTGAGTCAAAAAACCTATAAGGACACCAAATATGTTCCCTTAAAAAATCAATCATAATATGTGTATTACATGATAATAATAAACGTGTGACAAGAATAACAACATACAACATGTACTGAGTGATAATACACTAACCAAGCCACCACAAACCCCCGATCATACCAGCTTTTTCTCTATGTCTGAAGGATAAACCTAGGATTCCATAAGTGAGAAAGAATAATCCACTAAGATCATAATCACATATATAAATAATATCAAGTCATCTGTTTGGGTTAGTCCCCGGACTGTCACATCTCTACTCTATCATGGGTGTTGCCCCCTAACCGTCATACGCCATATGTG
Organism: Viscum album; assembly: GCA_963277665.1. Classification (NCBI taxonomy): domain Eukaryota; kingdom Viridiplantae; phylum Streptophyta; class Magnoliopsida; order Santalales; family Viscaceae; genus Viscum; species Viscum album. Next base: position 566,779,294 of record OY728162.1, read on the forward strand.
CCTCAGGTCTGGCCTCTAGATCATAATTCCCCTAACATAATACCACATGGTAGGACATCAGGATATCATTACCCTAAAATGATACCTCATGTTAATCCTTTAGACCATCATTACACTATACTGAGCTCATTTCCATCATCGTCGTGGTCATCGTAAGCCACTCCCAATCTAAGGAATAAACACCATGTGATGATTAACCTATCTCAAGTACCAATAATAATCTCAAGTCTTGTTAACACACATAACATGGTAGATAATACAAGTAAATAATCACATGTCATCATGAGAATATATTATCTACACATAACATTATGTTATCATAATCAAACATGGAAGAAAGATACTCTATAAATACTCATGGAATTAAACTTCATAATGGGTCTCATGGGCTACACAAACACCCATATTCAATCGCAATCAATCATAATAAAAAGGTACAATAACACATTAATTATATCTTGGAAACATGTGTAAACATGTTCCAAAAATGGTAAGGGACTTTCTACCTCATTATTGCTAACATCTACTTCAATTTTCATCAAGGAACCATTAATAAAACCATTTCCACATGATTTTAAACTCAAACTACTCACCAAGGATTTCTATATTCATTTATAATAATATATTTCCTAAAAAATGAAACACCCCATTTGATAAAACATTGTCTCTCTTAGATAATTTCCAATTTATGAATTTAATATAAAGATTTTGTTAACTATTTCTTCCTTATATAAAATTATAATTCTACAAATGATAAAAATTTTCCCTCTCCAGGATAATCCAAGATAGATAAGAATAATTATTATTATTATTTTATATTATTCTAGTTAATTATGATTTTAATAAATCTTCATAAAAATTCCAAAAGTTTTTACCAAATATTATTCCACAAATATAAGGAAAACAAAAACTGATCTGGAGTAATCCCTTCAATCATAGCTCCCAAGAACATAGGAGAGGGAAGGTTTTGGTGAACCTAGAACCTGGATGAAGAATTATTATTTTTCGAATAAAGACTCACCAATCTTGAACAAGTGTATTTATGGTCTTCTCGATCTCAAGTGAATATCCCCAGAACCAAATGTATCATTGTTTATATATTTTCATGAAAAAAACTATGTACATGTACACGACATTAATAACCCAAAATTAACATCATAATATTTTAATATTATCTTGATTATAAAGGGTTTAAATTCATCCATAATATTATTGACTGTATTTAGAAAATTTGTGTATTTTGTTCATATACTTTTAGAATTTTAAAATAGTCAAAAACATGTTACAAAGTTGATATGGGTAAGAAGAATGCAAAAAAAAGTGAAATATTTTTTATAAAAAATGGTTCTATATTAGGGTAACATGGATTACCCTTATGCTACCCATAACCATTTTGTAAGGGTAAGGGTTTTTAACATTACATAATGGATTAATTTCAAACTATTCTTACATAGCTCTATCTTTACCCTTATTAACACTTTAGAAATTAAGAGTTAACCACGTTCACAGGCTAGGATACCCTTAAACAGCAAAAGGAAAAAATCCTATGTACCCTTACATAGCTCTAACATACCCTTAAAAATCCCTTGAAAAAATGGAGATACCCATACAAAATCTGATGAAATCTCAAGTTACCCTTACGCAACTCTAAATTTACCCTACCACAACATATCTGAATTCCATATTACCCTTATGTATCACCTATGAATCCTTTCAAATCTCCAATTTTACCCTTAAATAGTTTATAAGAATTATAGTTTACCTTTATGCAGTACATAGGTTACCCTTATATAACCTTTAAAAACCTATGCATACCTTATGCAGTGCATATAGATATGGGGTTACAATTACATAGTGGATGGAAAACATTATTACCCTTACTCATCAGTTCTTTTACCCTTATGTAACACCAAAAATTACTCATGAATAGATTTAGAATCCTTTTTTACTCTAACATAGGTCATATTCCCTATGTAACGGTAAAAAAGCTGAAAATTATTAATTTCCCACAAAAAATGACTTTCTAAAAAACAAAAACGGGTTGTTAGAACAATGAAAAACTATGGATGTTACAATATAATGAAATCCACACCCCCATAATGAATAGTATTCTCTTTTTATTGGAAATAATTTTTTTCATTATACTTTGTAATCTAATTCATACCCATGATTACATAAAAGTTAAAAATATGTATGATGATCGTATAATAAAGTTATAAAAGAGTGTAAAAATCTAGGATCAAATAAAATATCACTAATAGAAAAAAACATATACTAACTATTTGGAGGGTCATTGGATGTTAAGGAATTGATATAGACCTATACCAACAGTTTTGTAAAAACCTTAGTATACGTCTTCTAAAATACCTAAATCAATCATTTCTTAAATCCATTGGTATGTGTAATGTTAAAAATAAAACTCATCTTCATTTTGATCATAGAACCTCTCATTTATAATCCAACTACCCTACCACTAACCTAATATAAGTTTTTGTGAACATAATTTCATAAATATATATATATATATAAATATATATATTCATAATTAATTTAAATAAGATTTATTTAATTTTATTGTATACTAGAATCCATAAATAAATATCTTTATCTATACCAACATTTCTAAAAACTATTTTTATAGACCTATAATAACGGTTTGAATAACCGTTGGTATAGGTTTTTAAATATTTTCAGCTATACCAATGGTTTGGGGGAAACTATTGGTATAGGTTTGACCTAGACTAATGTTTTTGTAAACACCATTGGTATAGGGTGTATATAATATACATATACCAACATTTCTATAGAAACCACTAATATAGTGTGTCTATAAGAGACCTACACTAACATTTTTGTCCAAAACTGTTGATATAGGGTCTCTCCAGGGAACCTATACCAAAGTTTTTTTCAGAAAATTGGTACATTTTACCTATAAAAATGGTTTAACAAACCATTGTTTAGGTCCATTGGTATAGCTCATATTTCTAGTAGTTCATTTTTTAGCTTTGCATTTATGATCAATGTAAAATTTATCAAATTCATAGGAACTTCAAATTCAGTTGTGGTAATTTCATAATCTTTTCATTTCCTCCCAAATCATCATTGATGGTAGATTCCAATGATTCTTGGGGAATTGGTTCGAGTAATAACATATATCTTTATAGTTAAATCACTTGATATTATTATATTCCTTTTCTACCTAGAATTCATGAGCTAGATGGATCTTCTCTACACACATGTAATGAACACTTGTTCCCTCTAAGAAAACACCAGGGAGTTTCTTTCCATAGTTTTAAAATGTCGAATGTCTCAAATATCATTTATTCTTAATCACCACATTTCATTATCCATGGTATTAATTTTTACCATTCTTAGCCTGGATTCCTTTGAAAATGTATGACTTAGATAATTTTTTCTATCTTGAAGGAACTTGATATTGTATCATCTTATAATGAAAATGTTGGGGAGAGTAGTACCCTTCAGAGGCTCAGCTTATTTCCATCAAATAAGTTTTTGATATTGCTTTCCATTTTACATATATAGTCTATGGTATGCCTATAAGACCCAAAAAAATATCCACAAACCCAGTAACACTCTCTTCATCCATCTACTAAAAATTAGGTAATTTCCTTTCTATATAATATCGTTTCTCTTGATGGAAGTATTTCTCAAATAATATCACCTTGAAAGTCTTACATTCGATGTTTTTTTTATCCTCCCCATCCTTAGTATTTTGAATCAATGACCATTATTGATCAACATCTCCCCTTAGAAGATAAAATTCCATGAAAACATTCTCCATTTAATTACGCAACAATGTTGGAAATATCTTCTCTATGGACTTGATCCTTTTTTCAACTACTAATGGATCAACTAACCCATTAAATGGTGAAGGTTTTTGTTCCATTATTCTGTCCAAGAATATTTCACCATGTAGTGGATTCATAGGTTCCTCCACACAAGTAATATTATTATTCATAATATGAGTAAAATTCTCTAATATTTTAATAATCTATTTAGTTCCAACACTATCCTTGTTGACTTACTTTAGAAGGAAATCCCAACACTAATTATGGGTGCTGATGGGATTTCTCATCCTCCTATTAGTTGTTATCTCTAAATAATTTCATATGCTTAATGAGATTATAATATTATGAATAGGGGTTACCTTTACATAGTGGATGAAAAACTCTCTTACCATTATGCAGCAGCTATTTTACACTTTAGTAACACCCAAATGTCATGTAGTTTATAGGTAGAATCCATTTTAACCATTATATAGGCCCTATCATTTACACAAGTGTAATAATAAAATTGAAAAATTATTAATTTCTGACAAAAAGGACTTATTAAAAACAATAGGGAGATTTTAGAACAATTAAAAACATAGGGTGTTATAATTATCACCATCTAATGACTTATCATATTTGTTAATATAACTAGATTTATGTCTTGAATTAATCAATCCACTAAGCTTCAACATTATACCCCCATTCCAAAATCTACTCATGGTTCTTCCAATGATTCAACATAATAAAAGTAAGAGGTATCGCCTTCCCTCAAAGGAATTTGTTTCTAAGATATTTAATCCTCACCATGTTTTCTCACAAGATGCATTTGGATTAAACTCAACATCCTCATAGTCTATAACATGGGAAGGATCAATTATATACCTCTAAAGATGATAAATGTGGAACATATAAAGTATTAGTCGATCACATGGGGGAAGTTCCAAATGGTATTCTATTATCTCAACCCATTCAGTGATCATGAATGGTCCAACAAACCATCGTGAAAGTTTCCCCAGCTTATGAAAATGAAGATGACTTAATTGTGGTGAAACTAAGAAGAAAACCCAGTCAACAACAACAAACTCCAAAGGTCATCCCCAATGATATACATATGATCAATGTTTGTTTTCAGTGGTCACTAATTTCTTCTTGATCAAATGCACCCTCTTTGAGTTCTCCTACACCATACTTATCCCAATAACTACTAACTTGCCTATAATATTCCAACAAAATGGTGAATGGAATGACCATCCCTAGAGAGCATCAAATAGTGCCATCAGTATATATTCCAGGAAACAATTGTTGTAAATGAACTCCACCAAGACTAATTTCTCATCCCAAGCTCCATAAAATTAATGGTTACAATCCCAAATAAAATCGTCTAGTATACTAATTTCCTTCATGGACTTTCCATTAGTTTGGTGATAGAACAATGTGCTTAAATTGAGTTGATTCCCTAATGTCCTCTTTTTTAATTTTTGAAATTGTGGGTAAAAATATGCATCTTTATCAAATATGATGCTAAAGGAAACTCCTTATAAGAATATTATCTTATGAAAATACTACATTATGAGATTTTTTTACTAATTGAGTCTCTCATATTGGTAAGAATTGATAAAAAACATCATTATATTGAAAATGACCCATAAAGAACGAAGACTCCTCAAGGTCTCGGGTATCCTCAACAAAAACTCTATAATGATGTCATCCCACTTCCACATGGGAACTATAAGTGGTTGGATCAAACCACCAAGATGTTGGAGCTCGAGCTTTTACCTCAGATAGTTAAGGTATTAGGAAAAAAACCCATTTATGTCCCTCTTCATCCCTAGCCACCAAGACATTCACCTAATGTTGTGATATATTTTTATATCACCAGGATTTACCTCCCATATAGAGGTATATAAGTCCTTCATCATATCCTCTCTAATAGAAAAAGGGACTAATGCTCTCCCAATACAATGATCACATTTTCATCACCCAATGACCACCTTCATATCAAGTCACCTCTAAATAGTTATTCTCACTTTAGACCACACTCAAATTTAGTGTACAATCCATTCATTACCTTCCTTAATAGATAATATTTGAGTTTAATGGGTGCACAAGTCATTGATCTTGGATCCTTATAAATATAAATCCTTCAATCATCCAATAAGATCATCCAGAACAACTTATCTTCTGAAGACTACTCCCCAAGATCCTGAGTAAGTTACATTTTATGCCTAAGAGAAAATTCTAGGATGCTACTTTTCTGAGGTGAATATTCCATATCAAATTCGTTATTCTATAGATACTCCACCCAGGGCCTCTTCCTAAAGTGTAGTTTCTACTGTGTCAAGATGTAACAGAGGCTCTTGTGGAAAATGTTGATAAGAAAACTATCACTGAAGATATAGTGTCACTCATACTTCAGAGCAAGCACCATGGATTCTAGATCCAAGTCCTGCGTAGTATACCTCTACTCATGGGTTCATAGGTACAATGACCCATATGATACAACCCGCTCTCTTTTCATTAGTACCACTCCCAAACCATTGTATAATGCATCACGCTATATAGAATATCTAATCCTAGACAAAAGAAGTATTTGTATTGGAGTTTTAGTCAACCTCCTATTCAACTCATGAAATGAATCCTCACACTATTTTGATCATAGGACCTTTATTACATTCTTTTTCAGCATAGTCAAAAGTGATGATAATCAGAAGAAGGCCTAGATAAAACATAAGTAATATCTTAATAATCCCTGAAAATTATTATATTTAACAACTTCTATGGACGTGTTAGAGACATTATTATCTCCACTTTATCTAGGACCAAAGATATTCCTTCCTCAAACACCACATTCTATAAAAATTTCACCTCTTGAATCCATTAGTAATACATCAATAGATTTCCATAAATCCAATGTGCTCAAATCATACTCAGGACTATCTTGAGGTGTCTAGCATGTTGCTCTGGGATCGATGAGTTGATGAGTATTTCATCAATGAACACCATAAATAAGAAATCCTATATATGTGTTGGACATATTTTTCATGATGAAATTAAACACATTCAGCACATTGTTCAAACTAAAAGGCAACCACAGTTACTCATAAAACCCATACCTACTCTAAAACATTATCTTTATTATTTCCTCCCCTCTAACCTGCACCATGTGGTAGACCGATTAAAGATCAATCTTGGAGAACCATTAGGCTTCCCATATCTGGTCGAAAAGACCATTGAACCTAGGAAAATGTTAACTATTATTTACTTCCACCTGGTTAAAATTTCTATAATCAGCACAGAGTTTAAGAATACCCTATTCCTTTTTTTAACAGGATTGGTTCACCCCATGATGAAGTATTCAGCTTAATAAGGCCTTTATGATCCAATCCATCAATTTTCACTTGGGGATCCTTTAGCTCAAATAGAACCATATGATAAGGGGGTTGAAATGGATTACACACCTAAAATGAGCACTACCTCAAGTTCAACTCTAATATTAAGCGGAATTCATGTAAATTATTCTATAAACACATCCTGATAGAGATCCATTACTAGAGGAAAAGTTTTTTGGTCTTCCATTAATCCTAAGGAAAGATCCAACCTCACCAAATGTGTTGTGATCATCCTAAGTTGACTCAAATTTGGACAAACTTTGTAGGCTCCCAATTCTCATTATTTAGTCGTGACATACCTTTATTCCTTTGATGAAGTGAAATCTACCCATATCTAATAAAAATAATTCTATTAATAAAATCTAGTCATCAATTCCCTAATAATAATCACATTAATTATCATCATCTCTGGTATCATGAAGTCTCATAGATGTCCATATCTGGTGATAACTATAAGAAACTCTAGGCATCATTGAAAACAGTCTACTTGTGTACCCAATAATGTATCAAGGGAAAGTAAATCATATTATAACTTAATCAGTAAGTTAATTTCATCCATGAATTGTGTAGATATGATATAATGGGTGGAACATGTAGTAAAAAATATATTAGCTTAACTTTATGATCCTTCATAGTCTATTCTATATAAAATATTCCCATAGGGATTTCAACTCATCCCTCAAAATAATGAGGGAATTTTGTGCCCTGGAAGGATGATGAATGCTATATTTGAATGTCATAGTATATTCGACCATAGTTATGAACATCTACGTCTAGGACATGCACCATGTGGAAAAAAATTTGTTTAAAGAATCCCTAATACCTAAACCAAAAAGAAGTTATACGATCATGTTCATCTATATACTCATACATGTCTAATGGTAGAGAATGAACAGTATCCCTTGAAGGATCATTCTAGTCCCGATTCTCAAGTACTCCTATAACACTATGTCAATGTGAAATATTTTTTAATGTGAATAAAACACTCCAAAAATCTTGAATCCATTTGAATATATCCAAATTAGCCTATGGGATCACACAAAGGTTATTCTAGGAGTCTTCCCATAATCCATGCTATATCCATCCAAGCACTAACCAAGGTCTCCATCCCTACAACTTATTCATAGTTATATATATATATATATAAAACAATAGAATTCCAAGGTTTTACATATTATTTCCATAATGGATAAATCACAGTATCATATAAATAGATATATCACATAATAGAGAAAACACTTATATCTCATTCCAATAGAAAAATTAAAGTAATTAAAATAAAGAACAAATAACCCACAAAAAAAGTATATATATGTGATGTGAACCTACATACCTAATCATTATTTCTGAATGCACCTTAAATTTTTTTTAATATAATAATAGAAATCCCAACCATGGTAACTCTGAGGGACGTTACACATGTGTTTTTCTAGAATAAGGAAACTCCCCTTATTGAGTCCCACACAACTCTATCCTTTCTAACAAGTATTGAGTTAGTCCAAAAATAAAATAATAAAATTGTTTCTTAGATACTATTTTTTAATGCATTGGCTTGAAAAAATTTGCCTGAACTAGAGTGCCACCTGACTTCATGTGTGCTTCCCCATACATAAGAGGTTGTCAAATAGTAGTTAGGGTCTAAGTCCTTCAGTGGGGAGACTACACCAACAATATTATGTAATGACACAAATAATAATATAATATATTATAAATAAAAAATAACTAGAGTAAACATGTAAAAACTATGTAGATGGAATACCAATCATGAAAATAAGTAAATAGGGTTCCCATTGTGGAAAGCCAACCCAAATTAAGATTGTGAACAAGAAAAAAATATTAATTCCTATGAATTCCATCCTAATCCAACATTATCTCCACACTCCTCCACTTAGCCATTATCGACATGCTTCTTTCCCTTACATGAATTTATATTCATAAAGGCTACACATGCATTGGGATTTCTGTGCAGTCTGTGAGTCAAAAAACCCATTAATACACCACAAATTGTTTCTTAACAAAAGTTCTAAATTATAATATGTGTAATCTGTGATAATAATAAATGTGTAATAATCATAACAACATAAAACACGTACTGAGCGGTAGTACACAAAACTAACCACCACAAACCCATGACAATACATGGTTCAGCTCTATGTCGAAAGGATAAACATATGATTCCATATGTGAGAATGAATAATCCACCAGGCTCATAATCACATATCTAAATAGTTTCAAGTAATCGATTCTGATTAGTCCCCCAGACTGTCGTATATTAGCTATATCATGGGTTAGGCCTCCTAACCATCATACCCCATTTGTGCCTCAAGTCAGGCCTCCAGATCATCATTCCCTTAACATGATACCTCACGTTAGGACCCAAGGATATCATTCCCTTAACATGATCCCTCTAGTTCATCCACTAGACTATCATTACCCTACACTTTTCTAAGGTCCATAGTCATCATCATCATTGTAATCCCTCCCCCTTTAAGGAATAAACATCATATGATGATCAACCTATCTAAAGTACCAATAATAATCTCCAATTATTTGTAAAGAACATAACATGGTAGAGAATACAAGTAAATCATAACAAACCATCATGAGAATATAGTATCTACACATAAAAATATGTGATCATAATCAAACCTAGAATCAAGAAACTCTATAAATACTCATGACATTAAACATCATAACGGGTGTCATGGTCTATAAAAGAACCCATATGAAATCATAATCAAGCCTAATAAACAAGGTATACCAATGTAATAATTATATCAGGGAAACATGTGTAAAAAAGATCCAAAAATGGTATAGAACTTCCTACATCAATACTGCTGACATCTGCTTCAAGTTTCATCAAGGAATTATCACTCAAACCATGCCCACACAATTTTCAGGTCAAAATGCTCACCATGGATTTATAGATTCGATTATATTATTTTATTTCCTAAAAATAAAACACCACATGTGATAAAACATTATCTCTCCAAGATAATTTCCATTTTTTCAATTTAATACAAAGCTTGTGTTAACCACTTCTTCCTTAGAGAAAATTATAATTCCACATATGATAAAAACTTACACTCTCCAAAATAATCCAAGATAGATAAGAATAATTATTATTATTATTTTATATTATTGTAGGTTATTATCATATTAATAAATATTTTTCAGAATTCCTAAATTAATTACTAAATCTTATTCTACAAATTTAAGGAAAACAGAAACCCACCAGGAGTTATACTTTCAAACATAGCTCCTAAGAACATAAGAGAGAAATGGTTGTGGTGCACCTATAAACTGGATGAAGAATTATTATTGTTTGCTGAATGATTCACCAATATTGAACAATTGGATTTCTGGACATCCCAATCTCAAGTGAATATCCCAAAAACCAATGTCATATTGGTTTTGATATATTTAAGAAAACAATCCATGTACAAGTACATGAAATTAAGAACCCAAAATTAACCTCGTCATTTAATTTATATTTTAATATTTTCTTGATTATAAAGGGTTTAAATTCATCCATAATATTATTCATTAGATTTAAAAAATTCAAGGATTTGTTTCATATAATTTTAGGCTTTTGAAAAAGTTAGAAACAAGTTACATTGTCTATTTGGGTACAAAGAATGCAAAAAAATGTTTTTGAAATATTTTTCCAAGAAAAGGGTTCTACATGAGGGTAATATGGATTATCATTGTGCAGCATATAAATTTTTTGTATTGGGATGTATTTTTAACCTTAAGAAATGGAAAATATTCAATATACCCTCACACAACTCTAGTTTTACCCTTATGAACACTTTAGAAGTTAAGAGTTAACCCTACAAACCTGCTAGGCTACCGTTACACAGTAAAAGGAAAAAATCCTACTAACCCTTACATAGCTCAAACATACCCATAAAAATACCTTGAAACCAAGTATATACCATTAAAATGATGAGGAAACCTCAAGTTACCCTTATGAAACTCTAAATTTCCCTGAAACAACATATTTGAATTGCAGCATACCCTTACGTGTCACCTAGGTACCCTTACATAACTCTGAAGTTACCCTTACATAGTTTATAAGGATTACTGTTTAACATTATGCAATGCATATGTTACCCTTAGGTAACCTTTAAAAACCTAGGCATACCTTAAGTGGTGCATTGAAATAGGGGGACACTATTACATAGTGGATGTAACACTCCCTTACTCATACTCATCAGTTCGTCTACCTTTATGTAACACCCAAAATTCATCATGCATAGAGGTAAAATCCTTTTTTACCATAACATAGTCCCTAGGACATATGTAAGGGTAAAAAAAAGTTAAAAATTATTAATTTTACACAAAAAGGATTTTTTAAAAAATAAAAAAGGGTTGTTTGAACATTTAACAACTCTGGTTTTTACAATACAAAGCAATTCACACCCACTTCATGAATAGTATTCTCATTTTCATGGAAATAAACTTTTTCATTATACTTTGAAATCTAATTCATGCCCATGATTACATAAAAATTAAACATATGTAAGATGATCAAATTAGAAGGATATAAAAGACTATAAATATCTAAAACCAAATAAATCATCACTAATAGAAAAAACCTATATACCAATAGTTTAAAGGGTGGTTGGATATTAAAGAATCGATATAGACCTATACCAATGGTTTTTTAAAACCCTTTGTATAGTTCATATAAAATAAAAATACCAAAGGTTTCTTTAATCCATTGGTATAGGTAATGTTAAAAATAAAACCCATCTTGGTTTTGATCCCAACACCTCCCGTTTATAATTCAAAAACCAAACCACTAACTTAAGATGAATTTTTTTAACATAATTTCTTATATATATATATATTCATATTCATATTCATAAGTAATTAGGATTTTGATTTATTTAAAGTTATTTGATATCAGAATCCATAAAAATGTGTACCTATACCAACGTTTCAAAAAACCATTGGTATATACCTATACCAACGGTTTTTAGAACTGTTGGTATAGGGTATTTTATATTTTGATCTATACCAATGGTTTTGGTTAAACCATTAGCATAGGGATGACCTATACCAATGACTTTGTAAAAATCATCGGTATAGGGTGTATATAAGGGACCTATACTAACAGTTTTGTAGAAGCCATTGGTATAAGGTGTCTACAAGAGACCTACACCAATGGTTTTTTCCAAAACTATTGGTATAGGGTCTCTCTATGGAACCTATACTAATGGTTCTTTTTCAAACCATTGGAATATTATACCTATACTAATGGTTTTACAAACCGTTGGTATAGGTCCATTGGCATATCTCATATTTTCCTTTAGTGCATTGACTAGATTTGTATTTACAGTTAATGTACATGTTATCACAACTTTAGAAACTATGAATTCAGTTTTGGTAATTGAATAATATTTTCATTTCCTCCCCAGGCCTCTTCTATGGTAGATTCCATTGATTCTTGTCCAATTGGTTCAAGTAATACCTCATCTCTTCATAGTTAAAGAACTTGATTTTAGTGGATTAATTCTTTCCCTTTATTTCATAATCTAGATGAAACTTCTCTCCACACATGTAATGAACTCTTGTTCCCTATAAGAAAACACCAAGGAGTTTCAACAATTTTAAAATGTCTAATGTCCCATATTTCATTTATTCTTCGTCGTGACATTTCTTTATCCTTGGTATTCATTTTTTCTCTTCATATCATGACTTATTTTGAAAATGTATGGGTTTGATGATTTTTCCTATCTTGAAGGAACTTGATATTGTATCATTGTATCATGAAAATGTTAGGGATACTAGTACCCTTTAAAGGATCAGCTTAATACCATCAAAGAAGTGTTTGATCCTGATTTCCAATTTATATATGTAGTATATGGTAAGCCTAGAAAATCCTATAAAATTATCCTTATACTCTGAAACACTCTTATCTTCCTTCTAAAAAAATTAAGGAATTTTCTTTTCCATGTCATCTCATTTCTCTCGATGGAATTATTTCTCAAAAAATATCACCTTGAAAGTCTTCCATTCCTTGTATTTTATATCCTCTCCCTCCTTAGTATTTTGAATCAATGACCACTATTGATCAACATATCCCCTTAGATGATAAACTTCCATGAAAACTTTCTCTATATCATTACTTCTAAATGAAATAAATATCTTCTCTATAGACTTGATTCATTGTTCAGTTACTAATGGATCAAAGACCCCATTAAATGATGGAGGTTGTTGTCACATTAATATATCCAACATTGTTTCACCATGTTGTTGATTAGTAGGTTCCTCCATAAAAGAAATATTATTAATCATAATCTAAGTCAACATCCCTAATATATCCATAATCTATTCAGTTCTAACACTAGCTCTATTGACTTGCTTTGGAAGGAAATCCCTACAATGATTATGGGTGCTGATGTGATTTCCCTTCCACCTATTAGGTGTTATCTCTAAATAATTACATATGCTTGATTATACAATAACATTATGAATATTGATCCATAAAAAAGTCTAATTAAAGTAAAAGTTATTGGGAATCCAAGGGTATATCATAATTATTTTCATAACTATGTGATTATAAAATCTAGTTCTTAAGTTTTCTTTTAAACTTACTCTAATTCCGAATTTAATGACTTGGATCCAGTAACCAAAATTTGGTGGTTACTTTTTTAAATTGGAAAAAAATACAAGGATTTTAACACAAAGTACTGAATAGTTTATCATCCTTGGGAGACTAGATACGTATAATTTTCATATTACATTGGAACATCAAACCCCAAAATAAAATCATCTTGAAAATTTCTTATTCATTTTATTGAATCACTAAATGTATTCACAGATCACATATTTGTACACTAGGGAAATAAAAAAATAAAAATTTTAGGTAAAACAATCAATAAGTTTATATGTACAATATAAATTTTCATAAAAATAATACACATGATGATAGAGTGAATAATAAATAAATATTCCATATAGTCAATCCCTTTAACATAAAAATATCCAAGGATAAAAGAGCATTGAAATTGATCACAAGGATAAAAATAAATGACTTCATGGTGATGGAATGAATAATGTCGTACATATTGATATTTACCATAAATTCCTTATCCAATACATTATTCTTGCAGTCATGGTCAAAACAAAGACATCATTCTTGCTATAAAGGTTACAACCAAGACATCATGCTTGTGTTGTTCGGGAATACACAAAATACCCAAACCATTTGATTCATGAGACTATCTGATGCATCAAGGGGATATATAATATCGAGGATCACCCATAACTTCTTTAATTATAATTCATTCACCATATAAAAGATATTAATTTTAATAAAATACATAATCAAATATCTTTTGGAATCAATGAAAATATGTATTGAGATAAAAACAAATACAATACCAAAACATTCCCGATGAATAAGCAATATAACATGGACATAAGTCATACAGAGAAATAATATAGATAGTTAAACAATACATAATATGCATAGAAACTATGGGGTATTTTAAATTTAATAATAAGTTCCCTTATCAAAGAAACATACATAAGGTGGTGGTATCTATGGGCCCAGATCCATGTGGATCGACCCTTTGTGTGTTTTCGAAGATAGAAATTCTTGGAGGGGGGTCGGTGAAATTTTAGAGAAGTTATGTTAAGTAAAATATGGAAGGAGTGGATTACACATCATGTAATATCATTTCATGAAGTTACATCCTATTTCAAGGTTTATCCGAGAAAGCTTCATGATGTGCAGACTTTTTACACAGCGTGAAAGATAGATTCATGAAATCAAATACATCAGGGTATGAAAAATAAAATAAATCACTAAGGCGATGCATTTTTTGATGGAACTCTACCTTGAAGCATTACATGACATTAAATGGAATTACACGTTGTGTAATTCTATAACGTTGTATGTTTTATGTGTTTTTTTAGTCGCTCGGGTTTTGTTAAACCTATGGACACAACAACTCTCTCTTGACCCCAGGAAACCAGACAACCCTCTCTTTAGAATTTAGGGGATTCCTTCATCAAGGAATGATCCCTCACTCTCTTCTTTGATCTGTAGTGATCTTTATTCTATCTAAGGTATAATATACCTCCATTATTGTGGTTTATTTGACTTATTTAATCCTATTTATCATTTCCATGTAATGGTGCATGATCTCTGTGTTTTTTATGGAGTTTTCTTGGTGGTTGGTCAGTGAAATTGTTACTTAGAATCCTCAGGTGGATTCAGTTATTGCAGGAGAGGTGATCATGACTCCTTTCTTTGATTTTTTCTTGTGAGAATAATGATAATAATCTTTTGAGGTAGGGTATTTGATGATTCTATATTTACATATGTCAAATTTTAGTGATATCATGATTTATCCCTTTAGATCACAATTAAATTGACCTAATAATTATATGAAGGAGATTAAATAATTGGTATCAATCATATTTAAATTCTTTATACTGGGAAAATCGTTTGCCTCTTGATTTTCTAGATAGTGTGATATCTATGCCTTTCTTAGTTAGCATTTTGTTCTTGATGGAAATTGGTAAAGAACACAAATAAGGAATAAAATTTTAATTAATTGGATAAAAGATACAGAGGCATGTTAAATGAATCCACTTGTTGTTATTTTAATTTGATGATAATAAAATCAATGCAAATATGCATGTTTAAATGAATTGGTAGATGAACCTAAAGCATGTTGAGGATTTTTTATAAATGATTAAAGTAATGTTAAATTAATTTCATATTTAATTTGGTGATGTCTTGTTTCTAAGTATTCCCATATTTGAAACCTGTGAATAATGAATTGGTAAATTAAATGTGGAAAAATAATCGGTTTTTTGTTAAAAAAAAATGCATTGATGGGCCTAAGTTGTCTTCTTTATTATAAATTCTGAGATCCTTTTAATTTTAGTGCCATGAGAGCTCGTTGTGTGTGAAGGATGGATTCCTCATTTTAGTTTTGGGAGCATGTTGCTGTTTTTCCCTACTATTTGTGGTGTGATCTGGATATAAGACTTGTGGTTATGGGGGAAAGGAGGCCCAAATGTGATGTAATCCGGGTATCACTGAGCCTATAGGGATGTTGTGATATGTGGGGGTATTTAGGACCAATGGTTATGGAATTATTTGATGCATAGAGTGGTGAGATGAATCAATTTATTCATATGGTTGTTGGGGAGGACACCATGGAAGATGGAACAGGTTGAAGTTGGGATTACCCATTGATGTGAAGGTGGTTTCTATTGAATATGTTGTTTGTTTATCTATTTTACTTTCCCCCACTGCTTCAGTCATATGTTCTTTCTTACCCTACTTCCAAAAGAAGAGAATATTCATAGAGTATGCTATATGCTTCCCACATTTATCTTCTCAATGATGGATGGTTCAACACTCCTGCAATAGGAGGAAAAGTCTTGACGGGTAGCACATCTACCCACCATGTTGATCCCATTTATGTTTGGTAGCATATAATTTTTTCATATAATACCTAGAAATATGGAAATGGGAATATTCTTAAATAAATTAATAAATGATTTTTAACCCATGGGGTAGGATCTTAATGTGATGCAATGCTAAGGTTCTGAATTTGAGAAGTCATGGATACGGTTTGGTTTTTCTTGGAGATCCTAGAACATTTTTGAGAATATAATGAAATGTAATGTGGAAATGATAATGGTTTTTTAATGTTTAAAGAATTAATTAACATAAATTTCAATTGATTAAAATGTATATAGTAACTTAATGTGTCTCTTTAAATGGTTGTGTTCTTATAGGATATCTAGACATAGTGATGGCAGTTGGGAGTCTGAGAGACGTTAGAAGCAGTTGAGTCTAAGACTAAGTTATTCCCATAGTGTGGTTGTGAGATATATTATATTCTAAACTTTTTTTGTCTCTATACACTAATCTACACTTCCAATTAAGTAAACTAACATCCTGGGGATTCTGATCCCTGGGGGTGTTTTCCCCTACATCTTGATAGGAGGATGGATGGCTGACTACCACCTTTGGCCCCAAACTCTTCTCTTAGTTGTTACTTGTGATGGTATGAAAGGAGTTCAGTTTTAGCCATATATATATGTATAGAGGGTTTTAATATATTTTGGTTATTCATGCCCATATATTTTGGATACATTTTCCTATGGACTACTATTGGTGTAACTTGTATAGGTTTTGATGGATTGAGGATCCTTACTTGGTGTATGGGTTGTGATGGCTTGATGTATAATACACAATGTATGATACATGTTATGAACGATATTGTGGCTCCCAAAACTACCTGGTTACTTTGGTTATGTATATGTGGTGTTGTGATGCATGAGGTTCATGTAGACACATGAGGTGTGTGTTTTGGTTCTTCGCCCATGTGTCTCTAGACATGCCTTTTGGAGACAGATTCTTAGGATGTGTGATGTTGAGGAAAAGCAGAAAACTAGTTAGGAAGTAGTAGTAGGGTACCCTTGAGATTATTTATTACATCATATACTCTTGTATGTGATACTTGGTGAGAGTATCCTTGGGGAGGCTAGGAACAAATTATACCTACTTAGGTTATGAGTTAGTTTCACCTATTTTTCGCAATGATTTATCATGGTTTATTTAGTTTTTCATGAGAGGCCCTAGATAGTATACTACTAATTATAATTTTATACTCACACTATGTATATATACACTATTTTTCATGTCACTTGGGGAAGGTTAGAGATCAGGTTTGTTACTAATAGTAGGGGGGTTTTGCAAAAAACTGTTTGGGATTCGTGGTCACTGTCATTTTAATTTCTTTTGGTACTTACAGGTTTCCCTTTCAGTTGTAGTATTTTTATAGGACATTACATATTTGTACTTGGGTTTTCCTTTTATATTTTAGTATGAGCAAGATTTGGTTGGTTTCTATCTTATCTCCCTCTTTCTTATTGTTCTCTTAAAGGGTAATGCCTCTCATTAGTGTGTTTATTATACCCTCGGTGGTAGTCACCAACCCAGGGCCTACTGGTGGTGGGACTCAGGGAAAATTATATCTCTTTTCACGTTGTTGGTATAACAACCCTTCTCTTTATTACACACTTAAACATGATTAATTACATAGACATTCACTTAGGAAAAGTTTGAGGATCGAGACGTCTAGTGTCTTAGGAAATTAAGAGCATTATATAACAACTTATAACATAAAATACAACATCTTTATAGAAAAATTATTTTTACAGGACCAAAAAATTTCTTCATACTTATTATTTAACGGGATAACCGGAGGACATACATAAGAAATATGTGAGCTATAAATCCCAGTAAAGGAGTAAAAAAGGCATAACATTAAGTATACAATACATGTTAGGAAATAGGCATATCAATAGAGTATAAGAGAAACATGAACATTATGTAATGACATAGCAGGATTATCATAACAAGGAAATGCGGCATTGACATATAGCATGATATTAGCATGTGCCAAGGCTCATTGTACATGGATTAGCCTGAGAAAACCCTCATTGCACATGGATTAACATGAGTAAACTATAATTGATCTTGAATTAGCATGATTAATCCCTCATTGCACATAGATTATCATGATTAAACCCTCATTGCACATGGATTATCCTTATACTAAACATTACTTAGTGCATTGGAGTGCTATCAGGGTGCACCATTTATAGACATTTCATTTCATACATAAGTGTGCCACATGGATCATATAATGTTGAATCAATAAACATCATAAGTTATTCCATGATTAGGCAATGTGGAATACATACATGTAATTAACTTTAAATATGTATATGTATATAAAGTTGAATAACCTTGATAGAGAAATGGGTACAGTATTCACTACACAATGATTTTGGCTTGGAAAATCATGGTGTAATTCTGGCATCATAACGGCATGACATAAAAAATCATAAAAATGGCTGATGAGAGAGAAATTGGTATCTCATAAAATGTAAATGAAATGGAAAGTAATGGAGTAATATAGATACATGTCCCAACACATGGAATTTGGAAATATAATGTGTAACATAATAAACAAACTTGAAGAATGAGGATAAATGGAATAACTCTTATGAAATTTCAGCATGGTAACGGGTGTACATGGGAGGAATTAATGAGAAGTAAAGAGGTCACTCATAAATAAAGAATGATTAGGGTGGTATTAGGGAGGTGTGAAATCATACCCCCAAATTTTTAATTAAAAATAAAAGGTTATAACAACATAAAGAAACTTTGAAAAATGATAAATGAATGAATCCCTTATGAAAATTCGGCATAATAACGGGTGTACTTAAAGAATCATAGGGGGGATTGATGAGAGTGAAAGGAAGATATCATCATATATAAATAAAATGGATAATATGGGGGTTGTGGAACATTATAACCCAATATATAAATATGGAAATTAAGAAGCATAATGTAAAAGAGTACCTTGAATGGAAATGAGAAAACTCAAATCCCTTACAGAATTTCGGCATAGTAACGGCTTAGGTAAGTTTCCAAATGGGGGAGGATAAATGATAAAGCATTGATATAACATCAATTATACAGTAGGTACTTTATTATATAAGGATTAAAATATAACCAATTGAAATTAAAACGACTAATTTCAAACAACGTTCTTGAATTGAAATAATGGGAGGAAGGAGGGGATCCCTTACATGGAAGTGTGATCCCAAAGGCTTGAGAGAGGATTATAGGGATCATGGGGGAACCTTGTGAGGACTCTAGGGAGTATTTATTAGAGTCCATTCGAGCTCAAAATTGTTTTAGTTAAGAGGAATGGGAGGTTGGGTGGGTTTATATATAAAATGAAAGGAAATTATTTATTATTTAGGTTTTGGACACTACACATTAAACTAATCAAAACCAAAAACCATACCTTGGTCTTTTCCCATGGTTTCTTCGATAGGAAAGTGGAATAAAATATTTTATAAGATAAAGGGTGGAAAATATTAAAATATTAGACTTTCTTATGTGATGGTGAGTCACACTCTCAAGGAAATCATTTTAAAATGTTAAAATATTTTATAAGTTTTGGAGGGTCCACTAAGGAATTATAAAATTAATCAAACCAATATAAAATCACATTATTTTAAAGTTAAAACATATTTTAGAGGAATATAACTTTTATAGTATTTTATTACATCATTATTGTGTCATTATGATATCATAAAACAAATTTTATATTTATTTGGTATTTAATTTTAACCCAAAAATTGGTCTCTCTCAGAAAATTATGAGAAATTCACCGTTTTATAATTTCGACATCCTGATTCTAAAATTAATATTTTTTTATCTAAATAATTTTCTAAAATTTTTAATTTTCACTTTTAAAATAAAAATAAACATTTACTGAAAATTTACGGGTTTTGAAAAAAATAGTTTTTAACCTTAATTAAAATTACATTTGACTTTACAAAAATTATATACCCATATATTAATCATAAAATTAATATGATAACAACATTTCATTAATATATTTATTATTTAAAAAAATCATTAATTCATCAAAATAAATTCTTTAATTAAAAATAAAATTTATGTTTTATCATTTAAAAAAATAATTCTTTTCAAACTGAGTACTTAATCTTTTTTATAGTAAAAAAAATAAATATGATCATAATTTATAATTAAAATAAGTTTTCTTATAACACTACTATAAAAAATTATTAATAAAAACTTAGTTTAATTGAATAATATATAGATTTTTGAAAAGTACCATTTTACCCAAAAAGTCAATTTATATAATTCATTATATTTTTAAAAAACTATTCTCTTAAAGGAATTTATGGAATATGGATTTTTTTAAAAAATATATTACACAATAAGTAACTAATACCTTGATACATAACCCCTTATAACACCCACATAAGACCTAAGGGTAAGGTTTGTGGTGGTGACAGACTCTTGGGGCGGCTCAGATAACATCGCTCGGGTGGTAATCACTATTAACTTGTACTAATATTATAGGTGATTTCATTCATGATTAATGTGTTGAAGCTCATCTTGGGTTTGGTCAAGTGCAAAGTCTAGTGATGCTACCTCCTTTTAGGGCTCTGATAAATGAGATTCGTATAGCCCGAGTCTACTGGATGAGGTCATCACCTCCTTTTTCTATGCCAAAATCATTTTTAAAAACCTTATATACGTACTAGTAATGTGATCATTGTTCAATGGATATATTATCAACGGTAATGATACTTAATGTTCATTTAAACTTAATTACATAAAATGATAAACAATCACATTTGTTTTCTATATCCATAAGGCATTTAATTAAATAAAATAAAAATAATTTTATTCATGAATGTTCGAGTGGTTACAACATTCTCCCTTAAGAAATTTCACCCTATAAATTTTATTTTCCCACTCTAAAATATATTAGGTTAACTCTACCTCATCACTTCCTCTAGTTCCCATGTTTCTTCTTCAAACTTTTGGTTTCTCCACAACACTTTGACGATAGGCATTGTCTTATTTTGTAGAACTTTATCCCTATGATCTAAGATCTTCACCATATTTTCCTCAGAGGAGAGGTCATTATATAATGGTAAAACCTATGTATTGAGTACATGTGATGGTTCATGTATGTACTTTCTCAAGAGTCATACATGGAATACATCATGTACTTGAGATATGTTTGGTGGGAGTGGTATTCAATCGGCCACTACTCCAATGCGATCAAGGATCTCAAAAGGGTTGATGTACCGTGGACAATGCTTTATATTATTCCCAAATCTCATAACTCTTTCCCATGGATATATGTGGAGGAATACCATGTATTTGACATCAAACTCTAGGTCACATCTACAATTGTTAGCATAGATATTTTGTCAACTCTGAGCAGCTTTGATGTGTTGTTGAATGGTATAAACCTTATCCACCATTTCATTGACCATTTCTGGACCTAGATGTTTTTTCTACCCAACTTCATCCCAACATGCCAGTGTTATGCACCTCTTCCCATAAAGGGATTCATATGGAGATATTTGGATGCTTGAGTAGAAACTATTATTGTAAGAGAACTTGACCAGAGGAAGTTGTTGATACCACCCTCCTTTGATGTCCATTGAGAATGATCTCATCATTTCGTCATGTGTTTGGATAGTCCACTTATATTGGCCATCATTTTGAGGATGAAAAGTCATACTGAATTTCAGAACAAGTTTTTGGAGTGTGTTGGAGACTCTTCCAGAACATAGAGGTGAATCTTGGATCTCAATCAGATACAATCGATAGTGTTACTCTATGTAGCCTTAATACTTCTCTAATGTATATATATGCTAGTTGATCCAATGATAAATATTATCAAATTGTAATGAAGTGTACAATATTTGTAAGAAGATCCACAACAACCCAGATAGCATTGTTTACTTTTGATTTCTTTGGAAGTTCGGTGATAAATTCCATAGTGATGTTCTTCATTTACATGTTGGTAATGGTAATGGTTTCATCATCCCCTTCGACTTCTATCCCTCAGCCTTTACTTGATGACATACCAGGAACATTGATATACACTCATTGATCGCATTCTTCTATTTATCCCACCAATAATTCCCTCAGAGATCTCAATACATCTTGGTGTTTCCTAGGTGAATGGAAAAATTGAACTATGTGCATTATCCAAAAGTTCTTTCTTTAACTCTGGATTTGATGGAACACATATTCTTGACCCAAATCTCACAATTCCTTCTTCATTAACATTTAACTCTAAGTATTTCCCTTTTTTTATAGTTTCCACTTTATTTTGAATTCTCAAATCATCCTTTTGAGAATCCTTTAGCCTTTACAAAATATATTTTTGAGCAATGATTTGTGAAAGGATTGATGATGTTCCCTTCATTATGATTCCCATATATATATTCATCAAATCTAATAGGATTGGATCTTTTTAAATTATCATCAATGATAGAATTTATGGGTCCTTTCTATATAGAGAATTTGTCACCTTGTTCACTTTCCCAAGGTGGTAATTGATTGAGAAGTCATAGTCTTTGATCAACTCTAACCATCTTTGTTGGTTCATTTTTATCTCTTTCTGTCTGAATATATACTTGAGGCTTTTGTGATCTGTATATATTTCACACTTCTCCCAAAAGAGATAATGCCACCTGATTTATAATGCAAAGATCACTGCCTTTAACTCCAGATCAGGTGTAGGATAGTTTTGCTCATAAATTTTCTACTGCCATGAATCATAGGAAATGACTTTTTATTTTTCTTCAAATTCCATAAAATGGAGAGTTATAGAATTTTCAAGAAGAACATTCCCAAAAATATCAAAATGTGATAAAACAATTATAGAAGTTTTTCCCTAATGATTTAATATCATTTATGTTGGTTAATCATTGTTCTTAGAAAATATAAAAGATAAACTATAGGACATTAATTGAAATACATTATGTCATACACTACATTGAAGTAGTGGTTACATGTGATTCATTCATCAATATCCATATTATAATAGGACATCCTTTGCTCCCTTGTTCATGGATATTGTTGATGATCATCATGATTCTCATCCCTTATACTAGATAATTTTTTTGGTTAATGCCTGACTTCTCCACATTTATAGCATAGAACTGTATAAGATGACTTAGATGGAACTTTGTTTCCATCCATCACACTATCCATTCTTTCATGGAAATTGGATACTTTGTGCCCTTCCTTTCCACACTTAAAACATCTCCTAGTCCCTTTGTGACATTTCCCTTGGTGCCTCTTTCCACACATGTTTCATGAAGGAAATTGGGTCTTCTTCCCCTTATCAATGTTATTAGATAGACTTTCATAAGATGTATTATTACTCTTCTTTGATTTCCTTGGGAATTAAACAATGTTCCAATTGTTAATCATGATTTTTTAAAGCTAGTTTCACATAATCATGATATGTCCTACTTGAGCTCCCATTTTATTGGGAATCTCATTGGGACATTCATCACATTTCCCTTTACATTGGTTGTTATCTATATTCATCATATTACCGTCCATTGGAAATAATATAAAGAAAATTAGGGATGAGTATATTAAACATTTTAACACATAAAGGGGAATCTAATGAAATTAAATGGAAAACATATAAATTACATTTATCTCCTTAACTTATTAATTTCTAGGATTCAATCTATGTTATCCATGATCTAATTGCCAACATATATTCTTAGGAGAATTTTTTTATTCCCTTAATAATAGTTCATAATAAGATTATGAATTTAAAAAATCATATCCCATAGGAGTGTCAAATCAAGTGTGCAGAAGGCCCATTATTGTGCACCAGTTTCCGTTTGAGTCTATCTCAAATCAGTGCTTTCAGTTTGTACCCCTAGATTCATTTGTGTCAGAACCATCTTTACTTGTTCGTATCCGGAGAGGGATATATTTTCTTGATAAATCACTTACTCCATACCCACCATAATTTAGGGATTTTCCTTAAACATAGTCTTATCCTTAAGGCTTTCACTAGAGTTTTCAAATCCTAATCCCAAAATAACTAAACATATCCTTTTTACCAACTATAACAACCTGGCTCTTTATTACACCCTTAAACATGATTTATTACATAAACTTGACTTATGAAAACTCCAAGGATCAAGAGGTCTAGTGTATTAGGTAATTAGGATCATTACATAACAACTTAAAACATAAAATACAATATCTTTATTGAAAATTACTTTTATCAGACCACATCATTTCCTTATACTTAGCATTGTATGGGATAACTGGAAGACATAAATAAGAAAAGTGTGATATATAAATCCCAGTGATAAAACACTATTTTATTTAATATTTTATTGATAATAAATTATATAATTTCCTAACATTGTGTTAAATATGTTTATTTATAAAATATTTGGGATTTGATCATTCATTTCAAAATTTGGTGAAAATTCCAGTTTTACCCTTAATAGTGCACTATAGTATTTCGAATATAAATTTTTTTTATATTTATTATTTGAATTTAAAATTTTGTAACAGTGTTCCTACCTTAATTATCTACAACTTTTATTCAGGACACTAGATCAAAAGAATGCAGTTTAATGGAGTAATTGGGCCATAAAGTCAAAGCTGGGCTGGACTCACCAGAATGGATAAGCTTCTATATTGCGGCTATAACTCCTACATATGGGATTTTAGTGAGACCCAATTTGGAGAGGAGATAGAGGACCCATATCCGCACATTTTATCCTTCTGGAAGGCTGGCCAATCCACGCATTTTGGTGGTCAAATTGGCGGTGCAATTTGCATTAAAATATTTGGCCGAATTTCCACATTCACACTTGAAACAACTTGTAACCTCTCCTCCCCTCCCCTTTATAAATTGGAGTTTTTCTCATTTTGAGGGGTTGGGAAGTGAATTAGTAGATTGTAGGTAGAGGAGAATTTTTTTCACCCAAATTCTCCAACCATTGTAAGAGGGGTAGCTCTTGAAGCAAGGATCCCCTCATTGAAGCCTCCTTCTCTTCTTCATTTTGTAATGTTTTCATTTGTGTAATAAACTTATTTGTTATTATTTTATTTCTTATCTTTTCTTCTGTTTTGTTTAAATTTCTTCTTCTCTTAATCTTCCTATTTGGGCTGAAATTCTTGAGTAGAAGCGTTATTGGGTTATACCTATTATAAACCTTTGCATATGCAAAATGCTTCTATGATGATTACGCCACCCATGGAAGAGTAGTCTTTTAGTAATCGATATATCTTCTACCCTCTTCATTTAATTATTTTGAATCATTGAGATACTGTAATTAATTTAATATGATCCATGAATTCTGTTTTTAAATTGTATGAAACTAAGAAAGCAATTGAACAATTAACACAAAAACACACGAGGTCGGGATTTTGTGTAAATTGTGAGAGCGCGATCTTAATCGGTAATACAAGACCACACAGGATAAATTTGTAGAGTTAAAATATAATCCCTAAACACAATTCATCCTCATTTATAGAATGGATATGAGCCTTAATTTACCACTGACCATAATATAATCTTAGAACATCAATCAAAGCAGGGTGCTGCGATTGCATGTTCTGAAGTTAGCCTAGGGTTAAATTCACATCATCTTCGTGGTAAAGTTAATTCTCGTAGGGTTTTGGATTTAACAAATTAAGGGATAATAATTAAGTTAATGTTAATTTAAATTAGATTGATTAATAATAAAGTGAAGATGTATAGTTAGATCGATTATGTCTTTTAAATAGATTTCTAAAAAAACATTTTCTTGTTGTGTCATTTTAATCAAAATTCATTTCAAAACTAAAAACAAAAAAAATTATACAATCTTCTTCCAGAAAAATTCTTCTAAATTCATAAACTACAACAAACCCCAATCCTTTAAAGTAGTGTTTTTATTCTATTCTATTTTATTTTATTTTTTATAATACCTCTAATAAGTTGTTAAATTCACTTCCTCCTTTGAGAGACGACCTTGGTCAGCCACTCTGTTACACCTAAGTACCCCAAATTACACTAATCATTTGAGGGCGCCCACGAAAGCGCTCTTTCAAATTGGAACCATTGCCGGGGAGGCAAGTAATTATTTCAACCAATTAGAGGTATTTATTTTGTTTTACATTTTAATTCTCTTCCTCTCTTCTTTCTTTCATCTTTACCCAATCTGATTTTTTTCCTTCTTATTTTATTTCCTTCTACTTCTTTTTTGGACCATCAACTCAAACTTATAATTTTTATTTCCCTATGGTCCACTTTCCTACTTCTCATATTTCATTTATTTATGACATGAACTAATCCCAAATATCTCTTAGATCTTAACCCTGAGATTTAACGTAGCCTTAGGGCACGAATCAGACATTCTCAATCTACGGGAAGTTTTAATATTCAACCAGTTGGTGAATTCCTCTCTTCTGGAAACATTTAAATTGGAAGCAATTCAAATTCAAACATAAAAGAGGAACCAATGGCTGTAAATAATGGAAATGAACTTAATAGAACCATTCGAGAATTGGCTGCACCAGATATTAACTATCAACCAAATTGCATTGCATACCCAACTCTTGAATCAGACTTTGAACTTAAATCTGGACTAATTCACCTTCTTCCAAAGTTTCATGGATTATCTGTTGAGGATCCCAATAAACATTTGAAATAATTTAATGTGGTTTGCTCAACCCTTAAACCAATAAATGTTTCTGAAGATCAAATCAAATTAAGAGCATTCCCATTCTCACTTGATGGAGCTGCAAAAGATTGGATGTATTATTTACAACCCGAAGATGTAACTTGTTGGAATGATTTGAAACGTCTTTTCTTGTAGAGATTTTTTCCAGCATCAAGGACCACTTCCATTCGAAATGAGATATCGGGGATCAAGCAAGCACAAGGGGAGTCAATGTATAAGTACTGGGAGCGATTCAAGAAGTTGTGTGCAAGTTTTCCTCATCACCAAATCAGTGACAAACTCCTAATTCAGTACTTCTATTAAGGACTCACACCCATGGAGAGGAGCATGGTGGATGCTGCAGCTGGAGGAGCATTGGTGGACAAAACACCATCAGCCGCACGTGCATTGATCGACAAGATGTCCCAAAAATCCCAACAATTTGGTGATCGAGGTACACCACATATCAGGGGAGTACATTAGGTAAGTCCTTCTTCTCTTGAGAGTCATTTGATTGATACCAAGTTAGAATAATTGACAACTATGGTGAGGAAAATTGCTTTGGCACAAAAGACATCTCTACCCCCTCCTTCAAGGCCTTGTGTCATTTGCACTGAGACAGGCCACCCAACTGACTGTTGCCCACAACTACAAGAGACTGGGGATTGCGCAACAGTATTCCCAGGGAGACCATTTCAGCAACAACAACAACCATATCCCCAAAATAAGTTTGATTCATTTTCTCCAACATACAACCAAGGGTGGAAAGATCAACCAGACATGAGGTATGTCTTTGGAAAACAACAAAGTCCACCCTTTCAACAAAACTTCCAGTAGCCTCCGCCTTACCAGCAGGGTTTACAACAACCCCAAATGAGATTTGAAGCCCAAGCATTAACAAGACAACAACAAGGGAATCCCCCACCAAAGGTAGATTCTAATACTGATGATATTTTGAAGCAAATTGTTCTTAATCAACAGAATGAGCTGAAGAGTCAAAGTTTGGAGCTGAGGGAGTTAAAGACTCAAATGAGCCAGATGGCCACCGCCCTCCATGAACTTGTATGTAAGAATTCCGGAAATCTACCTTCCCAACC
The DNA here is from genome assembly GCA_963277665.1 of Viscum album. Classification (NCBI taxonomy): domain Eukaryota; kingdom Viridiplantae; phylum Streptophyta; class Magnoliopsida; order Santalales; family Viscaceae; genus Viscum; species Viscum album. The sequence goes on from OY728162.1 coordinate 566,807,671, forward strand.
CACTCCAAATCCAAAGGGTAATGTTAGTGCCATCACATTGAGAATTGGGAAGCTAATGAATGATACATCTGTACCTACCATTCCACCGGGATTCACCTCAACTCCAGAGAATCCGCATTCCATACCAACTGATGAGAAATCCAAGGAGAAAGATAAAGGTAAGAAAAAGATTGATGATGTTCCTCCTAAACCCCTTCCTTTTCCAAATAGGGTTGTTCAAACCAAGAAGATGGCTGAAGAAGCAATGAAAAAGGAGGTTTTGGATACATTCAAGCGTGTGGAGATCAACATTCCTCTACTTGAAGCCATTAAGAAAATTCCAAGGTATTCAAAATTCTTAAAAGAACTTTGTACCAATCGAAGAGGGCTCAAGGGAAATGAGAGGATCAACCTTGGAAGGAATGTATCAGCACTCATTACACCAACTCTAGCAATGCCAACAAAGTGCAAGGATCTCGGGACATTCACCATCCCATGTACTATTGGGGAGTTTCACTTCTATGATGCCTTTTGTGATTTAGGAGCTTCAATAAATGTGATGCCTCACTCTGTATTCTCTTCCTTGTAGGTTGGTGATTCGAATCCAACAAGAGTAGTGGTGCAATGGGTGAATAGAGATACGGCATATCCAGCGGGAGTCCTTGAGGATGTACTTATTCGGGTAAGAGACATGATCTTCCCAGCAGATTTCTACGTGATTAACATGGAGGACGATCAGGTAAGTTCTCACGCCCCCATTATCTTAGGTAGGCCCTTCCTCAAAACTGAAAAAACTATCATAAATGTCAATGAGGGTACACTCTCCATGGAATTTTGAGATGAAGTTGTGATATTTAATGTTATGGATTCCATGAAGTAGCCCTCAGAGGACCATTCTGCTTTTGTTATCTCCCATTTTGAACCACCAAGTAAAAACCCCATGGAATTGGATTGTCCTATGCTTAGGGAGATTATGAGTATTGGTTCTAGTTTAATGTCTAAGAGAACTTCCACACCTGTTTCTAATGAACAAGACTCTCTAAGATTTGATTTTGAAATGGATTCATATTCTGATCTTGTTCATGTGAACTCTGATTATGACATGGCTATAGAGTATGCTGATGGATTTGATGCTTTATTCTCTTATTGTGATGATTTATATTCTGATACTAATGTTCATTGTGTAGATATGTCTATTGAATCAATTTCTCCATCCATACATCACCCCCCTACATTGGAACTCAATCCATTACCCCCAAATCATAAATATGCATACTTGCTGAGTGGTGATAGATTACCTGTTATCATTGCTAACAATCTCTCTTTTGAACATGAAGAAAAACTCTTGAATCTTTTGAGAGATAACATTAGGGAAATTGGTTGGACATTGGTAGACATATCAGGTATTAGCCCCTCCATTTGCATGCATAGGATTCTCTTAGAGGATGGGGCTATACCGGTGAGACAACCACAAAGGAGACTCAATCCCACCCTCCTGAAAGTTGTTAAAAAAGAGGTTGAAAAATTGCTCGAGGCAGGTATAATCTATCCCATTTCAGATTCTTAGTAGTTAAGTCCTATTCAGGTTGTGCCTAAGAAGAGTGGTGTTACTGTTGTTAAAAATGTGAAAGATGAGTTAGTTCCAAAGAGGGTGAAAAACAGTTGGCGTGTGTGTATTGATTATAGGAAACTAAATCATTCCACTCACAAGGACCATTTCCCCCTCCCATTTATTGATCAAATGCTTGAGAGACTAGCTGGGAAAACACACTATTGTTTCTTGGATGGATTTTCTGGATATTTTCAGGTTCCTATAGCTCCAGATGATCATAAGAAGACTACATTCACCTGTCCCTTTGGCACATTTTCCTACCGGAGGATGCCATTTGGACTTTGCAATGCCCTAGGTACCTTCCAGAGATGCATGGTGAGTATTTTTTCTGATTTTATTGAGACCTTCATGGAGGTATTTATGGATGATTTTACAGTGTATGGATCCTCATTTGATTAATGTCTAAATAGTTTGGGAAAGGTATTGAATCATTGTATTGAGAAGAATCTGTTCCTAAACTTTGAAAAGTGTCATTTCATGGTAGAGCATGGCATTGTCTTAGGGCATGTAGTGTCAAAACATGGGATAGAGGTTGATAGATCAATGGTAGATATTATTTCATCCTTTCCATATCCTTCATGTGTGCGTGATGTTAGATCTTTCCTAGGTCATGCAGGATTTTACCGGCGCTTCATCAAAGATTTTAGTAAGATTGCTATTCCTATGTCAAGATTACTTCAAAAGGATTCTGATTTTGTGTTTGATGTTTCTTGCAGGGTATCATTTGATGAGCTGAAGAAGTGTTTGACCACTCCGCCAATCATACAACCCCCGCTGTGGGACCTTCCATTTGAGATTATGTGTGACGCCTCCAACTTCGTGGTTGGAGTTGTCTTATCTCAGAGGGTGGAGGGACATTCACATGTGATCGCTATGCATCGAGGACACTAGATTCAGCCCAATCAAATTACACAACTACGGAAAAGGAGTTTCTTGCTGTCATATTTGCTTTAGATAAATTACATTCATATTTATTGGGCTCTAAATTAGTTGTTTTTTTTGACCATGCAACTTTGAGGTGCCTCCTGAAGAAGCTAGATGCAAATCCACGACTTATCCATTGGATGCTCCTTCTTCAAGAGTTTGACCTTGAGATAAAGGACAAGAAGGGGTCAGAGAATTTGGTAGCGGACCACATGAGTAGGCTTACTCACACACTAGAGGGTGACACCTTGGACCAGGTACCACTTTGGGACACTTTTCCTGATGAGAATCTTTATTCCATCTCAGGTACGCATCCTTGGTATGTTGATTTAGTGAACTACATTGTTGCCTCTGAAATCCCAACAAATTTAAAGACATATCAAGTCCAAAAATTAAAAAGTGAGTCTAGGTATTATGTTTGGGATGATCCTTACCTCTGGCGCATGTGTAGTGACCAAGTCATTAGGAGGTGTGTTCCCAATCATGAGTTTGAGTCTGTTTTGAATTTCTGTCATACACTTGATTGTGGTGGACACTTTGGACCCCAAAGGATAGCTAGGAAGGTTTTATACTCTGGATTATATTGGCCTAGCTTGTTCCATGATTCCCATGTGTTTTGTAAGTCATGCTCTTATTGCCAACACACTGGGAATATTTCTAGGAGATATGAGATGCCCCAACAACCCATACTATTCTGTGAGATTTTTGATGTATGGGGCATTGATTTTATGGGTCCTTTTCCTAGTTCATTTGGATTTTTGTATATTTTGGTTGCTATTGATTATGTGAGTAAACGGTTGGAGGCCAAGGCCACCAGGACTGACGATTCTCATGTTGTTGTAGACTTTGTCGAAGCACATATTTTTTGTAGGTTTGGAGTACCAAAGGCCATCATCAGTGACCAAGGGACAAACTTTTGCAATAGGAATTTTTCTTCCCTCCTTCGAAATTATGGGGTGACACACAAAACATCAACACCATACCACACCCAAACAAATGGCTAAGCTGAGGTTTCAAATCGTGAGTTGAAAAAAATATTGGAGAAAACCGTGCAGCCAAATAGGAAGGATTGGAGCAAGCGCTTGGATGATGCATTGTGGGCTTATAGAACAGCATACAAGACACCCAATGGTATGTCCCCATTTAGGATTGTTTTTGGGAAAGCATGTCATCTCCCAGTGGAAGTCGAGCATCGGGCATATTGGGCTATAAAGAAATGCAACATGGAATTGGCCCAAGCTAGAATTCAAAGAAAGTTGCAAATTCAAGAGCTTGAGGAGATTTGACTGTCATCATATGAGAACTCAAGGCTCTACAAGGAAAGATCAAAAGGAGCTCATGACAAAATGATCCAACAAAGGGAGTTTCATGTTGGAGAGAAAGTCCTTCTCTACAATTCATGACTGAATCTGATGCCTGGTAAGTTGTGTTCCAGATGGTTAGGTCCTTATATTGTATCTAATGTTTTTCCTTATAGTGTAGTGGAGATTACACAAGAGGACACTGGAAGGATCTTTACAGTCAATGGGAAACGTTTGAAGAGATACATTGAGGGACTTCCTACTGATGCAGTGGATTTTATCACACTACATGACCCCATCATCGCTTGATCACATCAGGCTGTTCCTAACCCTTTCACTTTTATATTATTTGTCCTATTTAAAAATTCTGCATTTCATGTGCATATATCATCTCATGGGTTCACATTGAGGATAAAGCAATATTTTATGTGTGGGTAATGGAACCTTTTAGTTTAGTAATTTCAATTGTTTTCCTGATTTAAAAAAACAAAAAAAAATTGTGTGTTTTTCAAATTTTGTGTGTTTATTTTACAATTTTCTGTGTGGTTTTGAAACTTTTGGGCTGAAATGATTCTCATCACCATTTCTAAATCCATATCAATAAGTGAAAAAATTTAGCCCTTGAAACTAAGCTTAAATGAATGCTGAAATGACTTTGTTTCAAGTTTAAATATTTAGTAATTTCATGAAAAGTATGTTGAATTTTGAATCCCATGCCAATCTCACTATCTTTATATTTGAAATCACTTTCCTGTGAGGCTTCTAAACCATTATTTTCATATTCTTTACATTCACATCACTTCTTGAGAGAACCAAACCATACTTTATTTAACCATAATTTGATCTATTCCTGTCAAAACATGAGGGTTTGAGGTACTTATGTTTAAATGATTGAGGCATTTGTTTGGTATTAAAGCTCCTATTTCAATGAATCCTTTTTTATAATGGCCTACCATGAATATTTAATCCTTTTAGCCCTTAGAATCCATGCAAATCCTGTTAGGTTAGCCACATTACAAGCCAATTTTCTTTATCCAACCAACTCTTGAAGTGAAATTGCATAATCTAGTTGAGCTTAAGTGTGGGGGAAGTTGTCTTGTGTTTTTCCACCACATTCTGTGATACTTTGGGTGGAAAATTAAATTCTGAAGAGATGTGTTTACTACTAAAGAAAGTCATTATATTGAAAGTTGTTCCTTTTCTGGAGCTTTCATGACAAGTGAAGTTGTGCATTTTCTGGAGCTTCTAATTGAGGTGGAAAGCTATGCCCATCTGGAGCTTTCAAGAAAATCATGTTTGAGAAGATTGACATTTTTTTATGCTAAAATGATGAATGGTGTAAACCTTTCATGACTTTTCATGATGATGGAGCTTAATTGATACTATGGGGATTGAAGAGAAGACCATATTTAAGTGAAAATTAGATTAATGCAATTTTTCTTCAAAATAGTCAAGCCCTCCTCAATCAGCCTCAGAGTTTTTCACATCTTAATCCTACCAACCGAAAGCCACAGAACAACCCTAAAAAGTCCTCATGATAAACATATGTCCTTGACTCACATCGGGTAGTGATGTAGGAATCTATCAAGCCTATGGTGACCCTTGTATGAGTTTGGATGAGAAAGACATTGCAAAAAAATTGATGTTTGAGTGATGAGATAAAATTCAAGCGAGGTAAGTGTTTTGTGCATGGGCGGATAAATGAAGTGGAAATATATTGAATGATATAAATGGAGAACTTGAAATAAGGTTTTTTATGAGGCATGATATCTTTTGATTCTTGGTGTGAAATTTATTGATCTTAAGGATATGTTTTTTAAAATTGGTTTTGATTTGATATTGATGTTTACTTGATATGATGTTTTGCCCAGGTGTGGAAAAGGGTAAGTGTGGGGGAGGTTATAAAACACTATTTTATTGAATATTTTATTGATAATAAATGATATAATTTCCTCACATTGTTTTAAATATGTTTATTTATAAAATATTTGGGATTTGATCATTCATTTGAAAATTTGGTGAAAATTCCAGTTTTACCCTTACTAGTGCACTGTAGTATTTCGAATATAAATTTTTTTTATATTTATTATTTGAATTTTAAATTTTGTAAAAGTTTTCCTAACTTAATTATCTACAACTTTTATTCAGGACACTAGATCAAAAGAATGCAGTTTAATGGAGTAATTGGGCCATAAAGTCAAAGCTGGTCTGGACTCGCCAGAATGGATGAGCTTCTGTATTGCGGTCATAACACCTACATATGGGCTTGTAGTGAGCCCCAATTTGTATAGGAGATAGAGGACCCATATCCTCACATTTTATGCTTCTATAAGGCCGGCCAATTCACGCGTTTTGGTGGTCAAATGGGCGGTTCAATTTGCATTAAAATATTTGGCCGAATTTTAACATTCACACTTGAAACCACTTATAACCTCTCCTCCCCTTCCCTCTATAAATTCGATTTTTTATCATTTGGAGGGGTTGGGACGTTCATTAGGAGATTGGAGGTAGAGTAGAATTTGTTTCACCCAAATTCTCCAACCATTGTAAGAGGGGTAGCTCTTGAAGCAAGGATCCCCTCATTGAAGCCTCCTTCTCTTCTTCATTTTGTAATGTTTTCATTTGTGTAATAAACTTCTTTGTTATTATTTTATTTCTTCTCTTTTCTTCTGTTTTGTTTAAATTTATTCTTCTCTTAATCTTCCTATTTGGGCTGAAATTCTTGATTAGAAGCGTTATTGGGTTATACCCATTATAAACCTTTGCACATGCAAAACGCTTCTATGATGATTACGCCACCCATGGAAGAGTAGTTTTTTAGTAATCGATCTATCTTCTACCCTCTTCATTTAATTATTTTGAATCATTGAGATACTGTAATTCATTTAATATTATCCATGAATTCTGTTTTTAAATTGTAGTAAACTAAGCAAGCAATTGAACAATTAACACAAAAACACGTGAGGTCGGGATTTTGTGTAAATTGTGAGAGCGCGATCTTAATCAGTAATACAAGACCACACGGGATAAATTTGTAGAGTACAAATATAATACCTAAACACAATTCATCCTCATTTCCAGATTGGATATGAGCCTTAATTTACCACTGAACATAAACTAATCTTATAACATCAATCAAATCAAGGTGCTGCGATTTCATGTTCCGAAGTTAGCCTAGGGTTAAATTCACATCATCTTCATGGTAAAGTTAATTCTCGTAGGGTTCGGGATTTAACAAATTAAGGGATCATAATTAAGTGAATGTTAATTTAAATGATAATTATTAATAATAAAGTGAAGAGGTAGAGTTAGATCAATTACGGATTTTAAATATATTTCTAAAAAAACATCTTCTTGTTGTGTCATTTTAATCGAAATTCATTTCAAAACAATAAACAAAAAAATTATACAATCTTCTTACAGCAAACTTCTTCTAGATTCATAAACTACAACAAACCCAAATCCTTTAAAGTAGTGTTTTTATTCTATTCTATTTTATTTTATTTTTTATAATACCTCTAATAAGTTGTTAAATTCACTTCCTCCTTTGAGAGATGACCTTGGTCATCCACTCTGTTGCACCTAAGTACCCCAAATTACACTAATCATTTAAGGGCACCCACGACAGCGCTCTTTCACCCAGTAAGGGAGTAAAAAAGGAATAACATAAAGAATAAAATACATGTTAGGAAATATGAATATCAATGTAGAATATGAGAAATGTGAACATAAATTCTTGATATATCATGATTATCATAACATAGAAATGCGGCAGTGACATATAACATTATATTAGTATGAGCCAAGGCTTATTGCACATGGATTATCATGAGTAAACACTCATTTCACATGGATTATAATAGGTAGAGCCTAATTTCACATGTGTTATTATGAGTTATCCCTCATTAAACATGATGAGTCTTGATACTAAACATTACCAAATTCATTGGGACAATATCAAGGCGCAGCCTTTATAAGCTTTTCATTTCATGCATAAGTGTGTCACATGGATCATATAACAGGGAATATTTCAAGATAATAAGTTCTTACATGATAAAGTAATGTGTAATACATAAATTTAAGTAACATTCAATATGTATATGTTTATAAAGGTGAATACCCTTTATAGAGAAATGGGTATAATATTCACTATACAATTATTTTGGCTGGGAAAATCATGGTGTAATTACGGCAGCAAAATGGTGTGACATAAAAATTCATAAAAATGGATGATGAGAGAGAAAGTGTTATATAATCATATTTAAATGAAATGGAAAGTTATGGGGTCATATATATATATACATGTACCAACACATGTAATTTGTAAATATAAGGTGTAACATAATAAAGAAACTTGAAGAAAGAGGGGAAATGGAATAACTCTTACGAAATTTAGGATGGAAATGGGTGTACATGGGAGAGATTAATGGGTGATAAAGAGGTCTCCCATAATTAAAACATAATTAGGGAATTACAGGGGATGTTATAAATCATACCCCAATATTTTTAATTGAAAATAAAATGATATACCAATATAAAGAAACTTGGACAAAAAAATGTGAAAGGGAGGAATCCCTTGTGAAAATTCGGCATAATAATGGGTGTTCTTGAAGGATAATAGGGGGTTGATGAAAGTTAAAGTGAGATATCAAAATATATAAATCAAATTGACATAAATGGGGTTCTGGAACATCATAAACTAATATATAATTATAAATAATAAAAGCATAATGTAAAAGAGTATCTTGAATGGAAATTGGAAAATTGAAATCCCTTACGAAATTTCAACATAGTAACGTCTTAGGTAAGGGTCCAAATGAGGGAGGATAAATGATAACTAATTGAAATAACATAAAATTTAAATTATAGGATTTATTATAACAGGATTATAATATAACCAATTGAAATTAAAAAGACTAATTTCAAACAAGATTCTTGAATAGAAATGAAGAGATGAAGGAGAGGATCCCTTACTTGGAAGTGTGATCCTAATGTCTTGGGAGAGGCTTCTTCAGAGCTTGGTTGAACCTTTATAAGAATATAGGGAGTATATGGAAAAGTTTTTTAGAGATAAAAAAAGTTTTAGTAAATATTAATGGGAGTTTTGGTGGGTTTATATAAGAAATGAGAGGGAATTCTTTATTATTTAGGTTTTGGACACTACACATTAAATGAATCAAAACGTAAAACCATCCAATGGTTTTTTCCAATGGTTTCATCAAACAGTGAGTGGAATAAAACATTTTATATTTCCTAGGTCTGAACACATTAAAAAATTAGGCTTTCTTATGTGTAGGTGAGTCAAACTCTCAATGAAATCATTTTAAATTGTTAAAATATTTAATAAGTCGTGGAGGGTCCAATAAGTCATTATAAAATTACTAAAACAAATATAAAATCACAATATATTAATGTTAAGACATGTATTTTCATAATATACCTTTTATATTATTTTATTACATCACTATTTTTTCATCATGATGTCATAAAACACATTATATATTTTTTCAGTATTTAATTTTTACCCAAAAATACGACTATTTCAGAAAAATGTGAAAAATTAACCATTGGATAATTTAGACATATTTATTAAAAAAATAATATTTATTTTATTTAAATAATTTTCTAAATATGTGAATTTTCTCTTTTTAAATAAAAACTAACATTTACTGAAAATTGATGGGTTTTGAAAAAAAATATTATTTAACCATAATAAAAAATACATTTGACTTCACAAAAATTATATACTCATTTGATATTAATAAAATTAATTTGATAATAATATTTTATTAAAATATTAATTATTTTGAAAAAATTTATTAATTCATCAAAATATATTCTTTAATTAAAAATAAAATTTCTATTTTATCGTATTAGAATATAATTCTTATCAAACTAAATACTTAATCTTTCATAGAGTAAAAATAATGAATATAATCATCATTTATAATTAAAATGAGTGTTCTTATAACACTATTATAACAAAAGTATTAATAAAAACTTATTTTAATATAACAATTTAAATATTTATGAAAGTACCATTTTACCTGAAAATACAATTAATTTAATTCAATATATTTTATGAAAAACTATTCTAATAAAGGAATTAATGGAATAATAATTTAATTTATAAAAAGGATTACACAATAAGAAACTAATACCTTGTTAAATAACCCATTATAACACCCACATAAGACCTAAGGGTAAGGTGAGAAATAGTGATAGACTCTTGGGGCGGCTCAGATAACATCGCTCAGGAGACAATCTCTATTAACATGTGATTCTTCTATAGGTGATTCTATTCAATCGTAACATGTTAAAAAGAATCTTGGGATTGGTCAAGAGTAATGTCTAGTGATGAAAACTCTTTCTTGAGCTCTAATAAATGATCTTTGAATGGCCTGATTCTACTGGATGAGGTCATCACCTCCTTTTTCTTTGTCGAAATATTTTTTCAAAATCTTATATTTTTACTAGTCATGTGATCACTTTTCAACAGAAATATTATCAATGGTAATGATACTTAATAGTCATTTAAACCCAATTATATAAAATAAAAAAGTGCATGTTTTTTCTATATTCATAAGTTATTTAACTAAATAAAACAAATGGAATTTTATTCATGAATGTTTGGGTCATTGTAGTAGGACTAGGAGGGATACACTTTGTGGGGAGGGGGTTATGACATAGTGGTATCAGAGGTATGTTTGAGGGATAGGATGAAGTTTGGAGTTTCACATAGGTGAGGTCGCATGGGTTGGTAGGGAAATATTTTTAGTCAAGTTCAGAAAGAAATTTAAACAATGGAGACTAGATGAGGCATAGGTATTTAGGGACCCATGTGATCTGATGCATGAAACTTTATGTTTATGGTGGCTCCTAAATGTGGTGATACTTATTGCAGGGTATAGAGATAAGAAAAGATCATGAATCATTATTCTTTGTGGATGTGTTTTAATGGGTAGACCTTGGGATAGGTTAACCTAAAATTAATAAAAGAAAAAAATTATTAAAAGATAATGTATTTTATATTTTAGGATTAGAAGCTCTAAATGTTTTCTCTTTTGTAGTACTAGATCTAGGTTGACGTCCTCGACAAGTTCATGCAAAATACGTTCATTAGGATGCACCAGTAGATCACCACAAATTAGAGGTTGATGATTATGATACATAGAGAAGAACACTCTGAGAGTTTCAGTGCTATAGTCTCCAAAAGTACAAGGGCTATGTTTCAGATGTAGTCAAGAAAGATTGTTTGGAGGAAGTTGAGATAGCTTTCTATTTGATCCATTCTTGGAAGGATCATTGGTTATCGTTGGTTATGAAGATGTTTTGTGGGGTAGCGAGGATGTGGTGGTTCTTGTTACTTGGGGATCGCAATGAGTCGGAAGTCTCATGAGAGAGGTTCTTTGAGTAGTTCATAGTATAGTTTCTTTCTTCGACCACAAAGGTGGCCAGTCACCTTAAGCGGTTTACCCTTCGGTAGTGAATCTCCAGTGTGTGAGAGTTTGTAATTTTTTTCAAGAACCTTTTTTGATATCATTTGAACCTGTCTCCATATGAGGATATTAGTTTGAGTAATTTTGAGGAGTCTTTGCATACAGATATCTAGTTCTAGGTCATCCTGTTTATGCAGAAGACATATCTTGAGGTGTTGGTGAGATAAGAGGTCATCTAGAGGAAAATTGACTAAAATTGGATCATCATGAGAGGGGATTCATTAGGGTTACTCACGAAGAATATTTGTGTTCTGGGGTTCCCAATTTTCAAATAATATCTCAAGCCTATGATAAGAAATTAGGAACTTATTTTCCTTATGGAGTCCAAGGTTATTAGTAGTGAGAGTGCTCAAACTTTCTGAGTAGTCATCATATGTCAGGTTTTCCGCTTCATGTTCCTCCATTGTGGTAGTTCCATCAAAGGTAGTAGTCGTAGGTTGCACCAATTTTGGACCAGAAGAGAGTAGATGGGGTAAGATGAGGATAGCCATAGAACACTCCTCTTCTAAATAGAGAATAGTGTGTCCATGGAGTTGGTCATCAAATGGGTCAGAGAGGTTGTGGATTAGTTCGTTGTCAGCTTTAAGCTTTATCGTTTCTAGTTCCTGGTGATCCAGATGTCATTCAAGGTACCCTTTGCTTGATTTATACTTGGCTTCATGCCTTGTGTGATTCATGATCAACACACATCTTTATATCACATTCCCTTTTCCATGCTTTAGGAATTGATTTAGAGAGGTTTCCAGTTCCATTGTAGATTACTACACTAGTTGGAGGTTGAGATGACTTGTTTGAAGTATGTAGATACTATGAGCTAGTGTTGGTGCAGTACTAATCTTAGGTAGATTCCCTATTTTTAAGGATACAACCATATTTTTTCATTCTTGGCATGGATTTTTTTATTCTGTGAAGACTATAATGGATTTATTCTGGTGGCGGTTGGTGTTTTTCGATGTCGATGGAGAGCCAGCAGTGTTTTTTGGTGAGAGAGACCCTCGGATGGGTCCGAGTCATGTTCCTTTTTTATTATCTTTTATGGATGAGTTGATATTGAGTTTGTGAGTGGTTTAGTAGTAGGGTTTCCTAGGGTTTCTGAATATTACCCTAATGTATTTCTAGGATATGTTGTAGCATTACCCTCTCGACAAGAGATCGAGTATGGGATCGAACAACAGCTAGGAATGTCTCTTATATTGATTTCTCCTTATAGGATGGTTACTTTGGAGTTTTGGTAGCTACATATACAAATCAATGGTTTGTTACAGTGTAGTTTTGTTCATTCAAGTGTATCACTATAGGGTGCACTAGTTTTGTTCATGATGAAGGTTGTCGGAAGTTTTCAGTTTTGTGTTGAGCATCATCACTTGAACTTAGTAACATTAAAGAACCACTATCCCCATTCATGGATTGATGAGTTATTCTATAAATTTAAGGTTGAAAGTTGGTTATCAAATATTTACTTTTTCTCAGGATATCATCAGATGAATGTGAAGTATGAGGATATCCCGAATACTTCTTTCTATTTTCATTATGGCCATTACGAGTTTGTGGTGATGTTGTTCCTTGTGATGAATGATCCAGCTATGTACATGGGGTTGATGAACATTTTGTTTCATGAGTTCTAAGATATTTTCATTGTGGTTTTCATTGAAAACATCTTTATTTACTCTACATCCTAGGAGGAATATGTAGAGCATCTTCATACTGTTTTGGGAGTTCTACGTCAACAACAGTTGTTTGGGATATTGTTGAAATGTAATTTTTTGGCTCAAGAATTATGTATCATAGGTCATGTTGCATCCTAGTAGGGTGTAGATGTGGATCCATCAAATATAGAAGTAGTTTTTTCTTGGTTATCCCCCAATAAAGTGGTATAGGTGTTAAGTTTCCTTGTTCTTGCAGGCTATTATAAGAGGTTTGTGTCTAATTTCTCTTGGATTGTGACTCCTATGACTGTGTTGACAAGAAAGGATCAGGAATTTTTTGTCAAATGTCATTTTTAGGTGTCTTTTGAGTATCTAAAGGAGAAGTTAGTCAGTGATCAAAAACATGTTCTTCAAGGAGAAAGAGTTCAGTTTATGATTTTATGTGATACTTTACGTCTGGAGTTTGGATGTGTTCTGATTCAGCATATATCGGTTGTTTCTTAAGGGTTATTGAATTTATATCCCCATGATTTTAACTATTCCATCCATGATCTGAAGTTAGTAGAAGTGGTGTTTTCACTAAACTTATGGAGACATTACATCATCGGTGAGCACTTTATGGTCTTCATAGATCATAAAATACTGAGGTATGTTTTCTCCCAGCATGAATTTAACTTGAGAAAGTATCAATGGATGGTGTTCTTACAGTATTATAAATTTTAAATTTCCTATACACCTAGAATGGGGGGTTTTTAGATGATGAATTGAGAAGGAAGTCACTTAGTGATGTAGTGTGAGAATCAGGCGATTCCTGGAGGGTGATCGAAGAACATTCAGTATTACATCTGAATATGGGAGAAGTTGGGGGTAGAGGTATTCTTTTTCAGATGATGGTGTAGTCATATCTGGTGTATCAGGTATAAGATAACCAATTGGGGATCTTGAGTTTGAGGTCTGGGGAGACCGAGTTGTTTGTGGTGAGGCCCCTGAAGGTTGGTCTGAGGATGAACAACACCAAGTGTTGTTTCAGGAAAGTATTTTGTTCCCTTTGGTTATGTGTGAGATGGTTCTCATAGAGTTTCATATTTAACCCCTAGTAGTACATCCTGGTGTGAAAAAGGTGTACCGAGCCTTGATAGGTCAGTTTTGGTGGCCTGTGTTGAAGCATGCAGTTGTGGAGTTTGTGTCTCAATGTTTGGTCTTACATAAGGTGAAGGTTGTGTACAGTGTTCTCAGTGGTTTTCTCCAGCCATTATTTGTTCCTCAATGGAAGTGGGAGGAAATATTTATGGACTTTGTTATCAGTTCACCTATATTTCAGGGTGGCTATAATGTTATATGGGTGGTATTGGACCATTTGATGAAATCATCTCACTTCAAATCAATCATAGAGTTGAGCTTGGTGGAGGTTCTATCGATGCATCATCTACAGGAGGTGGTGAGACTTGACGGAGTTCTGAGGATGATCATTTACAATCGAGATCCTTGTTTTACCTCTAATGTTTAGAGAGGTCTCAATCATGCGTGTGGTTCTCTATTATGTCTTAGCACTACTTTTAATCCAAAAATTGACAGTCAGACAAAACAGTCTATCCAGACTCTTGAAGACATGTTGTTCTCTTGTGTCCTGGATTTTGGAGGTTCATGGATGAGGCACCTAAATTTGGTAGATTTCTCTTAAAAAATACTTTTCACTCCACCATCAGTATGGTTCCATTTGAATCCTTGTATGGATGACCTTTCCATTCTCCATTGTTCTGAACTAGGGTCCGAGAGTCAGTAATTATCAGGCAGAAACTGGAATAGAATTTGACAGAGATGGTTTATGTGATTTGTGAGTGAATGAAGGAAGCACAAGATCTTTATAAGTCCTATTATTGTCATATAAGGAGACCACTAGAGTTTTACATTGGTGATCACATGTTTTTGAAGGTGACTCCCCATCATGGGAAGTGAAGGTTAGGTCGTGGGGGTAACCTTTCTCCCTGGTTTTTTTGGCCATTAGAGGTGTTGGATCATGTGGGATCCATCGTGTAATGGGTAGCACTTCCCCCGATTATGATTGAGACACATTATGTTTTCCATGTGTTTCAGCACTATCGTTATCTTCAGGATTACTCTCACATCATCGATTGGGGAAAGATTGAAGTTGACGATGATGCAACCTTTGAGGAGTGGCTTGTAAAGATCCAAGCCCGCAAGGAGAAGGTGTTGTGTGAGCATGATATACCATTGGTTCATATCTTGTGGTAGCATGGTGGTGTGGAGGAGAGTATATGGGAATGTGAGTCACAAATATATTCATAGTACCCTGGGATTTTTGATGTCTAGATCTTCTCTTGAAATGTTGTTCCTTTGGTGTTTGTAGACCCTTTCTGTTATGAGATGGATTTATCTTATTGATTGTTTTGGATTTCTCTCTTTTGATAGGTATCTCCCCTGGGAGAGTGTTTATGAGATGGATTTTGTTTTAACCTGGTTTTTTGCTAGTTCCTCTAGTAAGTTGGTGAGCTCTTGTGGTCATGAAAGCTTTGAGAGTTATCTTGCAAGGTGTTTGTTTAGATAACCCCCTTCTGTTTCCTCTCTGAGTTGGTTTTGGATTATCGGGGATGAGAATATTTTTAGAGTTATCTGATGTAAGGGTCCAGATCCACATGGATTGACCCTTGGAATTTTTTTGAAGATCTAAGTGCTTAGAGGTGGCTCGGAATAAGTTTGGAGGAGTTTGGTTAAGTAAAATCTAGGATGAGGGGATTAAACATCATTTAATAGCATGACACAACGTGACATCCTATTTCACAGGTTGTCCAAGAAAAATTCACAATGTGCAAAAAAAATAATTGGCATTAAATAGGGATTCACCACGTGAAATACTTTGGGGTTTGAAAAATAAAATAAATCATTGAGGAAATTCATTTTTTAGAGGAACTAAACCTCAAGGAATTACACAATGTGAAAGGAGATTACATGACGTGTAATGCCCCGACAATGTATACTTTAAGAAATTTTCCAGCCACTCAGGTTTTGTCTAACCTATGGTTGTAGCATCTCTCCCTCAAACATAGGCCACCTGAAGACCCTCTCTTCAATTTTTTAAGGATTAATTCATCATGGAATGATCCCTCCCTCCCTCCTTCGATCTACAGTGATCTTTCTTACATCTAAGCTATAATCAACCTATGTTCTTATGGTTTATTCAATCTATTTCCTCCCATTTTCCCTTTATATAAAATAGATCATGATCTCCATGTTTCTACTGTAGTTTTCTTGGTGGTTTGTTGGTTCAGTTGTTTTGTGGAATCCTCAAGTGGATGTAGTTGTTACGGGATAGGAGATTGTGTTATGTTGCTTGGATCCATTATCATGAGAAAAAAGTCAATGAACTTTTAAGGTATGGGATTTGATTATTATATATTTACTAACATGAAATTTTAGATTGATCAAGATTTATCCCTTTGGATCATAATGAAATTGGCTTAGTAATTATATTTATCAAATTAAATAATTGATATCGATCATATGTTGTTACTTTATACTATGATAAAGGTTTTCCTCCTAACTTGCTAGATAGTGTTATATCTATGAATTTATTGGTTATCATGTTGTTCTTGATGGAAATTGGAAGATAATGTAAATCTAGAATTAATTGATAATTAATTACCTACAAGATAAAGAGGCATGTTTAATGAATATGGTTATTGTTTTTGTAATTACAGGATAATAAAATTGATGCAAGTATTCATGTTAACTAAATTGGTTGATGAATCTAAATCATGTTGATTATTATTGATAAATTATTAAAGTAATATTAAAGTAATTGCTTAATTAATTTGGTGATATCTTTTGATAGCTTGTTTCTTCAGTTTTCCATAGTTGGAACCTGTAAACAATGAATCAGTTAATTCAATATGGAATAAGAATCAGTTTTGTGATAAAGATAATTCCTTATCAGGACTGGTTTTACAACTATCTTGTAAAGGCTGAGTGACTTGTTCTTTTTATCCATGACATATCATTGTGTGTGAAGGATAGATTCCTTTTTTTAAGGTCGAGAGATCGTTGTTGTTTTTTCCTACAGCTTGTGATGTACACTGGATATGATACTTGTTGTGGGGGAAGGGAGGCTCGAATGTGACATTAGCCTGGGATAGCTGAGCCTGGAGGGCTATTGTGATATTTGGGGATAGGAATTCCTAGTGTTTGTGGAAACATTTTACACCTAGAGTGGAGAGATGAATTGGTTTAAGCATGTGGGTATTGAGGACGACACCAGGGATGATGGAATGGGTTGAAGCTGGGCTTACCCATTGATGTAAAGGTGGTTTTTTTTAATCAATTATTTGTTTATCTGTTTTAATTTTCCCACTTCTTGAGGAAGATGGTCTTTCTTACCCTTCTTCCAAAATAGGTTAAGTCATTTGAGTTATAACACATGCTTTCCTTACTTATCTTCTCGAGGATGGATGGGTTTACTCTCCTACTATAGATGGAAAGACCTCGACTGGTATCTCATCTACCCACCATATACAGCCCCTTTCTATTTGGTATCATAAATTTTTTTCCTAGAATACATGGAAATATATAGATTGGAATATTCTTAAATAAATGAATAAATTATTTTTAATCAATGGGGTTGGAGCTTATTGGGATGTAATGCTGAGGTTATGACATTGAGAATATGTGGACTCAGTTTGGTTTTTCTTGGAGGTCTTGGAACTTTTTGTGATGCTAACGAAATGTAATGACGAAATGATAATGGTTAATTAATGTTTAAATAATAAATTAATTTAAAGTGAAATTGATGAAAAGAGATAAAGTAACTTACTATAGATCATTACATGGTTTTTTTCTTATAGTATATCTTGTCTTAGTGATGATAGTTAGGAGTCCGGGAGACGTTAGCTGTAGTTGATTCTAAAATAAAGTTACGCCCATAGTGTGGTTGTGAGCTATATTATATTCAGTGATTTTGGTGTTTCTATATGCTACTCCCCTCTTTCAGTTATGGAAACTAACACCTATGGGTTCCCATCCTTGGGGTTTTTTCCCCCAACATCCCGATGGGAGTATGGACTTATAACTACCCCTATGGCCCCGATCTCTTCTCTTGGTAGTTACTTGTGCTGGTATACATAGTGGTTATTTTTCCTCATATATTTGTGTAGAGGGATGTAATGGCTTGTGGTTATTCATGGACATATATTCTGGATATAGTTTCAAATGGACTACTATAGGTGTGACATGTATAGGTTGTGATAACTTCTGGATCTTTACTCAGTGTATGGGATGTGATTGATTGAGGTATAATAACTGATGTATAATACATGTTATGCAAGCTATGGTGAATCAAAAAAACTAACTAGTTACTTTGGTTTCATGTATGTGGTTGTGTTATACACAAGGTGCATGTTGACACATGAGGTGTGTGGTGTGGTGCTTCGCATAGGTGTCTATAGGAAGGCTATTTTAGAGAGAGATTCTTAGGACGTGTGACATTGGGTCAAAGTGTAAAACCAGTGGGGAAGTGGTAGTGGGGTACCCTTGGTATACATTGTTATATTCTATACTCTTGTACATAATAATTGGTGAGAGTAGCCTTGGGGAGGCTGGGAACATTGTATAACTATTTAGTTGATGAGTTAGTTTAACATGTTGTTCACTGTGCTTTAGCATGATTTCTTTACTTTTTCTTAAGAGGCTCTAGGTATGATCCTACTGAGTATATAGTTACACTCACCCTATGTATTTATAAAAAAATTTCAGTTCACCAAGAGAAGGTTGGAGATCAGGTTGGTTACTACAATAAGAGGGTTTTACAGGATTTGTTCGGGATTTGTGGTCACTGATGTTTTACTTTCTTTTGGTACTTATAGTTTTCCATTTCAGTTTTAGTAGTTTTGCATGACATTACATTTTTGTACTTGGGTTCTTTTAAATTGTACTCTAAGTAGGAGTTGTTTGAATTCTATCTTATCTCTCTCTTGCACATGTGTTCTTTTATAGGGTAATGCCCCTCATAGGTGTGTTTATAATACCCTCGGTGCTATTCACAAACCCAAAGCCTACTAGAGGTGGGACTCAGAGGGTCATTATCTCTCTTCTCACATTTCTAGCCCAAAAGGGGTACAAATTTTGGGGAGGGGGTTATGACATGGCGAAGGTTACATTCAAAGTGTTGGGTTATCGATAGAAGATAGTAATTTATTACAAATATTTTTTCTGGTATGAGATCATAATAGTAGTAGAAAAATATTTCATTATGTTTTGTAAAGTGAATGTGAATTATCAAAATTATATCCCTTGGTAGTTTCTAGATAGGTGTGTGGTATTAGTCCCACTCATCATGAACTAGATTCAAGATTGATTTGAAACTCAACCAACATTTTTCTGGGTGATTACCCCTAGGTGAATATGTCTCGCAACTATATCCACTTCCCAATAACTATATAGGGTTTTTATTGCTAGGAAAACAAAATTATCTTTACTTTCCAAAATTTAGGATTTTTGGGAATTATGACAACTTAGAAAAATAATTTAATGATTGGAAATTGCATTATAAATATATCAAATGGGTGATAATACCATAGGATTACAAGCATAATGACATTGAAATAAATTTTTGTAATTAAAAACTGGAGGGATGGAATGAGAAACCTGATGTTGGAATAATAATGACATATAAAAAATGTTATAATGATAGGGGATTAGTACCCTCGCATTAAATAAATATCAAACAGTAGACAATAACCTCAAATTATAATCAAATAAATATGTTTAAATGGTGTTATAAAAAAATAATTTATATTATAAAGGAAATAGAAGGATTATAAACCCTTACCTTGATAAGTATATTCTTAAATCTTAGGAAGAATCCATATAAACTTAATAACTCCTTGGGTGGAGATGGATGAGATAATGGGTGGGACTAAGATACTTTTATAGGTGAAAAATAGGGGATTATCCATGGAAACAAATGTTATTTAAGGGATAAGAATGTTATCATGTGGGTTTTATGGGGGTTTGGTGAGTTAGCTGAGTTAGGTGGGAAAATTTTGATTAGACATATAGGAATAAATTTTCAACCTAATAGAGTACTTATATAAAGTTTAAGTGTCAAATTGATTTAGGAAAATTCAATTCATTTTAGATTACCCATTTTAAAACATATTAATCTTGATTAAATATTAATCATGGGGATTATTTTATCACTAAAAATATAAGATGGCCATTATTACCAAATTTAAATGTTTGGAATCTGAATTTGGGAACCATTTTAAAAAATTCAATTTCTAAATTTGAGAAAATTTACTTTTTGAATTAAAATATATAATATGTAGAAAAATCATTTTTGTATAAATATGATTTTTAAAACGTTAGGTGAAATTAATCTTAGTTAACATTAATTATTAATTAAAATATTTATAATTTATTTTTATATACCCATAAACTTAATATTAGAGTCTTAATTTTAAAATTGATATATTTAAAAATGCATAATATTTCGAGAAGTATTATTCCTTGAAATATTATTATTCTTCCATTATAACTAATATTTATCTTAGTAACTTAATATTATGCCAAGAAACAAAACTTCCCATGTTTCATAATTTTAAAATTTTAATCAATAATACCGAAAACATTTTATTTGATTCAATTTTGAATAGTGATAAATAAAAATGATGTTAATATTAGCCTATGTAACACATTAAAAAACCATGTTTCAAGAAAAAGTGTATTTTTAAGCTTAAATTTTATGTTTAGGATAAAGTTATCAATGCTTTTGGTTTTAATGAAACAAATTAATTTATTATAAAACTAATAAAATCAATTTGACTTCTATAGAAACCTAAAACCTAGTTTTTCCAAAAACAATTATTAAAATAAAAGGCCATAAGTAGTTTTTATTAGAAATTATTACTTATTTCCTTAAAATGTTAATCACAGTTTTATAAATTCAATAGAGTATTATAAAAATATTTAGTTTTATGTATTATAATTTTGAGCAATTTAAATTTATTATAGAATTCTAAGTATTTCTTATATAAATTTACAGTTTTGGTAAAATTGAATTTTTCACTATTACCATAAAAATGTACCATAAAATCTCAAAAATTCACCCAAAGCTAATATTTACATAATTTATCCCAATTTAGAATTTTTTTTCAAATATAAGCTCTATAATTAAGGTATTTATGTTTTAAACGTAATAATGAAAACTTCTATTTAGATTGCGTATTATGAAATAGTTTTCAAGATTTGGTGTTTACCAATTTGGGTAAGGTCTTAAGTATTATATTCGAGTCCTATATAGTGGTTAGAGAGGTCATTTAGGTATATATTATTAGATATAGGTTTCTCAAGTGGTTTGGAGAAGTTAGAAGATAAGGTGTCCATTTATAAGTGAGGTCAGTCACACCCTTGTTAATACTCTTAACTTTAAAATAATACAAATCTGTTTTCTTGGTAAAGTAGCATAAAATGGTCAATTAATAAAATTTAGGATAATTTAATATCAAAATATGCACAAAAAATATAATTTAGACTGGTTTTAGTACTTGTTTAATCTTTATCTCTTAGTTTAACCCCCTTATTAACCCTTATTGTGGTGAACTTTTTTTACCATTGTAACTATTAATTATGAATAAAAATGAAATTATGGTGATTACATAATTTTAATATTATTATTACAAACAATTAATATATTTTAACATATTAAATTACTATATATGGTAAAAATTAATTTTAATATAAGTACACAAAAGATAATGAAAATTAGTTTTTTATAAATAAACTTATTTTTAAAAATAAAAATTATTTTACCCCAAAATAATTTTTAAAATTTATTATCATGTAATTGAATATATTAGGATTAAAAACTATATTTATGTGACATTTATACCAATTCAAAACTTAATGTAAAATTGTAATTCCTTAATAAAGGAAAGAGATCAAAAAAAAAATTTATTATAATAAAACATCACTTAGTTTTAAAAATGTCAAACACGTGTTTTTAAATTCAATATAATATTTTTTTTATTTTTTTTATTAAATATATTTTTTATATAAATTTTTTATAGACTTTTAAGACATTATTTTGCAATAATTATTTAATTAAGTTGACAATATTTATAAAAATAGTATTTTTTACTATTCATCTAAAAATCAACCTCTTTATAAAAATAAAAAAATTAATCCTAAGATAATTTTGACATTATGAATTCAGAAATAAAATTTATATAATCAAATTAAAATTATAAAATATAGAAATTTATTTTTTTAGATGAAAATATGAAATATAAATAAAATCATATTTCATAAAAAAATTGCATTTTTTAAACTTCATGTGTTTTCAAATAAATTTGAATGTTAATATATTAGATCAAATATTGACATATTGTAGATTATAATCTATTAAAAGTGATAAATTTATTTTTTAAATTTATAAAACACATTAAAAATAGTTATTTGAAAAACATCTCTTTTTAAAATTGACTAATTTTAATCATATCATATTAACAAAATAATACTATATAAGAATCTTAATTTATTAATATATTTTTATTTATTAAGGTATCGTTATTATATGGATAAAATCACTTTAGTTTGGTATTATTAGTTTTATAATCTAAACAATGTAGTATTTATTTAAATTAAAAAATGTACTAAAATCTAGCGGGTGTTATATAAACATCCATATTTCTTAACTTATTCAAGAACTCTAGCACATAGAATGTATAACCACACTAAAATGACTGGATGGTCTTGTTGAATTTCACTATAGGTATTAAACTACCATTGATTAGAAAATTAAATAGTATTATAGTTTTTCATGTACTCTTATAATCATCAGAATGACTAACTCAGTATTCTTTAAGTTGTCTTATTCTTTAGTTTTCTTCTGTATAATATTTTCCTCAGATTATAATTTTTGTATTTTGAGTTCCATTGAACTCAAAACAACTTTTCTCTCAAAATGTTTTGTGTAGAATATTTTCACTATTTTTTATCAATTTTTGTAAACTAGATTCCTCTGGTGAACTAACCCTACTGCTTCTGGTAATGTTAGCCAGGTATTTTAATGAAACAATACTTCTTCAAGAAATATCAACTAAATAACTTCTTCTACAGGTATTTCAATTCTTCTTTGTGAAGGAGTAAACTCAAACAAATCAATACTTGTTCAATCCAATTATTCAATATTACTAAATAAATCCATCTTCACAGAATATATTTACACAAATTTTCCCAAAAATTTTTTATTTTCAATACAGCATGCTTGTCACTACTTCTATTATTCTAAATTTTATTCTCACAACTTATACATACATTGTGAATTTCATGGTCTTAATAAACACCTCATTTATCATATATCTTCTTACTTCTTGACAAACTTCCTTATTCAAATGACTGTGAATGTGTTCATATGAAAAAAGAATAATATAAATTCCCTTATGAAAAACTACTTCACAAAAATCTCAAGCTCTTAGAAACTTCTTCATGAAAATTAACATACTATCTGGCGTTCTCAATTTCTTCTTCATGTAAGTAATAGTATGAAAATTATTCATCCTCTTCATGTTATTATTATTATAAAAAACACTTCATGAAATTGTATTATAACATTTATGGGTATCTCACATATATATTTCAAATACTATGAATGATACAAAAATGAATATCGTGGAACATTACTACTCAATTCACACAAAAATAGAGGACTAAAAATGTCTTCATCCTCTGAATATCAACATCACCCTTTATATTTATAACTATATATATTTATTAAAATGGTGAGTCTATGGGTAATTATTGAGAATTTACACCACTCTTGAGCCTATGAGGATCATGGTTGACCATTAATTCTACTGAATAATCTTTCCATTATTTACTTTGTGACACTGAGTAAAGAAAATTCATCTATTCACAAATGAAAATGTGTTCACAAGCTTTTATTATTTCTTAGTTATCTTTAACCTCAATATCAATGAGTTTGTTATCCAACTTCCACTTCAGGATGAAAAAATTTTATGAAATCCTTAATATCTTCCTATATTAGAACTATATTAAATCTTCACTATCATCATTTGATAAAGTTCCTCTTTCATCACAAAACACATCAAAATTTTGTCCAGAATTTCCAAACATCCCATGGTCACTCATGATGAATCAAATTACTATATGAGGATTTTCAGGATACTAAATTTAATATTCATCATGAAAATACACATATAGAAACCCTATAATAAGAGGATTAAGATGACATAGTGAACAACATCATTTAATTCAGTGTGTGTATGTGTTTTAAAATGCATCAATAGTAGCTACTACTATAGGAGTACCACATAAAAGTTTCTCCCATGCATCCATACTTAATAAGCATCCATATACTAATGATTTTTCAAATAAATTATTTATCACCAACCAATACTGCAAACCTAGACTTCCATGTTTCCCAGCAAGGTGGTGCTCCACCTATTCATTATCCCCAACCTATATTATCACATGATGAATCCTCTTTTCTCCTCAATGTGGACACCATGATAGTTTCATTTGATTAGGGACAGTACACATTTATAGTCTGCTCAAGTGGCTTGAAATATATTTTTATTTATACTAAGTAAAATAATGTCCACCGTAATAAGTTCATATTATTATTGTCTTCAGTTAGGTCCACTATGTTAGATACCCTGAGTGGGGGGTGAATCAGGGTATGACAGATTAAAACAACTGCCCCTATTGATCTTGTCTCGCTGTTAAGAAAAACTCTCTACTCTCTCTTTCATGTATCAAAGTATAAACAAAAACTAAATCATGCATAGGGCACAGTGATTTTAACTTGGTTCACCCTCACTGGGCTACATCCAAGGAGCATACACTGGCGATGAGTCGATGTACCAAATACACTAAAATCACACTATTGTTTACAATGTTTGGGATAGATCACTTATATTCCTAGGATCACTGCCTTTAAAATGTTTTGGGTCATCTCATTGCTTTCCCAAGGGTCACTCCTTGTTGCTCTCTCTCTCTGGATCACTGCTGGTGGAGAGGGTCACCTTCTTCCTCTTCCTTTTCTCACTGCTCTGGAAAGGATCCACTCAAAGTATATAGACATGTAGGTCTCTTCATTATCACTAATGAATATATCCTATGTTGTATATAGATGCTCTATTGAAGTCCAACTTTCACCCATAGATGAATCTCACTTTGCACCGAAGGTATCAGGAAATCTTCCAGCTTTCACGCAGCCCTAAATCACTGTCATGCTTCAACCATACCTCGTTCCCTTCTCAAAGTCAGTGCGCAAGTTCACATCAACCACTTTCACGACACTAGCTTCTGCAACTCCAAACTTGTGTGACTCACACCCTTTTACGCCCAAACCAATATTGGCGTGCAACCACCAACTGTCGCACTGCTTCAAAACCTAGAATGCAAGTGTCACTAAACCACTTGCATGACACCCCCTTCTTCAACTCAAAACTTGGGCGACTCTATTCCTTTCTCACCCAAACCACTTTGGAGGCTCATCAATCAACTGTCGTGCAACTTCTACTTGCGCGACCACACTACCACTTGCGCGACCACCACACCTGCGTGACGAGAGATCTGATTTTCTCTAAGTGTTGAAAACTTTTTTGAATGTGTAGGGGTAGACCTCTATTTATAGGCATTTGGACACCCTGGTCGATGGCGTGCAAGTCTCCCCTCGGCACGTAGGTCTCTCCGCCTTAGTCTCTGCTTCGGAAGTCACTTGCGCGACCAAACATAAAACTTTGGCGCCCTTTTTCCTTTCCCATATTTTGATGTTCTGATCTTGAAAAACATATGGCGCGCAAGCTTCCAAGCCTCCAAGACACCGGCGCGCAAGTCCCTTTTCCAAAAACACTTTTGTCAATTTTTCGATTTTGAGGTCCAAAAATTTGGCAAACACTGGAAAATGGTGCCACCTTGTGTCTATTTTTTTTCTACCGCCTCCAGATCGACCATTCCATTGTCAACATTCCTGAATAAAACATGGATCGTTAACCACATCCCTTGAACTTGACATGCCACCATGAAATCCCCTTTGTCAGAAAATTTTCATGTCATGGTTCTCTTTTTCAACAAACAAAACACGGCGACCCACTTTGTCAACAAACACAATCACCTCAAAAATGCTTCAATGATACCTTGAGGGATTTTTGCCCAACATCTTCTGAAAACATGTATCCTTCTTCTCAACAAATTAAAATTTCATCCAAGTTATAATTTCATTACTAAATCATTGTCCTCATTTATTTCCACAATGATGATTTCTTCATTATTATTAACTAGATCATCAATCGCATTCTTATATAGCATCACATCAAATTATTCTGGATGTAAACCATGTTCCATATATAAGTATCACTATCACACATCTAAAATAATAAGAGTATAAATATAATCATGAAAATTAAATATTGTTTTAAAATGTAGATTCTATCTAATTCTGAACCTTCATATCCAATTAATATTTTATTCTCAAGAATATTATAATGGGAGAACCTTTAAACATTTATTTCCCACTTTCTGTGATATTTATCATTATCCATGGGGAACTCCATTATTCTTCATTAATTAGGATATTTCATAACATGAAACAGATATTGGAATTCTTATTGACAAAAATACAACAACAAATATTGAGACCCAGACTTTTCATACATAAACATTTCATCTTTTTAGATGAATATATAATAAATTTCACAAATACATTCTCAAGGACCATATAGGTTTAGTATCTTTAGATACTATAACAAAACTTTATATTTTAATGTAAGATCTTCAAAATCTCCCATAAAGATCTTCTCACATGGTACTACTCTTAGAAATGACCTGCTTAAGCCTTTCTTCATAACATGGGAAACGGTAACATAATAAAGGGAAATCTTAAATGACCATTATGGGTAAATGTGGGATATATCACTCTATAAACATATGTAATCATAATATGAGCATAATATTATGATATCATTATCAAAATTTAAAAATTATATACACAACCCATCATAGATGATAAATATGAGTCTAGATAATAAAACTTTATCATTTCAAAATAAATGAGTCAAAAGAGTGAGAAATCATCATAAATCTATCATGAAAAATAAGTTAATTTCATAAAATATTTTCACAATCATAATTATCAAACATCCTAATAAATGGAGGCGTCAATGAATTCATGGGATCGGCCATCTCAGTGATTATTATCATTTTCTGGCATGTTTCTCACTCTTTTCCACCTTTGTGAGCTAGGGCTTACTTTGGAGATGCAGTGAAGGTCCAGAGGTTGTGATTCAGCTTTTAGGGTGTTAGGGTTGCCTCCTCATTTTCTTATCATATATAATTATTTGGTGTGGATCATTGTGGTCTTTTTTGTGGTTATGATAGTGTCAAGGTGATTTGCAGTTCTATCTAGTGGCGGGGAATTCTTCCGGAGTGTCTGGTGTTCGGGTGGTCATCAATGTGGTGAGTTTTTTGAGTTTCTATTTTTTGACTAGTTATTTAGATTTAGTTGTGTTTGAATCCTATTTTTTGTGTTTAATCATAGAGGCATTGAAGTTTCAAGGTCCTATTATGGCATGAGGTTTTGTTTTTCTGAAGTTTCTCTATGTAATTGGTGGTATTGGTGATAATATTTAGGAATGATTTGTCTTTGTGGTATAAATTTTAGGGTTATGTGTTTTTTCTTAGCCTTTATGGATTGTGGTTCAAGTGATTCTGCAACCAGATCTTTTATAAAGGGATTCTCTAGATGATGTTTAGGGCAAGGAGTTTTAACTATACCATTTTTATTTGGAATTATATGTTTGATTGGGTATGTATATTTCCATCAGTATCAGGCTTGTACACTATAGAATAGGACAGCTATCTGAGCATCGATGGTAGTTGAAAGATGGAATTAATGTTTTTTGTTCCTGGGAGGGTCTTTTATCTTATAGTGTGGGTTGTTTATAGTCTTGTAATTTTGGACTATTTGGGATATTTCTTCATTAAGTCGTTGTTTTCATGGAGGGTTCCCCATTATCCCTTAAAAGGGGGTATATATTAATAAAAAATTAATTTTCAATCATAAGTATAGAAACCATTTTATAAGTCAAGGTTAACTACTAAGACCATCAAATCATTAGGGATCAAGAATCACCACCTACATCAAATAGTGGATTAAGCACATCAACTTGAATCTGATAAGAGATAAACCACATTGAATTGAATTCCTTACTTATATCATGAGATATAAATATTTACCCAATGTATTAGAGACCCATAATGGGCTCACCCATCCTTAGTTTGTAAATGAGCCACCTGACATAAATTTATAATTGAACCATCCATCATTGGTCTATAATGTAACCACCAATCCTTGGTTTATAACATAACAATACATCTTAGTTTATAACATAACCACCCATCTTTGGTTTATAATGTAACCACATGTCCTTGGTTTATAACATAACCACCCATCAGATAAGTAAAACCATACATATAGCCACTATAAGATCATAACACATTAATTATATCATCATGTAATCATATCATAACTCAAACAAATAAAATGGGTTTCATAAACATTTTTTTAATTCATCAATGTATAACCCATTAAAATAAATGGATTTCACAAACATATCATCATCATACTCATAAACTATCCAAAATAAGAATTATGATTTCATCATTGGATCATATCCTTAGTAAATCATAAGTAACATCAAAGAATGTCAACATGTATGAATATTTCTTTTAAAAGATCATTTGAAACATTTATTGAGGAAAATAACCATTACAATTTTAAAATAACATTCAAATTACAAATATTTCCAAAATATTATGAAAAAAATTCTTTTTAAAAAACCGTGAAAAAATGTAAACTAATCTTCATAATATTTATTGTTCATTCAAGAAGAAAATTATATTCATTTCATATAAGTTAAAACAAAACATTTATTTCACATTTTTAGTAAAAAGGTCAAAAAGTAAATCATTTGAAAAACCACAAGAATATTCATTTTAAAAAAAATTAGAAAAAACTAAATCATGTATAAATATAAATTTAAATAATCATATCAAAAGAATTGAAAACATTTTTAGAAAACATGTATATGGAAGATAAAATAATTTTTTACCGAAGAGAGAAATAATGTCTTTTTCCGTTAAATAATTCATTCGATATATTTGGTAATTTAAATAATAAAAATGAAAGGAAAACATGTATTATATATAAATATCTATAGGATAATTAAAATAAATGGATTTATCAAAATAAAATTGTATAATTTCCTTAATGATAATTCAAGCATAAACAATTCAGATTAAAATAGGATTGAAAAATGAATTTCTTAATGCTTTGGTAACTTTTGAATCATGAGATCCATGAAAGAATATATTTAAATAAAAATTTAAATATAATTAAAATAAATAAATTAATAGCATAAAATGTCATATTATCAGTATATACACCTCATAAATGAATATAGGTTCATAAAGTAACATATGTCCTAAAAAAGACAATTTGAGAAGAAAATCTCATACCTCAGGTCCAAATTCCTTGGTACAGGTTTGAACCTCCTCTATAATAAATAAAGTTTTATTATAAATCATTTATATAAAAAAATAATATATAATACTATATATTATTTACTTTTAACCTTTTATCACATGTTCGTTAATAATTCTTTATTAAAATCACTATTTTGGGTGATAACAACTTCATTTTTCATGTATGTTTTTCTTCAGAAGTTTTGGTCCTTGTAATTTTATTATTGTTTCACCATATAAAGAATGATAATCATGATTCAAATATAAAATAAATTTATTATATACATATTTATAGTTATCCATAAGTTTTAGAGAAAGAACAATGAATTGTACAGATCATGGACACAGTAACCATACATAAGCATGAAAGTTGTTTCTATTTTTTGATGAATAGACTAACAGAAAGGTAAATAATGATTCAAATTTAAAGATTTATTATTATATAATTTATATAATTTATATTTATTAAATCAATACTTATTACCATATATTTAAAAATAAAATTAAAAATGTATCGCATTACTATGTGGATGCGGTAGTCCACACATACGCATGAGCGACACTGTCATTTTCTAAAAAATTGTATGGTAAGAATGTAAATATTATATTATTATTAGAAAAGAATAATTATTTTATAAGCATAATATACAAACATTCAACCCATAATAATACACATCCTTAAAATATGTCATTGAAAATTAAATTGTATCACTATGTGGAAATGGTAAGTCGTATGTACACACGAGCGATACTTTTACTTCCCATTTGAGGGATAAGAGTGTGAATAAATGTGGTTTAATAAATATAATAAAATTTAAGTATATTTATAACAAAAAATTATTATTTTATTAATAATATAACATATTTATATGATGTTAAAAAATAATTAAAAATAATTTGATCGGTTAAGGTGATTACCTATTCTTTGAAAAAACTCATTTAGAAATCCTCTTTAGGGCCCTAGGGTTTGTCTTTTGGGAAGACTAGTAATTTTAGAAAGATTATTGGGAATTTTACAAGCAATTTCTAAGGTTTTGGTAGATATATAAGAATAAAAGTGGTGTTAAGAAGATAAAGGAGGTGTTTTTTTATAAGTGAGGTTATAGGCACCCTTGAAATTTTTTAAAAGATTTAAATATAATTAAGTCATTCTCAATCCAAATAGTTCCAAATGGCCTATAAATCGAATAGGGATAAAATTTAGACAATATATTATACACATTTTCTATGTTTAATATTTTAATTATTTTTAAGTAATTCAAAAAAATATTACTTTCATAAAATATCATTATTGTCAATTTATACACTAATATATTATTTAAACTAAAAATACATAAAGAAAACGTTTTAATTCACATAAAATAATTTAAAATTTCCAAAATATGTCATGTTTATCAGAAAAAACTGAAAACTATAAATCACACAATTTCTATTAGTTTTAATATTTTTACATTATTTATTATATTTTTTTATTAATTGAAGAAATATTGCACTGGTGTTGTAAAAGAATTTAAGTTAATTAATAATTAATAAAAATTAGGAATAACTTTACAAAAATAAAATAATCTAATTATTTTCGAAATATTCATTTATATTAATTCATAACATGATTTTGTACTTATATGGACACATAATAGATATTTAAAACTAAGAGAGTGGCATTTTTTAACATTCTTTGATTTAAATATTATAAAAAAACATTACGGGAAAAGTTTTCATTAGAAAATATTATTTAGATCCAAATGTGATAAGTGAAAAATTAACTTCATATAATAATAATTAGGATGAAAATGGTGATCTTGACACTTAGTTTATACTTAGTTTAACTAGATTTATCCTTTACCGATGTGTTAAATTTTACTAAGTTTTCTATTCATATTGACCAAAATGAAAAGGTACCTATTTAAAAATTTGAACCTAATTGTAAGAACCTGGATCTTCATTTTCAGGTATTTCTTTCTTTTTCATGGATTTTTTGAGAAAAGGGGAGTTTCTGGAAATTTTTTAAGTGCACACCATGTACTTTATGAGTAAACATTGTGTACTCCCTTGCCGCGCAAGGCTGTGTGTTGGTCGTTTCCTAGCCACACACATGGTGTGTAGGGGTGAAGTGGAGGATGCTTAAATTGGAGTACAGAAAAGTAGAGTACACACTGTGTACTAAAGAAGTACACATTGTGTATTTTCTTTTTTTCATTAAACGGACCGGGGTCACGCCTAAGCGACAGAACTGTCTTCTTCTCCAGTTCCTTCGACTGAGAGCGACCAGTATAGCCGCAGATCTTCTCCAAGCCCCCGAGCCTCATTCCGTTCTCCGAATCGACTGTCGTTGATTGCGTTAGAACCGCAGTGGTGCGTTCTTCCTTCTCCTAGATTCTTGATTTCCAATTATTCCTCTTTCTTAAGTTATCGTGGGTTGAAAGTTTTGTGTGCTTTCATAGATCTACGCCATTTTAAGTGGAATCAAGCCTCGTGGTTCAAGTATATCGATCTCCTAGTATCTAGGTAGGTGTTTTGTGCCATACCTTTTGATGTCTTTGAGTTTTATGTGCAGATTCCACAAATACCCGTGGACGGGGTATTGGGTGTTTACCTTTTTTCCCTTGTGGTTATTCCTGCCTTGATTGAATGCTTGAGTAGAGGTAAATTGATCATGCTTGTGGATAATTGTCATGCTTGGATGTTTTTCCCATGATTTTTTCTTGTTTCAACCTTTGGGTCTCTTTAGCCTTTGGCCGTTGTACATGTTTCCATGCCTTTCGATCATAGGTTGGAGTGATGTTGTTAACATGCTTGTTTCTCTATAGACTGTTTAGCCAAGTAACTCTATAGGTGTACTTTGGTTAGCCAAGTAGCTCTATAGGTGTACTCTGGCCTTATAGCATTAAAATGCACTGACTGGCATGGGACCGTGAGAACCCGGTGCTATAGACTATAAGGGATAGACCGAGTGAGCTTCCTAGAGAGTCTTAGTTATTATATACTAGAGGAGGGTAGACAGGGTGAGCTTTCTCAAAGAGTCTTTACCTTATTTTAATGTCTTTAAAACCTTCCCAGGCTAGAGGAGGAATTGACTGAGTGGGCTTCCTCAGAGAATCTATAGTATACCTGAGACTATAAGAGGATTGACCGAGTGAGCTTCCTCATAGAGTATCTGGACCTTAGGGCCAAGAGGGTTAGACCGCGTGATCTCCCTCAGAGAGTCCCTGACTACCCTAGACTATAATTTGAATTGACCGAGTGAGCTTCCCCAGAGAGTCTTATAATTTTGTATGACCAAACCAGAGGGGTTAGGCTGAGTGCACTACCCATAGGGTTGTGGTACTTATTGGATAAGACCATAGGGGATGGCTGCGAGTACTTCCCAAATGGTTTCTTGTTTGTGTTAGTTGTTTCTTCACCGCTACTTTTTGTTCTGTGGATTGATCACCATTGTATATCATCTTGTTTACTGCTTACTAATTATTACCTGTTATTTCTGCCATTGTTTACTGTTTTTTTTTACTATTACCTTCCATATACTCACTGACTATTAGGCACAGATCTTCAGGTGGTTTCCTACTCTAATTTAGTCTGACACCCTATTTGGGACATGTTTTTTGGCCCAAACAGACTATTTTTTGCAGGTATAGACAAGGGAAAGTGACCTTCGACTTATGGTACTTGATTTCTTTGGATTAGGAGAGCATGGGACCAAGCATTGGCTTGCGATGCTATGGAGCTGCTTACTTTATTTTGTACTTGTTTTGGTATTGTTGTATTTTTCAACATTATGACTTTTTTGGCTATTTTCCTAGATCTGTATCGTGCATCATTTCTTATATATACATATGAGCTCCAATTGTTTGCTGATTTATTCATTCCGTTGTTTATTATTGTTGGTTATTTACTGCTTCCTCTCTTTCATGTTTATTTACTTTCGTTGTGTACTCTTCCAATGAGGGCATAGTTTCCCCACTATCACACCCAAGTCCCTCGCCGCTAGTCAGCATCCTCTGGCGTTTGGGGAAATTCACTTGAGGCCATGTGACCAACCGTGTACGGGGTGCCTCTGGGTGGCTATCGGAACTGGGATGTTACACTAATGATTAAAAATATGGAATCCATTTTATCAAATTCAATTTATATAAGTGAAAAAAATTAATTTTAAAATAAGCATGCTAAAACCAATGAAAAAATGTTTTTAGAAAAATACATTTTTAAGCATAAAACTGGATTTATTCTTCTCACATGCCTAGAAAAAATATTAAATGACTGTTAAAAAATAAAATTGAATATGAAATATATCAATTTAATAAATATAATTAACAAATATTTATTTATTTAATTTATTAATATCAAATGTGTTTGTGCGTATAAAACAGTTCTTTCAGAAAAATAGCTCCTTTATTTTCGATTGACTTTTATTTTTATTTATAGTCAATCGATGACAAGTGAATTTATTTTATACATTTATAGAACATAAATTTTTCATAATTTAGTTATTTCTAATCATACCATCCTTTAAAATGTTTAGGCAATAACTGTC
Organism: Viscum album; assembly: GCA_963277665.1. NCBI lineage: Eukaryota > Viridiplantae > Streptophyta > Magnoliopsida > Santalales > Viscaceae > Viscum > Viscum album. The sequence goes on from OY728162.1 coordinate 566,841,717, forward strand.
ACATAAAAATATTTTAATAATATATCATGGTCTGTTTAAACACACTGTTGCATGTAATACAAGCTATCGAAGACATCAAATTATTTAAGGGAAATATATTATAAAATTTATGGTTGATATATCATACCCCCTTACAATAAATGTCTCTACCAAAATTAATATCTCCAATACAAACAACTAAGGATAATTCTACCTTGTCGCATGCTCAGGTTCCATGTAACTTCCTCAATTTTATGATTTCTCCAAAAAACATTAACCAAATGAGTGGTCTTGTTTCATAGAAATTTCTCAATAAAATATAGAATCTCCATAATTTGTTCCTTATAAGATTTATCTTTATCTAACATTACAAATATAAGTTCATTACTTGTGAATTATTTGGTATGTACTTTCCCAGGAGACATAGATGGAATACATCATGAACTTGAGAGAGATTCGGTGGAAGAACTATGCAATAAGCTACCATACCAATACGATCAATAATTTTAAATGGATCAATATATATAGCTCAAATTTATTTTATTTACAAACCTCGTAACCTACTTCTATGTAGATATTAATTGGAATACCTAAGCATCAACTTCAAACTCTCGATCTCATCAACGATTACCATCATACCTTTTTTATTGACTCTAAGTTTCCATTATGTGTTATTGAATGGATATAACCTTATATTCTATTTCCTTATCTAGATCAAGTTTCAATATCTTTCCTTCTCTAAATTCATCCCAAAATTTCTTTGTTATACACTTCCTTCTACAAAGGGATTCCTAAATATCGATCAGAATTCTCAAGTAAATGATTTTATTATAAGAAAATTTCACCAAAGGTAGGTGTTGATCCCAACCACCTTTAAAATACATAGAGAAATGTCTCAACATGTATTCTAGAGTTTAAATGGTCTACTCAGGATGACCACCAGTCTGAGGGTGATAATCTATACTAGAATTTAACTCTATATCGAGAACATATTGAAGGCTTCTCTAGATCCATTAAGAAAACATCAAATCTGCATCAGAAACAATTAAGAGTGGTACTCCATGAAATCTTACCACTAAATCTATAACAAAGTAATATGGTCAAGAAAAAAATTCTCTAAGGGAAATTAAGTGTGCTGACTTCATAAGGATATTGACTACAACCCATATAACATTGTTTCCTTTCAATGTTTTGGGGAGTATGATGATGAAATCCAGGGTGATGTTTTTTCCATTTCCATTATAGTATAGGTAACAGTTTTTACACCCCCTTAGGATTATATATCTCATCCATAAAATTATTACAAACCAACCACTGATATACATACTAAACAATATCTCTCTTTATATTGTCCCATAAAAAATACTCCTTCAGATCTCTATACATCTCCATACTCCCATAAGGAATTGAGAACAATGAACTATGAGCTTCTTCCAATAGGTCCTTCTTTAAGTCTAGTTTTAATGAGACGCATACTTGGTTCATAAACCTTATTATTCCATAATAATAAATATTAAACTTTGGATCATTTCTCACCTACTTATTTAGTTCCACATATTCCTATTCTACCTCATTAATATTTAATAGGATATATGGTTAGACACACATTTGAGTAAGATAATATCTTTCCATTTCATTCAAAATTTCTATATCCATCCACTGAAAACCAATAAATATTGGATCCTTCATGATTCTCATCATATAAAATCTATCATGATCCTTTTAACTAAAATAATTATCAACCATGTTCACTTTCCTAGAGTGGTAATGTATTGATTAGTCAAAATATTTAATCAGTTCCACCCACATTATCTAGTTAATATTCAACTATTTATGAGTGAATATATAATTTAAAATTTTATATTCAATATATACATCACACCTTTCTTCATAAAGATAATCTCTTTATATATTTAATTTAAAAATTAACACAATTAAATCCAAATCATGGTTTTGGTAATTTTTCTCATGAAACTTCAATTGGAATAATGCATTATCTATAACCATATCATTCTACAAGAGGACTCGTCCTAGTAACTTCTTTGATCAATCATTATATATCAAAAATACTTATACATTATATTGTAAAGGTAAAACATGATCATTGAATATGATTCTATTTAGTTCATTGAAATTTTCATTACATTCATCCATCTAAAGGAAAGTGTCTCCTTTTTGAGTTAAATTTGTGAGAAGATTAGATAGTCATGAAAAATTATCCATAAATCATTGATAATATCCAATAAAATTGATAATACAATGGATCTTACTCATAGTGTTTGGTATAGTCTAACTTTCAATAACATCTTTCTTTAATGGATCCACTCATATACCCTCCCCTAAGATTATATGGCCTGAAAATAAAAAATTTATGGCCAAAATTCACACTTTTTAAATTTTTCATAAATATTTTACTTTCTCTTGGTATTCAAAATAATACTCAAATGATATTTGTGATATTTCTTACTCTTATAATAAATAATAATATTTTCTATAAACACTACCAGAAATTGATCAAGGAAATCTATAAAGAAACTTTATTAAATCCATGATGAAATTATGTGAATTAGTAAGAAAAAATGGAATCACTATAAATTAATAGTTACCATACCCTATTAATAAGGATATCTTGGATATTTCCTCTTTATTAAGACTAAATTTATGTTAACAGGAATGAATTTAAATATTTTAAAGGTATTTACCTATATGTAATTGATTAAATGAATCGTCGATATGGGGTAGATAATACTTTTTCTTGACAATGATCTTGTTATGTTATTACTAATCAATTAAAAGATACATTGACCTATATTTATTCTTAAAAAATAGAATATTATCACCCTATGGTGATGCACTTGGGCATATAAATCCCTTATCAATATTTTCCTGGTGTTTCTTTTTAAATTCATACAACTCAACTAGGTCCATTCTATAAGGAGTCTTTGAAAACTGTGCAACACCATGTATGAGTTCCATTGGAAAATAAATTCCATGGTTTATAGGAAGACTAGAAAACTCTTTTGAAAAGATATTAACAAAGTCCTGAATAATAGTGATGTTTTCAATATTTAGTTTCTCTCCAACCATCTGAGTCAAATAAACATCATGGAAATTAATTAATACCCATAAGGTAGTAGTAATTATCATTGAACTTTTTATTCATCCTCACACTCAGAAATGAGCATGGGTTCATTTGGAATATGAAATGTGACTTACCTTCCTTATAAATTGATATGGGACATATATAAATAAATCTAATCCATACCCATAATTACATCAAATAAAACTAAATAGAGAATCAAAGTATTTTCAGGAAACACTTTCCCACATTTTTCAATTAGAGAGAATCTATATACTAGAGATCTAACCATAATACCATTATGAATTTTCATATATAACTCAATATCTAATAATTTAGAGGGTATTTTAATACCCTTACCAAATTCATCGTATATAAAAGAGTCATTAGATCCATAATCAAATAAGATATTATTTATTATAGAATAGATGATAAGTGTGTCTTTCACCATGTCATTCTCATAACCCACTTTGTTAGTTGTGATCACATGATATTTACCTTTGTGTTTGGACTTAGTTAGATACTGACACTAATCATCAAAAACCTTCAGATTCATTCACTTATTGTCATAATTATCATACTCCTCACATTTTAATAATTAGTTCATGGGTAGTGCAATAGATGGCATCTTCATTTTCTCCATTATATCAACTTTTCTCTTTATAAACTTTTAACATTCACTATATTTTAAACTATCCATCCCATATTTAAATAACTTCTTTATTCCACTCAAAAAATCTCCATGATATTTCTTCTTATATTTATGGAATTTAGGGGATTAGATTTTATTTACACCATATGATTTGTTTGAGTTCTCGTGAGACTCAATCTTTCTTTTATTATCAAAACTGTGGGAATGGTGGAAATATACAATTTTCATTTATACCTTGAGTGAATATAGAATTAATTATTCATATCTACTAACATATATTATATCCAATTTCTGATAGAGACTAGGATTCAATCCACCATTGAAATTGTCAATATTTCTTTAAGGGATGATAATTAAACCATAAGCATACCTTGAAAATCTTGTAAAATTAACTTTATATATACCAATAAATTCATTATCAAACTGATTGATCTCAAGAAATCTTTTCTCTTCCCTTGTACATACAATATGAGGGATCTAGTAAATGAAAAATATCCTCTTAAACTCCTCCCATTCCATGGAGTCAATTTCTTAATTTTGAATCATATTTTTAATAAGGTTCCATAATTGATCTGTTTCACCTTCCAAATGATAAACTATTAGGGTAAATTATTCTTGTTTTTAGCATTGTATAATAGAAAATATTTTCTCAATGGTGTTCATTCATAACTCATCCACTAGGGGATCATATGATCCCCTAAAATAAGGTGGATGCTTCTTCGTGAAACACTCAACATTATATGGTTACCTTATTTTATCATTTGGAAGATAGACATTATTCATGGATTGATAAAGTTATGTGATCATAGAAATAAGTATATATATCCTCGATACATTCAATATTAATATGGTTTATTCAGGTTCCATCCATTAACTAAAACCAAAAATCATAGTGTGAGAAATGTTGGAAATCACATAATCATGAAAAAATAATTTAGAGGATATCTAAATAATGACATCTTATATTCAATATATGACACCATAGGTTTAAACTAGGTCATACATGATTATCATCTATTAAAATTCTCTATAATAGTTTGAAAATAAAATATAAATTAACCCAATCATATCCCTTGGGAGTGTTAAACCAATGGTGAAGAAACACCTCTTTTTTGTTCCCTATGTGATGATCAATTCAAATCCAAATTCACTATTTTTTAGTTATTATCCCTGGTTAAAACTGTGTTAGATCCACATCCACTTGTAGTATCTATATAGGGATGTGATTTCTTATAAAATTACATAATATATTTCATATCAAAACTTTAGGATGTTATCCTATACTTATACTTATCCCCAATGTTTTCATAAAGGTTTTTTAGTCTTAATATCTGGATATTGACTAAACCCTTACTTTGATACCAATTATAGAAAAATATTATTTTTATACATAAAAATTAAATATATTTAGATGAATATTCAATAAATTTCACAAATACACTCTCAACGAGCATATAAATTTATCATATTCTAATTCTAGATACAAAATATTCTTTTTTTACGATATATCATAAGCATATCCCAAAAAAATATTCCCACATAAGAATCCTCTTAGACCTACTCCAATTAAACCTTTCTTTATAACTTAGTTAAAGTAAACATAATAAAGGGTGAGAATAAATTATCAGTAAGGGTAAACATGATAGATATCACTACATAGTCATATAAAATCATAAGATAACCATAAGGGAATGAGATCATTATCAAAACTTACCAAGTTCATAGAAAACATATCATATATCATAAACATGATTCATGATAATAAAACTTTATAATTTCTAAATACATTAATCATAGGATTGATAAATCCTCATAAATAAATAATGAACCATAATTTTATGTAATAAAACTGTTGAATCATCATAATTATAGACACCATTTGATGTTTCATGGTTAACTATAGTGATCGTCAAATCATAACATATCAGGTATCACTACCAACATCCCATATTGGATCAAGCATATTGACTTTCATCATATATGGGATCAAGCACATTGACTTGCATCCCTTAGTGGATCATTCATATTAACTTTCAACCCATACTTATCCCATGAGATATAAATATTTACCCAATTTAATGGATATATATATGGGGATTACCCATGTTCAAATTATAATAGAACTACCCATCCTCAGTTTATAATGGAACCATCCATACTTGGTTTATAACGTAACCACCCATCCTTGGTTTATAATGTAACCACCCATCCTTAGTTTATAACATAAAACTCCATCATTGGTTTATAATTTTACCACCGACCCTTGGTTTATAATAGAACCACTCATTTCATAATTAAAACCATAAATAATTGTTCTATAACATTATAAAACATTCATCATATCATCACTTCATAAATCATACAAAGAAATTGGTTTCATAAAAATTTCATCAATTTAAGCTAGCATATACCATGAAAACAAATAGGTATCATAAAAAAAATCATCATCATATTCATAAAATATACAATTAATAAATAATTATGGTATAATTTTATTTTATTTCTAGTATATTATAAGTAACATAAAATGATGTTATAATAGTTAAAAAATTGCTTTAAAAGATCATTTGAAACATTTATTGAGTAAAATAACCATTCCACTTTCAAAATAACTTTTAAAATATAAATATTTATAAAATATTATGGAAACTATTATATTTGAAAAAAAACATGATAAATTTTAAATTAATCTTAAAAACATTGAGTGTCTATTATGAAAAAAAAACTGTTCGTGCCGTATAATTTAAAAGAAAACATTCCATTCACATTTTTTGTAAAATGGTAAAAAATTAACTTGTTTGAAAAATAACAAGAAGATTCATTTAAAAAAAATTAAAAATTAAATAATTATAAAAATTAATTTAAAAATAATATTAAATCATCTTTAAAAACATTCTTAGAGAACATGGATATTAAATAGAAAATCATTTTCCATTGAAGAAATAATAAATGTCTGTTTTCCATAAAACAATCATTCAGTATCTTGAGAAATTAGATTGGAGAAAATGAAACTAAAACATATATCATATAGAAATAACTATAGTATAATAATATTAAATGGATTTATCAAATAAGGATGATATATTTTCATCAATAGAAATTAAAGCATAAACAATCCTGATTAAAATAGGATTGAAACATAAATCCATTACCATTTTGGTAACTTTTAAATCATAAGATCCATGAAAGAATAACATTAAATGAGATATTAAATATCCAAAAAAATAAATAAATTCATTATATAACATTTCTAAGGGTCATTATATACACCTCGTAAAATAATATAGGTTCATAACATCACTTATGTCCCAAAGAAGAAAATTTAAGACGAAAATCCAATACCTCGGGTCCAACGTCATTTGTACGTATTTAAAACTAGTGAACAAAAAATATAGATTTATTATAATAATATTATAGAAATAAAATAATATATGGCTTACCCTATCAGATCTATTATAACTTGTAATCAACCTTCCGTTAATAATTCATTAAATTTGCTATTCTTTGTGATAACTGCTTCATTTCTCATGTTTTTTTGTAGTTTTGGCCATTGAAATTTGATCATGGTTCCATCATATATATAATTATTATAATTATTTAAATATAATATATATTTATTAAATAAATATTTTGAGTTATCCCAAAAAATGATAGATAGAAAAAATTAATTTCACCATTCTTGGAGATGATGGGTCGTACATACACATGAATGTTGATTCTATTTTTCAATAGATGGAACAAAATAAAGTTAAATAATAATTAAACATTAAAAAATAATTATTCTATAAAATTTATCACATATATTCATTAAATAGATCTTTATTTCCATCTATGTAAAAATAAAATGAAAAACATATCACAACTCTTTGTAGCGGTTGTAGTCCACACATACCCACGAGTGACGTTATCATTTTCTGGAGGATTAGAAGGTAAGAAGGTAGATATGATATTATAATTACATAAGAGTAATTATTTCATAATTACCATAAATAAACATTAATCCCATCATAATACCCATCCATAAAATATGGTGATGAAAATTTATTTTTATCACTATGTGAAATCAATAAGTCGTACTTATGCATGCACGATAATTTAACATCCCATTTCATGGAGAAGAGTTTGAATAAAGGTGGTTCCTTAATCAAAATAAAATTTTAGTATATTCATTATACTTAATATATTATTTGAATAAGAATATGATTTATTTATATGATGTAAAAGATGAATTAAAAATAAAGTGATCGGTTAGGGAGATTACCTCTTCTTTGAAACAAATCGTCTAGATCTCCTCTTACGGGCCCTAGGGTTGGTCTTTTAGGAATAAATATATATATATATATAATGAGTATATGAAATTTTATAATAGAATTTGGTTGGTTTTAGTATTTCAATAAGGTTTAATTTTTTTTTTAATATGATAAAGGAGAGGTTCTCTTTTATAAGTGAGGGGAGGGGTATTATTATAATTTCATAAAATATTGAAATATATATTAAGCTGTTATCAATAAATATAGTTCCAAATGGCCTATAAATTAGAAATGGATGAAATTTTAAACAATATATTATCCCTATTTTCCTTATTTAATTTTTTTTATCATTCTTAATTAATTTAGTGAAATATTACTTTCAAAAAATATCATTATTATAAATTTACACACTATTCACTTAATTTGACTTAATAGATAAAAATAAAAAGCTATAATTGTATTTAAATCCTCCAAAACCTATATATAATATGATTTCTTTTTCTTAAAAAATAACACTATAATTCACTCATTTTTATTACTTTTAATATTTTAAAAATAGTTTAGTATATTTTTTTATTAATTTTTGAAATACTACATCAGTATTGTATTTGAATATTGGGTAAATAATAAGAAATGAAAATTAGAAATAAATTTTCATAATGAAACTAATTTTATTATTATAAAAATAGGAATTTATATTCATTCATAACTTGATTATGTCCCTATGTGGATGCATAATAAATATTTAAAACTAAGAGACTGACATTTTGTAAAATTCTTTGATTTAAATATTATATAAATAATTTTCAGGTAAAAGTGAACATTAAAATATTTAATTCCAAGCCTAATAGATAAGGATAGAATTAAATTCATCCAATAAGATTTAGGATACAAAATGGTGACCTTAACATTTAGTTTTAACATATTTTAACTCGATTTACCCTTTATCAGTGTGATATATTTTACTAAGGTTACTATTCATATAGACAAAAATAAAAGGGATCTATTAATGAATTCTGAACCTCCCAATTCCAAATATGGAATAAATTTTTTCAAATTCAATTTCTATAAATATAATAAATTAATTTTAAAATGAGAACAAACAAAGTAATGAAATCTGATTTTTTGAAAAATACATTTTAAGAATAAAAGTATATTTATTCTTATCATATTCCTAGAAAAATATTAAATGAATGTAAAAAAATTAAATTATATTTTTAATTTATATTTTTAATTTATATAATTTATTGAAATTCATTTATTTATGGTATTAATACAAAACATATATATTCTCAAAAAAACATTTTTTCAGAAAAACAAGTCCATTATTTTCAAATGATTTTTATTTTTATTTATAAATGATTGGTAAAAAAAGAATTTATTTTATAAATGTATAAATCATAAATTTTTTATAATTTATTTAGTCTTATTCATACTTGTCTTTCCAATTGATAGATGATAACCAACACATAATAATATTTTAATAATATTTCACGGTTCATTTGAACTCAATGTTACATTTAACACAAGTTAAAAACATTATTTAAAGATAAACATATTCTAAAATATCAAGGTGTTGAAAAAACAATCCCCTGGGTTATTCAGAATCAAATAGAGTTTAGTAATCTCATTTTGAGTTTACTTTATTTGACTTCTTAGAGTACATATATAGTATGTGTTACCACATTTTGTGTAAGTTATAATAATTATTTAAAGTAATGTCACTTGATTGCAGTAAAAGGATTAAAAGTTATATCAATTTAACTCTTCATTTTGGGAACCAATATCAAAGAAAAATAAAGTGGTATCTATATAGATTTTCTAATATGGATTGGAATGGAAGTCCTGATTAAAGAAAGTCTAAATTTTATGGATCATTCTTCTTGATAAATAAATTTATGGTTTGGAACATGAATAATTAAATTATAGTTATATTAATTATATTATAATTATATTATATTTATATAACTCAAGAAACTATAATTTTTATATTGGTGAGAACTCAACTTGAAAATTTATGAGTGGAAGTGAATTTTCCATTACATGTGGGTAGTGATAATCAATGTATAGTGAATATTTTAGGAAATATAGTTCATTATTATTGAATAAATAATATATATACCAAGTATCACTTTATAAAAGAAATGCTTGATAAAGGAGTTTTGAAATTGGAGTTTGTTCCAACAAAGGAGAAAGTGGCAGATATCCTTACCAAGACATTACTAAAGGATGAATAAAAAGGGTGCGGTTGATTAAGGGAGCTAAACCTCATTATTCTCAAGTAAAAGTTATGTTAACCCATACTCCAAGTTCTTGTGTTTTGATTTTTTTTCAAATGGGGATATAGTAATATAAATAATAAGACTATACTTTTTATTAATGGCGATAATATATTTAGGTGTAGTTTTTAAAAGGGGAAATATCATAACTTATCATGTAAACTATTCTAATGTGTTTGTTGATTATGTGTATAGAAAAGTGTTTGTTTACATCATATACAATAATTTTTTTTATAATATTTTTTTGAAAGATAAGTGAAAGAGTTATAATGAAGTAAATTCAAGTTTCCCTAATGGAAGATACTAATTTTATTTTTCATAATTCTTGTTTCTTACATAGAGTTCACTCATATAAGATTAGGATTATTGAATTATGATTTATTTATAAAATAAAAGGGTGATTTATGTTTGATGGTTGATAATAAAATGGGAATATTACTATGACTAGGGAATTTTTTGAGGTTTAAGGTTACCCTAAGAGATAGTCATTATCATATAGAGATTGTTGGAGTGTGGTAAAAGGATTGGAAGTGATTTTTATTGTTAGAATTGTTTATTTTTTTAATCAAATCAACACAATTTTCAAAAACAATAATTACATTCTTTCTTAGATTAATTTTGGTATTTAATATATGGTGAAGTCCATTTCCAATATTTTGGAATAATATTTGAGTTGAACAGAGATGTTTTATAGGAATTTTTGGTTGTGTAGAATATATCAAACCACTAATTCATTAAACATAACACAATGAACCAATATAGAATTAAATTTTAGCTGAAATATAAAAAAATAACACCATAATTCATATTACCATTTTTTTATTTGGTTCTAAAATGTGATAATTTTCAAAACTATTCTTTTGTGAAATAAGGATCACATCATGATGGGAAAGCTATCATTTTTCTTATTTATACTTTCTGGTGTGTAAAATATGACTATTCTATGAGGGAGGTAGTTGTTACATGTTGTAGTAGACTTCACCAGAATTCATTTATCTTTGGATTTTAGTGATACTCAAGAATGGAAGCTATAATAAATCGCACCAAAAATTAGAAGATCACATCATAAGAATCGTGGAGGTGGAGAATGAGTTTTTGATATGTTGGAGAAACCAGTATGGACTATACCATGATGTATAATATCAATATTTAATGGACATTATAATGCTATAAAATAAAATTTTATTTAATGATTCTTGTAAAATTCTAGTTTACAGTGTTTTCATGATGTGGTTTCATAGATGAACCAGATGATAAATAAAATTTGTTCTTTTATGTTTTGAAAACAAGCCAAGGGTGATTAGTGGGTCTTGATTAATCAAAAGTATCTAATTAAAGTGGAATAAGTTTTTAATTAAAGTTTATTTAGAATTTAAATTTGAAATTAAAATTTTATTAAAAGGGAATTAGAGACTTCTATTCAATGAATGCATATAGGTAGTGCACAAAAAAAAATTAGTATTCTTCGTGAATTAGAGTAAGTGTAAAAGATGAATAAGAATAAGTAGATACTCAAGATAATTAATAAGAGTATATGACCATCAAAAAATCATTTATTGAAGTTATAATACTGGTATGTAATAATTTTGGATACTCTTGAAGTGAATTAAGGCTATCATCGTGTGTAAACTAAAGTAATGTTTTTTTATTGTTAATTTAATTTCAATGATTATTCTTTCATCAAGATAACTCAATGAAGAAAATATCATTTTTTTTGGGTTGTCAAAGATTGTGGCTTTCATTTCATTATAACAATATCAGTGTGTAGAGAATATAAGAAGAGTTTTTACTCATCAATAGTAATTTATATTCAAATATTATATGTTAAAGATTATTATTTTTGTATCTTTAATGATTAAATTTATTTATTTTATGAAAATAAATTACATCATTCATGATACATATATATGAAAAAGAATATATTTAAGTATAAAAATTTCCCATTCAAGATTCTAATGAATAGTATATTGTGTGATATTGGGTTTTTCCAAACCATTCTAAAGATTTCACCATTCGTCTTGAAAAGTGAACCTTGTAAATTAAATATTCCCACTATGTTTATATTTAATAAAGTGTTAGGGAAGTGATAAAATAATTCAAATCAACTACTTTAAAAGGTGATAGAGGTTGTTCAGTGTTGAAATGTAAAATAAAAAGATTCACATATTCATCCCCCCTAGTGAATCGATTATGATCCTAATACCTATTGTTAGCTACATATTCTAAAAATTTTCTGTGTATTCCTTCAATTTGTGCATAGATGATTCAAACCAATATCACCTTATTTAAAATAAATTTCCTATATTTTTTATATACTTTCCTAAACAAACATTTAGTCCCAATTATGTTATGATCTTTTAGTTTTTTCATAAGCTATATGTTTTATTTTTCATAATATTATCCAACAATTCATTCATGTATCTGATAAAAAAATCACCCTTCTCTACTTATTTAAAATATGATGGTTTCATCTTAAGATAATATAATAGTATGCTCTATACTCCTTATCTTATCTGTTTGTGTCGGAGTAGATTTGTCTCTGATAATATTTGTATCATCAATTTCAACCCTTCTAGTCATCCCTTTATTCAATGGTTGTATTTCTTTAGAATTTTTTTATTTCTCTAATTTTGGTTTGGAATCCTTATCATGTGTTAGATTTTGAGAAACTCCAAAACAATCTTTCAATATCTTCTTCATAATCACAAAATTTAGACAAATTTAAATTATTCTAATTATTTATATCTTTCTCCTCAATCCCCTAAACATAATTAATCTCTATAATTATTTTTAATCTCATAATGAATAAATTGTAGTATTTATTCTTTGTCAAGTAGCACAATAAAAAGCCTTCATCTTCCATGTCACCTATTTTTCTTTGTAATCCATTATTATGAATTAAACACTTACTTAAAGACACACTAATGTGTTTAAGTGTTGGATTCATTTCATTCCACATATCCTATTATGTTCTTATCAATCCAGGATTTATAAAATACAAAAAAAATTTATATACAACCACTTGTATTGATTTCTATTGATAATTCCTCAAGATTCCACTTTTGATAAGTAATGCCTTTTCCATGTTATTAACTATTACATTACTTCATTAAATAACACAATTTTTCTATAGAATTATCATGGATGGAATATCATGATTGATTATATGATTCTATAAAGAATTATACACCTACATAGAGGTTTGCTAAAATAAATTTTCTAATTGTATAATTTTGATTGATCTTAGTTTTTTTTTCTTGCCTCTAAAGAATATCTGATGCACTCTATGACTTAATTATATATACAAATAAAGATAATACAACCCATTATACTATATTTATCCTAAAATATGATGGTTTTCCATTCACCACATGTTTTGGGATGTGTTGTCATAACAAACATGTAAGAGTGAATTTAATAAATAATGTTTGAAGCATTTTTCTTGTTCGTTCAGCATGGATTTCTCACCATCTTCCCTTACATACATTAATCACATATTCTATATTTTTACCACTTAATATTATGAATATCAACCAAAAAATTATATTGGATAAATTTTTATGATTTTTTTATGAATGTGGTTAATAATTTAAATATAGAATATGTTCTCTTCTTCCACAATTAAGAGACAAGTGTTCTGTTTTTCCTAATTTGCATAAGTTTTATTCATTATAATACCCTTTTTAAATGGATTTATAACCTTAAATTTGATTAAGAAATTTTTCTCAATGAATGTATCTTCAAGCCCCAATTCACACAGTTATATCACACTCAAAATATTGTGTCAAATACCATTCAAATTAATCACCTCTATGTTTCTTAAATCATATACATCTAGACTCATCTTTCCACATTAATTTTCAAGGATTTATCATTGTCAAACTAAATCATATCATTAAAATATCCTTTCACTTTCTTCAAAATATTTATTTTATAATCAATGTGGTATAAACAAACACAATCAAGAATCTATATGATGTTTTTCATTATTGCATTAAATGTTATATTATCTAGTATATTATTTCCCCTATTCCTCCTTTCTAACTAAGAAATTATCATTATTATTCATGTATATGATGATCTCTCCTCACTCTCTTTAGAATAATTAGTGTAGTCATACTTTTCTTCTTCCATAAGATAAAATATTTTTATCAAAGGAATAAATGAAATATGTTTTTGATCCATACTAAATGGTATTATATATTATATATTTATACTCCTTCACTTCCTAAAATTAACATCTTTATGTCTAAAGTTATAGTATAAAAAACAATATCTAGAAAAATAGTTTCTTTTTTGAAATATAGGGTATGTTCACATTCTCCATTATTAGATTTTGGGTGTTTCTCCCTCTAAGTATCTTTATGTCTCTTCATAATAGGCCATCGTGTGACCAAATTAGCAACAAAATTGGCACTTCCTGAGGGGAAATATTTTTCCAGTGCCTTATTTCTTCATGTATACAACAATTAAAAAACTTATTATTTTTTATAAACCATCCATTTTTTAGAGTTATATTCATTCTTTTTCTTCCATTTATCTTTAACATTAATTCCCATATTCTTAGATCTTAAAAATCTTATTCTAAGTGCACTTTTTCCTATTTAATTATGTATTTCACCATTTTGAGCCTTATAAACATTCATTTTTCCTAATTTACCCATTTCCTTTATAACTTCATCATAGAACCTTCCAGAATGAATCTGGATCTTTAAATTACTTTATTTTATTTCAATTTAAAGGTTCTTTCTAAAAGGGATCACCGTTTCTTAATGATTTTAAATAATATTTATTCACTCCACAATAAAATCATTAAATTCATTGATCACTATAAATTTTTCTTAAATTTTCAACTTGAAGTTCAAAAGTTCTATAATGTTATCTTGAGTAGTCGGACGATCCTTCAATTATAACTAATTTTTATAATAATTAATTTAGTAAAAATATTATTAGGATTCTATTAATGATAGACCGATATATTTTTTCTTCTTATGTTTTATGTATAGCTCCTTAAGAGAAACTTCAAGATCTACTTTAAGATCAATAAAAACTTCCAATTCATTTTTTTATTTAGTTTAATTTGGATCTTTATTCACTATTTTCATCATTTTACCTTCTAAACATGATTTAAATTATGTGTTATCTTATTAAAATAAACCTTCATGATCATCCTATTTTTTACACCACGATCTTCTATTTAAAATTATTACTTGATGTGTTTCTATATTTGATGTTTCATTTAGGGGTAAAATTTATTCACTATTTTTTTCATAATTTACATTCAAAATCATCATAAAACTTCATCATGCATCTTGTAGTAATGTGTGTTATTTTTTTGATTATTTTAATATTTCAATGGAATATTTCAATAAAACATTCATTTACCTCACTTGAACTTTCTATGAACAATATATAAAAAATCATAACTAACATATTCATATTCTCCTTCATCTTTTTTGATGTCCAGTTTCTTGATGGATTTGAATGGTATCACCTTTATTAAATAGAATGATGAAATTTCTATCTCGACGCATGTTTTTTATGAAACTAACTTAATATATAAACAATTAAAAGATAGATCTACATGTTTTACCATATCAAGGTCTAACGCCTTTTGAATTTTCCGAGGTGATAATCATTTTAGTAATTTATTCATGACATCAACATTATTCATCATATCAACATGTCCATGAATATATTTGGATGTTTCTATAATTTTTTAGAAGAAACCATTAATATTATAACCTATCTATGTAATAAAATCATAAAATGTATTATGAAACACCTATGACTTCACCACTTTCACCATCTTGCATCCTTGATTAATTTCAGACAGTTTGTCTCAAATTTATTTACCAGATATGAAACTCATCACCTATATATAAATTTTATAATAAAATGATTCATATAATGTTTTTGTGGATTTTTAATTGGTATTGTTAAATTTATTTTCTTCTTAATTTATAAAAAAAACATTGAGATTACTTACATGAATTTAAAGAATAACATCATAGAAAATATCAAGTCTAAGTGATCATAAATTAAGTATAATCCTATTAATCCTGATCTCATAATTATGTCCATATAATAAATAAACTACTTTTATATTTATAACTTTATCCATATGAAATATCTCCCTTTAATATATTCATTAAGATGAATTATGTGTCTCTAGTGCTACCAATTTTAACCACAACATCCCAACCACACCTTAAGAGGGAGTGAATTATGGTATGAACACTTTTTATTCAACTTATTGTGGTTGTTTTTCTCACATTTCGAAGAACACTATGAACCTATAAATCTCAAACACACAACCACAATATCTAAATAAATTAATTAAATATAATGATAAAGATATTTTACTAGGCTCCCCTATAAGGAAAACATCTAAGTAGTATACATCGACAATGTGTGGATGTACCAACATCACTACCTATTATCCTGATTATATGGTTTTGGAAAGGTATCACTTCCAATATTAGGGTCACTATATCTTCTTATATCTTTATTTACTACTTTGAGAAAAGGTATATAATAAAGAAAAAAAGATCTCTCTTAAGAGTTACTATAAAAATGATCAATGCCAAAAAAAATAATGTTGTGTTTTTTGTGATTTGATTTCATATAAATGATCCAGGTCTTCAATATTATTAATCAAATAATCCATTATTTATTTTATTTTCTATATGAATTAATTATACTTAATCTAGTTTTCAATTTTATCTAAAATCTTATTCCCTCTTAAAAATGGATTTCAAACTAATCATCTTTGAATTTTCAATATTTCACCGATTGGTAAGACATTAAAATTCATACTAGGGTCATTCTAAAATTTTTGATTAATCCTCCAATTACTAATATTAGGAAAAAATTAAAATATTCAAAATAATTTAGAAACCTCAAAATTCTAATATAAATATCTTCATTAAAATGTGATGTACTTTAACAACCAACTCCTCTAAAAACTACCAACTTTATTATGGAATCATAGACCACATTTAATTACGATGAGTTAAACCATATCTAGAAAAATCCACAAATAAGTCATAGGTTCAATATATTATTATTTGGTTTTATTCATTACAATGAAACAATATCAATTATGGTGTATCCAAGTTCCTCATCTTTATACCAATTCTTTATTGTAGTGTGATGTTCACTATTGTGGTGTAAATCCTTTGTCTAAATAATCTAGTGCAACACAATAATTTCAGGGGTAATTTCTTACAACATAAATTATCCCATAAAATAATAGACTTATTCTTTATAGTATGAATAATTGAATAACTCTCTAATTTATTCATATGTAATATCCTTCATAGTGTTCCTAACATAGGTCCATTGAAATTTTGTCTTCTCTCCTAAAATCACCTCTACCCATCCCCAAATCTATTCTGTAAGATCCTATCCTTTTTCCAGTGATGATTATTTCAAAATTTTTGATAAATGTGGGTTATATTTTTTTTAATTTACACTATGAATTAATTAAAAAAACATGAGATATTACACCCCTTGTGAATATCGTTCACCATGTGTCGACACGTCACAAAATTGAATTACACCACGTGTAAGATTATATCACCTGTAATTATATTAAACCACATGTAATTAGAATACACTAAATGTATTCTTCATTAATTTTTTTTAAAGGGTTTGAATGGATTTTAATAGAAAAAGTTTCAAAATTTATATGATGTAAAATGGGAATTCATGCCATTTAATTTTGAAACTAAGGATATTAAAAACATGTCTCTAGCATTACGTAAACCTTCGGACTCACCTCACCTCCACTATAGGGATTTGGAACCCTCTCTTCTTCACCACAGATCCTACTTTCACCTCTATCATGGATCAAAACTCATCAGCACCCCACCTCCATGGACCAAAGCTCATTGGTGCACCTTCGACGTAGACCAAAACTCATCGGCGCTCCTCCGTTATGGACTGAAACTCATCAGTGCTCCTCCTCCACAGACTAATACTCATTGGATCACCTCCTCCATAGACCAAAACTCATTAGTGCACCTCCTCCATGGATTAAAATGTATCGGCGCAACTCCTCCATGAACCGAAACTCATCGGTGCACCTCCACCTTGGACCAAAAGTCAGCAGTGCACCTCTTTCGTGGACCAAATCTCCTCCATGTACCACCGTCTTTGAATGAAGACAATCTTCACATCTCTCAGGTTTTGGATATAGACTGTGTTCTTCATTTCATTCTTGATGGATATGCTTCAAATTGGGATTATCCTTTAGCAAGCATTCATTACAATTATTGAGATAGGTGGTCTAAAATTTAAATCCCAATGTTAAAATTTTTAATTACGTATATCTAAGTTGTAGAATTTCTAGATTTATTTAGCCATTTTATTTATAAAATGAATTAATTAATTTATTGAATCAATTAACTATGGAAATCATGATATTTTGATAATTAATTATGGGAATTAATTTTGGAGTTATTAATATGGTTGAATTTGATTAATTAATTAATGAGAATGGATTGGTTTATGAAATAGTGTTTTTGGATAAATAATTGTTGAATTAATTATAATGAGATAGAAATTGATCAGATTTGGATAAATAATTGATAAATTAATTATTGTTATATTGAAATTGTTCAATAGAGATAATTAATTTTAGAATTAATTATTAGAGTTTTTATGATTATTAAATTGTTTGACATGGAATAATTAATTGAGGAAATAATTAAGGTAGTTGATTTTTTAGAGACTGATCAATTTATTAATGAATTGATTGGGGTAACTGAATTGTTTATGTTTAAAAGAATTAATTTTAGAATTAATTAATGAGAGTAGAGTAGTTATTTAATTATTAAATTAAATAATGGTGTTGAGTTATATTAATTAATCCTGGGAATTATTTAATGGAATTGACATGGAAAATTAATTGGAGAATTAATTTAAGGGTTTAAATTAGTTTAATTAATTATAAAATTAATTAATGGGAATTAATTGGATTAATTAGTAGGTGAATTAATTAATGTGGATTATTGGGATGGTGTAATCGAATGAATTAAATTAATTAATTGGTAAATTAATTAATAGGGATTTTTGGGATGGTGAAATCGAATTAATTGGATTAATTATTTAGTAAATTAATGTATGGTAATTTTGGGGATGGTGCAATAAAATGAATTGGATTAATCAATTGGTAAACTAATTAATTAGGATTATTGGGATGGTGCAACTGAATTAATTGGATTAATTAATTAGGAAATTAATTAAGGGGGATTTTTGGGGTGGTTCAATCGAATGAATTGATTAATTAATTTGTAAATTAATTAATGGTTATTTTAGGTATTATGATATCTAATTAATTGGATTAATTAATTGGTAAATCATTTAATGGGGAGTATCGGGATAGTGAAACTAAATGAATTGAATTAATTAATTGGGAAATTAATTATTGGGGATTGTTAGGATGTTTCAATTGAATGAATTAGATTAATTAGTTAATGAATTAATTAATGTGGATTTTTTGGATATTGAATTAATAGAATTGGATAATTAATTAATTAATTAACTATAAGGTATTGATACTTGAGAATTGATATAATTAATTGCATAATTAATTATGATGTATTGAAATTTTGTATGATATAATAAATTATGGAATTAATTTTGGGGTTTTGAGTTTATAGATATTTATTAACTCATTGATGAATTAATTAATATGATTGATGGCCTTATACAATTGGGTAACTAATTATGGAATCTATGTGAAAAATATAATTATTTAATTAGTAATGGAATTGGAGGATCATTAGTAGCGGAGTTAATTATTGAATTATTGAATTATAAATTGTGAATAAATAATTCATGAATTAATTACTGGATGTTGAGTTGTGAAATGATTAATTAATCATTGAATTAACCAATAAACTTTATATAATTAATTAATTGTTGAATTAATTAAAGAAGTGGAAGTGAACAATTAATTGATGAATTAATTGAAGGGATTGTTATGATAAATTAATTGTGGAAATTAATCAATGAAATTGATATGATTAATTAATCATTATGTTAATTAATGGAAATGGGTCATGAATAATTAATTAGTGAATTAATTATTGGATATTGATTTTTTGAAAAGATTACTTAATTATTAAATTAACTCATAGAATATGATTAATTAATTTATGAATTAATTAATGGAACCCATGATGTTTTATTATGATATAAAGATTAATGTGTTTAATCTTAGTTATTGTGATAATATAAAAATATGTGATAATAAAATACATGTGTAGTTGCGATGAAAAGTAATATACATACATAATTTAGAGTTCAGGTGCTAGACATGATGTTTTAGTCTAGTGATGATATACATACATGGTTGAATTGGGGATAGAAAAGATTTTCTATGTCAGTGATATATCTATCAGGCTTTTGGGTGTTAGACATTTCATTCTACACTAGTGATTGTGTGTGTACAAATGGTTTTTTGGTGATAGACATTGCACTCAACATCATATGTATGTATACACTAGTGAATGCGTGTGAAAAAATGGTTTTTGGGGTGATAGACATGACATTATACACCAATGATATACATGTATGATTGATTTTTGAAGGACCATGTGATCCTTCTTATGTTCTACACCATAAAGTACTCTGAGATATGGCCTTACATCTTTTATGAGTCGAATCAGGTGATGAGATATCATATCATCTTTGAATACTTCATGTTATGGAATGAGTCGAAGCAGGTATTATGATATGATATTACCTAGGGAACTATTTAGGCTCAGGTACGATATGAACTTAGTATTGAGGTATGGGTGTCCACAGGAACCCTGGAGTTAAAATGATAAAATATATAATAAATGATAATGTCATAACATTTTATTTACACATTTTATTTCTTTATTTATAGACTTTTATACATTGTCTTTTGACTGGATTGTTTTAGACATCATTGGTTGTGTCCTACTTAGTTATACTCACACCTTACTTGAGCTGCCTGATCGGTACCTGGATAGACTTTTTGTTTTCTGGATAGGTTAAGGGAAAAGTTCCTATTTTAAGTTGTAGAGTTGGGATGGAGCATGGTTAAGGAATCGGACTTGGTGTCGGGGCCAACATATAGGAGTCTTCAGTGTCTTTATTTATTTCTTTTCAGGTTTTTCATAATCACACTAGGCATGTACATTGGCATGGAATATTTTTTCTTTCAGTTAAATATTGTATTACCTGTTTTGGTTATCTAATGACATTGGTATTACTCATTTTATATATGATTCTGAATTTTGTTTACTTATTTTACACTAGTGTATTTCACTAATAAATGAGGGTATATTCTTTCCAAGATCGACTTACAAGACCCTCAATGCTAGTCAGAAGACTACAGCTTTTGGGGAGGCATGCATGAGTTTATTTGGCGGTCCATTTAATGGAACCAGTGTGGGAACCCAGGTCGGGATGTTACATCTTCCAAACTTATCTAAATCCTTACACCAAGATAGATAGAGTTTACATTGCACAAAAAAACTATCCAAGCCTATAATATTTACGAACAACATTCTCTATATTTTCCAATACTAATCACAATACTGTAGCGACTCCGGTTTTTGGTCCTGTCATACTGTGGAATATTTCTACGAATAATTCCAGAGCTAGGCGCGAAGACGGCGTGCGATTCCGAGTCCCAGTGTGCCCGGAATTAATTTTATAAAAATATTAAGTTTTCTTTATACTATGCACGTGGAAGGGGTGTGATATCTCCTAAACGGTAGCTCAGAGCGGAAATCTGAGGGCACGGTTGCGTTTGGAACGTGTCGTTTACCCTTAGCGAGGTGTAAACTTTGCGGGCGCGAGCCTGCGGTGAGAAACGCCACCAGGGGCGTTTTCGCATATAAGTAGCAAAGTTAGTGTGCAAGCGTCAGCTCGAATAACTTCTGAACGGAGTCTCGGATGGAAAATTTGATTCTGTCGTTGCGTTTATAACGGCGTGTTTACCCTAGGGGTGACCTTACTTTTGTTCGCATCAGGCGTCGGGTTGGAGGCGGGTTTGGTGCCGGTGGGTGGATGATATAAATATCAGCGCCCCCCCCCCCCCCCCCCCCTATCATTCCTCTCGACGTTCTTCGTTGTTCTTTGCCGCCGCTCCGCCGAATCAAGCAAACGAAGCGCCCACGAGCTCGGAATTCGACGACGGACGTTCTAGGAGCACACAGCGGAAGCTCTGGAGCACGGATCTAAGACAAAACTTCGGCGTTTCGCCCACGAGGTAGGCGGTTTGAGTTTTACAATCCCGGATCCCATTTTTGTTTTTTTTTTCCTTCAAATTTTCATAAGGGTTGTATATTTCGGGTCTCGAGCTTTCCAAAATATGTTTCGGATCTGAATTTGGATCACCGGGGTGCTCCCGGTGGCTCCCAGAAGTTTTCCGGCGAAAACCCGGTTTTCTGGAAACGACGGGCGGCGGCCATGGTGGAATCTGGTGATGGCGCGGCGGCGCGGTGGCGGTTTCCGGTGGCGGCGGCGGTGGTGCGGCGGAATCCGGCGGCGGCGCGGTGGATTCTGACGAGGCGGGCGGTGGTCCGGCCAGGATTTTCCGGGGGTTCTTTAAACCCCTGTAACTCGCAAACCGTAACTCCGATTTGCGAGCCGTTTGCGGCGACACGCTCCTTGCGTCGAGAAGGACCTTTTGAAATCACTTTGAGGGATTGAGGGTTTGGGATCGTGGCTCGGGAGTTAGAAACATCGTATAAAATAATATTATTTTATTATTTTACGACTTCGGGCCATTGTAACTTCTACCCGGAGCGTCCGATTGACGTGCCGTCAGTGGCGTTGAGACCCTGATGGTACGACAGACTTTTTGAGATGGTTTCCGGGTGTTGGGACTGTGAACGGGGTGTGGGCCCCACGTGGCCGGGTTTTGGCATTTGCGGAGAAACGCAGCTTTTGCACCAGGAGTCCGATTTTGGTGGATGAATAGTCGATCCTGTGTGTTTTTCTGAGGGGATCGCAATGGTGCGATCCGTTCGATGATTTTCAAAATCCAGGCGTGGGCCCCACCCAAGTTGGTCTTTGGTGAATAGTACATTTTTCACCAGGTGTCCATTTTGGACGAGCGAGTAGTCGATTCCGCTTGTTTTTTCGAGGGGATCATCATGGTATGGTCCGCTCGATGAGTTTCGGGATCGTTGTGTGGGCCCCACACGGGCTAGCTATGGTGAATAGTGCCTTTTTCACTGGTGCTCTGTTTCGGGCGAGTAAATAGCCTATCTTGCGTGTTTCTCCGCGTAGAACGCGATGGTGGCCTCAGTTTTGGCATAAGAGGTGCGCAGTGTGGTGTTGTGGAGGGTCGCTCGGGTTAGCGGTGTTTGGACCAGTAGTGGTTGAGGGTTCTCCCTTGGTTCGTTCATACGAGGGTTCGTGTGGCATCACAACCTTCGTATGGGTTTGTGATCCTCTAGTTGGGATGTTTTAACTGTTAGAGTTGTGGCATCCCTCCAGTGGGCCCGGAGCAGATCATCTAGCATCTTTACCCTAGATCAGGTTCTTGGTATCATTGTGACCGCTTATTCATGGGCGGTGATCCCCTATCTAGCGGGTTAACCCCGTAGGGTTTGTGGCATCATCGGGAATATGATCCCCTAAGTGGTGGGTCTTTCCCAGTAGGGTTGTGGCATCATCGGGTATATGATCCCCTACTCAGCATGAATTTTATAGTAGGGTTGTGGTATCGTTGGTTATATGATCCCCTACTCAGCGCTTGGTGTCCGTAGGGTTGTGGTATCGTTGGTTAAGTGATCCCCTACTCAGCGCGTGGTTTCGGTAGGGTTGCGGCATCGTCAGTTCGATACCCTACATCGCGAGTTGTACCAGATAGGGTTCCGGTATCGTTGTGACCATCTTTATATGGACGATGATACTCTATCTAAGTGTGGAGATTCTGTCGAGCTCCAGATTGGCTTGCGGTATCCCCCAGCGGATCTTGGGTGTGATCCCCTATCTGTAAGAACAACGTATGCCAGATCGGGTCGTGGTATCCCCCAGCGGACCCTGGGAGTGATCCCCTATCTGTGAGCTATGTATACCGGAGTGCGTCTTGGTATCCCCTAGCGGACCCTAGCGGTGATCCCCTATCCGAGGAGTTTGGTGGTTATTTTTTTTCAGCGATGTTTCCTCAGTGATGTTATCCGATGAGCGTGGTCTCTCGGGTGAGCGTCTGAGATGTTTGTTTGGGACCCGATGGAGTGTATCTCTCAGATGAGTGTCATCTGGGATGACAGTGATCATGGGGTGTACTCTCCTGGTTATGGACAGTTGCTGGTGACGAGTTTGGTACCTCTTGTGGCTTGTGGCGTGAGCTGAGTATATCTGGATTGTTCAAGGTGTATGTATGGGCATAAACTTGAGCTGAGCTGAGCTGACTAGTTGTGTTTAGTCGAGGATGGTCACGAGATGGAGTTTCTCTCTCATCTGGGTTCCCTCTGGCTGGGTTGAGCGGACTTTTGCCTTTTAGAAGCTCCCTTGGGTTTTGGGTTTTTGGGGTGCCTACTGAGTATGTTTATACTCACCCCTGCACGGGCTTTACCCGCACATGTTTGTGTCTTCTGCAGACCACATGCCTTTTGACGGAGTCCCAGGAGGACCTGGAGCAGGCGGATCTTAGTGAGCGAGTTGACCGGGGTGTCTGCAGGAGCTGTGCCGAGGGATCTTTTCGGCGGGTGTTTGTGGCAGCGTTCCCCTTTTTCAGAGCATGTTGGACGTGATTTGTAGTTTTCTTTGGTGGCCCCTGTTTTTCCCTTTGTACTTTTGTTGTTGCACTCTGGTTTGGGATAGATTGTATGCATGCATTTACTTTTCAGTTTCTATATCTATGCACTCTTGCATGGAGGTGTTTGTGGGTGTGTGTGTACAGGTACCTTAGGCTAATGTCTCCCATGTGTGTGATAGCCTACTCGACACTGGTCGCTAGCCTCTGGCCTATTGGAGGCGGGCTTGGGGAGTCGTGGCTCGAGCCCCGTTGGGTCGGGTCGTGACAGAGTGGTATCAGAGGAGGTTCCACCTTAGGGATCTCAGAGTGTAGCTGGTGTAGCTGTGAGTTTGGTTTGGGTTGCATAGCGGTAGTGTTAGGATGTTTCGAGTTTGTCTTTCCGGCCAGGGACTCCAGTGTTGGTGCGGCGGCCGACGTATCCATACACCAGGACTCTGATAACCTGCCTTTTGACTCGGGACATTCGTACACTGGTCGCCGGGACATAACGGCACATGCATCATATAGGACTGGGTTTTTGGGTATTTCCTTTTCCTTCTTGAGTCAGCTCTCCAGATATACTTTTTGATTGTGGTGCGTCTTGAATGTTTTTCAGGATGCCTCCACGATGACAGCCAGCGAGGGTTCCGCAACAGGATTGTGCTAACGACCCACCCCGTGTAGAGGCTGTGGAGTCGGGCGCAGGTTCTGAGGTTGCACCTCCAGGTGGTCTGCCAGTTGAGCCGCCACCTGTCGAGCAGCTGGTTGTGCCGGCAGTACAGGACGAGGTTGCGCGCAGGCTGATTGCGCTGCACAAGTTCCAGAGGTAGTGACCTCTGAGGTTACGGGGTGATCCAGACCCCCAAGCAGCTGATGACTGGCTTGAGGCAGTCACCTGGGTATTCTGCCTAGTGAGGACACCTCCAGATCAGATGGTGGTCCTAGCGTCGTGCCTTCTACATGGTTCTGCCGAGTGATGGTGGGGTTTGGTGACGCAGTCCCATGACGAGGATACGCTCATGTGGGAAGAGTTTGAGCGGATCTTCAGGGAAGAGTTCTATCTGGTGACGCTGAAGTTAGTGCGGATCCAGGAGCTTCTACAGATTCGATAGGAGAACATGACTCTGTCAGAGTACTCACCGAGGTTTACAGACCTGTCGCGCTACTCCCTGAACATGGTTCGAGACCCATTCTTTAGGGCTCAGACCTTTGAGCAGGGCTTACATAGGGACATCCGAGCAGGTGTGGTTTCCTTGTCCCTGCCCACCTATGCTGGAGTACTGGAGTGAGCGTTGGTGGTGGAGAGTTTTCTGGCTAAGAAGATTCCCCCTTTTAGTGCTGGGAACTCAAGGGCTGAGACTTTTTCAGTGGGATCGGCATCTGTTAGTCGACGACAGACTCAGGGGTTTGGACATGGCCGATGTTTCAGGAGGCAACCCCGGGATGGAGGATCTGAGCCTCAGGGCTCACATGGCTCGGAGGCCAGTTTTGGTCAGCCACAGGAGAGGCGGTGTTACGCTTGCGACGGTCAGGGAAATCTTGCTAGAGATTGTCCGACCCGACGTGCTGCTGAGAGGGAGTCGGTCGATGGACCGCCTTGGCAAAGGCAGCGTCTCGAGCAAGGAGGTCTGCAGGGCGGCGGACGTGGCGGGGGAGCTGGTGCAGTGGGAGGCGGTGGTAGGCAGTACAAGTTGCCACCACCCCCACCCCCAGGTGGTCCACGCCAAGCTCAGGGAGCTGGTGGCTGAGGGCGAGGACAACTGCATGCCCTGGAGGCAGTCGACCCAGAGGCACCGTGGATTGATAGAGGTACGCCTTGTGTCTTTTCTACTTACTGCAGTAGTTTCAGACACTATTTAGCAGTACTCTTTCCTTTTTTTCTTTCTTGAGTTTTGTTCAGGGCGTTGGTAAGACCCTGTGTGGGATTTGTTCTGCATGCTTCGAATGCATGAGGTAGATGGATCCTTCTCCCACCGAGACTTGTTTTTATGACGCGATTAAAACCGTGCGGGCGAGTCGGTGCCTCCCAAAGCAGATAGTATTGAGGTGTGGTGGATGAGTCCCTCTGACTTATGTGTTCGGGCATGGGTGTTGGTTGATGATCTCACTAGTGTGTGAGACCAAGTTGAGAGTCCAGTCGCTTTCCTTGTGCTTAGGGCTTTTCGGGGATGAAAAGTTCTAAGGGGGCGAGGATGTAGCGACTCGGGTTTTTGGTCTTGTCAGACTTTGGAATATTTTGACGAATAATTCCAGAGCTAGGCGCGAAGACGGTGTGCGATTCCGAGGCCCGGTGTGCCCAGAATTAATTTTATAAAAATATTAAGTTTGTTTATACTATGCATGTGGTGGGGGTGTGATATCTCCTAAACGGTAGCTCAGAGCAGAAATCTGAGGGCACGGTTGCATCTGGAATGTTCTGTTTACCCTAGGCGAGGTGTAAACTTTGCGGGCGCGGGCCTGCGGTGAGAAACGCCACCAGGGGCGTTTTCATAAATAAGTAGCAAAGTTAGTATGCAAGCGTCGGCTCGAATAACTTCTGAACGGAGTCTCGGATGGAAAATATGAGTCTGCCATTGCGTTCAGAACGGCGTGTTTACCCTAGGGGTGATCTTACTTTTGTTCGCATCGGGCGTCGGGTTGGAGGTGGGTTTGGCACCGGCGGGCGGCTGATATAAATATCAGCGCCCCCCATTATTGTTCCTCTCGATGTTCTTCGCCATTCTTCATCACCACTCCGCCGAATCGAGC
Source organism: Viscum album (assembly GCA_963277665.1). Taxonomy (NCBI): domain Eukaryota; kingdom Viridiplantae; phylum Streptophyta; class Magnoliopsida; order Santalales; family Viscaceae; genus Viscum; species Viscum album. Next base: position 566,869,441 of record OY728162.1, read on the forward strand.
AAACGAAGTGCCCATGAGCTCGGAATTCGACGACGGACGTTCGAGGAGCGCGCATCGGAAGCTCTGGAGCACGAATCTAAGGCAGAACATCGGCGTTTCGCCCACGAGGTAGGTGGTTTGAGTTTTACAATCCCGGATCCCATTTTTGTGTTGTTTTCCTTCAAATTATCATAATGTTTGTATAGTTCGGGTCCCGAGCTTTCCAAAACATGTTTCGGGTCTGAATTTGGAGCACCAGGGTGCTCCCGGTGGCTCCCGGAAGTTTTTCGGCGAAAACCCGATTTTTCGGCGACGACGGGCGGCGGCCATGGTGGAATCCGGCGACGGCGCGACGGCGGTTTCCAGTGGCGGTGGCGGTGGCACGGCGGAATCCGGTGGTGGCGCGGTGGTTTCCGACGAGGCGGGCGGTGGTCCGGCCAGGATTTTCCGGGGGTTCTTTAAACCCCCATAACTCGCAAACCGTAACTCTGATTTGTGAGCCGTTTGCGGCGACACGCTCCTTGCGTCAAGACAGACCTTTTGAACTCACTTTGAGGGATTAATGGTTCGGGATCGTGTCCCGGGAGTTAGAAACTTCGTATAAAATAATATTATTTTATTATTTTACGACTTCGGGCCATTGTTACTTCTAACCGGAGCGTCTGATTGACATGCCATCAGTGGCGTTGAGACCCTGATGGTACGACGAACTTTTTGAGATGGTTTCAAGGTGTTGGGACTGTGAACAGGGTGCGGGCCCCATGAGGCCGGGTTTTGGCGTTTGCGGAGAAACGCAGCTTTTGCACTAGGAGTCCAATTTTGGCAGATGAATAGTCGATCCTGTGTGTTTTTCCAAGGGGATCGCAATGGTGCGATCCGTTCGATGCGTTTCCGAATCCAGGCGTGGGCCCCACCCGAGTTGGCCTTCGGTGAACAGTACATTTTTCACCGGGTATCCGTTTTGGACGAGCGAGTAGTCGATTCCACTTGTTTTTTCGAGAGGATCGTCGTGGTATGGTCCGCTCGATGAGTTTCAGGATCTTTGTGTGGGCCCCGCACGGGCTAGTTATGGTGAATAGTTCCTTTTTCACCAGTACTCCGTTTCGGGCGAGTAAACAGTCTATCCTACATGTTTTTCCACGTGGAACGCGATGGTGGCCTCGGTTTTGGCCTAGGAGGTGCGCAGTGTGGCGTTGTGGCAGGTCGCTCGGGTTAGCGATGTTTGGACCAGCAGTGGTTGAGGGTTCTTCCTTGGTTCATTCCAACGAGGGTTCGTGTGGCATTAGAACCTTCGTATGGGTTTGTGATCCTCTCGATGGGATGTTTTAACTGTTAGAGTTGTGGCATCCCTCCGGTGGGCCTGGAGCGGATCCTCTAGCATCTTTACCCTGGATCAAGTTCTTGGTATCGTTGTGACCGCTTATTCACAGGAAGTGATCCCATATCTAGTAGGTTAACCCCATAGGGTTTGTGGCATCATCGGAAATATGATCCCCTACGCTGTGGGTCTTGCCCAGTAGGTTTGTGGCATCGTCGGGTATACGATCCCCTACTCAGCATGAAGTTTAGAGTAGGGTTGTGGTATCCTTGGTTATATGATCCCCTACTCAGCGCTTGGTGTTGGTAGGGTTGTGGTATCGTTGGTTATGTGATCCCCTACTTAGCGCGTGGTTTCAGTAGGGTTGCGGCATCATCGGTTTGATCCCCTACATCGCGAGTTGTACCAGATAGGGTTCTGGTATCGTCGTAACCATCTTTATATGGACGATGATCCTCTATCTGAGTGTGGAGCTTCTGTCGAGCGCCAGATCGGGTTGTGGTATCCCCTAGCAGATCTTGGGTGTGATCCCCTATCTGTGAGAACTACGTATGCCAGATCGGGTCATGGTATCCCCCAGCGGACCCTGGGAGTGATCCCCTATCTATAAGCTATGTATACTGGAGTGGGTCTTGGTATCCCCTAGCGGACCCTAGCGGTGATCCCCTATCCAAGGAGTTTGGTGGTTATGTTGTTTCAGCGATGTTTCCTCAGTGATGTTATCCAACGAGCGTGGTCTCTCGGGTGAGCATCTAAGATGTTTGTTTGGGACTCGATGGAGTGTATCTCTCAGATGAGTGTCATCTGGGATAACAGTGATCATGGGGTGTAATCTCCTGGTTGTAGACAGTTGTTGGTGACGAGTTCGGTACCTCTTGTGGCTTGTGGCGTGAGCTGAGTATATCTAGATTGTTCAAGGTGTATGTATGGGCAAACACCTGAGCTGAGCTGAGCTGACTAGTTGTGTTTAGCCGAGGATGGTCACGAGATGGAGTTTCTCTCTCGTCTGGGTTCCCTCTGGCTGGGTTGAGCGGACTGTTGCCTTTTAGTTTCTCCCTTGGGTTTTGGGTTTTTGGGGTGCCTACTGAGTATGTTTATACTCACCCCTGAACAGGCTTTGCCCGCACATGTTTGTGTATTGTGCAGACCACAGGCCTTTTGACGGAGTCCCAGGAGGACCCAGAGCAGGCGGAGCTTATTGAGAGAGTTGATCAGGGTGTCTACCAGAGTTTTTCCGAGGGATCTTTCTGGCGGGTGTTTGTGGCAGCGTTCCCCTTCTTCAGAGCAGGTTGGACGTGCTTTGTAGTTTTCTTTGGTGGGCCTTGTTTTTTCCTTTGTACTTTTGTTGTTGCACTCTGGTTTGGGATAGATTGTATGCATGCATTTACTTTTCAGTTTCTATATCTCTGCACTGTTGTATGGAGGTGTTTGTGGGTGTGTGTGTACAGGTACCTTAAGTTAATGCCTCCCATGTGTGTGATAGCCTACTCGGTGCTGGTCGCTAGCCACTGGCCTATTGGAGGCGGGCTTGGGGAGTCGCGGCTCGAGCCCCGTTGGGTCGGGTCTTGACAAATACTCTTTAAAACAACCTTGGTTCTAACTTATCATCTTTCACAAGGGGACCTCTAAAAGAATATTATAATGATCTATGGTAGGAAGAAAATATAGTGGTTTAAATCATTAAAAAGCACACCCACTCTTATGTTTTAAATAAACCACATTATCTCTAGTTATATAAAATATAAATATAAAACATATTAGGGGATTTATCCAAGATTTATTCCCCTTAATTTTTTTCTTATTTTTCTTAGTTATGATTGTTTATTCTAAACAAATGATTATAGAGAGTGTTTTTTAGTAGGAAACTAGATGAAAAGTAGATTTTTCACCTCTTGTAGAAATTTTTGTTTAATAAAATAAAATATCACAACCTTACAATGTTTTATATACTATAGGAATCAGGTTATATTCTTCATTTTCACTTATTTTTGTTATCCTATAATTTTTGTGTTAAATCTATAAGATATTGTCATATTTTTATTATGTATAATGAAAAAACTAAGTGACATAAATGGATAAATCAACTATAATACAAGTATCCAACTTTATTTTATTCTTATTTATGTGTTGTTAGTTTGTTTCTATTAAAAACTATACTTTTTTAGTTGTATACATTATAATTGTTTTGTGTTTTGTGTATATTATTCAAAGTCCTATTGATCTCAATTAAATATATAACACCACTTATGAAAAACAATTTATCGTTTTTTGAGATGTTTTGATTTGAAAAGTCTAATTTAGACTGTTTTCAACATATTTCACATTATTTGATATTGATTTTTAAAAATTTCCTTGAGTTTTGACTAATAATGGAAGTTCTCTCCCATAGAACACTCCAACATCGGTTATTACCATCCAGGGAGATTTCTAAACCTATTTAACATACTCTTTATAATACCATTCTTTATTGAGGGAAATTTATCGCTTTTTGTGTTATGTTACTTTCTCGGATACTCTTTTAGGACTTTTTGGTGTTTAACATCTAAAAAATATAAAAATTTGGCATAGTTTTTCATTCCATTTGAATCTAATTATGAATAATTTTACATTAATCCTTATTTTAAGCCCTTAAAGGCCATGAACTACCATATAAGTCAACTAAATTAAAATCCCATAATTCCTTGTTGGCCTAACTATTAAGTATATTTTTATGAATATTATTAAGTTAAGTATTGGGGGTTGTTTCATGAAGTCATCTAGGAGTATTCTGGTGCACATTTTCACAATGCGCACAAACATATTGTTTATTTTAAGAATAGAGAAATTGTATTAAATTAGAAACCCAAGTTCATATATCAAGGGGCACTGTATTTGGTTATTAAAATAAATGTTTTTCTAAGTTGAAAAAAAGGTATGATTTTAAATTTGAAACCAATTGATAAAAAGATAAATAGAAATGAAGATAGATTTTTATGGAGCAGGGTGAAGATTAAGAAAATAGGATAAAGAATTTAATATCATCAAGTATAAAAATTTAATAGGTTAAATGAATACTTGTTTTACTGAATAGGTTGGTTTGGATTTCCACTAGTCATTGGCTATAATCCAATCCTTCACCCAAGTTTTCATCCAAGTACTTATGTAGTAAATGAAAATATCAATAAACTGTGAACATCTATGTGTCTAAGTTCTCCAATAGTCTATGGATCTCCTAAATTCCATTAAGTATTTCAATAACCCATGACATATATGATGAATGACACATAAAAATGATTCATAAATTACTAACATTTCGTGAACTCTATAATCGCTCCATCCCTAATCCCAACACCAGAGGTGGATTTACCCAGTCATTATTATGACTAGATAATGGGATGGAGTGAGGAAAGAGTAAAAATAAAATATAAAGAGAAAAAATAAATATAACTATAAAATATTAAATATATAGTAAAATTAAATTATAATTATAAAAATAAATTTATATTAAAAATAAATATCATTACGCATAAAATAACATATAATTCAAAAAACAAAGAAAGGGGAGTGGAAAGAGTAATGAGATCTCAATAGAATGAGAATTGGGAAACACCTTTCCCCCTTGTCTAGACCTTTATAAATTATACCTAAACCAATTATTTATATGATTTTGGAATTAAAATTAGTGTAAAAAATTATATGTCATATAATTAGTAAAAGTCACTTATTTGTGTTTTTTTACATTTCTACCAAAAAATTCCCCAACATAATTAATTTTTTATAGTAAAATGTCTATAGTTGAGCTTACACAGCATGTATCACCATCATATATGGAGTGTAGTATAATTTATACAACAATTTAATTATAGAATGAGAATAGGAAACATATCCCACAATCAATATTACATTTTCTATTTTCTCTAGAACTTGGGAATGTTCCCAAGGAATCTACTCTCTTTGTTATTAAATATTCCATGATATGTACATTTAATGTACACAATATATACTTCTCCATTTTTATCCATATTTATATTAAATTGTGAATTTAATCATAAAGATCTAAAATGATTCCAAAAACACTGAAATAAAACATTTTATATTTAAAAAATAACATGCCAAAAATTATATGAATTTTTACTCAATAAAACAAACCAAAAAATGTGCAATAATTGGGTGAATCAACTCCCCCACACTAAATAATTTTCTTACCCCCAAGAAAAATCTCAATAAAAAATCCAAAATAATTCCTACGTTAAATACGGGAGAATTTAATTAATCATTCTTATAAACATAAATTCACAACTGAATATTTCAAGAGCATAAAATATAAGCAATTAAAATCATTATAATAAAGTATCACATATAATTTCAATTAAAGATATTCCTTCTCTTTCATTCACATTATTCAACCTTTTACTAATATCTATGCCACTTATGATCTACCTCACATGAAAAAGATATTCATGCATCATTGAAGATCATTTAATCAAAGTTATACTCAATATCAAGTATATTCACCTTATCCAGAGGCTTTCAAGTAATATAAATATCTACTTTGAAAACAAATCATAAAAATTAAAAAACAAATCATTTAAAATATCTAATAAATCCAAGGATATGGGTATGTGGATAATTATGTGAATATTTTAAATCAAATTCCGAAATAAGTATGTTAAATTATTTAAATAAAAAAGAATTATATTCAAGAAATATTAATGAAAGATGATATCCTCCATAAATTTATTTTCAAATAATATCAATTCCAATTCATTTTCCACTTTATCATAGGTTTATAAATCAATAATTGAATACACTAACATATTTTGTTCAGCTTTTCTGATTTTTTTGTTTATTTTTTTAGTATTGACTATAAAATTGCAATTAATTATAGTTTTTTTAACCCTTCTCCCCAAATTAAAAAGGAATTCTCTCCCACATGAAATTCATAGAACTATCACCAGATAAAACCAATGAATCACAAAACTACCTCCTTAAATATTAATGAATAATCATGCAACAATATCAATGAATTTGGGAAGGAAGGATAATCAAGATGGTAATACTGATTCCTATTAACTAAATTTTTGGTCTCCAAGGGCTTCAAAAATAATCAAGTGTCAAGATATATATTAAGATTAATGGGGATAAAAGTAATTTAATAAATGTCCTCAATCATTTTAATTTGATTTAAACTCACTATGATTTAATAATTAGTACTTATAAGTTCTAATAATCATGTATATCCCATTAATCTTTCAAGAAATAGGTTATAATAAATAATATTTTAAAAATTATTAGATAACCTCTCATAAATGGGAATAAAAATTGATCAGTTAATTAATTAATGGTTTGAATAAAAAAAATTATATTAAATCGAAATTTATAACAATTAAAAATAAAGAATCCAATTTCTAGCAGTAATAATTTCAAAACAACTTTAAAACTAGAATGGTCATATAATTCTCAAAATTTCTATATATGTATTTATTATTTATAATCATTAGTAAAATATTCCAATATGTCAATATATTTTTGTAATTAATGATTTTTCCTAGATCAGACAAATTTTAGAGACCAACATTATGTTGTGATACGCTCCCCCACAAGTAATATCATAAATGGTTCTCATGATTAGAACCAATCAAGATAAATAAGGTTCAGCACAACACACTAACCATACCAAGTAAGTAATGAAAGAAGTGATTTTAAGAAGATAATGGAAAATATAAAAAATAATAATACTCCCCTCAGTGGTGTAGGTCTTAAAAAAAATTACCCTTAGTTCACCCTAAAGTAGTAACAAGAATGAAAGTGGGTCACAATGCTCTAAAATATAAGTGACTGGTAAGGAAAAATAAAATAAATATGCAAGAAAACCAAGAGTCAAATCACAGATCAAACATATATATATATATGATAATGAAAACTAGTTTTAGAAACAATTATTGGGGGTTATAGAATATGTAATGTTGAGATCTGACAGCCCATGGATATGAGGAACTGTGTTCAATAAAGCTACATTCAGTTGGTAAGTAGTCTACTGTTAGGCCTTACTAGAGTAGTGATGAAGATGGACCACATCATCACCCCTAAGTCATCAAATATGAAAAGAAGAACCTCATTTATAAGACATGAGACAATGTATTAGGAGGTTTATGGTTGTTATATGGTCACTAGGACTGAAGAGGGTGGAAAAAATTCTTAAATGCTAAAAATAATTCCCATACTCGCCTAAACCACTACCAAAAATCCCTCTATATAATCCAATTAGCACTCAAAATCATCTGGTGAATGAAGGAACAATGATTTGGATGATGGTATAGGTGGTGGTAGGGTTATAAATGGATCAAATATCAGAATCTAAATGATGGGTGCTGGGAAAGTTGAAAAATATGGGGTAGAAAAAGAAGTGGCAGATAGAAGTAGTGGGGTCACATATAGATTTAGTAGGTGTACTAAATTTGTATCACCCCTAGGGTAATTAGGGTCCTCAACCTCCACAAAAATTCTGGGGAGCTTTTTTAAAAGGGTATAGATTCCACCCACCTCATGACCATTATCATATAAATAAGTATAAGATAACCCATCTGTTTATGGATGTCTAAATTATCATGTAGAGTAGAGGGATAAAAAACCCTTAGGTGGTGTTCCAACATGGTGGTGTAGAATCTATTATTTAGGTTACCTTAATATCTAGTGAACAACGAATGGAAGTATGAAGCATTAAAGAAGGGGAGGTTAGGGTAGTGATTCAATATTATACATGTAATGATATCCACAATACTTAGGGATATGGATCCACCATCCTCATGACATGGAAACAAAATAGTTCTTAAACATCAATGGATGAGGAAAAAGGTTTGAGAAATGGTCAATATGTTCTTCTATGTTATGGGAGTGCAATAGATATCTGGTCCAGTGAACTCCCACCACAAAGCAAGTAGATCATATCTTTTGAAGAGGGTGATAGTGGAAAATGTTTGTGGGGTGGTGGGATATGGGTAGAAACTGCACCCTTGGAAAAAATATTCCCTCACGAGTGAGAAAGGCCATCCTCCAAGGTGGAACTATATAGGTTTCTTAGTATCGCTCGGATTTTCCTAGTATGATATCCCATTAAACTCAAATGTAAACAAAAAATTAAATAATAAATTATTGTATACATGAGAGATGACGTGAAGAAAATATAGTTTATGAGTGTCAACCAATGGCTCCTCTATCTCATATAGAAGTTTGATAATCCCTAGAATGAATGTATCTATAAACTAATAGATCATCTAAATCATGTGATGGGAAAACTGTTGTAGTTGGACAGTATTCAGGATCCAATCACTAAATATGATTCTTGGTTAAGGTTGGTCTAGATTAGTTCTAAAATGTTCCTCAGCTGGTGAAGAATATGGTTATGAATTCAAGGAACCTAGTGGAGGAGGTAGTGGTGTTACTAAAGATTATATAGGTTGAAGCACTAATAATGAAACCTTAGGTGGAATCACATCTAGTTCAAGAAGCTATGAAATTGTTAGGTCTACCATTGGATGATACTTCACTTCCTCTAAAAATATTTTATATGGCATGGGATGCTCCTCTTATGCTGAAGAGGTTGGGCGCATCCCGTCTATTGAGGAGACATCCTTGTCTTCCATGATCCTAAAATAATGAAAATAAATGTTAACATGAAAACATAAAATAAAGAAAATTGAACAAAATTGGTATTTAAAAACTATATGATGTGTATGTGGGAAATAGATTTAACCTGTGTACATTGGATACATTCCTTTACCTCCCTTTGTGTGTACAGTGTCCAAGTACAATATCTGAGTGGAGTGTATACATATTATTCATTGGTAGTTGGATCTCAGGCCATGTGGAGAGGGTATATGATAAGAGGATAACTTGGGGAGGTGGTGAAGGTAAATTTATTGTACAAAAAATACACACTATGTGTTGTTAGATTATTTCCCAAGTTGTGTAATTTCTGGACACGATGTGTGTCTAACTAAGAAGAGACATTGGGTACACGATATGGCCCGAATATAAATTCCATGGGTAATTAAAATTCTATATAATTTTTTGTCTACTATTTTATAAGAATACACATCACAGGTTCTTCATACATTCTCATGTAAAATAGGTTTTCAACCAAAATATATCCAAACACCTAAAATCTTAAAACATAATAAAAACGTTGAAATGAGGGTTTTTGGGGAACTTACTTGGATCGGGGAACTAAATATAAAATATTAGATGATAAATAGACGCCCTAGGGTATAGATTGGGGGGATGATTATCATGGATTCTATGATATGACACTGATAAAGGGGTAGGATATATTAATATTGGTTGAGAGGAATGTCAATTTAGATTAAAGGGAGATTACGTAGCATTTATGGCCAAGACCACATGCCATGTATTATTTTATTTATTTTTTGTAATGTATATATACATAAAAACAGAGTGTAAAAAGATATAAAAAACAAGTAAAATATAAATGTAAATATGAGGAACAAAATTTACTCTGATTCATATGGTGGGATTTAAACCAATGATAATAAAATCTGACAGGCCGCCCACAACAACTATTAAAATGTTTTCACCACTTAAATTTTATTAATTGTTTGTTTTTATACCTTTTTTTATTGTTATTTTTTAACATTGTATAATATATTAATTTTTTTCTTGTTTTAGATAAATATTATGGAATTGAGTAGGTTGAGATGACTCAATCCTAGAACCTTTTTACCCTAGGTGGAGACCTTGTTAGCCGATCCAACATCATCATTGATTTCATATTTATTTTTATATTATTTTAATATTTATAAAAATAAAACACACCATGTCATAAAAACAAAAAAATTACACGGTATAAAAAATGTATTTTTTAAAATGAAAATAAGTGGAACAAATGTGACTCCTGTAATTGGGGTAGGAGTTGAACCGGTGACCAGTTCGATTCCACAGAACACCAGAAACCGGAAATGACCCATTTATTTCCCATCCATGTTTTTTTATATAGATTTTAAAGATTCTAAAAATTACATTAAATAATATACATGACCTTTAATAAAAAAATTAAGAGAATTAATCTTTCACTAACTACTTATTTGGGATTCTAATCGGTGGCTAGCTGCTTCCCGTAAAGTTGTGTTGCCATCGACACAAGCTTCAGTCCTAAATTTTATTCATTTATTAAATATATATATAATATTTTTTTATCATGATTTTTAAATTTTTTATTTATTTTTATTGACTTTCATATATATATATGAGATACACAAACTTTATCATTATTTATTTTTACATGGCATCATGTAATCTTAATACACACCATGTAGTTATTTAATTGTTTAATTACTTATATGCTAATATATACTATGGAATTTCTTTGAGTGCTGGTGAAACCTGTAGATACCAGAAGCCTGACGTACATGGACATTACATTAATTTTGCGGAATAATTAATACATAAAAAACACAAACACACAAGGACCGTAATTGTTTAGTGTCTTTGGAAACTCGGAATTTAATCTTCTAATCGTGGTGAAAGATCTTAAACTTTTCCCATAAAGATCTTCCCCTTTTTTTCTTACATAAAACCATTCTTTATATCCTGGGGAAAAGAAAACATAAAAGGGTGAGCTCAAATGATCAGTAAGGGTAAACAAAAGAAATATCAATCACATCATATTGATAAGAATATATTATTTTAGAAATCTTAACCTGCAAAAGAGATCATAATTTCATAACATGGGATAAATCATAGTAGTGAAATGTAATCCCAATAATCATATCTTAAAACATGAAACTTTGTGTCATACACACATAATCATAGAGAATCATTTCTTAGTAGTCAAGACACATTTGCAAGACTATCATAGCGAACAAAGTCCATTTCTGAACAGAGTTCACTCCTCGTTTCAGTCCTGTTTCACTGAACCGGTTTAACCTGTCATTCCAGTCATGTCTATCTCATGAGATATAAATCTTTACCCAATTCATTGGAGGGAGATATAGGTCCCACCCATCTCTTAATGATACCATTCTTATGTGTTCCACAAAATCAAAAATCATACATCATTTCATAACCCATGTAATAAAAATGGGATTCTTAAACATCGTGACATCATAAAACAATTCATATAAGATAAATGAATTCATAAAAATAATTCCATCACAACATAATAAAATCAATTTAATAATAGTGATAGAAACAGAACCCTATATTATCTTAGATGGAAAATAATTTTGATAAAACACTTGAACTCCATTCTTGAGGAAAATATCCTTTCTACTTCAAAAACAATTTCCTTTCTTAACATATCATATAATTTTAAACTAAAAGAAGTTTATTAAAAATAAACATGAAAACTTGTAGATGAATCTTCATGTAAATAATGTTCTAAAAATCCATTCATGCTGTATAAGTTAAAAAAAACATTCTTCTTGTACTTATGTTGGAAAAGTCAAAAAGTACCTCGTACGAAAAATGAAAAAATATTCCTTTCATATCTTTTACTAAAAACTCACCAAAGGGTAAAATTGGATTTAAACAATAGTATGAGGATAAAAATAATATTACATATTGAGGAAACATGGATTTGGATGATAAATATTCCCCAGTAAATTCTAAAATATAAACAATATCAGATAAAAATTAAGATTGTGAGATTGTCCCTTACCTTAGGTCTGATTTGCTTCATAAGTGTCCGAACCTCCTGTATAATGATTTAAATAATGTCATTGACTTATTACAGAATTATACTTATTTTAATGATATCATATATGGTCATATTCTTAGCTTCTTATTAGTAATATTTCATTGCTACTTGTTATTAGTGTGTTTATTACTTTTTGTTCTTTTGCGTGTTTTATCGAATAAAATCTTATTTTTCTTTTTAGGTTATAGATACCTCATTTTCATAATGGTATTAGTGTAATATATATCATATTAATTCATTCAATTCATTTATACAATCATTATGCAATGAAGATCATGTAGAGCGAGTCTCATCACATCGTGGAGACGGTATTCCGTACGTACGCACGCGCGGTGATTTCATTTTCTGTAGGATGGATAGTTGGTGAAATAGGTTTGTTTCATAATTATAATAACATATCAGTATATGAGTGATACTTATGTTATTACTTCATAATTAAACAACTAAAGAATAAGAAGTGGAAGAAGAAATAAAGTTGAAAGAATCGGTAACGGACATTACCTCTTCTTTGAAGCGCCTCTTTGAGACCTCCTCTTAGGGCACTAAAATTGGTCTTTTTAGAATACCAGGACTTCTAGGATGTTTCTAGGGAAGTGGAGAAGATAATTTTTCAGGTTTTGGCCGAGCTTGAAGGCTCAAAGTGGTGTGAGGAAGAGAGGGAGGAGGTGCCCTTTTATAAGGGAGGAGAGGGGCACCTTTGGAATAACTAAAAATATTATTTTATTATAAAGTCATATTCAGTTTTTAATAGCTCAAAATTAAGTTATTTAGAAGATAAGGTGGGGATGGATCGAAATACTCTCATAAAATATAATTTAGACAATTTTAGGTTTCTATTTTAACCTTATCATTTATATTTAACTATAAGTTAAATAATTTTTCTTTTACTGTGTATTCTTGTTTTCTTACACTATAAGGTTAATAAACTTACTATAACAAGTCAAACTAACCCCAAGTTTTTTATTATTAATATATATAACCTTATCTAATTCATTTTTTCGAACCTTAGATTTTTAGGAATAAAATAACAATTAATAATATAATATTTGTTTAAAAAACTATTTTATGTCAATTTTGAAACTATTTGGAATTGATTTTTTTGAAACTCATAACAGAATGATTAGTTCTAAAAAAGTTAATTAAATCAATAATAACATGTCCTATTAACAGATAAAATTATTTTAATTCATAAAAAGTCTCAAATTACATTTATTTGGGTATTTATAACCTCAATTATGTCAATATTTCATTAATAATATAATTATTGCATCATCATTGTGTCATAAGTAAATTAAATTATTTAAAGTCTAAAAATTAAAAATAAAATACCATTATGTAGGAAATATTTTTAACTTTCTAATTAATATTTATAGTCGAATTTATATTATGTATAACCCTGTATTAAAAAGGATTTAGTTATAAAACTTTGATTTTAACTATTTTAACCCTTCTTTAAATAAATTAATAATAAATGTCATAATCTAATCCAAGTGGGCCTAAATGGTCATATTTTATTCCTAATGTTGTTTTTGGTCGAATTAAACTTATCCTATAGAATGAGGACATGTGTTAGGATAATAATAATATCATTTTTACCCTTAATTACCCTATTTACTTTTAATCGTGGTAAAAAAAAGTAAAATTTACTATTCACAAAAAAATTATTTTCTTCTCATTGAACCACATTTTAGTCCTTGATATTAACCGTGTCTCTCATATTTTCGAAATTCCACTCACGGAAGCGGTAAAATTATGTTTTATGTGAATTTTCAAATTCTCCTAGGAGGTGGGTAAAAGACGGTGAAAAGTTCAATAAAATTTTTATATATCTAAATTTATTATAAAATGACTCCAATGACTTAAATTGAACTTATATAGGTATTATGTATCAATTTTGACCTAAAATAAATTTAAATAAAATAAATAATTATTTAAATAAAAAAATCGGTTTTTGAATAGTAACCCAGTGTTTTCACTATTCATCAAAAATTGAATGTTTTCAGAAAAATACCAAAACTTCACCCTAGGATAATTTCGATATTCTAAATCCAAGAATGAATTACATTTTGGAAGATAAAATTTCAAAAAGTGGGTATTACTATTCATAACGGCTAGTTTATACAACATATCGTTGTTTAGCGAAACTCGGTATTGCGTACAACACACGCTATCATGGAAGGTCGCGATTGCGTGCAATGCAAGCCAAGTCAGGGATACGTGTTGTGAAAGCTCTTTTTTGGTGTAGCATACATCACAAGACATTAATCAAATTAAAAAGAATATTTTTCATAAAATCTCGGGGTGTTAAAAAACCTATTTGGTTTATCCTTAATAATAAATAAAAATACAATTTTTTTATTTAGGAAAATACCAAGAATGTAAATGATTTCTAATCTCAATGATTGGTCACCCTCCCATACATGGTTATGTTATACATTGAATTTCTTCATTGGGTTTTAAGTAACAAGAAGTATAGGGTTCCCATTTTTATCCTCAAGAGAGAATTTTTAGATTAAAAGGATAATAAAATGGGGATAGGGGTGTATTAACTCACCTATATTCTCAATAAAATAATCTTCATATTAGGATTCAACTTTTACAGGCTGATAAAAATCATCGATGGTCAATCAATCCTTTGAATTTAAAAATCTATAAATTAATAAACATATTATACCTTTTTAAATTGATTAAAATTTTTAGTGTCACTTTACTAAACATACTTGTTTATTAAAGATAAAATAAAAATAGAAATGATAAAATAAGTGAAAGATAAAAGAGATAAAAATTGAATGAGAAAGATAGAATTTTAAAATGGTGCTTCCTGGCTTTAGATTTGAGTCTCTCTGACAACTCATATCTTTAATAAATTTTATTTAATGATTTATTTCATAAAGATAAACATAATAAAATACCAAATGTTTGTTAGTATTAATTTCTTTGGGTAATTAGATACATAACACCCTAACATTAAATATGGATATAACAATATTATTTAAAAATCCCATAACAAGACCTTAGATTCCTTTGATCTTTTAAAACTCCACAGGATAATGTGGGGATGTACCTAAGAAAGGGGTGAGGTATAAATAATATGAAGGGAATAATAAAATAATAACATGATAAAAGTAATACAGGTTATTCATAAGGAATATCAAGGTTATATAAAAGGGGTAAGAATCATAAAGATTAATTTTGACACATGATATAAGGTGATAACATCAAGGAAAAATAGAAATGTGGAAACAACATAAAACATGAAATCAAAAGCATAATTTAAGGGTAAATTTCAAGAAATCATAACATAGTTTTCTTAGGATATCCCCCTATTATCCATACATGGTATCTCATGAGATAAAAATATTATTGAATTCATTGGAGGGATATATAATTCTTGGCCCACCTTCCACATTAATATCATGTGCATGTATTCTGTACCACATAAATCAAAACAATAAGAACATTTTTTATCCCTTTTAATACCACAATTAATTTTTGTGAGGTATATACATGAAAGTATCAAATAAATTGAGTTTAGGTACATATATGTGAATACCCTTAAGTGGAAATAGGGATACGTATTCACAACATCAAAGTTTTTCTTGGAAAATCATGGAATAATTTTAGCAGCATAAAGGGTGTATATAAAGGTTAATAAAATGTGTGTAATGAGAGTTAAAGGTGATATATAATTACATGGAATCATGAGGTTATTATAGGTATGTGTAAAAATGCATTGCAAAAAAACAATTGGAAATAAAAAGGCTTAGTAAAAATAAAGTACTGAAATAAAAAAAGAAGATGGGAGGATATCGTACCTTGAGAGGTAGCTTCAAACATATTGATAGGAGCTTCTTAAGAGCTTGGTAATACCTTTTTAGGTATATACATAGGTATAGGGAGATTAACTATAGGATAAAAGGTTTTTAGTGGGTATGAGTGGGACATTGGGTGGATATTTAGAGCAAAAGAGAGGGAAATTATTTATTTATTTCTAAACTTAGGTTTTGGACAATATATAATGAAATAATACAAACCATAAACCTTACCATGGTTTTCCCCATAATTTATATAAAATAGGATTGGTCTTAGAAAAATTTTATATTATCTGAACACATTAAAATAATACCAATAGTAATGTACAAGTGACTCGTGTTTATAAATAATTGGTTTTAAGACCATAAAATATATTATAGGTTTTGGAGGATTCATTAAAGGTTTATAAAATTAATAAGAATAACTTAAAAACACATTATTTTCTAGGTGAAATAAAAAAAAAAATTCATGGATACTCATTATAGTATTTATTACATCACTTTTGGGCTATTATGATGCCATAATACACACTGTATATTTATTACCTATTTAATTTTTCCAAAAAAATCGACTCTCGGATAAAATCATGAAAAATTAACCATATAATAATTTAGACATGATTATTTTAAAAAATAATATTTATTTATCAATATTATTATATAAATATGGGAATTTATACTTTCAAATCAAAATCCTCATTTATTGAAATATTCTGTTTTTTTATGATAACAGTTTTCAAACACTTATAGTGATTATATTAGACTTCATTAAATTATATTATCATTTATATTTAAATAATTATTATTATATTAATAATATTTCATGAAAATTAATTTATTTAAAAAATTCTTTAATTTATAAAAAAGTGGTTTTTAATTAAAAATATTTATTTCAGAGATATATAATTTTTATTTCCTCATATCAAAATCTAGTTTTTATGAGACTCATTGTATAATAATTAAAATTTAATCATAAAATGGATAATTAAAATTATTATTTTCATTAAAATAAAATATATAATTCATACTATTTTAGTCTAAATACATAACTCTTTATTACACCAGTGTATGCCCTAAGGGTAAGGTGTGTGATAGTGGTACTTTCTTAGGGGTGGTTTGGAGAGCATGGTTGGTGTAGTGGCCACAATAAGCTTGAAATTCTATCATTAATTATTTTTCTCATGTTATAGTTTTTGAATCTCGGTTTGGGATTGGTTAAGGTCACAGCTCAATGATTCTATCTCCTTCAGATACTTCGATAAATGGGATTCAAAGGGAATGACCCTACTTTTCAAGGTCATGGATTCTTCCATATGTGTTAATTAAACTTTATCAAAACCCTTAATATATACTAACTTTTATAGTCATTCTAAAATGGCTATATTATCAATGGTTATAATTCTTAATAGTATTTTAAATCAGATAGGTTATAATAGTCCAAAAAACAAAGTTGTGCTTGTGTTTTCTATAGTAACATTACTTAATAAGGTTCATATTCATTTAGAAGGGAATTTTATTAATAAAATATTATCTAATTATAGCCTCTTATCTATCAAAAAATGGGGACTTTCTAGAAAAGATGTTAGTACACAATATTTATTTACAAAAGAAACATTAAATAAAATTTCATACTTTTATAATACACAATCAACTCAAAAAAATAAATACTCTTACCTCAATCACCACTCCCCGACAATAATTCTACTTTGATGTGAGTTGTCTTGATAAGAAAAAATAAATTATTTATTTTAATACTAGAGTAATTTTAGTAAACAAATAAACCTGGGTTTTCTCTCTAGGAGTTATAAATGTTGTAAAAATAAATATTTTTATAAGTTGAATAAAATGAAAATACAAAGGTTAGGTGTTTTTTTATTATATTGATTATTAAAAAGATAAATATAAATTAAAGTAAATTTTTATAGAATGTGTTAATGATTAAGAAAAGGGGAGAAATATTTTGATATCATCTAGAAAATAAATTATTATTTTAAATCAACGTCAATTGTGTGCCATAGGTTGGTTTGGATTTCCACCAGGTATGGTCTATGATCCAAGCCTCTACTTATGGTTTTATTCAATTCATTCTATAATAAATGAAATTCTCAATAACTCATGAACCACTATGTGTCTAGATGCTCCAAAAATCCATGTACCCCATTAATTAAATCAATTTTTCCAATAAAAAATGAAATTACTGATGAACGACACATAATGTTGATTCAATAATCATTAAGATTTAGTGCTCTCCATCATTTCCTTATCATAAATCTCAAAAACACCCAAAAAGTTGGATTTAACCAGTCATTAAAATGACCAAATTAAGTGATATAGTGATGAAAGAATGAAAATAAAATAAAATAACTAAAAATAAACATAATGATGAAAACATAAAATTTTAGGAAAGTGAAATTATAATTAAGAAGATAAACTGAATTACACATAAAACAACTTATAATTTAAAAAAATAAAGGGTCAAGGAATGAGAAAATATAGATCAACAAAATGATAATTGGGAATCACTTTTACCCTTAGACATAACTTTAAATCCTCTACTTGAACCACATATTTATTAGAGTTTTAAATTTCATGGCATGTACAAAAGTACACCGAATGTACATAGACAATGTCACTTTTCTGTTTTTTTTATGAATTTACAAAAAAATTCCACCACATAATTCATTTTATTTGTGGAAAATTTTTCATAGGTGGGGTTAAATGGCGTGTAGCACAATCATACATCAAATGTAATGGAATGATTGACCACCAACCACTTCTGGAATGAAAATACACAGTGTGTACTATATTCAACATGATGTGTTCTATTTACTCAGTTACTTGAGTGTGTACTAAAGGGATATAATTCATGTGTTCTTAAATATTACACGGTGATTATATTTAATGTACATGTCATATAATTCTCTATTTTGATTAAAATTTCTTATGATGTGTGATTCTAATCATTAAAACATGGAATGTACCCAAAAACATTCAAATGAGACATTTGATCCTTCAAAAGACATATATCTAGCATTATCTAACTTTCAATCAATAAAACACACTAAAATTATATGCACAAATTAGGTGCATCAAAATCTCAAAATTTAAGAAAATATTATAGGTGACTATCTATTTGTTTTGTATTAGGGTAATGTCATAAGTTATATTTCACTTTTATATTATTACCATCTTATTATCTAAAATAAAAAAATACCTATATAAAAAAATTGTGGATAAAGAAAGAATCAAAACCAATATATATATATAATAAAGTGAATGTATTATTCATTTTGATCCATTGTCTATATAAGTTAATAGAAAGACAATGGGGGATAGTGGTGTGATGGTGATATATTTATAAGGTGAAGAAATTGAGCTTGAATTGAATATCTTATATAGTTTCTTAAACCTCCTCATTGAGCCTTCCATATTTATATAATCACCTACCTACCATGGTCTTCATGACAACCCAAGAAAATTATTCATGATTGATATAATTTTTTACCTTATTTGTGGAAATAAAATAATTTTAGTAAGCCTATAGAATCATAAACAACTCACTATTATGGTAAAATTGTTAAAATATTTACTCATGAGAGAAAGAAATTTTCCTAAAAGGTAGTACACAAGGGTCCTTGGATAGAAATGATATGTTAAGATTAATTGGGATGCGAGAGAAAAGGAATTATATAATGAAATCCTAAAGGAAACTTGATGATTCTTTGCTGGATAGATAAAATATTTTCCTAACTCTATCTTGGTTGTTTGAACTTTTTTTAAGTTATAAATTTTCTCAAAAACATTGATATATTTTTTAATGGAGTTTCTTGGATTAAATGGATACATTTTTTTGAATTCCATTATTCATTAAAGATTTTTAATTGGGTTGAAATATTATTTGGTTATTAATTTTCTTTAATATTGAAATTTGATAGTTTTACTGAATGATTTTTTTCTTCCATTGTATTGTACAATAGTGAAAGATTTGGAATATTAATGAGATTTTAATAGATAATATATAAATTGGTTACTTAAATTTTAAATATATAATGAAATTTTAAATGTTACAATAATTTTGGATAAGTATTATGACATTTTGACACATCGGTTCTATTTTATAATTATTTTGTTTAGAAATTTAAATTTCATCTTTTTGAAAAATATTTATGGTGTATGTGTAAACTTGGTCTAGAGTTATTTTTATAAAAATATGTTTTATGGATGTCGTGTTTTCGTGTTTTGAGAGCTCTTAGTTTCTAGTTTTCTAGAGAGTAAATAATAAGGTTCAGGATTGAATACATGATTCAACATACTAATAATAAAATTTTTATAAGATATTTGGCATTTTACCATTTTAGATTATAGTCTAGTACCCTAGTAAAATCATGATATCTTGTTTTTGTAACATCATACCAACTATAGAATGTTTGAGCATCAAATTGACTATCAAATTAGGTCTCATATCACCCTACAATGTCCTTACTCTTTATTTATGGCTCTAGTATATTATTTGTTTGTAGAAAACCCATTTACTATAAAAAAATAATATTTCACCCTTGAAGATTCACCATAACTTTAATATCATCCAAATATAATGCTACACCAGACTGAGTTAGTTATAATACCTTATAGAACTTCTGTGTCCTTTTCGCTTGATATATTCACCCATCTAGGTGAATCTCCTAATCGAAGCAGCACACAACACCCTTGAAGTGTAATATTATGTGTACTAAAATACCTACCCATTCAACTTTATTTTATCCCACCTATCTATCCTTTACTTTCAACTTTTATAAGCTTGATTTTCCCTAGTCAAGAGACCAAGTCGAGCCTAATTCCAATTATGCCAACATCCTAATTTATCCATAAATCCTAAATTTAATCCCATCAGTCTATGATCTAAACCATTATCTTGAAAAAAAGGTTTAATACTATAATAAACTTTTACATTGATTCACATTCACATGTTTATTTTCTAATCTTGTTCAATGAAATTCTAAACGTCAACTAACCCAATTTTTCTCAATGTTATATGCTATGTCAATATGATTATGAAATGTATCAATTTATGCCAATTTTTTAAGAGAAAAATAACGGAATTAAACATTATATTATATATGGATGAAAAAATTTCATCAACACGAATAAAAAGGACTAATTGAAGGGTGAAGGATATTTCACCGATAATTTGGGTTAGATTCGGATTTTATTTTCAATAAATATATTATTTTATTTATAAATAGGGGTTTTATTAGTAATAAAATTGGGACGGGGTGACCATTGAAAGGGCTTACTCTCCAAGATGGTTGGTTCTATTTTGATTATATTTTTTTCCTTTTATTTACATTTTTCTTATTGATTTTTATTCTATTTTTTCCATTATCTCTGAATATTTTTGAACTCTACTATTATGTAGTGCTAACCACTTATGTTTAGTCCAAGGGATACAACTAGTAAGATTCTTGACTTATAAAATTAATATTTCCATTAATTCTCTTAATTTTTTTCTTACTATGGGGATTAATTATGTTTTGTTAAAGTGGTAGGTTATAATCATCCCTCAATACACATCATAGTGATTCACTCTACAAATTTTTGACACACAAATCATTTCCCTTCCATGATCAAGAATAATTAATTTTATGGGTGGTTGTGGTATGAATAGATTATTAAGGAATTCATATAAACTAGAGTGTATTTATGTGTCTTCCCCTGCTTGATACACTCTTTGATTGAAGATGTTTTCAAGTAAGATCTAGGTTTCCACTATACACCTCAAGAGTGCAGACTAGTCCATAAAAGAATAAATAGTCTAATGTGGTTTTTAAAGTAACACATGATTTCAAATAAAAGAATAGTATAAGTTTTCAATGGTAAAATAAGAGACACTAAGGATAAGTATATTTAGGAATAAATTAATTGAAATAGTAAAGGAATTAAACAAATATTTTTATAAATATTAAGAAATATATTCACAGTAACATCATTTTCATCAACATCAGTATTCACGATTATTTCTCTCTTCAAAAAAACATAAAAAAATTCTTTTTTTCTTACTTTAATTATTAAAAAACCATAGAAACATAATAAAGTGACAACAGATGTGGAAATATGATTTAGGATTCCTTATTAGACAATCCTGATATCGATTATCATGCTGAATTATTATGAGTTTATAAGTTTTAAATGATGTAAATACCTATTGATAATTTATTTCAATAATAAATTTCCATCCATGTGATTAATATATTTTCAATATTGTTATAAATTTCTTATATTTTTTCTATGATCTATAGAGGAGTTTTCTATAAGAAAATTATAATTTATTTGATAATTACCAATATTATTCTGAGATTATATGATATATTTATATATAGAATATATTGAATATTTTCCATCCTAAGAGTGGATATATATATATATATATAATATTTTCCCTCTAGATATTGGATATGCATATATATATATATGGTTATTTACCCTCATATAGAGGATTTAAAATTCATGATTCTGAGCATGGATCGAAGTAAGTATGGATCATTCTGGTGGTTTGGGAGTTGGGATATGGTATATTTATTAAAACACCTTTTGGTGATTCAAAAAGATTCTATTTTTATTTTATGTTTTGTATCAGGTGAGATATGGAAAGATTTTTTAGGTTATTTTTTTTAACTAAAACATTTTTTGGAATTTAAATCCCACATACACAAACACATTCATCAAATTTATTATTTACTTATAGTAGTTGAGATATATTTTGTATTTATATTAGATAAGTGTACCCACACCATGTGTGCGGATGTCGGCGCACTTGTAGTTTTAAAATTTGATTTTGAGGTATGAAAGGGTACATGAGGAGCTAAGTGGATTGTCTATGGGCTAGATGGACATTGTTGTAGCAAATAGTAACTTCACAGGTCCATGGATGGTGTGTAACAAGTAATTATGGGAGGCAACTTTGATATATCCCATTGTATGTCTATATTATAATTTTATCTTTTTCTATAGTATTATTTATTTTTTTGTCTATGTAATAAATTTTTTTATAATAGACTGTAGGAAACCACTTCTAGAAACTATTTTTTTTTACAGATCACGTATTCTTA
The DNA here is from genome assembly GCA_963277665.1 of Viscum album. Lineage (NCBI taxonomy): Eukaryota > Viridiplantae > Streptophyta > Magnoliopsida > Santalales > Viscaceae > Viscum > Viscum album. The sequence goes on from OY728162.1 coordinate 566,892,349, forward strand.
GGATGTATAATATATAGAAGGATCTTCTTGGATTTTTGATAAATTCATTTAGAAACCTAGTTTTTTCTAAAGTGGGTAAATTATTGTCCGATAATTTACTTATACTATCACCATTATCGATAAAAATATGTGAATCATGGAATATTCATAAGGTATGTGGTGGTATAGTCTAGGTTAGCAGAATATTCGTGTTGGATTTTTATAATCAAGGTCTATGTAATACATTAGTAACCACATTCTTTGTATGTTTCCCAATTTTACATTCCATCCCAAGATTAGATATACTACTGACATACCAATACAATGAAATCTTCACAAGTTATTACACTAAAATATATCCTAAAATTAGAAATAATATAATTTATTGAGAGATATATTATATTGAGATTCAATAATGATCCTATAAGGGTCTCTGCATACCTAGGGCTTCCCCCTATAACTGCCTTCCTCCTCACCATATCAGGTCGGTGGTATCCCCTCTCCTCGGTACTTATGCTTGGTATGCTCGTGGTGTGGGGGTCCTCTTTCAGTGGTGGCATCGTGCGACTTCATAAGATCGATCACTCAGTGATTATCATCATTATTGGCTCTTATTCATACACAATCATCTGATCTGCATAGGGTTCCCACAGAGGAGTAGTGAAGGTCTGGTGGTCGAGTACCAGCTACTACAGTCAGAGGGTTGCAACCTCATTTCAACATCATCTAAGGGTACTCTGGGAGGTTTGTGGTGGTCTTCGAGTTCTGTCTTGAAGGTGGAGACAGGATAGAAGAACAATCTTGTCGAATCCCCATTCTCATTCGGGTGGCTTCCAATTCGATGATGTGTTTTCATTCCTTTAATTTTTATTTATTATGGTTTCTGATGATTTCTGTTGCACATGATTCCATTTTTACGGTGATATTTGTTTTTTGCGATCCACTATGATCATAGGATCTGAGGCTGATTTGGATGATGATTCGGATCAAGCTCTTGCTATTTCCTAATGCTCGGAGTTATTTTTTTGTGCAAGAATGTGTTAGGGTTTCATTTAAAAATGTTTAGCTTCTGGTGTTTGGGTGGATATCAATCCTGTGATGGTTTTTTGTCCCCTATTTTTTATTTCATGTTCTGGTTTTGGATGTGTATTTCTGTGAAAAAAATGAGGATTCTATTTTTGTGGATTGACTTCACTTCTGAATATGTGAAGGCATTTCGGTGAAGGTGGTCTTGATTCATGTAATTTTTGGTATTGTTCCTTGATTTTTTGGAATGGTTTTTAGATATTCACCATTCCATGGAAGCAAAGAATTGGATTTGATTAAAGGAGTGAGGGAAACTGATCATGAATTGCATATTGAACCTGGTAATATGTAGAAGAAGGGTATAAGGGTATCATTTGGCATTGGATTTTGGATGGATTTCTTCAAAAAATTTAAAATTAAATGATTCTGATGAGGATAATATCAGGTTCTTTCATTGTGCATGAATATTTATATTTGGATGTTTGAGAGGGTATGTCTCATCCATCGGTACTAGGCTCGTGCATTTCTACATGGAATAGCTCACTGAACAATCATCAAATAGTGGAGGATTTTTATAATGATTTTGATGTTGGGGAGGGGTATTTCTAAGTAGTCTTGTTCTGGGTTATTAACTATGAGTTATATTGATGTATCTACATCCTTAAATTCATGTGAGGTTTCCCCCTTTATCCTTAAAAGGGGGTTTATCCAAAAAATTATTAAAAATTTAGGCCTTCAGGCCATTTATTCATATTCTATTGAGATTCCACCTAAGTTGGTAAAAACTAATGTGTGGTTACCAAATCAGAGCTCCAATATACTATGGCATAGTGACCAAAATCAATGGTATAAATCTAAAAAATACGAGACACATGCCTATAAATATAAAATCTATATCTCTCAAGAAATAAAAACTATATATGAATTAAGGAGAATGTAAAAAATATATATGCATGTAATTCTATAAAATGTAGATAATCCACCAACATATGAAATCCCCTCCATGGACTGCATGAAAATGAAATAAAATTACAAATACCTCATCCACCTCCAAGCTCCATAAGCTTCAACTAATTACTTATACATCCACCCACACCATGTTCTTATAAATCATAAAAATATTAAATAAAAATAGGGGTTAATATATACATACCTAGAAGGTACCTCCCCTAACCCCCATGTGTCAATTTTATAGAATAATATTTATATATATGTGAATGTATAAGATAAAAAAATCTTCACTATTAAGTTTTCCAAGTCTACCCAAAAACTCACTACAAAAACCCTAAACATAAATCACACACAGAGATATATATATATATATATATAACTCACACAAGTAAAAAATCCATAATAATATAATGAAAGGGATCCCATATACAAACTCCAATGAACTAGAGCCCCATCATTCCCAACATCTAATGTTTTATCTCCTAAAACAATTTGGTCATTGGCGGGGGGAAATGATATTGATCAACCATCCGTCAAATAATTCCATCTTCTACAAGATGTTGGGTAGCACTCATTCTTGAATCTCATATGGGGGTAAAATTTTAAATAATAAACATGAATAACCACTTAAATAACCCAAACACATAATAAATACAATCAATTTCATTCCTTATACACCATCACCTCCTCCTTTTTAATTTATTTATTTGACATTATTAACAATACTTTTGTGAATAGTTATATTTATTTAAAACTATCACATTATTATAACTATTTTCATTACTCATATTTAATACAAAATCATAAATGATTGTAATACTCTTATGATTACTTACATTTATTAATATAGAATCATAAATAGTCATAACACTCCTGATTACCAAGATTTAAAATGAACATGTGATAAAAACAATGATCTTTTATTTACTTGTATTTTTATGAACTACTCATGAATATAATACTCATTTGTTTCGATGAATTTAATTATTTATTCACACTTCCCAGCTTGAAATTACACAAAATTCATATACACATGTTCCAATCATAATCATGTGCACTTCATTTTCATCCTTTGTTCCCACTCCCTGAATTCCATATAATAATTGATATTGTTGTTAATTCAAATATTCTTAATAATTAACATAATTCATATTACATTGAAAATTATAATATTTAAATTTAAATAATTTACGTAGATATAAAAATATTATGGAAAAAAATTATAATTCATATTCAATACACATAATATTAATAGCACGGCATCATACATTTAAAATAAATAATTGGAATAGATACAATTTCCATTTACTTAACTTTATTTAATTTCTTGCCTCATAATTCTCTTAATTCTTAATTCTATAAATTTATGTTAAATTCATAACCATCAAAAATTCTATTTTTTATAATTAAATTAATTTATAATCATCACATATAAAAAAAATCATATAAAATTTTCAACCAACATTCAAAATTCAAAAAAAATATAAATCTTTATAATCATCAATAATTAAATATTTTAAAATGCACAAACATAATATCAAAAAATTTATTCTACAATTCCATTTATTTTTTAAGATCATTATTCTAATAAAATCTATTCCTGTTTCAAATGATGTCAATTTAATCGCCAAAAATAAATCTCCATGTATATTATGTTTCCATCAACAAAAAAGTATCAGACTAACATATAATTTTTCAAAAATTATATATTATAAAATTAGAAACTAAAAGGAATCACAAAAAATAAACCATATATCATTTCTATTAATTTTCTATCACCTGTTTAAATTATAAATAACATAATCATAAAAGTATTATCATAAAAATATTTATACTACAAAAATTATTTATATCCTTTGAAATTATTTCATTATTTTCCATTAAAAATATTCATATTTCTTCATCAATCATCAACCCATCAATTATTTCCCATCTATCTCAAAATACTCAGATTTATCTTTTATAATTTCAATAAGAACATAAACTTATTCACAATCATATATCCTTATATTTCATCGATATTTTTCATATATGATTTAAACATATTAAAAAATATAAATTTTAATTATTTTAATTTTTAATTTCATGAGAATTTAATTCATAATATTTTTTTATATTCCTCCCATTATTTTAAGTTATTTTATCATCATGAAAAACAAAAACATTATCAAATTAAATTAATGTTTAACACAATGGTCAAAATCTCCCTCAATATTTGGGTTTATAAATATTTGTCTCAATTCCATGATTATATAGTTATTGTAAGATCAAAATTAATATTTTTTATCATAATTTTACTAAAAAGGTGAAAAATAATAGAGATAGAGAGAGATATGATAGTTGATAGGGAAAAATGGGCCACATACACCCACCCCACTACATTTATTAACCCCTAGGCACCTGAAACATTATAATCCTTTTTCTATATATTATTTTTTTTACTAAGTCACTAGGTGACTGATAATATAATAACCTATAATTTTTAAAAATAGAAGACAAACTAGTTGTTATGGACAACCTTCACCCTCCAATTAATAATATATATTAATATATAATGTTATTATTATGAATAAAAAATGGATTGAAACATTAGCTAGTAAACTAGCTCATGTTCCTTAAAAATCAATCTAATAAAAGGATAGTATCAAATATTAAATGAGGTTTAATAATTTTGATCCAATAAAAAATTAAAATAATGAAAAAAATAAGAGAAACATAAATCACTTAGATAATTTCTTTAGAAAATGGTTGATCAATCTATCCATCCACAAAAATATATCCCACAACCATCAAATTCTGGGTTGAAGCATTGTTATGAGATTCCTAACATCGTGATAAAAATTATATTGGAATTTGAATTATAAATAAGGAAATGTAGACCTCCATGAATTCATAATTTAATAACCAAATGATACTATATACTAAACCCTTTTGAAAAAAATAGTAAATAGTTATTGTGATCCATTAACGTGATTCAAGTTAAAAAAGAGAAGCAAGATATAAATCCATCTAGTGTAGTCCAAAACTCATCAATTATAGTAATAAATAGTTACTTAACTCATGAGATACAAAAATATCTATAATATAAAGAAATAATTTAACTAACCCATATCCTTGAATCCCTAAAGATGATCCCATTCCAAAATCATCCCTCAACCTCAATTTTCTAGTAAATAAAAAAATCCCAAATTCATGAAAGGTGTTCCCACTAAGATGTGACTTTTTCAAATAAAGTTCTAAATAAAAAATAGTTGATGTAATTCAAGACAAATCTTAAGGCACCATAAAACATAGAACTATTGAAATTCCAGACTAAAAAAATCCACCACTGTTAATACACAAAATCCAAGAGATGCAACACCAGAAAGTATAATCAATAAAATATTCAATGAGTCATATACTTTTATATATACTTGATAAAGAATATTTCACAAAACAACAAAGACATAAATAAAAGTAAATAACCAAAAATATGAGGTGTATTCCCCGTAGTGTCCACAAATCAAACAAAAAACCCCATCAAAATACGAAAACTCAAGAACATAATCCTAAGAAAAATCCATTTGTTCATCTGAATAAAAATATTTATTCAATTAGTATTCATATATAAAAAAATTATCAGAGATCCAACCTCCTATTTTTTGTATAATATTAATTATAAAAATATTATATTTTATAAACATATTTATTCAACCATCACACACATAGATAAATTCAGGAACACAAATAAATTTTACAATTTAAATTAAAATAATAATTTTTTACAAACATATATAAATTAGAATATAATAATTTCATGATTTTATATATTTATATAGTTAAAAAATATTTATTATGAAATAATAACTATTAAAAAATGATAAACATTGACTTTGTTATAGTCACTTCATAACAATTACTTAGGAAACACCTCAATAACATTAACCATAATTTCACACACAATAATAAAATTTAATTTTATAATTTATTTAGTAAATAAATATTTAAAATAAAATTTAGATTTTGAAATGTTCAATTAAATATTTAATAACCAACATTATAATACTCTATGTTTGAATAGGTTACAAAATTTAAGAGAAATTTGATTTTTTTGTCTGGTAATGGTTTATTTTGAGAATTGGGACTCCAATTAATATTATGATAGTTTTAGAATCCTAAATATATTTTTTTAATTGTTTTTGGGCTTTATTGGATGCTTTGGTATTTAGTGACAAAGTGAGAGTAAATATGGGTGGTCGGGAATTAGCATGGAAACAATAGTATACCTTTCACACCGTGAAACAGGGCTTCACAGAGAGATTTTTTGGGAAAGCAGGGAGACCTATATTCCCTGAAGGTCCACAGAATGAAAAAGTATTTCATTATATTTCCTAATATTTTTTAATTTCATAGAGGGGGATTATCCCCCTTTTGTTTTTGATGAGCATATCACATAGAGAGGGTATCAATTGGACCTCCTTGTAACCCTTATTCCATTATTTTAGTATGATATTTAGTTCATTTTAATGGGTTTTCCAATTATTTTATTCCTCATCAATCCTTTCATGTTTTTCCTCCATCACCACTAATTTTGGGTGATTCTATTTTTGGGTGTGGTTCTACTCCACCTGAGCATGGTGGAATTAGGTTAAATTAAAGGTTATTTTTCTTGGCTTGTATAAATAAGGACATAAGATGTCATCGTCACACCATCGAATGTCATTTTGATGAAGATGAATTGTTGTTTTGATTTTTCAAGGGTTTTGAAACAAAATTAATTTATTTGTCTATTTAATTGAACATAATGGTTGGTGATTTTTTATTCCCTAGTCATGAGGGTGTGGTTGGAGTGGACATCACCTCATTGTCGGCTGTTTTATTATGACAGAATGACCCAATATGATATTAGGATTTTTTTTCCTAATTAAATTAAATCTAAAAAAAAATTAAATTTTTCATTAACTATAATTTGATGATAATTAATTAAATTATATTTTTTGTCATGGTTTAAGGCCTCATAGTGATGGGTTTGGCTGGTCGGACATGGACGTTCTCAAACAAAAGTTATCAGCCTATGTTTTAAAAGGGAAATGGATTTTTTGAGGTAGGTGGTCCCTGATACATTATTTTGGGTATTATTCTTCATTTTAATGATATTTGATATATGGTGTGGGCACCGATGGAGATTTAATATTTTTAAAATGAATTTTTTAATTTAAAAATGGATTCCTATGATTGAAATAGAAAAAGTGGTAGGGCAGACAAAGGACTTTGGGCATTGGATTGATTACCTTAATCTCTAATGGCCAAGGGATTGGTCTTAATTTTATATCTTGTGTCCCATGGATCCCAATGGGTGTAAATTTAAATAGAATTAAAATAATGAATATATTGGACCTTGGTATAGGATCCTTAGAAACCTCATTATAGAGTAGAGTATCGAAAATGATTGATTGGCCTGATTAATCCATGTGTGATCCTTGAAAACCCTTAAATCATCCAGGATTGTTGGGATGAGAATGGGGTGAGTGATCTCTCACCCATTGAGAAGTGATTATTTTAATGGGTTGGGCATGTGAGTACTGACCTAGTGATACCTTGGGATATGAGATAGGATTTAGGACATCTCTTTGGAAAATTGCAATGTGGATTGCCTAATGAGGATAGTGATTCCATGTGATAACCATTATAAGGTTGAGAGAAGTGTTAGCACATTGGGTGATGGATGTTGAATCAAGATATGTATTGATATACGACGACCCATGAAGGGTGTCTTGGATATGATCATACCTTGAGGACTAAATTGGGTGCCCCAATGACATGTTGACCCCAGTGAGAGGGTGTATATGAGAAATTGGAAATGATAATTGTGGGTTTCATATAAGAAACTGAATTGATGATGTGAGCCTTATATGGTTGTTTTGAAAATTACAATTTGAGAACTTGAGAGTCTGACCATGGTTATGTGAAATAGGTTCAATAAGAGTGCTAACCCTTATGAGGTGTGCATCATGAGATATTTGGGAAGGGATTTATACCCCCTCTGATATATATATATATATATATATGTGGGGGGAGGTTGAGGATTCCTATGAAACCTATGATCCATCTTGTATGCCTTATTGATCACCAAGGATGACCTCTTAAGGATCAGCTCATATCCTGAGTACTATAGAACACTTAGGATTACCTATTAGGGTTCATTGATGACTTCTATTACTATAGAAAACTCTCAAGATTACCTCTTGGGGTTCAGTGATGATGAATGAGTGCTATAAAATTATTAGGATTACCACATTGGGTTAGGTGATAACGCCTAATGAATATGGAATGCTCATGATATCATCTAGGGTTCGACAATGATGCTTGATGACTATAGAACAGTTAGGATTATCTTATAGGGCTCAGTGATGATGAATGATGATTATTAATCACTTGGGATCACCTCTTATGGATTGTATTATAGCATCATAATATGGGATGCCTTAGACATGCTCTTTGGATAAAACAATTATGCCTGATACTGTGCAGATTCCTTTAGATACTTCCAAGGATATAGAATTTACACCAGCTACATTATAGTTATTGGTCCTATTATTGATTGGATGATTATCTAACATAATCAGAGACATTATTGAATTTGTTGAAGTATGTTTGGGTAAATATTAGGTATCATGTTAGAACCTAATAATTAATAATAGTTATTTTATTTACACTCCTGCGACTATTATATTAATATTATAATCATATCACATGCACTTGAAATGAATTTATTGTCTATATATGAGACCCCATTAGTGGTATCCTACTAATAAGCACTCACACACTACTCTAGAGTCCATGGAACTTGAGTACCCGAGCAAACCTCACTGTCTGTAGGTTCATGTTTGGAGGATTTCTTGAGTATCTTAATCAATAAAGATAATTTGGATGGTATTGTATATCAGGCTTAGGTGAGGATCTAGGATAATAGTAGAGCCTCCAATATTTTTATTCTTTATTTATTCACTCATGTGTATGTGTTTGTCCTAGTGGGTGATTAGAGTGTGTATGAATATATGCTTCCACATTATTTATTATCGATGATTGTGATTGTGGTTTTCATGAAATATCATGATTACTATGTATGATAGATATTTTCTTTATTTCTATTTTTATTTAACACTCTAATAAGATTTTATAGTCTCCCTATAGTATTACCCTAGACCCCCATTACTAGTCTTCAACCTATCTCATACTCAAAGACAATACTGAGTCCCAGTGGAGACTCCCCCGACATAAGAACCACTTAGTGGACATGGAATGGTGTGATACATTACAAATTGGTATCAAAGATGTTTATTATTATTGATATCATGACAAGTATCAGAGTTTCACTTTGTCTTTCTATTTGGTGAACACCTTTCTTAATAATACATATAGGTTATGGAGGTATTGAATTGATGATCTTGGATTTGGATTTGATAGATGATATATTTTCACCTAGAATTAATCATGTGAGTTTTTATATTTATGATTAATGGGTTTTTTGTTTTTGGCTCATGGACCACTAAAAAGAGGCCAATTACGGTATTTTTTTTCTTTTCCTAAGGGAAAGAGGCCACTATTCATGAATCATGTTTTTAAGATAGTATTCACTTGATATATGTGTGATCATTTTATTTTTATCATTGATGATAGAGGGTTCAGTTATTTAAAGTTCTAGTAATGACTTATACAATGTTTTCATGTATATCTTATAATGACATTCTACTCAACAAGACTGGTATATTTTTATTCTAATGATAGGTTATGTAGATCTATAGAGGGATTATTTTTGATGCATACTATGTATTCTATCATGTAAGTTATATATAGTGACCCAAATAGGTTGGTATAGAAATTTGATGCTTTAAATATGGGCCCCTTATGGGTGATTTTGATACTAGTTTTGAAAGAGAAAATAGGTTTGGTTAGTTAATGTTCTAGTAAAAACCTATAGGGTGTTTTCCCATATAGATTTATAATGGAATTATACTTAACTGAACTATTTCACTATCAGATAACTAACACAAATCGTGGTAGATCCATGTCATTGTATATGTACATGCTGATAGATAGATATATTATCCTTTAGGGGGGAGACTCCCATATATGGAGGCCCAATGAGGATTATCCAAGGATTATGGATTCTCTTAGGGTATTCTTGTATACAGATGAACTATGATAATAAATTCCCTAGTAGGAAGTGTTTTTTCATATGATGTTAATGTGTGTACATTTGGATTAGATCATGATTCTCGAGGGGTAGTCTTATATGTGGGTTCCTAGTGAGAATCAGTGACATGGGTAGGCGGATGACTTATATTGTGATGCTTGGAATTTATATACATGAGAACCCTAGTGTGGGTAGTTGGTACATGAGTTTCCTTGGGATATTTGAGAAAGGAAAAGATTTTTTTCATGTTATTTGTGACTTATATGAGATATAACCTATGGGTTTGATGGGGAGACTAGTTATTTCAAGATATAGATCATGGTAGGTGAGTTGGGTGGTAAGGATGAGATGAGATATATGATTATAACCCATGATATGGGTTAGCATGAGCTTGTGAGTTTCCTAGATATAGAATCTTTGGTAAATACTTCAGGTTAAGATCGAGGTTTAAGAGGTGATAGCATGTATGGGATATATTCATAGTGATTAATTAGATGTTGTAAATGTGGAAGGCATGGGTATGTGCATTTCCTTGATATCATTTCACAAGATGTGCTATTAGGGATATGGTGGAGGCATGATTATGACTTGTATTTTACTGAAGAAATCACCTTGAGTCCTAATGATTTAGTTTCGAAGATTTCTTTCGAAGGGAGGTACCAGTTGAGTTCCTAAATCTATTAATTTTGGATCCATTTTTAGAGATATGGTTAGAGCATGGATGGACACTTATGCATTTGGAATGACGTTCAGATCGAAGCCGATCGTACAATTTTCCTCTATATTTGAGGAATTTCAGGATTATTGAAAGGGAACATAAAGGTTCTTCCATTTTGATGAAGTTTATATACAGTCAATCATTATCAGCTATTTAGGAGTGTGATACTAGGATTAATGAGATAAGACTTGGTCTTGTTATAGTTAGATGATTTGGAATGGTGACCCAAGGTTGTAAACCTTCATGGATATGTATTATTTTTTTGATGAGGGTTATTGAACAGTATTATGGAGGGTGACTCATGTAATGACATGAGGTGCATGTGAATGATTTAATAAAATTAGTTGAACATGAAAACAAATTATAGGTCTAGTATTTTATATATGTTTTCATGGAATCTGACTCACAGTAGTGAGATAGATTCCATGTTTGGCTGGTACTTGTGTGCACCCACATTTTTTGGATGAAATTGAAAAATCATGTGTTGGTTATGTGTGGTGGCATTGAATTAATATGGATCACTGAGAATACATGTGTGAGGCAAGGACCAATGGAATAAATGTGATGATTTTGATCTTAGTTTTCTAGGGTTTTGAAGGTAGTGAGAAATATCTCTCTGTGTAAAAGGATACATCATAAATGGATTAGGTGTGGTGGAATGGTAGATCTGAGAGTTGTACATGGTCTTCTATTGATATGATAGATGAGAGTGTCTCAGGAGGTGTTACATGGGTTTGATAGTGGAACCTATTTATGTTTATCTTAGGGAGAAATATAATAAGATTCATATGGTGGGTAGTCCACCATAAGTTATTGGAGGGTGACCCTTGTTATTGATTAATTTCAACAGTTGTTATGGAAAACTTTCTTGTCAACTAAGAATGGGTGTTGATGGATATGTTGGGTTGGCACTTGGGAATTAGTAGGATAGTCATGTCCAGTCATTATGTATGATAATGGATAGATCGTGATCTATGTAGGCATAACGCGTGTGCTAGAAGGGTCATTGGAACATTATTATAGGTCATTGGATGGTTGTTTTCACTATCATATACTAGTGACTAGTGAACATATATTTTATAGTCCTATTTAAATACAAGATATAATATTTTTATGTGATATTGGATAGATTTGGTGCATTTTCATCAGTATCAAGATGGTTTTTCTATACTCTAAGGTTTATTCATTTGGTGAGAAATTATTCATGATTTTCTTTACGGGGTTAATTGTGATTTGTCACATGTTTCATGGTGAGAACTCTATATTGTGACATGGTTTGGGTGGTGAACCAGTTTCACTGTGTGATTCATGGGATAAACTCTTTTTTTCACATGATTTAGGGGGTTAATCTTGTGATAAAATGGAGTAAAAGTGTATGTTCAAACAAAAATTATTAGTAAAGTAAGATAAAATGATATTGTGGTTTGTGGTATATCTTGTTCGGTAAAATGGGGATATTCTGAGGTTTATCCATGAAATTTTGTGAAAAGGTCTATGTATTTAGTCCTTATTCATGGGTTTGTAGAGACTTTTTTGATTTGTTTTAGAATAGATAAGAGTGGCAGTACTAGATTTTGAATGGTGTTTTCAGGTTTGATTGGGTGTGGTCATATGGAAACCACATCATTTAGGTTGTTGGACTTATGAGTTGTGTTTTTGTAGGTGGTTCAAATTGTGGGGAACCCCATGGATTGGGATCAACCATTATAAGCTAAGGCATATGGTGGGGAGAACCATAATCTAGATAGTGATTTTATTGACTATAGAGTAATGTCTCAAAATATATGGGTGTCTCAGAGATACACATAGATTTTTTAGTAATAGTAATGAGAGTAGGATCAGTTTTTGATAAAAAGTGTCCCTCATTTGTTGGAGTAGAATAGTGGAATCTCATTCAGTGTTATTGTGTAGGACAATATGAATTGATCATGTGTTGTAAACTCAAGTAATTTGGGTTTTTTTATTGAATGGTCAATGAGACTTCTCAGGGATGAGAAGTGTTAGAGTGGTAATATTGTAACACCTCATGTTTTGATGAAATATAAATTCAATTAAAATATGAATCCTTGTGTTAATGATGCTTTATTTTTATAAATAAAACTATAAATGGTATTTATAGAGTTTGAAAATTCTAAATATATTTTTTTTGGATAGGGATTGAGATTTGGTGGACACCTTGGGTGTTTGGGACAATTTCAAAGGAAATACGGGTGTCTGATAAGCTATAGGGTAATAGTTGAAGATCATTTACACCATGAAGTAGGATTTATAGTGTGAAGGTTTAGGGTAGAGGGAGGACCCCTATACCCTAAAGTATCATGTCATGAATCATGGGTTCACACCCAAAAATGGTATCTGAATTTTTTTTAAATAGAGGGGTCTCACCCCCCCCCCCTTCTATAAATGAGTAGTGCATGCAGGGAAGGTCTCGGCCAGACATCCCCCTCACCCTTATTCTCTCTATTTGGGAAAATATTTTTTTCATTTTGAGAAAGTGTCAAGTTATGTTCTTCCACCTCCTTCCTACCATGGTTTACCCCTCCACCATTACTGATTTTGGGCTATTTTATTTTTGGTTTTAGAACTAATCCCACTAGAGAATAGAAGAATCAAGTGAAATAGAATGGGATTTTGAATGTATTGCGTATAGGAGGACCTGAGATGCTATATTTATATTTCCACACATCATTTTGGTGAAGGTGCATCACTGTTTGGGGTTTCCAATGGTATTTTCCCTAAGTTAATTAATTTATCTATTGAATTGGGTGTAATTGTTGGGGATTTTATGTTTTTTAGGCCTTGGGTTCATTAATAGTAGACTTCACCTCTTTTTTAATGGGTTCAACTTGAAAATTTGGAATGATGAGATTTTAGGATTTATAAAAAATTAAATTAAATTGTAAATTTATTATAAATTATTTAATTATTTATAAATTGGTGATAATTAATTAAAGGGGGTTCCTTTTCATGGTATAGGTCCTTAAGGTGACTAGTGATGGCTGGTTGGACTTGGACAGGTTCAAGTGAGAGATTTTAGGTTTTTTATGAAAATGGAAATTAATTTTTGGAGTTATGTAGTCCCTCATATGTGCCATATGATATTATGATTCATTTTGAAAAAATGTGACATATGGTATCGACACTGAGTTGTACGGTTTGGGAAAATCAGAATCATGTGATGGGTGGTTCCCAACTTTTATTTTTGTTATGATCGATGATCAATCCAAGATTTACACAATGATATACATCATTATCTAAGGAATTGAATCTAATAATTTAGATAAGTGATAGAATACAAGAACTAGAGAAAGTATCATCAAATATTATTTATAATCAATTTAATTAATTAAAGAATTATATTGTTGGAATTATTTCTTCCTTGATGGATCCGACAACAGATCTACATTGTATCATTATTGCGTTGTAGGAATCAAGTGCAGATTCCCTCTAGTGGTGATCTACATGTGTTCCAAAAATCTCTGAGCATCATCGTAGGAATATCTGGGTTCTAGAACAGAAGATCTTATCGCTTGCGTCATCCTCCTTTGAATACCTCAAGAACCACTTCCAAAACATTCTCCTTGATCTCTCTTTACTTGAGAGTTGGAGCTAGAGGAAGATTTCTCTTCATTCTTGGGAGCGTTCTTGGAGAAGCGATCTCTCTAGGTCTTGATAGGATTCTTCAAATCCATTTTTCACAACCAAAACAAATGAATGGTCTCTCCTATAAAATAATATAACTAGGTTTATATACTTCTAGGGTTAAAATAAAATTATTGCACAAGTTCCATTTATTAGTTATTTAATCCCTATATAAACTCATGTAAAATAATAATATTATTATTATTATTATTTCTCAACATGTTTTTAACTTGTGAATTAAATTAAATATTATTTAATCGAATAATATTCAATATTTATTATTTCTCACAATATTATTTAACATGGATCATCATTCCTCCAAAATATTTATCGAGCATTGAATAATGAATATTTATTTATTAAATAAATATCACTACATTATTAACTAATAAATAAATATATATTATATTCACTGAATAGAAAATAAAAAATTATTAAATATTATTCACATATCATATTCTCTTTAATAACTAGTGACAAAAAAATCTAATCAATTAAACATGAATAATAATTAAACCACATATGGGTATAAATTTAATAAAACATGTTAAATATTAAATAATAATATTATTATTTAATAGGGATTTTTCGATACACTTAGTGTGTGACCCTTTATAACTCTTTCTCAGTAGTATTAGGAGAAGCAACCTAAAGTCCAAGGTTAACATATAGAAACACACCAAGGCACTCATAGATAGATATGTTAATTCCACAATGACATGATACCTCATATGGATTCTTACTATGTAATATAATTCCTTTATCACGATATCTATAATCAAGAAGGTTTCATGCCGGTTCCATCAACCTATGTTCTTGATGAATCTTTCTTTGAATTCCCATAAATTAAACTTTCCAATAAAACACCATGGACATTGATTTATTTATACTATATAATTTCCATCAAATGTATTTAGATATAAACTTTTTTTAAAGAACGTAAGGTAAAAATCCTTTCCTTCATTATTCATTAATGAAATATTACTCATGATGCACCCAATGTGTCTGACCTCATCGAAAACATTTATCATCATTATTTTCATCAATACATAAAATTCAATGACTCATAATACTTATTAATAATAATCATAAATTCTAAGGATCAATAAACACATACAAATATAGGAACATAAAATGACACATATAAATGGGTACTTCTTACTGGTGGGTCTTATTCTCATAAGATCATACACAAGATATTACCAAGGGTGTACACCACGAGAAGGTATCTCAAAGTCCTATGAGTATCCACCCATAATAGCCTATATCATTTTTGTCCCTAAAATGATATCATCCGTCTATATAATATATATTTAAAAATATTTTGATAGCACTTAGTAGTTCTCATCATAATGGGGAACTGTTGGGAGATTTTAGCATAAAAACTACTCTTAAGACATTATCACATACTATGTTACATAGAAGAACAATCATGATGTGATAATTAGTTTATTAATATTAAAAAAAATTAATATAGTCCATTATAAAGTACACCTAAGTTGGTTCTAGGGAACCAACTCCAACAGACTCCCACTTTCACTTGATCCAACTTCTAACAACATTCAGTCTGGAAGCTCTCACATGATGCTCATGCTTCTGCTGAGATAGGTATTTAGTCAAGGGGTCTTCTAGGTTAACTTATGTGGGTACTCTCCTTATCTCAACTTCACCCATATGATACAAATCTCTCAATATTTGATACTTATAGAGTATATTATTTTATCATTGGTGTGACTTTGGATATTTTTCAAGAGCCACCATTGTGGTATTATCACAATAAAATGTGTTATAGTATTTAATTCTGGGTAACACATCAAGATCCTGGATAAGGTTTGGTATCTAAATAGCTTCCTTGGATGCATTAAAATCTTATATATACTCAAAATACACCATAGAATCAGTAAAAACTACCTTCCTTGAACTCTTCCAACTAACAGATTCTCCATTGAGATAGAAAATATATCTTGACTATGACTTCAGATCATTTTGATCTATCTAAAAACTAGAATCAGTATAGATGAACAGATCCTTATCTCCTCTATACACCAATAATATATCCTTAGTTCTTCTTAGATACTTAAGGATGTCCTTAACAACAAACCAAGGTTATTCTCCTGGATCTTCTTGATATCTTCCTACCATACTCAATGAATAGGAAAATCAAGTCTAGTACATAACATGGAATATATAATTGATCCTATCACTGAATCATATGGGATCTTACCCATTATCTCTTTCTCTTATTGTGTCTGAGTACACACTTTCATAGAAATATGTAAACTGTGTGGCACTGGAACCAATACCCTCTTGGATTATTCCATACTAAATCTATTTAGTATCTGTTCAACATATGTACTTTGACTTAGTCAAAGAATCCTCTTGGATATATATTGAATGATCTTGATCCCTAAAATATAGGATGCTTCACCTAATTCCTTCATATAGAAAAACATGTTTAACTATTCCTTAATATACTATAAGACCAGAATTTTATATCCAATAAGTAATATGTCAACTACATATACTACTAGGAAATGACTACATTTTCACTAAACTTCTTATAAACACTTGGACCACATTCATTCTTAATGAAACCAAATTCTTTTATAGCTTTATTGAATTGAATATTCCATGACCTGGATGATTGATTTAATCCATAAATGGATCTCTTTAACTTCAAATCCTTTTTTCATCACCTAGAATCACAAAATCTTCTAGTTGTGTCATATAGACATCTTCTTGAAGGTTTCCATTAAGGAATTTAGTTTTGACATCCATCTTACAAATCCCATTGTCCTGGTAATCTACTATAGAAATTTTAATTTTGATGGATTTAAACAAAAAAATAGGTGAAATGGTTTCATCATAGTCAATTCCTTGAAACTTTTCAAATCCTTTAGACATTATCCTTACTTATGGGTATTTACTTTAGCTTCAATGTCCAGTTTTTTCTTGAATACCCATTTTTACCGAATAAGATTTACATCAACTGGCGGATCGACCAGAACTAAAACATTTTTTTAATACATAGAATTAATTTTATAATACATGTATTCATTCCATATTTCATCTTCTGAGATCTTTACTTCTTCTTTGTAATAGATAGGTTCATTATTTCCAGCCAATAATAAGACCCAAACTTTGGTGACTAGAAAACCATATCTCTCTGGTTATCTTACCTCCTTGCACTCCTATGTCGTACTTGTGTTTTAGGAACTACTTCTTCCACAGAGGATTATAGAACCTATTCTTGTAAAACAAATTGTGTATCATGAGCATCAAAAACATCAAATTCAATCTTTCCATCACTATTATTTTTGAGGATTTTCTCCCTCTCAAGAAAAATGGATTTCCTAGTGACAGTAACCTTATTTTTTAAGGGGTTGTATTTGTAGTATTCCTTTGTTTCCTTGGGATACCCTATAAAGGTACCTTTTGTACCATGTGGTACTATTTTGTTTTCTAATAATGAATTAAAAAACACTTTGCAATATGAAGCTTGTGTATGCACCAAAACAAGTTTCTTTCCACTCCATAACTAGAAGGGAATGTCATTTTCCAATTTAGTTTGTGCTTGGTTTATTGTGTATACCACAGTTTGTAATGAATATCCCAAAAGTATAATGGGAGATCATCGTTAATCATTATCGACTTTAAAATGTATAACATGGTATAGTTCCTCCTATCATGAACATTATACCACTACGGTGTATAAGGTGGAGTGAGTTGAGATTTAATCCCAAACTCCCATAAGAATTTGATAAACTCTTGGTTAATATTTTCACCACATCAATTATATTGAATCTTTTTTATCTTCTTTCCAAGTTTATTCTCTAATTCATTCTTGAAATACTTGAATTTCTCAAAGCACTCAGACTTATACCTCATCAAGTAGACATAAGCATATCTACTCAAGTCATTAAAAAGGTTATGAAGTAAGAATACCCACCTCTAACTTCTAATGGAAATAGTCCCCACACATTAGTGTGTACCAATCCTAGAAACTATGTTTCCCTTTCACCCGGTACACTAAATGGAAGTTTTCTTGTTTTTTAATTTTAAAAAAGGACGACATGTTTTAAGTGGTTTTAGCTCAAATGAGTCTAAATAACCATATTCATAGAGCTTTTGAAAATGCTTCTCATTTACATGACCATGATAGTGATGCCATAGTTCGGTGTTATGTGATTCATGTGAACATGATTTGTTAACAAAATCAAATACTTGGTTTTCATTATTTAGTCCATATAGAGCATTATATAAATGTTACATTCCATAACATATGTTTTCTTGGTAAAAAACAACATTTATTAATTAAATTTACAATAAACCCATTTTCATCTAGCCTTTATACAAAAATTTTGTTATTGGTAACTGTTAGTACACAATAAAAATTGTATAAAACTAAAATCATTAACGTTGTAAATGAAAGGTGGTATTCTCAAATGGCTAAAGCATCCAACCTCAAACCATTAGCAGCTCCCAGATCTAAATATCCTCTAGAAATCTTTCATTATTTACCTATTTCCTACATTAGGATGTATATGTGAGCACTACAAGATGTATCTAATACCCAATTTTTAGGTATTGAAATATTACACTTGATAAGAAACACGGATTTATATTCCCCTTACTTCTAGGTGTAGTTCCTCTTCTAGTGGCCTAACCTTCCACATGACAAACAAACTTCCTCCTTTTCCTTTCTCTACCTATGGAAATTTTCCTTTTTTAAGGATGATGCTCGAGATCTATAGACTTTTTATGATTCTTGGTAACCTTTTCCTTGTTCTTATTTTTCTTATTATCTATAGGGACCATGTTTTTATCACACCCCATGTCCTTATCCACTTGCCTAATAAAAGTAAGAAGTTCCAAAAGAGTCTTCTCATTATTACTCATATTTTAATTAACAAAAAAACTGAAGAAGGTCTTGGGAAGTGATGAAAGTATGAGATCTCTATGCAACTCATCCGAGAATTTATTCCCTAATAACTCTAAGAATTAAATGTAGCTGACAAACTAGACTATATGAGGCCCAGATGGTGCGGACTCTCAAATATTAGCTATAAACAGATCATTGGAGATCTATTATCTCTCCTGTCTCACCTTCTCTTGATAGATATCCCAAATGTGATACATCATGCTATATGAATCCATGTCCCCATGTTGCTTTAAAATATAAATGGACATTTATGATAGAATGAAACATTAAACATCTTTGGAATTGTTCAAATTTTTCTAATAGATCGATAACTCTTCGTCTATTTCCTCATTACTAGGTGAATTAGGAATAAGATCTTCTAACATATACAATTACCTTTTAGGACGAAGTATAATTTTTAAGAACCTTTTCCACTCCTAGAAATTTGTGCTAGTGAGAAGCTTATCCTTATCAAGTATGGATCACATTGATATGTTTGGATTGTTTTTAATTTTGTTTCTAAAAATTATATAAGAAGAGATTTATTACTTTTTCAGATAATATTTAGATAAATAAATAAATATTATAATTATTAATCTCCCACTATATTATTGAAACCTAATATCCCTCACCATTATCTTCGGAATATCATGTTATTTAGACATTATATAGGCAAGGATCTATATTATCCTTCTCATTACCCAAAATTTGGTAGGTCAGTTAACTTGAATGGTTTTAGGTAGGAATTCCAAATGCTAATAGCATTAACTCACAGATCCTTGATATTTTGAGTGGACTCCCCATCCTGAAATTATTAAATTGGATTTCTTCAACCCTTACCTCTTAGTTACACTATGTCATGTTTTGGCAGTCAACCCTTGATGTAAAATAAGTTAAGTCTACCCAAAACTTCATGTTATAATTACCTGATAATTGAAAGCACCCCAACTTTGTATGGTCAAGAACTTTGAACTATGGTTTGATTTTAACTGAAGTAGTGGAAGGGTATACCAACTTAATATTTATTATTTATAGATTTTATCCTTTTATGTGTAAATTGACAATGATTATAATAATTACATGCTCTTTAATATTAAGTGAATTTATTTAAGTGATTAACCATGTCTTAGATAATATTTACACATAAGAATATTTATTTTAGTTATGTCTTGCATGATCGTTAATTTCATTAATTCATGTGATTGTGACAAAGTATCCCTAATGTAATAAAAATTCAACTTGACAGAAATAAAAAAATAAAGTGGTATGGTCATGAGATTTTACTAATTGTTATTTTATCTAGCAGTTGAGAAACTAATCATTGACATAGGGAAAATACACCTTCAACCAATTAAGGTTCATGTTACAGCTTTCCACCTTTCCACCTATATATCTCTCTTGGATTGGTTTCATATCAGCTCCAAACTTGAACTACCTCCACTATATTGGGAGCTCCATCCATTACATATGCTTTATCCCACACATAAATGTGGGGAAAGGGTTTTCAAAAAAGAAACCATGGGCATGTAGGACATTACATATTAAAAGGAGAGAAGGCATTCATGACAAAAATTTAATTTAATAATAAATTAAATGAAACCAATCAAATACAAATGTTTGGCCTAGGCTCATGATCATCCACATGAATGAAACGATTATGCATTTAATAAAACTAGCATTCAATTATTAATTGTTCTTATTTAAGATAGATCATGCTCAAATCAATTAATTATCTTTTTAAATTAATCAATTTTTTTATCTTAATTCACATATGAATTTCCTTGAGATTCTCATCCATTATAATTTTAAACTAATTAAATTAATTTACTTATAATTAATTATATAGATAAATATACCCTAGAGGAAACATGGTGAATACCCATCCAAATCTACCCAACATGTATTATACTCATATAATATTTAATCTTGTGACATGTGGAATAGACAACATATCACATACTTTCATGACGTATACTATAAACTAAATTATTACACAAATTATGTGATTTTCCAGTCACGTGTTATGATTCAATGCATGTAGTATAACAATTGTAATAAAAATCATACATGATATGTTGATCTAAACATTACGCAGATATTAATTAAACATATATATATATTAAGACCTAACAAATGGAATGTCCTATCAACTCAATGAGCACACGCAAGCACATGTCGATAAGGTTTACACAATATAATAAATAAATTTTTAAACTACATAATTTGGTATTAGTTCATGTTGTGTATAAGAAAGTTACACGGAGTATACATCTACCACCATTTATCCTAGGAACATGCCTAGGGAATCAGTGGGTAAACTATTCCACTTAAAATTGGAGTACATAACATGTATAAGAAACTAAATAGAGTGAGGTATCTGAGTTACAAGGTACCAAGTCAGGTAGGTCGTATATGGAAATACACAGCCTATCTTTGTCTCAAATGGACAACACACTATGTTAGTGGGCTACATAGTGTGTACTCTAGTTAACTGTGCACCAGGTTAGCTCAGTCAAAACACAATGTAAGAAGTAAATACATAGTGTGACATCAACTCACATAGTTTGAATTAATTTCTGAATTAATTCCCGATACATTGAACACAAGTACACAGTGTGTAACTTCAGTTACATGACAAGTACTTCAGTGTTATCTAGCTATAATCCTCATCACCTCTGAATGAGGTCCTTGATTTTATTTTATTCATAAAATTAATCATATTTATTAGATCTATGAGAAGTGAAATATCAAGAAAAAGATATAACAATACATATTAAAAGAATAATTAACCATGAATTGAAAACTAAATCACAAATTTATAAATCAGTCAAAAATATTTGAATAATTATAAATAATTATTTGATCACTCTTATACCACTTTTAGGTTTTGGGGGTAGTGGAAGCATGTGATGGGTGGTTCCCAACTTTTATTTTTGTCATTATCAATGATCAATATGAAATTTACACAATTATGTACATCATAATTTGTTTAATTTAATCAAAGAATATAGACAAGGGATAGAATGTTGGAACTAAAGATATGATCATCAAAAATTATTTATAATCAATTTAATTAATTAAAGAATTACTTTATTGGAATTCTTTCTTTATTGATGGATCTAAAAAGAGTTATGTGTTGTATTGTTGTTGTTTTGTAGGAATAAAAATAACATTACCTCTTTTTTTGATCCACATATGTTCCAAAAATCTCCAAATGTCACCATAAAAATCTCTGGGTGATAGCATGATAGATCCTATCGCTTTCATTTTTCACTTTTGATCTCCTCGAGAATTACTTCCAAAGTGTTCTCCTTTATCTCTCTTCACTTGAGAGTTGGAGGTGGATGAATATTTATCTCCATTATAGGGAGTTTTCTATGAGAAGGTATCTCTCTAGGGATTTAGAGGATTCTTCATATGTGTTGTGCATAACCAAAAAAAATGAATTGTCTCTCCTAGAAAATAATGTAATTTGGTTTATATACTACTAGAGTTAAAATAAAACAATTTAAAAAGTTCCATTTATTATTTATTTATTCCTTACATAACCCCATATCAATTGATAATAATATCATTATTATTTCATTACATGCTCTAAACTAGAAAATTAAATTTAATATTATTTAATAAAATAATATTCAATATTTATTATTTCTCAACAAACTATTAAACTTGGTCCTCCTTTCCTACCCAATATTTATTAGGCCCAAAATATTGACTATTGATTTGTTAAATAAATTTTAATATATTATTCACTAATAAATAATTAAATATTGTATTCACTAAATTTAAAACAAATATTTATTAAATATCTTGCATATATTGTATTCTCTAGAATAACTGGTGATGGAATAAAAGTGATCAATTAAAAATGAATAATTGTTAAACCTTGTGTTGGAATAATATTTATTCAACCTGTTAAATAATAAATAATTATTTAATTATTTAACTGATATTCTTTATACACTTAGTGTGTTATCCTCTAGGACACTTTCTTTGTGGAATTAGGCGAAGCAACCTAAAGTCCAAATTTAGCATCTAGAGACAAGAACAGTCACCCATAGAGAAATAAGTTAATTCCACAATGACATGATACCTCATACAGATTCTTACAGTGTAATAGAATCCCTTTATCATGATATCTATATTCAAGTAAGATTCATGTCGATCCCATCAACCTATGTGATTGATGAATCTTTCTTTGACTTCCCAAAAATTGAAATCGCCTATAGAATACCAAGACCATAGATTTATTTAGGTTATATAATTTCCATCAAAAGTCTTAAGATATAAAATTTTGTTAAAGAACATAAGGGAAAATTTCCTTCTCAAACTATTCATTAATGCAATATTACTCATGCTACACCTAATGTATCCAACCTCACTATGAACATATATCATCACAGTTTTCATCAATACATCAACGTAGTGACTCATAATACTAATTAAAAATAATCTTAATGTCTAATGATCAATACACACATCTGTAGATAGGAACATCCAATAACAAAAAAAAATTAATTCCTACTAGCGGTTCTTGTTATCATAATATCTTGCACTGAATATTACCAAGGGTGTACACCATGAGAATGTACCTCAATTTCCTATGTGTATCCACCCCTAATAGCCTATATCATTTGTGTCCATCAAATTATATCATCCAGATATGAAAGATAATTTATCAATTTTTTTGTATCACTTTTGGGTTCTCATCATAGATGGGGGATGTTATGACATTTTAGCATGACAATTACTCTTAATACATTATCACATACTATGTTACATAGAAGAATAATCATGATGTGATAACTAGTTTATTGATATTCAATACTATGAATATCGTTCATCATAAAGTACACGTAAGTTGCTTCTAGGACACTTAATCCAACATGAGGGAGATTAACCTTTTGTTTAAAATGAATTATTTAATTTAAAAATGGATACCTATGATTAAAATGTAAAAAGTGCCAGATCTCATAAGGGACCCTGGAAACTTGCATGATTTCCTCATTTTCTGATGGTCAAGGGCTTGATTGTTATTGTATATATCGTGACACTTAGATCCTAATGGGTTTAAATTAAATAAAAAATGAAATTAATGAACATAGTTTCCATTAGTATAGGAACCTAAGACACCTCCTTATAGAGGAGAGTATAGATAGGGAGTGATTAGCCCAAGTAGGTGATGTGTGATCCTTGATATTACTTATAGCCTTCGGGGTTGTTGGTATAAGCATGGGTTGACTGATCCTCCCCCATTATGATTTTATTATTTGGATGAGTTGGAACATGGGGACCAACTCAGTGTTTCCAAGGGATATGATATCGGATTTAGGTCATCTTCTTGACTAATGCTAGTGTTTATTTCCTAATGGGGAAAGTGAAGTTGTATAATGATTATGATATGTTTGAGGGATGTGATACCACTCTAGGTGATGGGTGTTAAACCAAGAGATTTATTGAGATAAGAGGAACCATGAAGGTGGTGTGTACAATGAGTGTCGTAGTGACATGTTGACCATTGAGATAGGGTATGTGCAAGAAATGGGTAGTAATGATTGCAGGTGACACCTGTAACCCAAATCACTGGGGACCTATGGGTCCCTAGTGAGTTACTTAGTGACATGTTGACCCTAGTGATAGGGTTTTTACAGTAAATGGGAATTGATGATTTCAAGTGTCACCTTAGAACCCAAATCGATGATGTAAGAATTATATGGGTTTTTTTATAATTAAAGGTCAAAAACTTGAGAGGATGGACTTGGTTATGTGAGACAGGTTCAGGCAGATGGGAAAACCTTATGAGATGTGTGTTCTGATATATCATGTGAGGGGTGTATTATCCCTTGGATATATTTATATATATATATGTGTGTGTGTGTGTGTGTGTTTCAAGAATTCATAGGATAGATATGATTTTACTTGTAATACTGATGAATAATTGATCACCTAGAATTACCTCCTATGGATCATCTTGGAGATTTATTTTTATTTAATTCTTAGGATTACCAACTAGGGTTTGACTATGACACTTTATTACGATGTAATTCTCAATATTACCTTCTATGGTTCAAAAAAATTCATGATTACTATAGAATAATCAATATTACCTCTAATAATTTGGTAATGATTCTTTATAACTCTGGAATGCTTAGGATATCACCTAGGGTTTAATGATGATTTAGATAATAATGGAGCTATTAGGATTACCTATTGGGGTTTTATGATGTTTCTTGATGAATATTCATCACATTGGATTATCTCTTAGGGATCATCTTGTAACATGCTGCTATGGGATCCCATAGAAATGCTCTTTGGATGAAACAGTTATGGATAAAACTATGTGGATGCCTTGGGATACTTTTAGGGATCTGACATTTATACCTGGTACTATATGGAAGTTTGGACCGATATTGGTTTCCAAAATTAGATTACATTCTTAGAGACACTCTGGAATAAGATAAAGTCGGTTTGGATTGATCTTGGGTTTTATGGAAGAACCCAAGCATCGAAAATGGTTATCATATTTATTCTTCCATAGATATTTTATTTATATTATGATAATATCACAAGAACATGAACTGTATTTTATGGTTATTTCTCAGACTATGTTAAATTATCCCTTCTAATTTTTACCCCCACCATGCTCGAGCATCCATATAACTTAAGTATTTGAGGAGACCTCGCTATTTATAGGTTTAGTTTGGGAATAGGCCTTGAGTAGTTTGATCGAGAATGATATCTCCGATGGTATTAGTGATTGAGACAACATAAGTCTTGGAGATAGTAGTAGATCCTTATATATTTTTATTCTTTATTTTATTCACTCATGTATATGAGATTTACCTAGTGGGAAATCATATTTTATATGACTATATGCCTCTACAACATTTATTATTGATGATTGTGATTATTGTTTCCACATACTCTCATGATTATTTTTTTTGTTGATGTTTGGTATATTTCTATTGTAATTTCACACTTTGATATGGAGTTATAGTCTCCCCATTTTAATACCCTAAACCCATGTTGTTATTCGGTATCCTTTGGTATATGGGGAATTACACCTGAGGACTAGTGGTGACTTCCCCAATTAGGAAACCATTCATTTTCCATGAAATAGGATGACATGTTACAAACATAACTCTATAAAATAAATATATAATTAATTTAAATCCCAAAAACTAAGAAAACTCCAAAAATATGAATTTCATGACTTCTACAATCATATTTGGGTGGTTGTATTTTCACATAACAATAAATTTCACTCAAACAAAAAATAACCCAATATAGTGTTATGTGTAAGAAGTTATGCATAACTGTGAATTACTTAAATGATGATTGAGAATATAATCTACTAATAATTAAACATGTATAATAAATAACAAACAATTTTTAAGTCATTCAACAACACATTAAATATTTTCACAATAGATAATATATTTACACTAATAAACATTAATGATATCTCAGTTATAGTGTTGGAGAGAATCTTTTATTCAAATATCTCTTTGTAAGACAGTTATGCAGTTTAAAAAAATGGAAATTTTAGTCTTAAGTATATCAACCCATTTTAAATTATTGATTATACGATAATAAAGTCGTATTGACTCAAATTTCCACTAAACATATCTCAAATACACAATTAATTCCACATATCACTTTTAAGGAAGTACATATTAGATCTACCACATGTAATAAATCAAAAATTGGTATAATGGAATCATTGTCTCTAATATGAAGAACAACAAGTGTAAATCATGGATTATAGGGAGAAAGTGTTATGAAACCATACACCTCACATTGTAAAATTTCATTATAATAATCATAAATAAAAAGAAGTAAAGTGTTCACCTGAAGATGTAGTGAATCAAAAACACTCTCACGTATTCTAATCTTGGCGTTTGAGATAAAATTTCTAAGGGTAAAATTCCAAAATTCAGAATAATGTAACTCAATTTGTTTTATAAATTTTAATTTATAAATAGTTATACAATAGAAATTTCTTCATGTAAATGTACCAACATAATCAAAATATTATAAAAGAAAAAAATTGTGATATATATATTGAAAATAAAAGTTATGTACTCACCAAAACTGTTGTAAAAAAATAATGAAGAATAAATGCAAATAAATCTCAGGACTATAAGGTGAGAATTCAACATATCATTATCAACAATAATAAGTAAACCAGGAATAATAATTTTCTAAATAAAGTAAGTCTTAGAAAATGGATTAGAATATAGTATATAAAAATATAAAATATTGATAGAAAACTTAGTGGATGAGTGAGATATATTTTAAGAGAATGATTTAACGAAATATATGGGATGGTAAGAGGTCATGTTATTGTTTTACGTAAGATAATTAGGTTTGATATATTATATAATAATAATGTGACCATTCAAAATTAACCATTGTACAATCATTAAAAATTCTTCTTAATCATAAAAAATAATAAATTAATTAAATATAAATAGAAATTATAAAATTAAAATAATACTATTTTTTATATAAAAATAAATAATTTTTCTAATGTATATGAAATACATCTCACCATGAAAATTAAATATTTAATGTATAACTTTTTATTTAATAATTAAATTTATCATATTTATATATTAATTTTAATAAAATAAGTTATATTTTTTTAATATAAAAATTGTATTTATCTAGTAGTAATTGTTTATAAATTTTCATAACAAAAATGAATACTGTAAAATATGATGTTTTAAATATGTCACAATGATAGAATCACATCAAAAAAATAGATTATATGTAATAATGACCTAGATTAAACCCAAATTAATTAAAAAATATCCATGTTTACAAAATAAAATCAATATTGTGGTTCTTGGTTATAAAATTTTATTTTATTCAAATGTATCATATCATTTTACCTATTAGTACTCTATTTCACCACTCATTTTAAATCACTTCTAAATTTTTATCATCACCTTAAATTTTCCCAAATTACCCCACATAATTTTCCAATTTTACTTGGGTATTTTTTGATCTCAAAACATATCAATCTAACCAATCATAAGGTACTTATGAAAAGATAGGTTTTCAAAACAAAAAAATATAATAACCAATATTTTTCACATTCAATTTCCTTTTATAGTATTAATATTCTTTCAATTAATATTCCTAAATATAAACCTAAATTAAATTTTATAAGACTATTGGAACATGAATATAAACTTCACATTTAAATACTTTAAAATTCTTCATCCTTTTCAGCACAGTCCATAAATTGGTTCTTGTTTAAGATTGTCTTTTGATATTATCTTTTGGTTATGTCAGTGGTTCTTATAGTATAGGTGGATAGATATTATATCCTTGGTTTGGACTATCCCTTGGGTTTTGTATACATCCCACTATTTTATTGGTAAATTCATTGACTCGTGTTCCTTTTAATATATCCCATTTAGAGATATTCTATTCATGTTTTCCAGAACCCAAATTTGTCCTTCCAAAAATTTTAAAAATGTGGAAAACATTATTTTATAGTAAATTATAGCTTTTAAAAAGGTAAACCATAGTATAAAAATTTTTCATATCAAATATGTTCGTATGATGGATTGATCTTGCAAATTTAGAACTTCTGGAACTATAATAGACATAAAATCTTGGAATTATTTATATGAGAAACTCATGGACTATGAATGAAGAATAAGACCATGATATTAAATGACCTTGTAAATTTTTTAATAAACCCATCGTAATGAATTATATTGATAATTAAAAGGATAATTACTAATTTATACTAGGAAAAATGATCAATAACAATTTAATTGAAAATAAAAATATTATATGGTAAATTATTAAGCAATCAATTTTTATATATGATGTTAGAGTTCGTTAAAGAAACTCAAGACTTGATGTAAGGAGATCATTTCTCAATATTATGTTGTTTATTTTTTTCCTTCCTCTTTTTCTATCCTTTTATATATTGTGTATATATCAACTTCTAAATATTTATTATTTAATTTTCATATATTTATGTGCATTTAAATTTCCATTTATAATTTAATTTTTGGTTAATCATTATTAAAAAAATTATTTATAACACCCTCAAACAAGTATGCCAACATTCATTTTAGTTTTTATTCATTTTGAGTTGAAAATATAGGTTGGGATAATTTTTTGGTTTATGAATGTATTTTAGGACATGCAATATAACCATGTATCATATAAAACTACAATTGTAAGAAATACGGTATTTTATGCTTAGTTAAATAATTAAACATTATAACCTTGCATTTAAAAAATAAGGTAGTGGTGAATGCATTATTAGGTAAAATCTTAAATAATCATACAAAATCACCATTCCCAGGATGTAAAGATATATGATTTCATTTTGAAATTATTCATTAAAATTAATTGATTTTTATTGAATGCCTAAACAAACTTTGAACTATACTTTATCTATTTTGGGGTGGTTTGGAATGGTTTCATGCATCTGATATATGATTCTATCTCATGTATTGAAAAACTTTAACCCATATTGATGGTAAGAGATCTTAAGTCTATTAGATTTATTAATATCATTATTTTCTCACTCATCAATCTCTAATAAACTTCATAAAGGATATTTCAATCACTAATTATGTGGATCTTGATATTGAATATTTGATAATAGGGATAGGGTAATTGGTCTAAAATTTGATTTATGATTTTATATCTATGAAATTATTGGAATAACATCTAAATTAGGTATTATATTCATTCCTATAACGGTAATTGATGCATTATTGTATTTTTTCTGTATTTTTGAATTAATAACAAGTGGATGTTGAATATTATTTATCAAATAATAATTTTATTGGTTTTGATATGATAAATCATGGAATTTTGAGAAATCATGGATTTGGTATGATAAATGATGGAGTTTTTAAAATTTCACTTTAATGGTGAGAATGTATTTCCCTTTGTTTTTATAAAAAAAAATATTTATATTTTCATAAAAATGGGTTCTAATTTATAAATCTTGTTTGGATTTGAGATGTTGGATTTTGGTAAAAAAAATTGAAGGATGGAATTTGTTTTTAAAAAAGTGGGTTTCATTTTTAAATTAAGTAGTGATTTATAAATTTATATTTTTATATAAAATAGTTTTGTAAAGTGGTTCGAAACAAACTCTAGAGTAATAGGTATAATTATAGAAAACTCAAATAAAAAACTGAAGATCCTGAGTGGATGACTAAGGCATGATCCATAAGTATCATGGATTTAAAAATAATTATTAGAGTGGAATTTTATATTAGATAAGGTCAAAATTATAAATTCTATGAGCATAGTTGAATGTGAACTTATTGTTCTTAGCTCATTATTTTTTTTAATTTGATGATATGTTTTGATTTAGAAATGAAAATCTAAAAAATTATTTTTAAATCATTTTTGAGATAGTTATGGGTGAATTGGGTAAAGTTACTCATGATTTTTAAAACTATTTGTTTCATGAACCAATCTATGCCACCCCTCAACAAGGAATCCAAGATAGCATGTGGAAAATATCAAAGGGAATTCCCAATCCCCAAAATATAGTAACAAGTTCTCGGTGATCTGATATAATTCAGAACGATTTCAAAAAATAAAACTAATATTAAATGAGAAGCAGAATCCTAACAACATTATTTATGGGGTGTTCATACATTATATTTCAATGCATAAAAAACTAAATGTTTTAAAATAATATGAAGAAAATTTTGGCACATCTAAAATAAATATAAAACTTAATTAAAAACTAAAATTATAGGGGTTGAAATTTCAAAAACAACCATAATATAAAATATAAACAAAATACTTGACTGATATCTTCACGTAACCCCAATTTCACTCCTGAACCATTGACACAAAAACATTCTCCAAGAGTCGACCAAAAGATGTATAATGTATAAGGTAACCTCTTATAACCAGATATTAAATCTATAAATCCACCAGGTCTATAGATACTGAGTGGTGTAAGTTGGGTCTCAGTATAATATCCTAGAATGATTTCACTAAAGAATCCATGTTTTCTCATTTTCAAAACTTCCACTAAACACTAGTCTGAAATAAATTTTAATAAAATATTATTATATTTATATTAAGATAGAGAACTCATAATTATTTTCTAAAATTACTTTTTAATCCACAACAAGCTTAGGAAACTTATAAAACTATCCTTAAATATTTCCTTCAAAATCTATCTTTAAAGTACCCATTTTAAAATGATTTCGTTCAAAACTAACTGAGAATAAGATCCAATAATAATCAAGGAATCATTAATTAAATAACTAAATTATAACATAAGTCCATAATCAGAATAGAAGAGTAAGATAATACTAAAGAAATAACAAAATCTAAGAAACAACACTAATGGAATAATCATAAAATTAACACATATATGTGAAATCTAACTAAAAACATATTGGAATATATAGAAAAGTATAAGAGTGTATAATCATTGGAAACTCTTTAACATATAGTAATATGATCAAAGATATACTTAGTTTGAATCATTTTTTCATCCTATTAATGCATTCATAATATATAACCAACAAGTTTCTCTTAACTATCCTCACTGGTGAAAATACCCCATGGTATTATCTTATTCCCATGGGATTCCATTCCATCTCCTTAGGAATTGATTTTAATCATCTTTAAATATATCACCATGACACTTAGGATCCCCATGAATTAAGATAATGGAGGTGAGGAAACATTTTATAATACAATAATCACATAACAATCATTGATCATATATCAATGCACCAAAACCATACATTCTCATTCCACCTTTTATACACCCTTAATAAATATAATCACCCTATTTAATTATTAAAAATATCAATTAAAAATCATGTTCAATACATAATATTCTAAAAGTCAATTTAAATAATCATTCCACGGGGATTATATCAAGGGTGTATCTCACTTATGAAAAACATATTTATTCAAAGTGAAAACCAGGCCTTGGGTTTTAAACTAATATTATTATTTTTTAAATATTCATTTAAAACCATTAAAATACAACACCACTTATAAGATTATCCATTATTGTGAAAAATGGGTCATTAAATCATAGTTTTTGAAATCACCTTTAAAACCAATTTTTGGAAACTCTTTTAAAACTAAGTATCATATTTTAAAACTCTTTTGAGTTTTGAAGAACCAAATTTTAATTAGAAAAATAATTTATATAATACACACATAAATGAAACATCTAAAACAAAGTGTATTGAATCATTTAAATAAACTCATCAGAAACCATGAATGCAAATTCTCAAAATAAACACTAATTCAAGTTTGTAATTAAATTAATATAAAATAATTTTAAAGATGAAAATGTCACTCGAATATCATATTTCATTGGAAAAATATATTTTGGAATTTTATCAAACACTTAATATACATAACTTTTCTTGTTTAAAACCCATGGTAATAAAATTACATTAAAACCCATTTCTAATTCAAATATTAAATTTATAAAACTTCAAAAAATGAATTATAAGTTAAATAAATAAGATAAATTTAATGAAAAAAATATTTACAAAACTATAACCATAACATGGTTTTCAAAGAAATGTAAAATCATGGAAAACCCTACCTTAATATGATGAAATCGTGAGTTTGGGTGTTATTCCATAACTAAGAGATAGGGACAATTGAATATTTAGTCATAAAAAACCCATCTTCAGTAATTAAATTGAAAATTTTGGATTTAATTAAATTTAGAAACAATATCAAACTTCCAAAATAAAAAAATAGGGATTACCTTATAATCTTTTTGAAAAATATAATTTCACCAATGGTGCATCATTATGATCAATATCATAGGAGATATGAATTAAATAAGCTAAAGAAGGATATTTTATTCCAATCAATATTAATGCAGATATGAATGAATGAATCTAAATAAATTTGAGAAAGAGAGGATAGGTTATATGGGATATTATTGAGAGGGATGTGATGGAGTGATAGAGGCACACTACAATACATCCCCTACCCACACATCACATGTATGGTGCATGCCTCCCCCTCATTTAAAATTCACACTTTCTTTGAAATACCACATACACCAACTTGTATATCCTTATTGTTTTTACTTATTTATTTACATTTTTTGATCAATTATAATTAATATTAAAATTTATTTCTTGATTTTTTAATATATATTTTTTACAAAAATATAATTCTAATAGAAGGAAATAAAAAAATTATTAAATTAAAACAATAATAAATAAATAGTAACCACACAGTTATATTTTCAATTTTATTCAACATAAAAAATAGTATCTCCTTTATTAATTTTTACCACCTGTAAAATATAAAACACAACTAAATTTAATTTATTAATTTAAATAAATATAAAATTATCCAATAAATTTTCACTCAAATTTATTTTTTCTTGTTTAAATAAAACTATTATCTTAAAAAAATTCACCTATAAACATAGAATGTTATAGGTAGTGATTTTTATTATTTTATTAATGGTTAAAAAAATCAAATATAATAAATGTTTATATTCAAAATTATGATTTTATAAAATTTTATGTTTTTAGATAATAAAATTTATTTGGACATGTTTAGATATGTCTTTATTGAAAATTATTATCATTGTGGAAATATTATTTGGTGATATTCTAATAACACCCTACATACATACATTATTATGCATAGAGCCATTATATATCATATTGTAGTAAAAGAGAATGTTTTTTACTCACCATTGATGAATTAAATGATTTATTAAGGTGGAGTGATGTGATAATGATTAACCACATATATGATGGGGGAGTTGGATTAACCACATAGCATAAGTGTGTTTTTTTTCAATTGATTAATGATTTTTATAAATTCATGAGTTGGTTCTTTTATTAAAATCATTTTTTCCCTTTAATTTAATATGTTTTAAAGATAAAAATGTTTTTAAAAAAGGTTTCACTTTAGTTTAGTTATTGGATTTTATTTTATATTTAAATCCTTCCTCTATGGTTTATGTTTTAGTTTTTCACACTAGTTATCTATTTCTATATATTAGGGATCATTCTTGAGGTCATTTGGTTTCCTTGTTTTGCGTACTATGGTGATTATTCTAGTTATAGATTTATATTTTTTAAGAGTAATATATTCTTACTTTTCTTCTTGAATCCTTCTTAATTATCATTTTGAGTTACTTTATTTTATTTAATATTTATATCTTCCCTGATTTTATTGTAATTTAATACATTTTATCCTTTAAAATATATTAATCTTATTTCTAATATTTTATGGGTATATACTCTAATGTTTTCTCACCCTTGATTTATGTTATGTAATTATGTATGGTACTATTATGAAACTTGGTCCTATTTATTTTTAGATTATCAATGTAGTAAATAATGCTAATGAATGATTCTTACAATATTATCTTCTATGTGGTACATGTAATTTTTTACTATTTATGAATGGATAACTTAGTCCATAATTATACAAAACCCCAATGTATAAGCTAATGTTTATTTCTCATAAGATGTTATGTATGAGGCGTGAGAAATGAGTATAGCTAAACTATGTTACGATATATTGGTTGTGGGTCTTC
Organism: Viscum album; assembly: GCA_963277665.1. Taxonomy (NCBI): domain Eukaryota; kingdom Viridiplantae; phylum Streptophyta; class Magnoliopsida; order Santalales; family Viscaceae; genus Viscum; species Viscum album. Next base: position 566,927,330 of record OY728162.1, read on the forward strand.
ACTTATTCTTATAATATCTCATTATTATGTTTATATCACATTTTTTATAATATGTTATTGATTTATCATATATTCATATTTTGATGATGATCCCTGGACCTCACATTAATTTAAATTGTTTTATCCCTCTATGTTTCCCTATATGTATCCTCTTACAAAGATTTTAGTCCACCATTTATCTTTTATAATATTCCCCAAATAGATTGTATGTATTCATTAGATTATAAATAGGTTTATGAAGACTATTTTGAGGTATTAAATAAATTATAGGTATTCTATTTATTTAGATTATTTATTATGTAACTAATAAACCAAAAAATGATTTGGATTATAGTTTTGTAATAATATATCAGTTTATATTTTCTTTTATAAAAAATTGACATAAAATTATATATGAAATTTAGGGTTCATTATATATGCCTTTACATTTTTATTTTGTATAAGAGTTAAAAAACCTCAAGTTCATAACATCTTTTAATACTCCATTTAATCAGTATGTATTTTATATTTTAAAAAAACTCTCTTGATAGGTATATTGACCATTAAAAATTGGATATTATTTTAGTCCATCTAAATTAAAATTAATTCATCACAAAATTATTGGAATTACTAGGGGAATAACAATGTGAGTTCATGAACCAATAAATAAAGGTAATTCATTTTTCTTTGCAATGTATTTCATTTGTTGTGTTTGAAGAATTTCCAAGATAACCTTATGTTATTTAAATGGATCAACCAAGAATAAGTGATGTTTATATATCATGAAGTCCACTCAATCTCGAGATTAAAATTAATTGGTCCTTGTCTTGATTCATGACTTCCATAATTATTTTGAAGTTTACTCAAACTCTAATCCTAAAACAAAAACACAAATAAACATAAATGACATAAAATGTAAAAAAAATTAAAAATGATATATGAAAAGAATTAACATAATATACCTTTCATGAATCCTAGGTTTGATGTATTTTGTAATAATTATATAAAAACATTATCAAAATTCACTAACTTTAATAATGTATATATCTATATTATACCCATAAAATTGAAAGTTTAGTAACAAGAAGTGGTTGGGAAACTAATGCATAAAAATGTGAATATCATAATTCTAAATTCATCATGTATTTATGTTCAATTAATTTTATGTTTTATAATTATATACATAATTAAAAAATTAAATTAAAAATTACAAAGATATGTGTTCTAAGGTTGTAAAGTCTCAAATGGGAATAATATTAAAATAATAAATGGTACAACTAAGTTTTTAAGGTGGCATTACTCATATATAAACAAATTTAAAAATTAATAATCAGTTTAGTACCAAATAATTAAATCAATCTAATTAATTCCTTAATCAAGTAAAGAATCGATTCTAAAGTAAAATCCATTTTTTATTATGTATTATTTTCGATGACCCAATTTCCATCATAAATAGTATTATTAGTGACACTTATTTGTGAAAAAAATTAATTTTATCAAAAATATTTTTTTATCATCACTATGCATGACAACCATTATAATAAATTATAGTAGTAATGTGCATGATATGGAATTTTTTTCAACGTATTCATTTAATAACAAATAATTTTTTTGAAAAATAATAATTTAAAAAAATATTTTCAATTGGAAACCTTCCATGAATAAATTCAAAGTAAAAAAACTGTAGTATAATTAGATTATAAGAAAAATTATTTGTGACAGATTATTTATGACAAAAAAGGCCTATTATAAAAAAAAATTCTTATAAATTTTTCTTTAATAGAAGTTATGGGAACTCTATTAGAGTCATGAAAAAATGGGTTGGGAATTAAAAATTTTGACACATTTTTTCTATGAAATATTATTATTCATTATAAAAAGTAATGTTGTAAAAAAAATTGAAAAATAATAATATATCCTGATAAAAACTAATGTGTGAAGAAATTTCATTTTTCTTCTAATCAAAAACTATTTTTGATGGCCCTAAGAGTTCCATAATAAGAAATTATTATGAAATCCCCATCTGTTAATTATCTATATCACTCTCTCTTAATTTACCACATAATTCAACGTTTTTTTATTTATTTTATTCACCTCCAAATACTCTTTTTCATTTTCTGAATAAACCACTTTACGGATGAGTGTTAACCTCACAATACTAGATACCAATTTTATAATGGCAAAAACAGAAATAGAAAATAGGATACAAAATCCACTCAAAAAAATCAAATTTCAAATTCATTAAACTAGTCACAACATTAAAAAAACACACACCTCAACACCTTAAGGCATGATCCACATCAAGCCATGCTCTGTGGATCAAAGCCCCTGACTCACAATCAACTCATTGTCATCAACAACATCACCAGTAATTAGAAACCATCATACTGGCACATCTTCATTGTTAGATAAAATCATAGACCTTAAAAATGAGAAGAGGACAACCTAATTTCATCATTATCAATAATGGGAGAGAGACACAAACCAATCCACCAAACCAGTAAAAAAATAACTAATAACTAGCAACAAGAAAAATCAACATCAATAAGCACTATAAACTCCTAGAACATCATTGAACACTTGAACTCACCTCCCAAAACACCTTGAAAACTACCATAACAATTTGACTATGAGGATAATGGTGGAATCCTAGATCAAGTGTAGAGTTGGATCATATGTTGTCAAGAAGAAACAACAACACTGAACATATATATTTTCTTCAAGGATGAAAACCATGAATAAATCCAAAAAATCATGATTCCAAATATCTATCATGACTAAAAAATATCAACATGATCAAACTATCTCTAGAGAATAGAAAGGCCCAAACCACAACCCATAAATAATACTGAAACCCTATGGTAGGAGAGAACCGACATGAATCGTGACTCTTGTAAAACTGATGAGCTCTCAACAAACACATACAAAACCTTCGAAGAGATCCACTAAATAAAAAAATGGATTATAGTGAAATAGAACATGGGGAATGTGTATATATTGAGATTAGAAATTCCTTAACAACATTCCATGATCATAGAGTGAAAGAACCACCTAACTGAGATGGACAGAAAGAGATCAGTGGAGAGTGGTGAAGGAATACACGAAGAGAGAGTCCCTAGATAAAAAATAGGTCATTGATGGAGAGAAATCCATCTAATAAGGTAAAACAATAATGAAATCTGAAACCTAGAAACAATATAAAGAGGTAGGGATTAAGATGGAGGAGAAAAAAGCATCAACGGAAATGAGAGAAGAGTGAAACAGAAGCTAGAAGAGGGTGGACCATTACCAGGTGAAGAAACCCTAGATGGGGGAGAGGCATGGAATGTGGGGGAGAACTAACCTGAGATATAAAGGAGTTATAATTATTTATTGTCTCTTAATATAATTATTTTTATAATCTTATTTTGTTTTAATTTATTAATTTATACGAATTATTTATTATTGTTTTAATGAATATAATTTAAAAACTTTTTATATATTTTTTTATATTTTAACATAAGTGATCATTGATATAATAATGAAGTTATAAATTAATTAAAACCTTTTTTATAAAACTCAGTTTATTTAATAAATACAAATTTTTAAATTTTTTAATTATTTCATGTTTTAAAAAATTTATTTTGATTTTTTGTACTTATAATTTTTGTGATGTAATATTTTAATGTAAAATGTCAATCAGAAAATAATTACAAAAATTGAGAGGGAAAATAACACACAATTTTAAATAAAGAATTTATAATGCATAAATTTTTAACTTTTTAAAAATAGTATTTCTAATGTTTGTGATGAGGTTTTCTATGAAAGGGTAATAATGATGAACATACATCATAAATAGTTTTTTACAATAATTTTTAATCTTTCAACATTGTATTAAATCCAGTGAAAATACATTTTTGTATTTTGTAAACTAAAATTAATTTACTCAAATCATAATTAAGGATAAAAATTTTCAATCAACCTCATTGACTATGAATTAATTAAAATCATATAGTAATGAATGAACTCATAATTTTAAGGGCTTTTCACTTAATTCACAAAACTATAAAATTAAAAAATAAAACATAACTGATGAATATTCTTATAAAAATTTACTTGATCAAATAAAGATATAATATTTCACATATAAGGATTAATGTAATTAAATAACTCAAAATATCATTTGAACTATCATTTGAACCGATCACCATTGGCCTGAAGGATATTTCTAATCCCCACAGGTCGGTGAAAAGTACATAAGCATCAAGAAACATCCTTTTAAAACAATTTTATCAAAAAATAATAAGTTTTAAATAAAATAATAAAATAGAAATAGATATAAAAACCCACAATGACCAAGTTATCCAGATATTATAAAAAAGATACAACTCGAGGAGATGAATAGGAAAAAAACACAACCATGACCACCCATCAAATGATGGTCCCTAACCACCTACCATATACCAATTTCCCTTCCCTTGGTCAACCAATCACAAACCCATAGTGTAATTTTAAGAGAACATGGACACTTATTATATAAATAATAATGATGTAAACACCAAATGATATAAGTATGACGTGAGCTAATAAAACATAGTAGGATCCCGCCAAACAGTCTAAGAAAATTCTCAACCAAGAAACTTAGATATTCTAGATTGAAAATAAGAAAAATAAAACTAGGTTTTGCTCTTATAAATAAATATCGTAAAACATTTCACATTTTAAAATGGTAAAATAAATAAGAAAACATGTCAAAACCTTTTAATTAGAATAAACCCATTTATAAAATAAATACCTCTTTAAGAAAGATTTCAAAAAAATTTATAAGCCATTGCAAACAATGCATGAGGAAGCTATGAGATTCTATCATATATCATTTAACATTTCAACATAACAAAGTATGATACATAGATAAAAAGAGTACCTCATAGTAATCAATGCATATAATCAAGGAATTCAAAAAATTGAAACTCTAGTTCCAATTAACAATTGAGTAATCAGAGTCATATATCAAGTATCAATTTCAATTATTATAGTCATATGTCATTGTAAAGTCCTAGATACATTAGTGAGTCCACCAAAGACATAAAAAACAAACCATGATTGGTTGGATGCAAATATAGAATCTATCAAGTACATAAGCTTACTGACTCGGTGCACGCTAGCCTCCTCTGAGCACATCCCTATCATAAATCTACATTATCTGTGGAGAAGCTAGTCAGGGTGTGAGTTTACAAAAGCGTATCCTAAATCAAGGGTCTCTCATTATCTACCCAGGTTTCCCAAGACTAGTCAAAGTAGTGAGTGAGATAACTAGAAATAAAGATCCCAATTACGGGTGTCCAAACCTGACCTAGCTCGATGGGTCCAACCCAACCCAATAGGGCCAGGTCGGGTCGAGTTTTTTTGGGTTAAACCATGCACACAGTGGGCTAAGTATCGAGTGGGATTAATATTGACCCAACCTGACCCAATTAACACATTGGATGTATGAAAAAACTGTCCCATCATCAGTCACTCACTATCTCTATCTAACCCCAATTATCTTCTCTCCCTCGTGCTCGCCTCCACCTCCCATGACCATGACCTTTCCTTACTCATGAGAAGAAAACCATACTACCTGATTTAACTCCTCTCTTTCTTGAATTCTATTCTCCTCCTTCCATCCTCCTGCAACCTTCCCTCATGAGAAAACCTTACTCCTTGACTCTCCTTCTCTTCTCCTCCTTCCATTGTGAGAAAACCCTAATCCATATTTCTCCCCCTTCCTCCTATCACACCACCTTTTCAACCACAGTTCATTCACCCATCTAGCCATCCTCCCTCCTTTCTCACCACCTCCCCTTAACTTCCCTCAGGAGTGATCAGGAGAAACCCTAATTTTACACTTTTCCTCCTCTTCATCCCAGTGTCTTGTGTATGAAATTGCGTCTACGTACATAGTTCTTCTTTTTTATCATATTATTCTTTTATATTCTCCCTTCGTTGTTGTTGTCATATTGATTACCCCATATTATTCAAAACCTATTTCTTCTTCTACTAGGGTTGTTCTGTTGTCATAGCCAGAGACTCATCAGTGGATGGGTGTATTTTTAAGATAGCCATCCTTTCTAGATATCCATTCATAGAACGTGGTACAAAAAGTGTCTATAATCCTTGAACTATCCTAGGAGGAACTCCAATTCAAATGGGTTCTACTACAACTATCCATTAAATTAAATAAATAGTATGTGGTGGAAATTGAAAACCAATTGAGTAAAATGATGGTAAATGGTATCCTAAAATGGTAAAAATTCTTAAAGCTTCTTCTTCTAGATTTTCTCAAGATTGGGATCATTTTCATTAGAACAATGAAGGAATGAATGTTTGTAATTGTTGTTTTAAAGATTATACTTTCAAATTTTTCCAATATGGAACCAATAATTTGAATAGGTATTTGAGAAGGTGAAATAAAAATCCTCACAAAAATATTGAGAAAATTCACACCATTATTACTCTTAGAAATAAGTGTGGAGTTCAAAATGATGGGATGGTCAATTTTTAATTAACTCATTTTAACCAACATGAGTGAAAAAATAGTTCTTTCTAAAATGACAATCATTAATTAGTTTTCATTTAAATATGTTTAGAATCAATAATTTAGATAATTAATTAATTTTTTTTCAACCTCAATTTTATGTTTTGTGTTAACAAATAGTTGCTAGAGAATGCTTATAATTATATTTGAATAAGAAATAAATATTAATGTCAATATTTGATATGTTCTATTTTATGGTATGTATTATTACCAATACATGGAATTCAATTTAGAATCTAAATTATATGTGTGTGGATCTATATTTTATGAATGATAATTTGATCATAAATAAAAAATAATCATGTTTTTTCTTATTGCGGATCATAAAGGGGAAAAATTGGGAAAGTATTAGAACATACAATGAAATGATGGAGGTTTGAACGAATTAATACTATTACCATATACAATCCTAGTTCTAAAAATATATAAATCAATTAATTAGTGAGTAGGGTTAATGATTGGAATTGTTCTATTCTAAAATGGGAGTTTATTAATATGAGTTGTTGTGAACACATTTTAAACCTTATTATTAGTGATTAGATAAAGGAAATATTAGTATGAATTTATAGAATCAATGTTTCCAATAATTTTTTGAGAATTTTTCCTTCTATATTGGCTCATTTCAATATCATTATCGAGGAGTTAAAAATCCTAGTAAACAAGCCATAATTCTTGATGTTCCTACAAAGTAGATTTCCTGTTACTTTAAGTTGGATGTTATATAGAATTATGAGAAATTATTTATTCTCCTGGAGGGGGATTCGAGCCTTATGATCACTATTATCTAGGAAGTCAGGCCTCTTATAACATATGATTGGGAGAATTCTCATGTACTTATCAAGTTTTTAAAAATACTTTACGATAGTAGTGTCGAATTTGTTGTTATATATATGTGAAATGTCACAATTTCTTTTATACTCATTTTGACCTTCATGCCCCCCTTCCCCAAAATATATAGAAATCTGGGGAAAGAGATAGTGACTTCATGAGTCCCTCCTCTAGTAGGCCTCATGTTAGAGACTGTCACAAAGGGTATAATAAGAATACATATGGGAGAAATTAACCTCTAAGAGAACATGTAGAAGAGATAGATAAGAAGGATAAACCAAATAACTTCTTATAAGTCATGTATATATAAATAAACTATAAGTTAAAACATATAATGGAATACAATAATAAAACAACTAAAATGGAAACTATATGTACCAAAATGGGTAATGATGGAAGCAACCATGACTCCTAAACAACTCCTGGAAAAAAACCCAAGCTAGTAAAATACAGACCAAACTCTAACTTGCTCCAATTGACCTGAAAAAAAAGGTATATATACATAGGGTGAGCATAACAGTATACTCTGTAGGATCCTCCCCAAATTCTACCATTAAAAACATAAATAAATCATTTTAAATCATAGTGAAAAATAGTGAAATTAAGATGTAACCTAAATAGGTATACTATGTTCTTGTCCTCACCATGGCTAGCTCTCACCAAGTTTCATGAAAAAGAGACAATATAATATAACAATGAAACATCAAGGGTACCCATATCCTACTTCCCTGTTGATTTTCTATTCTTCCCCAACATTTCACATCTTGATCTATATCTCTCAAGAAAAGTAATCCATCCTGAAGACATCTGGGCGAGGAATCACAACATGCACCTCGTGTATCACATTATCACAAAATATCGTCCAATATCCATATATAGTAACCAATTAGTTTTTGGGATCCACCACAGCACATATTATGTATATAAAATATCATGTATTACACCTAAACCCATTATAGTACATACACCAAGTAAGTACCTCAAGTCATCATAGCCTATACATGTCATACCTATAATCATAATTTTGATACTATATCTGAAAATACATGTGTTTGAAATAACCAAAATCCATCATATCCCTCTATACACATATATGAAAAACTAACTGCCTTGCATACTAGCACAAGTAACTACTAAAAGAAGATATTGGGGCCAGAGGGGATAGTCGACCATCCACCCTCCCACTAGGGTGTTGTGGAAAACACCCTCCCAAATTCCAGTGGGTGTTGGTCTCCATAACTGATATGGGTGGGGTACCAGATGAAATCAAATAATATGAATGATATAATATATATCACAACTACACTATGGGCATAACCTAGTCTTGGACTCAATTTCATCTAATTTCACTCAAACTCCTAGATACTAATTATAAGACCAAATATACTATAAGCATAAAAACATTTAAAGAGTGACATTAAATTACTTTTTCTCATTAAACAATTCAATTCAAGTTAATTAATTCATTATACATTAATTAAACATTAACATTATTCCACATTACATTAAATTGAACATTAGAGTAAAGTACATACCATCCATGCCTAATCTAAACCGAGTCCATAGTTTATAAAGATTAACATCTTTTCAACATTTTAATTTCATCAAAACCAAGGCCATGGGTTAGGAATTATTTATTAATTGTTATAATTATTCCATAAACCATAAAATCTAATAAAACCATCCTAATCTACCGCTAAGAGGAATCATAAAACAAAACACATCCAATTGCCTCAAACAGTGGTTAAAGGATGCAGATAAAATAAGCAACCTGAACAATGAACATTAAGAAAGTTCATAATCGAGCATATTATCTCTCAACATCACATTAATGATTAAGCACTAATTCAACCCATTCCATAATCTCTAGTGTCATACCTAACACCCACATGTATATCCTAATTCATCTCTCTGTCACATGTGTCAACTGCCGCCACATCAAATCTAAGCATCCCCACCCCACATCACATCATCCAACCTAGGAACATCCATACTAGGATAACATAAAATCTAGGCTTCCCAGAACCACTTATCATAAGTCTAATGTCCATATCACATCAAAAAATAAATAGGAACAAAAAAACATATCCAATAGTGCAATCTAGGACCTCAAGAAAGGTATTCATCCTTTAATCTAACAAGCTCTCATAGATCCCAAAATAAGGCACTCGTCCTTCTCAATAAAATGGGAAACGTAGGACCTAAATATTATATTTAACATAAAATAATTTATTATTCCATATTTAATTAACTTATTCATTAATAACATGCTCTATATATGGGAAACATAAGTCATCAATCTATAAAAATCTACTAAATTAATTTAATAATTTATTTAAACATGCTTCCAAGCATCCAACCATTCTCATTTATCATGCCTTATTATTATTATCATCAAGAATAAAAATTATTCATGTTATTTATAAATTCCATTAATCATATTGAAGATCACATGTTCAATTAAACTTGAATATTGAATCAATTTTATTATTATAAATTTACATCAACGACAAGATTACAACATTCCACTTCTTTAATTATTCTTAATCCAACAATTTATTAATAAAATATATATTTACATTATTTATTAATTTCAAAATGATATTCCAAGAATAATAACTTTCTATCAAATCACACATCATAGATATCCCATTATCTAGATCATGAGGTAAAATGCTATCATGGCACAAAAAAATAACATTTTCAACATGAGATCACAACAAATTTCTTTAATTTGGTTCAATATTATTTGGTTAAGTACATTTACATAAAAAGGGATAAATCATTATCAATTTATGATTGAACATAAATAAATAATTAAGCAATAAATCTCCTACCTCAAAAGTCGTTAATGATATTCACATAAGAATAGACCACATCATGGATCTATGATCACCTCTCCCTCAAGAACTGCTTACATAGGAGGATACCTCACCACAACTACACCAAAAAACAACTAATAAAACCCCATTATAAATACTATATATCATCTAAATACACATGGAAAGAAAAATGGGAGGAAAATGAGGCCAAATGAGAAGTAACCATAAGAAATAGAGATAGAACTCACCTCATATCAATGTGGATCCAAGACTGAAGTCCATGAATTGATTCCCATAAAAGGGATCTCAAAACACCAAGAGAGAGCATATAGATCATAAGGAATGATAGAGGTTATCACTTTAAGCTATAGGTTTTGTTAAAAACCTAAGCAACTTCACCCTTTAAATATTTACTGAATAGGGGATTTACAAGACATGTAATCCCATTTCATGTCATGTGATCATTAAGGTTAATTTTATGCTGAAAAATGAATTTCCTTTCATTAATTAACCATAAAAATTAACACATTATGGACCATCCATACATAATCCATGAACCACCATTTAACATCATGTAACTTTAAATGATTTGAATTATTTCTACATCTAGTCTTTTACAGCCAAAACCCTCCCAACCACTTACAAGCCTCCTCCAAACACCACAAGCCTAAAAACATGAAAAGGGTCAGTCCACACTTATCAGGGCCCTTACAGTGACATATATAGAAAAATAAATAAATGGATATAGATTAAAGATATTAATATGAGTAAAATGGTTAGTAGAATAAAGTTGAAGTTGTAAAAGTATTTGGGTATTGGTTCTAATTTCAATTATCTCTTACTTTTGAAAGTTTTTCTTGATCCCTGGTATAAATTAGATTATGTTTGGGATAGTTTTTAAATGATGTTTGATGATTAAGACAACAATGAATTGAATAGTAAATTAATAGAGGTTATATAAAATATCTTTGAGTTTTACAAATGAAAATATAACATCCCTTTTTATCAATGAGAGTCAAGTTATCATCAAGACTCACATATTCATGATTATAATAGTGGTAGTGTGGATGATTATAAGTGGGAATATGTATATATATCAAATAAATGTAAAAAATAAATTGACCCAACAAAGGAATGAATTAAAAATATTTATTGGTTGATGATTGTGAGGATCATTTCGATGGATTTGATATTTTAAGATGGTGGAAACAAAAGACAAGAAAGTATCATGTTCTCTCATTAATTACCATACATATTCTAGAAATTCCATTAACTAAAATATCTTCATAGTTTGTATTTAGTATATGAGTATGATTCTTATATCCCATTCTTAGTTTTTTTAATCCCAATACCATTTAGGTGTTAATTTTCTAATAAAATTGATTTAGAAATTATAAACCAATTAAAATTAGAAATAAACTAGAAGAATTTGAATTGATTGAATAAGTAACATTAAAAATATAATTTTTTTTTATAATTTGACATTTATCAATTATAAATCACTATTTGAAAAAGAAAAATACTAAATTTTTCTTTTTTTTTGTGTGTTTTTTAGATACGGCATCATCCATGATTCATGATAAAAGTTTCAGTATCTAAAATAGATGAAGTAAGGATGACGAAGCACTATTTATTAAGTTATAAATTTTAAACTGTTTTATAATTTTTCTAGAGAATAAATTTCTTTCTTATTTTGGAATACAATTCTTTATTTTTGGTTGATTTATAGTGTTAATGCCACAAACATGTTCAGGATTCTATTTAAACACATTGAAAGTGTTTCAACCAAAAATTATATTCCATGGTAATTATTTTGTCTTTATTCTTCCCTACTGGACTCTCTCTCACAGATAAATTCAAATTATAACCAACAATTCCATGCCAAGGTAATTATTTACCATTTTCTTTTACACCCATTTTTACATATCAAAAAATTTCTAGAATACTTGAAACATGTCATAAACATATCAAGTAATTTATATAATACTTCAATTAACATCACAATCATCCATTTATATTTTTCAGCATACAAAGAATATATATATCAATTCCTTTATAATTTAACTAATGATTAGATCACAAAATAATTTTTTAAAAATAAACTCTATAATGGTTACAAATACGCTTCTTTATTTTTTATTTTGGTTAATAACAGTTGATTTTTAATGAGTGTGAGATTGATAAAATTATAAAAATAATAATAGTTTAACTAAATGCTCTTCATTGATAGTTTATTTCAATTCTCATCATAGAAATTTGATTTCTTAAAAATAAACTCTAAATTTTAAAATCAATTTTGTTGAAAATAACTCATCTTATAAATTATCATTCCTACTAAATACTTATGCTTTGTTCTATTCTTTACCAAGAATTATATGGAAAATTATTGTCCATGATCGATCTGATACATGATCATTTACCTAATATGTTACAAATACACTCTAGTTAAAAACCATGTTTGTATAATAGCTTTTTTCTTTCTAGATATTAATGAACTCTGAATTTATCCTCACCCCATTCCATAGATTACTATAACTTTCCTATAGATTATTACATGAAAAATCCATTTAATAACTTTTGGATACATTTGGATGATTTTATTTACCATTTTGGACACCATAATCTAGTATTCATGTGGTATTCATGATTTATGTTACTAACTTGTGAAACTTCAAGTTAAAAGTTGTTAATATAATAGTTAGTACAACTAATACAAGAATTTATATCTACTTCTACATTTAGAATTATAGTTTTTAAAATGTAATTTTTGTTTGAGAATGATTATTTCCAGATATGATGAATATGTTTTTTCATGAGTTTCATACTTTTTAATATGGATGTAGGAATTAATATATGTTAAATATAGAATATTTTGAGTGGTGTATCACCATATAATGTTTGAATAAAATTTTTCAATTCAAACCATTTTTTGATGTATAGTTTTATGGAATGGGATGGGATCTTGATTCCATGACTCATATATCCCCCCTACCTATTCCTCTAATGAGATATTTATAATAGTTATTATTAATCATTTCCAATTGCAACAAGGGTGAAACCTACTTCAATATTTGGGAGTCACATTGTCTACAATAGAACTGTGGATGAGGTAAAAAAGGAAACCATGGAAGGATCTTTGTGTCTGAGGTATAAAAGGAAACAAAGGATATTTTTTACACAAAAAATAGTTATTCCTAGAAAAGACACAAATATCTAGAAATTTTGGTATTTTAGTGGTGGAAAAATTTTAAAAAATGATAGTTCATTTCAGTAACTGAATTTTTCTTATTGAAAAAATTTTTATCAAGTGCTTTTTAAATTAATTTATTTATCACTTTAGGCTCATTTGTTTCATTACTACTAATGGTAACTAGAATTTCATCATGTTGTATAATTGTTATAGTTAGTTTTTATTTTTATCCCCTTAAATTTGCATTAGATTTTTGAAATTTCCCATTTTATTCATGGATTAGTTATTGAAATTAATTTTAATTTTTTTATCTAATAAATTTTTTTCATTAATTGCTGTTGTAGTTATTCCATTGAAATTAATTTATATTTTTCTATATTTAAATTTCTACTATTTTAAATTTTTTTATTTTTAGAAAATAAACCAGTATTGAATAACTATAGTGATTAGTTTGGGTCTAGATTTATCAGGTTAGTCGATTCTAGACACATAACCCACTTAACCCGACCTATAACTGGACAGCTTGGGTTAAGTCAATTGGATATGAATCATGTAGACTGACCTCCAATGGATCAGGTTGGGTCAAGTCACCTGCTCATGAATCATGTGACCCGACCCAACCTAACTCGACCCATGGACACCCATAATTACAATGGGGATCCACCATTACATCATCATACACATTCAAAATTACATCTCATATAAAGTTCCTATATCACCCTCACCCCCACACTACCTAAAAGAGTACAACCCTTTTTTCATCACCCATCATCATGTTCTTTGAGTAATATTCATCAAGTAAGAGTGTATATAAGGGTTTAATTAATCATTTTCACTATAAGAACATTTACTTCACAAAGTGGAAAGAGGACCTTTAAGGTAAATCAAATATATAAACCGAACCTTTATCAATTTAATAAAAATCATATTGAGATATTCATTTTTAAAAGGTTCATATGTTCATGCTTCCTTTAAACCCCATTTTTAAATCACCAATCAGGCCTTTGAACAAATAACAAAAAAAGATAATCAAACCCTTCAATTATTAGAAATACCAATACCATCACCCTTTATAAAACAAGTCATTGTAAGGTATTCTTTAAATCATTATAAAATATATTTTTAATTAATACACAAACATATCAAACCATTTGGAATTAACATTAAATTATCAACATAGCTTCATTTAAAATGAGACTTTGAATTTCGAAAAATAAATCTAGCAAGGTTAGTAAACAAGACATTTTTTCAAAATAATGGATTAATTCACAATATGATACCTTCCATGCCAAATATTATTTTCATCAAAAAGGTTCATTTTATGATTTAAAAAATAAATCCATGTTAAATAAATTTTAAATGTAATAGACATTAATTAAAGAAACATAAGAATCATAAGAAGAAAAATATAGAAACACCTACTTGGAATATCTGAGATCAAACCCCCAATGAATATGAAATATGTCACCTATTCTAGTGAAATATATCAATAAAGATAGATCTAGAGAGAGATGAGAATATATCATAGAATCAAAATTATGTATCAATCATTAAAGTTCAAATGAAACTCATGGTTTCTATAGCCACTAGGAATAATAAATCAAGATAATAAGAGAGATCAATAGACAGGAAGATAAATACATACTATGAGAGAATCACAACTTTGATTGGCACTTTAATCCACTAAGATTTGGGTTTGGGAGAATAAAATATGTCAAATAAGGTTCTGTGGGTTTGTTTGGGATGATTAATATTTGATTAAGAGGTGAAAATAAATAAAATGGAGGTTTTAGGGTGCAATTATCATGCTACCCCAACCAAGAATCGCACCTAAAAACACCATCACCTAGCCAATGGACCTCAATTGTGATCTTGTAGACCACCTATATTTACAAGATATAGGTAAAGTTCCACACCTTCTATAAGGATCTATGTCATCCTTTGATCCCTAAGGTCACCTAAAAACAAACAAAAATAAATGTCCTTTACTGAAAGTGATATCAAGAAGTTACAACTCTCACTGTTATATCACTTCTTATCCCCCAGAAAGATTCCAGTCCAAAAGATAAAAACAATAATAAATAAAGTACTACCACACCCAAATCATGAGGTGGATGGTTTATAAACCATAGTAAGACTCTCCCAATAATAAAACCACTAGGTACAAATCCAAATTAATTGACAACTAACTTTCCATAGAGTCCTTAAAATGAATCTTCCAAGATCATTACATATCTCCAAACTACACACCAATTTTTTAAGGAGACATAAAACCCAATGAGTAATGGAGATCTATCATAGGTGTCCCTATTATTTAAAGACCCACCAAAATGGTGGAACATGAGAATTACATATTTCAACACATGTCCCTTCAACCAAAAATAAGATACCTTGATCACTTGTTATAAATAACCAACAAAAGTATGAATTAAAAACTAAAAGTAAAGTCACACCCAAAACATCCCTATGATTCCAAAAGAACAGACGCCCTCAAGATCCATCACTGATTAAACTATTCACAATCATGGAATAAAACTAATGAGGATTTATACCTCTGGAATGTACTCGATGGTGACCTATGATTCCCAATATAGAGCCTCATCCCTTGATGAGATCATCAAAACATACACTAGCACTACTGAGTGACTAGTTTAACATGTATCTGTGTAGTCCTAGTCACTAGAGTACATCCCCAAGGTTTATCCATGTCCAACTAGAAAGATCTCAAAAAACATGGTCAGCACACAAATAGGGTGCAAAAATCTCACCAAAGGTGATATCATCTAACAGGACAAGATTGATCTCTAACCCAAAGGTTTAAAAAGAGATTATACCAAAGGAAAAACAACCAACACAAAAAATATCCAACACCCACCATAGGAAGACACCCGTGTATTAAACAAAATTTATTTTTAAAGACAAAAACCCTAAACATCTAGAGGTTTCCAATATAATATTGTATTCCAACCACAAGAGAGCAACACACCAAAGGGGGTTTAAACCATTTATAAAAAAGGAAAAATTACACTTATATTTTATCCCCATTATGTGAATGTGATTCAATCTAAGGCCTATGGTTGGATACCTATTATCTTGAAGCTTCTATTACGCCACAGTTCCCTTAAGAGATGAAAACCCCTAAACAATATGAGAGATTAAAACCATTAAAGGTGAATACCCAAAAAATTATATAGAGAATATCCAAAAATATAAACTAAAAAGATATCAAGGAAATAGTACAATAATAAGGAAAAAATCACTAATAACACCATCCTTGATTCAAAATAGAGTAACCATAAATATCCTAAAACAATATATAAGATATCCCCATAATAAGAAGGCCACCCATAAACTTATTACACACAAAAATTCCCCTTTATGTGACCAAACATGAAAATTTTATTAAGATGGACCAACTGGGAAAATCAATCACAAACTCTTAGAGATTTTAGATATGAATTCTTATAATAATTAGGTGCTCCACACATGAGGCACATGACTTACATCTTCTTTCCTAGATATGATTGTTCCTGGTCAACCAACCATTGTGATCCACCAAATGGGAAATATTCACTTATGCCAAAGATGAATGAGGAATTATCCACCCTTTTTATTTTGTAGATCCACTTCAACTAATAAGGATATTTTAAGTACCTTTAGATAATAGATTAGATGGCTGGTGATGTAATGGTTCCAAAGGATTGGGATAAAGACTCTTTGAAACAGATATCCTTACGGAAGTTATCACTAATAAACTCAAGAAAAAAACGCGCCAAACATGAAAATTTCTTATCATACTCCTCAGCTGAATGCTAACCTTTATTGATACCCATGAGCTTAATTACTTTATCCTCCTTCACTTACTCAAGAAATACCACTGGATTAGTATTGTCTTGATAAATTCCCAAGACATTTTTCCTACAGGAGGGGATGAACCACAACTTACCACCACTCTCAACTAGGTTTTTTAAATAATGAAGATAAATTCATAACCTTCAGTGTATCAAGATTATTTTGAGAATCAAATATCCCTTCACCTTTTTTTAGCTACTCTATCACTTCAATATAACCTATCTAACCTCTATAAGAAGTTATAAAATTATCCAAAAAACCTGGATGGGGTATAATGGTTGGAAATATTTTGGATAAATCACTCGATTCAGAGTCTAGGTAGATTGGTCAACATGGAATTCCAATTCTGTAATAAATAAACGGATACCTAGAATACCATACTAGTGAACAAACATCCTATCTTTCTTGGAAAACTTCTATGGAGAAATTTTTGGACATAACAAAACAAAGGATCAAAACTAATGCATAAGGAAAAACACACAAACAAAATTTTTCAAATGATTCTCTAAACCACTTTTATTAAAACATCACTATTTAAAAAATACACAATATTCCCCCATTTATAAAACTTTTCACCTTCTCCCCAAAATTTGAAATCTTGAAATAAATTTATCAAAAATTTAAAATATTTTACTAGCTCATGGAACTTCTACCTTATTTTTAAAACATTAATCCAAAATTATAATTTCATAAACATTTCCATTTTAAATATATTACAAAAAAAATCGCTTAAAACATTCATTTAACACAAAACATAAAACTATTTTAAAAATAGTTTTTCAAACCAAACCTTTCATAAAAACACTTATCATACATTGAAAATTGTTTTTTAATAAACTCGAATGAAACCTAATTTAAATTTCAAATTTAGTTCTCCAAATGATTTAAAATCTTCACCAATGGGATTAAACTAAAAAACCCAAAAAATAGTATAAAAAACCACACCCATTTTTTAAATTAAAAAATCCTTTAAACTAACCTCAAGTAAATGAAGTTGTTTTTGAATAAAATAGAAAAGTCTTAAAGTTCAGTGTTAAATTGGAGCTATGCATGGATTTTTCATATGGGTTGGTAAACCATAAACCAAAATCACAAAAATTCATGGATTGACTTCTAGATCAATACCATTAATTCCTCACAGATTTCTAGACTATGAAGGCATTTTGTAGCTCTAGTCATCTTCTCGATCCAACCCAAAAATCAGAAGTGATTCCTAAAATCAAAGATAGACTTGTCAAGAATTTAAACCTCATAAACATGCATAAATAAATAACTTAAAATAAATAATCAGTACCCTTCTTTACCTAGTAACTCAAGTCTCATCAGAAAAGTGTGATGATCAGGCAGATGTTCATGAACTACCTCTTAAGTTTAGACATTTCTCCAATATCCTTTCTACCATGAACTAACCAATTAAATAATATAAGGTCTTTCAATGAAGGTACTTTATAGGAAAAACTTTTTCTTTGATAATAATTTTAATAAACTAACCTAGAATACCATCTGAACTAGTATCCAAACTAATAAACACAGTCCTTAAGGTTTTTCTCAATCTCTAGAGGATGGTGAAAAGAACCTAGGAATCAAGAAAAATACTTTTTTAATGATTTCTCCCAAAAATAAGATGACACAAATCAAATAATACTGCAAAAATAGATAAAAATACACAATGACCAAGTTATCCAATTATAACCAATAAAAAAATACAAAATAACCTAGAGAAATAAAAAATGAAAAGAACATCCATGATAAACCATCTCCTTCGGGTCCCTAAACACTCACCATATCCCATGTCACCTACCCTTGGCTATCAAAGAATGAACCTATAAATAAAGAAAAAGAGAATACAATTTCATGATATAGAAACAAGAATGATATGAATAAGAAACATGTATCACCAAACATTTCAACATAACAAAGGTTGATACATCAATAAAGAGAGTTCCTCGTAGTGATCAATGGATTTAATAAAGGAATTCAAACATAGAAACACCAATGAAAATTAATGATAGAGTGATCAAAGCCATATATCAAGTATCATTTTCAATTGTAGAGGTCATATGTCCTAGGAAATTCTTAGATATGTTAGTGATTCCACCAAAGACAAGAAAAAAATCCATGAACACCAACATAAAAATGTTGAATCTATCCAGTACAAATGTTTACCAACTCGGTGCACACCTGCCTCCATGAAACACATCCCTATCCTGGATCCATGTTCTCTAGGGAGATGCTAGTTGGGGTGAGAGTATACAAGAGCATAGTATAAATATATTTTCTCCCATATAACTACTCAGGTTTCCCATGACTCATCAAAGTGGTGAGTGAGATAATAAGAAAAAATGATTACAAGGGATCCACCCTAGTATTATTATACATAGTCAACATTCCATCACACACAAAGTTCACATCTCACCCTCCCCTTAAATATCTCTAAAATAGTGTAACCCCTATTTAAACACTCATCATCATGTTCATAGAGAACCATTCCTCAAGGAAGATTATATATAAGTGGTTAATAAATCAATTTCACCACAAGCACGTTTACTTCAAATATTTATAAACAAGACTTTAAGGTAAACTAAATTAATAAACCAACACTTTATCAATTTATTAAAACGTAATATTGATCCATTCATTTCAACAGGGTCACACATTCCCACTTTCTTTAAAACCCATTTTTATAGTTTTAATTGCAACATTGAAAAAATAACACAAAAATTCAATAAAACCCTTTAATATTTTGAAATGTCATCACCCTTTTAAAAATAAGCCATTGAAAGGTATTATGTAAATCATTCCAAAATGAATTTTCAAGGAACACACATGTATATTAAACCATTTGAAATTAAATTTAAAGAATAAAACTATCTTAATTTAAGACAAGGCCTTTAATTTCGAAAACCAGATCCACCAAGGTTATTAGAAAATCCTTCTTATTTCAAAATAAAGGGTTCATTCATATTATGATATCATACATTCCAAATTATATTTTCATCAAAAAGACTCATTTAATGATTCAAAAAAATCAACCTATGTTTAACTAATTTCAAATAGAACAAACATAAATTTAAGAAACACATGAATCACAAGAAGATAAAATGACATAGAAACACCAACATAGTATTTACAAGATCAAACAAAACAAATCTAAGATGTTTCACGACTCTTGGTGAACACCTAATCAAGGAAGATATATCTCAAGATAGGTGAGAAGATATACTAGTATCAGAATTCTATATCATCCATTCAATATCCAATGATCCCCATGACTGCCATAGCTATTAGAAAGAATGAATCAAGATAAGAAGGGAGATCAAAGTCAAAGAATACAAATACATATTGGGAGAGGATCACTTCTTTGATCGACACTTTGATCCAGCGAGAGATAAGGTTGGGATAGATAAATATTAAAATGAATGATCCCTAGGTTCATTTGGGTTAGTAAAGGTTTAATAGAGAGGATAAGATAAATAAAATGGGGGTTCCATGGTGAAATTACCATGCAAACCTAACAAAGACTCATGTACAATAACACCATTGATTGGATGTTGGAGTCCAAATGGCCATCTAGTGGACCATTTTTATCTTTATAAGCTAAAGGTCAATTTCCACACCTGTTACAAGGATCTAGGTCATTCTTCGACCCCTCAGGCCACCCAAAAACAAACATAAAGAATGGTCTATTGATAGAAGTGATGCCAAGATTTTATGATTCCACCAATATATTCTCACTATATTGGATATTCATTAATGTTATAATTTATGAAATAAGGTTTACCTCCACCATAATTGAAAAATTAAAAAAATGTTCTTTTTAATAAACATAATTGAAATCTTGTAAAATCATAGCATAGTTAATAAAGTAAATAAAATTCAATTAAAAATTAAAAAGAATTTTTTATTAACCTAAAACTAATTTTTATAACCTATTACCCAAGATAGATTTATCTCGCATTTCTTAAAAATAAATCCTAATATAAAGAATAGAACATTTAAGACAAAGATGATGTTTTCAACAAATAATTTTCCACCAGTCTATAAACTTACCATTCGTTGTTTCTTATGGATGGAAGTGGCCCCTACTTTTGTTAAGGGGAGTAGGAGAATGTAGGAAAATGTGGGTGGAAACCCCCACCTAGTTGGTTGTAGTATAAGAGGAGTATAGAATAGGGAAATGTAAATACAATGGGAACTTTCTTAGTGAATTCATCAATTAGAACCTATTATACTCCTTGTATTTCTATTTGAGTGTTATTTTTTAGGTGTTTTCTCTAAATTCTCATGAGATTCTTTTTCATGGGTATTCTTATTATAATAGTGAGAAAGTGTGTGCACCCACTTTTACAAGATTTATTCTTCTATTTTCCCATAAAAATTTTCTATTATAATTTTGGGGGGCTTTCCATGTTACTTATATTTTATTTTTTTTAATATTTTTATACTTTATTTTTATCTTGTATGTACTTATACACTATATGATAATTATTTATGTCTAAAAAATGATATTAGAGTGATCTTATTAACCGGTGTTGTTTTCAGTATTTTAGGTATTAATAATTCTAAAAAAATTAGTATGCTCTATGATTATGATTTTGGTTGATTGTTTACAAGAGAAAAAAATTATTGATTTTATTAAATACAACATTGTGAAATAAAGTTGGTTATAGATCGATAGTGTGTTATGTAGTGGTGAAATTAAAAATTAAAAATATGGCATGAATAATTTTCAATTATGAAATATATAAATGCATTTATAGTTGTGAAAAGATTTTGTTTATCAAAATTTGGTGAAAAACTAATAAGTGTGGTAGAGGAGTAATAGAATAGAAAGTATAAGAATTATATTACTCATATATATTTAGATTTAACCAGTGGGGTCTTACCAAGAATTATGGGGTAAATTATTTCAATGTAAATTTGGGATACTTCAATGAAGTCATACCAGACCAAGTCACTGCACGACAAGATTTTCTTGATCATTAATTTATACACTATTTCAGAAGAAGATTCATCACTAATGACTAATTTTATCAACACCCTAAATACCATATTCACTTAGATCATGAAATTGGGTTAAAAATTAAGGGATATTCAACATGTGTATATTTTAATTTAATGTTTTTAATATTCATATGATTAATCCATCATAAAACATAACAAAAATATGTAAATCAATAAATTTTTCTTCAATGGCATTAAAACTATAGTTCTTGAAAAATAAACTTGGCATAAGAACAAAGGGGATAAAAATTAAACTTCACACTAAGTGGTGGATTTGTCAATGCAGAGAAGAAGGATAACAGAGTGTAGCTCTAATTGGATCCAAAATCAAACTAGGTCTCAATCAAGAAACAAGAAAATTATTGTAACGTGTTATAATTGTGGAAATAATGAGTACATCAAGAAGAGTTTTGGAAATAACTCTTGAAGAAATTCATTGATTAATTATTATAATGGGGACATATTAGTTAGTAAATAGATGGAGATTTCTAGAACTATAAAATACCTCAATGAGATATGAATAATAAAATAGGTAAAAACATTACATATGATGTATCAAAAGTAATGGTTTGATCTATATGAAATTATCCAGGACGGACTCACGTACATGAGAAACAATCAAACCTTATATATTTTTGGAGTCAGTACCATCAAAATAAATATTCATAATGGTATGGTATAAATAATACATAGAGTATTCCATGTGAAGGGATTAAATAAGAACATGTTTCCATTGTTATAATTTAGTAACATTTTATATAATACTCACATCATGAATCAAGTGCTAAAGATTATGATGGATGAAATTGTGGTGATAAAAGTTGAGAAAGACTCAAATAACATGTATTTTCTATTGGGTGAAACGTATAATGAAATAAAGAAAATTATTTCATTAACTACCTTGATAGAACCATTGAAAATTTCATGTAATTAAAACCCTTTCAATATATCCAAATAAGGCTTGAATATTCTTGTTGATCATAAGTTTATTAATATACTTACAATGATATCCTTATCATTATGTGATCATTTTATTTTTTGAAATCAACACAACATTAAGTTTTTAAAATCAATGATAAAAAAACAATGATATACTAGACTTGATCTATATCACTATTTAGAAAATTATAATTATATATATGTGATATGTAAGGTACTTCATATCATTCATTAATGAAAATTCAGGGTGATTTTGGGTAAACTCAATCAATATGAAGGTGTATGTCCTTAAAATATTCAAAACATTAAAATCATGTAAGGGGATTGAGTTTATAAATAAGTTCAAGTGTTGGATAAATTAAAATGGTGGAGAATATAAAATTAAAAAGTTTCAATCTTTCTATTGATAAGTTGGTATTAAAAGACAATTTATATTGGAATACACTCATCATTAGAATTGAGATCTAGAGTAGATGAACATAACATTGTTGTATTGAACAAGGGAAATGTTAAATACTAGTGGAATTTCTAAGATTTTAAGGGATTAATTGGTAAACACTACTTTTTATGTGGCCAATCAATTTACTTCAGTGGAAATTGATATAAAAATATTGATGTATATGTGGACTTGTATACTCACTAGATATTCTTAGATATATACATTTTCAAGTCTTATATATGCACTATATAATGATTTTTAATGATATAATTTGGATTTAAGATCTTGGGAATGTATTTTATTGGGATACAATGATGTTTTGATGATGTATCGTTTATGAGACCCCACTAACCAAAAACTTATTATCAACAAGGATATCATTTTTATAGAAGATAAAGTAGAGAAAACTATTGATAGAGACATGAAGAAATAAAATTTATAAACTATAGTCGATAATATGGACGATAAATTAAAGGAATAATTAATTTCCTCTTAAGAATTACCACCCCATGATTATGATGTTAAATTTCTTTCTAGACCATCATGATCAACTCAGGAAACAATATCATCAATATGACTCTCTAATTATATCAATAATAGAAATATTATATAATTCATATGGGTGAATAATGGAGAACTATTTTATTGGTTCAAGGAAAAACAATGTCCATAAATATCCTCAGGGATGGTGTTGATGCATGAATAACTTTAAGCTATATAGAAGAACAATACTTAGTATCTTATTTCATTACACTAGGAAAGGAATATAAAACCATGAGATCTCAAAAAATATTTTCCTTTAAATAAATACTCTATTGAATTACTTGTAACACATGCATGAAAAAACTAAAATGTCTAATGACATAGAATAATAATCCTCTAATAAATAAAAATATAACGATTAATTAAGATACTTATATAGTATTATTTTTTTAATATGATATGATTAAAATCATTTATTGTTAAAAATAGATACTTTCAATTAAATTTTTAAAATGTGTTATGTATTTTAATAAATAAAATTTAACACTATTATAATATGATAATATATAATATTTCAGTGTATTAACCAACAAATTAACACACAAATTGATATGAAAACACATGAAGTTTAAAATTTTATTTTTCTAAAAAAGTTGTTTTTATTAATATTTAATATTTTCATTTAAAAGATAAATTTATATATTTTATAATTTCAATTTTATGAAAATATTTTCATTTAAAATCCATCATGAAAAAATTATCTATGGGTAAATTTTTCGGATTTTTCTAAGCGTGTTAATTTTTAAGTGGATGGTGAAAAATACCAATTTTATAAATACTCTCACTTTTTTAAAATCATTACGGTATAAAAATAAAATGAATGTTTTTTAAACCTTTTCTATAGACAAAATATGTATTTAATAAGTAAATGAAATAATTTATAGATATTATATTTAATTTATTAACCCATGTTTTACATTTTATAACCTAAGTGATATTTTATTTTAATAAAAGAAATATTATTTCACTTTTTCTTTAATTAAGTAATTACTAGTATGAATTCAGTTTTTTATTGGTATTAAATTCACATAAAACTATATTTTTATTTTGAATCCAATTAATTTCATGATAATCAATTCTATACATGATTTTGGTGTAAAATCATTTTTATTTTTAAAGTTTGTTCCCCAAAAATTTATTTTTCATTGTGTTATGAATAATTATATTAAAATTAATTTTTACCACCTCTAAGAATTGAAAATTTTAAAATCAATTCCTTATTTGAAATTAGTGTAATAAAAATATGAAATATGTACCATTTTATTTTTAATCATAATGAATATTTACCATGATAAAAAAATTTCCGCTACGGTAAGGGTTAAAAGGACTAACAAGGGGGTTAAAATAAGTGATAAGGCTTAAATTATCACTAAAACTTGTCTAAATTTAATTGGATGAGTGAATTTCAACCGTAGATTGTCATATATTAAATAAATACATTTGGTTACAATTTCCCATGAAAATTACTCTATATTATTTTAAAGTTAATGGTATTTATAGGGTTTCCACTCCCCTTACATATGAAAGGGCACCTCCTCTTCTCACTTATCTACACCAATTGAGCAACTTATATCATCCAATATCTATCCAAATAACCTACCAAAACCAATATAATTTACTTATAAGTTCTAGTCATCCTAGAAAAACCAACCAAGAAACATTAAGATATTTTTCAATGAATATTATCCATGGAATAGGTATATGCTCTTACTAAGCTCTTTCAAGTTTCATTATTATTAAACCTCATCCAAATATTATATACCCATGTTAACATAATTAAATAATAATATTAAATATACTAAAAAAATTAAGTTAATGTTACAACCATTTTCTATCTCCTTTCCATCTAATTAAAAATGAAAATGTCGCTCAGGCATACATGTAGACTACCACCTCCATGAAGAGGTTCATTTCATTTATCATCACTGCCTTTCATGGATGGTAATATAGGTTTATTTAATGAATATATATGAAATTTTTGACATAATTATGACTTTTAAAATATAAAATATTATCCAATTTTCTTCCCTCTCATCCATTGGAGAATGGAAATGTCGTCCGTGTGTGCGTGCGAGCTACCGCTTCCATGAAGAAATGTAATTTATTTTTCATCACTTCCTCACATGCATGGTTATAAAGATATAATTAATTAATAAATATTGTATTTATAATATAATTATTTGTTTTAAATATAAATAATTATATATATTCCTTTGTCTCCATTGTTTAAAAAATTAAAACATCACCTATGTGTACATGTGGAGTACAGCCCCCATGAATGACATATTTCATTTTTATAAATTCATTACATGGATGGTTATAAAATTGAATTAAATTTATATATAATTTATATGTTTAATGATTAAAAATATATATTTTATGTAACTATGAAAATTTTTCAAGTACGAAAACCTTTGAATCAAAACATGCATGTATAACATAATAATTAATACATAAATAATTGATTTTAACAAATAATTATGGCTAAATGAGTGAAAAGAAGTTATAAATAAATTATATATATAAATATATATATAAATATTCATATTATATATATGAATAATAAATATAAAATTATTATAAAAGAGGTTGGAATGTATCCCATAAAGCGGGAATCTATGGTAAGGGTTTATGTTTCAATCTAACTTTTAATCAGGATCATTTTAGATTGAATATCCTTTATATAAATTATAATATATTTCTACATAAAACCCAATATATTTTTCTATCATATATTTATTTATGTGTTTTAAAATTATTAATTCTATTTTTTTATCTTTTTAACTCACAATCACTGAAAGTATGTTCATAAGAAATGACAGCATTATTTTTCTTTTTGGGTTTGGAATATTTTCCATTCATATCCGTATTGTTTATTTTACACAAAGACTTTTATTTTATATAATTAAATTATTTTTGAAGGTTATTTTTTAAAACTTTTAATTTATTTTCAAAAGTTTAAAAGTAATATTCTTAATGATTTCTATATAAGTCATTGTTTAATTTCGTTACAAAAGTGTGAAAAGAATATATATTTAATGTTTTCAGCATAAATGAAATTTCATTCCATCATGAACATTTATAATTAATTAGATTACATTCTATGTTTTTATAGTTTTAAAAATTAACATAAATTTCTATTATTATTTTAATTTTTCTTTTAAATATTAAAATAAAAGTATATTATTTTAATAAAAAATTTGAAATGGATTTAATTTCAATCATATATATTTTTATCTTTCACTCCACATTTTCATACATAAGAATAGTTTATTTTAAAGATTCATTAATTTAATTTTAAAAATATTTTATTAAAATTCTTCTTAATTTCAGATGAAATGGGTTCTATAAACAATTTATAACTTTGTTTATATAACAATGTTACAAAAGTTTTAGGAAAGTTTTTTTCAAAGTTTCACTTTAATTTCCCTATATAATTTCCCAAATGAAATGAATTTACTAAAAACCTTATTTTATAATGAATTTATGGTAACAATTTATCCTATACTAATTTATTTTTTATACATCATTTTGCACATGAGGAATTATTCTCTCATTATTCACTTACTTGAAGTTATATTTTATACTACCCTTCATCAGTCATTGACATTATTTTTCTCCTTCAAATACATGTTATTTAATAAGATTGATATATTTAGAAAAATATTAATGTTAAATAAACCTTATACCAATTTTTATATACGAATTTAATTTAAGTAAGCTTACTAAGAAAGTTATTACATTGACTGGGTAAGTATTGATGTTCTATACACAGGATTCAATATGGTTAAATATTGATTGTTAAGTCATGTTGATGATGAATTTTATTATTACTTAAATACATAAATAATTCATTTTAAATTTTTAAGTTATTGGTGTAGTCCATTATATCCCTTCAATGCATAAGTTGGTATCATGATACAAATAAGAACATATATCACTTGGTGTATGCATGCCCATGTATTTCTAATTTCTTGGTTGAGAGGCTTTGATATTAAGGTCATGATGTCCTAGAATTATGCCTTGATAGTAAAATAATTATTTATTTATATGATCCCTTGATGGTTAAATCATGATTTATTGGAATAATCTCATGATTAAAAGATCATGATGTCTTGGCTTGATAAATAGGGCATATGAAATTATACATTCAATTATTATGAAACTAGTTATAGTTTTCGAT
The DNA here is from genome assembly GCA_963277665.1 of Viscum album. Classification (NCBI taxonomy): domain Eukaryota; kingdom Viridiplantae; phylum Streptophyta; class Magnoliopsida; order Santalales; family Viscaceae; genus Viscum; species Viscum album. The sequence goes on from OY728162.1 coordinate 566,955,665, forward strand.
GTGTTTTTTTATCCCTAAATATATTTCATGCTCAATTTATTGAATATATGGAAAAGTTATTTATTAATTACTCTACCATATTATTTATGCCTTATAAATTCATGAAAGTGTATGTTGTATACAATCCTCCCTGAGCATCTGAGCTCACCCCGTATTATGTTTTCCTTTAACTAGGGTACCAATAAGGGATCTTGAATAATTTCAAATATATTATAAATAAAATAATAAATTTTTTATTAATTTTACAATCTATGGTTTATGTTTCCAATGAAAAATTAAAATCATGTATTTATCTAATCTCCTAAGACTGAAAATCAAATCAATCCTTTGTGATGTTATTCCTTGTTTCTTGTACCAATGTAATAATTTAAATCCCAACTCTGGGTTATTGGAGTTGGGGTTATTATAGTTAGTATCAAACTAAGATTAGAAGAATGCTTATAAATTAGATTTTATATGAACATAGCTAGCATTAACATTATAATAAACCCTTAGAATGTTCAAGAACATTTTAATTACTTTTATGTTATGGATTATATTCATAATGAATTGAGCTAATTAAGTACTTGAGATTATGTATATGGAGTTTATTGGAAGGTATGTAAAACATATAAACACACATAATAAATTTAGGTATTTACCTCATCATAATGTTAACAAGGATGATATAAGATATGATAATATTATGACTATATTAGGGAAATTGACTCAGATTATAACCAATAACCTTGTCTATTTAAAACAACTTATTGCTTTATAATTATTTAGTGATGATAAAAAGCTTCATGTGGTAGAAAAATCCATCATTTAATTTAATTAATAATCCATTGATTTCTTAATAATGGATCAGGTCCCTTTAAAATATACTTTTTTCTTTGATAATTAGTGAAATGGATAAGGTTATTATTGTAGTGTACTATTTAAATTGTTATGGTGATTAATGGTGGTAATTTATTTAAAATACAAAAAAGGGAGTTGATATAGAGGGAATGTAATGGAATAATTTTAAGGTGATATTCTTTGAGAAATATTTTCCTTGAGAGAAATGAGCTAGTATATAAAATAAATTACATGATTTAAGATATAAGTAAGAGGAATGTGTTGTTGAGTGTGGGGAAAACTTTTCAAGATTATCACAATATGTTATGGATTACATGTATAATTTGAAAATTAATATCAACTATTTATTTTATTGGACTAATAAAATAATCTTAAGGTAACTTATCTTTGAGATATTTTCATCATATGATGATATGGTATCAAGTTTCACCAAGATAGATAAAGAATTTTTCAAACTTATATTTTCAAAGGAAATTAAGAATAGAAGAGGATGACTGCTCACCAATTAAAAAATAAATAAGGTGAAGGAAAAGAAAGTAAGGATGGAACTTCAAAAATATGATAGTTATAGAAATAAACACCTTGGAACTTTCTTAAAGGAATGAGATTTTATTACATGTTTTGATAAAAGGGGAATCTAGCTCATGAATACAAGGGAAGGAACGAAGCCATCAATAACTAGTATTTCAAATATAATTAGATGTGTAACTATTAAAACCAATTATAATGTTTTAAAGGTAATTTATATTATAAGTGGACAAGAGGGAAAGTTTAATCTTATGTAATTACTACAACAGAAGTCTAAGTCCCTTAAGTGTTGATAGTAGGTCCTTTTATTATAAAATCATGCTTTATACGATTCCAGATCAATGTACTATTTTATATTTTTCATTGATATAGAATCAAAATTATAGATAATATTTTATCAATTAAGACATATAATGGTAATATAGTTACAACAAAAATATAATAGTTGGTCTCTATTGAGAAGAATAACTATTTACCTAGTTGCAAACATGGTTTTTATACCTATGATTGGATTTTTCATAATCTTTATTTTCAGGATTTAAATAATTTTTTATCAAATAACTAGTATATAATGTATAAAATAATTTATTTTAAATTATTTGTATTTTTTATAATAAAGTATTTGAAGGTTATAATTTCTTAGGATGTTTTTTACTCACACGCACTATTTCTATTTTAGTAAGTGGTTAAATATAGGACAAATAACTTATCATTAATTTATTGATGTTATGATCCATTAAAATTTTATTATTATGCTACAGGAATAAAAAAATGATTAGGTTTATTCTTAATTTAGAATATGTGATGAAGAAAAGATAAAAAACGGATTAAAACATAGTCAAATGATGAAATTACACTTATAGAATGAAAAAATGAAGTAACTATAATTTATTATATTCTCTATCTTTATGGTAAAACAATTTCTCAACTCCAACAAGTGGAAGATAAATTTATAAATTCCTATCTGGTAAATATATCTCAACTATCAAGGTATGCCTCTAAAAACTTTGCTAGAAGTATGGGTCTTATAATAGTGCATACATGGATTTAGAAATATTTAATTATGAAATACTAAGATTATTAGTAGTAACTTAAGAATTAAATGTTGAGATAAAATATACATATGAGATTATGTCAATGTCAAGATTCAATTATTGTGATAAGATAAAATTAAAATTTTGAGGGTGTAATTCATTTAACGGGGAGAGAATAAAATACCCCAATATTTTAGTACATATTTTCCCATAAATAAATAATATGATGAATAGATTATAACACACACAAAACCAAACTAAAATGAGTTGTAAACATAGAATAATAATCCTTTAATAAATAAAAATACATTGATCAATTAATATCATTACATAATATTATTTGTTTAATATGATATTATTAAAATAATTCAATGTTAAACAATGATATTTGTCAATAAATTTGTTTCGCGTGGTTTCCGGTTTTCGGCCTCGAAACACCCAATGGCTCCGTATCCGATGAGGTGTTGACCTTCTTTCCAATGGCAGGTGTTCGCCGGATGGTCTGACCAGTGACTCTTAGGAACTCACATTGGTCGAAAGGATGGGAAGTCAGGCTCATCTCACCCTTTTGGGGGGAAATTATTGCATGTTTAGGGACTCTCTTATAGATTTAAGATGTATTCATATGTTCGTGAATCTTTGGTTTATACCCAAACTTAGTATCCACGGATTTAACCCTTGATTGGAAATGGTCATCTAAACTCAGGGGTTCGGAATCATTTATGCCTGAGGATTACCATCCCTCATTGAATTAATGACCCCGAGGAGTCTGGACTCACTGAGACGGTGCTAGGGGCAGCTCGGTGAAACGATGTAAAGATAGTCGGATCAACCGGTTGTTGGGCTTGAACCTCAGGGAGGCTTCCAACATACCCTTCCTAGGAGACAGGGAGCAAAGTCTACATAGTTTGAATCGTGGTGTCGGAGAACCGACATGAAGGTGGACCCGGGGGTTTGGTTTTGATTGGGCTTGAACCTTTGGGAGGCTTCCTACGTATCCCTATGGTATGGAATCAAAGTCCTCATAGTTTGCATTGGTGTGGGGATTACTCTCTAAAGAAGCCCAAGATGTTGGTAAACTGACGTGAAAGGGGGTCGGAATGACCCGTTGTTGGGCTTGAACCTCGGAGAGGCTTCCTACGTACCCCACCTAGGAAACAGGGATCAAAGTCCACATAGTTCGGATTGGTGCGGGGCTTACGCTCTAAGGCATCCCAAGATGTGGATTGGGGATTACACTTTGAGGAGGCCCATAGGGTGGATTGGGGCTTACACTCTGAGGAGGCCCATAAGAGGATGTCATGGTTTATTCTTACTCTAAGCCCACATGAGTCATGCTTGGTGTGAGAAACAAGAGGCAGCAGGGACCAGAGGATCACATTGCAAAAGGTGCGCCCGTGAGAAGTGGAGTGGGGCTTAATCATGAGGGTGTCCCATGGAGATAGATTGGGTCTTACACTCTTAGGAGGCCCATGGTGATAGATTGGGGCTTACACTATGAGGAGGCCCATGGAGATAGATTGGGGATTACACTCTGAGGAGGCCCATAGTGATAAAGCACAACGGGAGAGGGAAAGGGGGTGCTCCTGTCCCCATCTCCTCTCTTGCAGTGCATGAGGGCTTCCTTCTGATGGGTATTTTACTATCCCCGGGAAGCCCCTGACAAGTGGAGAGGTAGAAAAGTGATTCCTGAGCTCAGACCCTGCATTACTGTGGGAATGTGAACCCAGGCATGCTTTGGGAATCTTCTCAAGGGTCGGGGCAACCCCTTCTCCTCAATTTATCATGGGTATGTGAACTCAAAATTGCGCGTTGATGCACCTAAGGGTTACACCACACGAGTTTGGTGGTTCTGGTGGAGGCCTCAGCTTAGGGCCGACGAGTAGGCCCGTGAGGAGGTTGTAGATGATCGGGTCGGATTGGGAGGATCTTATGCGGCTCGAGAAATGGGAACTCCAAAGGTTTTGGTGCCCTTTGTGTAGGGAAGTGCTATGTAGCTGGAGGGGCCGTCCACAAACCAGGATAGTCCACATACTGAGAGACCATCTGCGAACCAGGAGTGTCCGTGGACTGAGAGACCGTCCACGAACCAGGAGGGTCCACGGACTGATTGGAACCCTGCGAACCAAGATGGTTCGCGGCTCCGGGTTCGATCCACGAACCAGGGTGGTCCGCGGAGGGTTCCATATAGGAAGGGGTATCCAAGGGTGGCACTATCTGGAGGCTTTTCGGTTAGGGCTTCGCCCACATAGGAGGGTGCTACGTGGCACGGCGGATCGGAAAAGAGGCATAAGCTCCCTGGTCCGCGGGGAGTGCATCTACAGAGGGGTTCTAGTTCTCGGTCTTCTCTTTTTATATTATTTTGAGTTCATGGTTCACCAAATTTTTATGCGTTTTCAGTTCCTTATTAGGTCATTCCTAGGATCATACCTGCTGTGGTTCGTGAACTAGAACTTCGATGTTTGCAAAATCCTAAGCCTTCCTTTGAAATCCTTCCACCTGAGCTTGATCGCCCTTCTCTTCTTCCCCCTTCGAATCTTCTGAATCTGAATATCTGAACCCCTTCTCCTTTCCCCCTCGGTCTCCTTTTATAGATTGGGGAAAGAGATGTATCTGCAGTCACACGACACCTTTTGTGGAGGCCCATCACCAAATACCTGGCTTACAGCTGACTTGGTCAATCCGCAGTTCACGGTGGGGATTGAACGCTTCGCCCCCCCCCCCCCCACCCCGCGAACCTAACTCAGGAAGTGCTTCGCAACCGCAGAGGGTTCTACCTCCATTTCGTGAACGACAGCAGATGCGTCTTGAATTGGTTGACGCGGTCTGCGGTTGGGGTGGTTAATGATGGTGAACCGGATCGGCGCCCACCCTGCCTCGCGACCGCAGAGGATCTCCACCTCCATTTTGCGAATGACGATGGTTCGCGGAGGGGGTGCTTCATGGGGCCTGGCCATGTCGTGTTTTCATGGGACCGGTCCACAGACCGGTCCTTCTTGTTTCTTCTTTGATTTTTTTCTCCATTATTTTCCCCAATTCTTTGGGGGGGTTGGGTAGAATCTCTTTTTTGGATTTCTCAGGACCCTACAAATGCCCCCATCGGAATGGGGTCCGATCGGAATGAAGAGGAGGTCATTCCAATGCAAAATGGTCCTGAAACTGAGATGGTTTGCGGTAGGGCAGTGGACCTAGTAGGGGACCACGCCTATAAATACGGGGGGGGACTTCATTTGTCCTTTACTTAATTATTCGCAAAACTAGAGCTACCTCTCCTCCGCGTGCTCGTTCCTTCATGAAGTGCTTCTTCCGCGAACCGGCTGCGACTTCTGCGAACCATTCCACCTTCGCGGTCACCTTCACCCGTGAACCAATTCCCCAACCGTGAACCATCACTCTTAATTAATTAAAAATTAAGTCAATATGGGCCATGGAGGAACTTTCCTCGTGGTTTTGGTGCTCCGTGGTTTTGATTCTCTGTGGTTAAAATCTCTTTGATCTTCAAAAGTTTCTAAGTCTTCAAACTTAATTACTTAAATTCGGGATTGAAATTCCGTAGAGAAACTTGGTTCACGATTTCCTGGCCAACTCTCCGCGGGCCAGGGTTTCACGGACTGCTTTCATGAAGGGTTGGTTCGTGGGATTCCTTCATCGTGAATCATCCTTCGAGGCCTCCTAGCAGACTTTGCTTATAAAGGATCCTCAACTGATCCTCAGCCATATATCTGGTATTTTTGTCCTGATTTTTATTTCGGGCTAAATGATTGTTGGCTTTCGTTGTGAAGGGAGAAGATATGGTTCTCCCTCATTCTGTACCAAGGCCTACTTCATATCCACTCCCAATTGGTTCAAGGAGATGTTTAGCTATGATTCGTAGAGCAGAGAACATCCAAGAGGACCCTAGTCGGTCCATCATTCCTGACAATGATGCCTTGAAATACTAGCTCCCTCTTGATCTCCTGGATTATTCACTATCAAATTGACTTACACTTCATGAATTCAGTATTCAAGACGATATCCCTATTACCCCCACTTTCATAGGTCTTCCTCTCCTTTCTTGTAAGCGTCTTCTAAGTGTATTCAGGTGAACCTTACCCAATCGGGAGAGATGGTTTCTGACTCTAACCAGAAAGATGCCTTTATTTTGAGGGGCTATGTTTTGACCCAAAGTGATCAGCACACTCGGAACTTTTCTCGGGAAGCTGTCTTCAAGATTTACCCTTCTATTATCAACCTTTCTTGAGTAGATCCCGATGTGGGGTGGGTTCCTAGGTGGGATATTCGATCTGGTGGGCTCTTCTCAAATGATTGGGCTTGGGATTTATGGGTCCATCATCACTGCTGTGAGTTTCTGAATCACTGGAAGTAATCAATTTATACTTCGTAGTGTGGGCCTCCCAATTTTCCATTTACCCACCATCCTTGGTCCTTCCAGACCAACTCAATCGCTGGTGTTCAAGCACTAATACTTTCCACCTTTCCCATGGTAAAGTTGGTATTAGCCTATGGGATATCCATCAATTGGGAGGACTCCCGATTATTGATGAAATGTATGAAAAATTTCTGCCTTCTCCTGACGCATGGGACGACGTTGAACAAGTTCCTTTATTGGCGAGGGATCTGTTGGTTATGGAGGAGAAGTCATTGGGTCAGGTGTTGCATTCCCGCTCTCTTATTCCCTATAGCACCTGGATAGGGTTATTTCTGAACACCACTGGTCCAGTGTCGAAGATCAAGTGCCCAAGGAATCATCCTTCTCAACAGTCATGAACCTCCCCAAGTTCCTACTGGGCGGTTCTGGAGGCGGGCGACTACCTTTCATGGGGTTACGAGGCGCACCCCGGTGTGCCACCTATGCTTTTGATGGAAGGTTTGTTTGCTATGTTCCAGAGCGGGTGGTTATTTCCTTCTCGGGATATTAATCCCAACGTCAGGCCTTGCACCCTGATGATGGAAGTTGAGCTGGCAGAGGGCCGCCTGGTGAATTTGGTTGTGCCCACATTGGCTCGCATTTATGAACTGTTGGGTCACATACAGAAGGGTGGTTCACCCTGCCTTCTGAGTGGTCCATTTCAATTTTTGTACGGCTGGGTAGTGGATCATTGTCGCTGCTACGAGTATCATCACAATATGGTCATCCCGCTTCCTACTTTTCAGCCTACCCTGCTTAATGTAGTTGGAGTTCTCCTGAAATCCCTCAGCCCTGGTGAAGTCCTTGAGATTCTGAGTGACTTTTCCCAGTTTTCTTTCACTCCTTACCCCACCCCTTCCAGCGTCTTAGTTGACAAATATCGAGGGAGCCTAGAGGAGTGATTTTACATGATCTCTCTATAGGACGGATTTCTGTCCGTGCGGATCGATGGGGTTTCTCTGTGCGAGCTGTATGTCCCGTATCGTTTTTCTCACCAGTTTTGGTGCATGCAATTCCAAGTTTCCCTTCCCCCTCCTTAGGCTCGAGGACTGCACTCGTCCACAATTCGTCAATGGTGGATGATGCTGACGTAGGAGGGATCTAAAGCGAGTATTCCCCTGCCTGTTGTGGGGGCGGTCGCCGGCCTTTCCATGGAGTATGAAAAGGTGTGGGCAAAATACTATCCCGATGGGATCCTAGGGACGACCATTCGGAAATTTCCCAAATTAGGAGGTACTGAGGCTATCGCGTCTACGGCACCTTCCTCATCAGATCTAAGGGAGGATCGACTGATGGCTCGTCAATCAAAGCGGCTCAGAAGATTTTCCTCCCCCAGTCCTGCGGTGGCCGAAGTTCAGGCGGGTTCATCCTTTTTAGATGTGGATTAGGACGACCTTGTGGTTCTGGGTCCTAGTGAGACAATCCCGGAAGTTTTTACAGTCGATATTGGTCTTAGAAACTTGATCCCCAAGCCTGAACTAGGGTTAGAGGCTCCAGACTTTCCAGCTTCGGAACCGTCTTCTAGCAAGCACATGCCTACACTGGTTGCAATACCAGATTTCATTCTTGTGCTATCTGGCGAGGACACCAAAGATCCTCATGACATGGCGGACCACCGGGCATTGCGCAGGTGGTCCTGGCCTCGAACTTGTCAGATCTTTGCCGAAACTCCTCTAGCTGAGATGGAAACTAAGACCGAAGATCTTCGACAGCTCTTCCTGGGTTTGGGGTCGGGTGGCTTTGACTATCGGCAGTTTCATTCCCTTGCTTTCCAAGTTGTCATGGCTCATGAGGAAGTTGCCACTAGTGAATTAAAACTTTCTCACTTCACTGCTACTCATTGTGGTACCCGAGCCCTAGAGGAAACCACGATACAACTCCATAAGCTGACGGCACAGGAGGCGATCGCTCGAGATCATGCGGCCATTCTATCCTCTGAGTTGCATGAATGTGAAGAATGGGCAGTGATGCTGAGGAATATTTTTTCATCTATGACTGTTCGTATTGAAACCACTAGAAAAGGGATCAATGGTCTCCAAACAACAGTGGAACGTACTCATCCGGTGGCTGAGATTGAAGCCAGGGAGAAAGTCGTGTTGGAACAGTCTGGCAATGACCTCCGCCACACGGTTGCTGATCTGGTGGAGAGGGTGAGTCAGGCTCCTTTATGACTATCAAAGACACTCTTGTACCCTCTGTTTTACTTATCCCTCTCCCTTTTTCTATGAGGGAGAGGTTCCAGCTTGTGGACGTCCTCCCTTTTTTCTTTTTCGAGCGAAACACATTCTCTGTCAATTACTTATTACTGTGAAATTTGATTGTTATATAGAACAACTATTGTGTAAATAAAAAATCACTGAATCAGAATTAATCATAAGTTAGGAAAACAAACTCTAACTTTTTCCTAGACCATGGGGTCCAGCGAGCATAGTTCGACTATTGCTAGGGTTTTCTCGAAAATCCCCAAAAACATTTTTGTCTCTTCTTTTAATACCCTAATTTTTCCTGGGTCCATTTAGTGTGGACCCAGCGGGTATGGCCCGACTTTTTCTTAGGTCTCCCTTTTCGGGTTTTTGGCCTAACAGGATTTGTGCCTCTTTTCTTTGTGAGTGGTTTAAAGTCCCATCGACAAGACTATCATTACTAATGTTTTAGGTCGAACATCTTTGACCAAACATTGTGGGGCAAGGGCCCCGATGGGGTTTGGATGATTAACAGATGTCTCAATACTCTTCAGATGCATGTGGGGGAAAACATGTTTGGACGACATGTAGGGCATGTCTCAAGGCATGGGAGTTGCATCAGCATATAGAAGTAGGAATAGAATTTCCTAAGGAAGTCTTGCCTTTGGTAGACGGGCCAAGGGCAATCAATATGCAGAGCCACTGAGGGCATGGTATGCATAGTCATGCAAAGGTGTCCTTAAGTCAATGACTATCCATTTATGATGGCCTAGAGACTTCGTGGAAGTCTATCTTATGGAAACCACCATGGGTGTCATAGAAAATGAATGTGACATATGAAAGGGTTTTGATAACATCTGTACTAATCAAGAGTGTGGTCAGGAGACCACTTCCCTACGCATTTAGTCAGTGTAAGGGATGGCTGAGGATTGGCACAGTTTAAAGTCATGTAGCTGGGACATCATTTAAAATGGAATGAATTCTCCTAGTTCTTAGTAATCTTGTCAAAGACGTTCCACCATATTCAGGCAGGTGTGTGAAAGAGGTTGGTAAACTACAACTCAGAGGGTTTCTGAATCTCGGGATAGACATGGGGGCTCAGGGGCCAAGAGGCATACGGAGAGAAGCATTTCCCAAGGAAATATTACCTTTGGTAGATGGGCCAGGGGATATCAATATGCAGAGCCTCTGAGGGCATGGTATGCATAGTCATTCAAAAGTGTCCTTAGGTCAATGATTGTATTCCCCCGATAGCTAAGCAACTTCAGGGAAGTTGAGATTTGGGACCACCAGGGGTGGCTCATGAGATCTTGGCTTTCTCTGAGTACAGAGTATGGTTTATGATGAGAGGGTTCCTGGATACAGGGGAAACATCTAGACTAAACATCCCGAGGATGGGTGAAGTAATCCCTTCTCACGCAGGTGTGAGATGGTGACTTGTGTCGGTCTGAACCGTGCACTGAAGGATAGAGAAAAGCCTCCATTACTTACAAAACCCATGGTAGGTTTGACCATGCAGTTTATCGTCATGTGGTTAGGACATATTCTATGTAGTTTAGTGTCATGCGGTAAGGAAGAGGGGCATTATTTAAAGGTTTTTGTGTAGTTTGACGTCATGCAGCGAGGACGGGGGGGCATTTTTTTAATCCAGTGAAAACGCTAGTGGTTGGAGGCATTTCCTTGGATGGTTAATGCTTGGTCTTTGCAGTTTTATGCCAAGCGGCCAAGATTTCCCGTGCAGTTTAACGTCATGTAGTAAGGACACAGTTGAAAAAGGCCGCTCTTCATCAGAATGTAACTGGGTTTGAATATCTCAACATGCCCCAGACATGGAGGGGGGTTGATCAGAGTAAATCATGGTTCCGGGGCTTCTTGGATCAGAAGAGATGATATGGGGGCTCTAAGGCCGGTAGGCGTACGGATCTATGAAGAGTGTTTCCCAAGGATATATTTCCTTTGGTGGATGAGCCAAGGGATATCATTATGCAGAGCCGCTGATGGAATGGTATACATAGTCATACAAAGGTGTCCCCGAGTCAACGACTTTCCACTTCTGATGTCCATGAATGGTTATGAAGATCCGAAATTATCCGTGTCATGAATTCTGTCATTTTCTAGAAAAAATATTTGGACATGTCGGGCATACTCAGCCCTGGTTGATGTTAAAGCTTAGAGAGCTCCCTGTGCTGTTTTCCTTTGTGTGTGGGGGTGTACCCTTACTTCATGCAGTTTAACGTCATGCGGTATGGATGCGGTACTCCTGGTTTAGTGGTCATAGAGCTCAGACCATTGAGTGACTATTGATGTGGTCACTCGAAGAATAACTGGGTCAACATGTTTTGATATACTTGGAACAAGGTGGGGGATGAGGGTTGTAAACTGAAGCTTTGAGTTTTCCCAGATTAGGAGGTGTGGTGTGGGGGCTCTGAGGCCGGTAAGCATACGAGGCTAGGAAGAGTACTGCTCGAGGAAATCTTGCCTTTGATGGACGAGCCAGGGGCTATCATTATTCAGAGCCGCTGAGGGCATGGTATGCATAGTCGTACAAAGGTGTCTCCGGGATGATGAATTTCCACTTCCGATGGCCATGAATGGTTATGAGAATCTACAATTGCTCACAGTGCAGATTTCGGCAATGGTGTCCGGGTATACAAGAAACATCTTCACCGCAATTTTCCGTTGAGTCAAATTAGCCTAGTCCTGGCTTGATGTTCATTTATGCAAGTCGCTATGTGAACCACTAATGGACACATAGGCTAGCCAGATAGGGATACCCTGGAAACACCTAGATGTGAAAAGGGGAATGAACTTGTAAACCACTTCGCTATAAACTTCTGGATCAGGAGGTATGGTATGGGGGCTCTGAGGCCAGTAAGCCTACAGAGCTAGGAAGAATGTCATCTGTGGAAATATTTCCTTTGGTAGACGAGCCAGGGGCTATCATTATGAAGAGCCGCTGAGGGAATGGTATGCATAGTCATGCAAAGGTGTCCACGGGTCGATGATTTTCCACTTCTGATGGCCATGAGTGGTTATGAGGATCCATAATTATCTGGGTCGTGGAGTCTGATGTATGAAGAGGATGCATCCAACTGTGCAAGGAGTATCTCCATCTCGTATCGCTATGTGTCTTGGGTGGGTCACGATGAAGTTCTTGCAGTTTAACGTCATGCGGTGAGGATGAAGTCCGTCCAGTTTATCGTCATGTAGTAAAGATGAAGTTCATGCAGTTTATCATCAAGCGGTAAGGACTAAGTCCGTGCAGTTTAACATCATGTGGTGAGGATGAATTCTATTCAGTTTAACATCATACGGTGAGGACAAGGTATACACCCCGTGCAGGTCTGCTCTGTATACGGGGGAAGGGGCATTTTTAACATTATCGTCTGTGTAGTTTAACGTCGTACGACAGGGATGCAAAAATAATCCCCATGCAGATCTAGACCATACATGGGGAAAAGGAATCATTATTAAATCTTGTTATCCGTTCAGTTTTACGTCATGCGGTAAGGACGATAAGTACACCCCATGCCGGTCTGGTTCGTACATGGGGGGAAAGGGAATTTTTATCTTTTATTCAGGGGGCTGGTCCAGGATGGGGAAACCTGGCATCACTACGTATCCTGCGAGGGAAGGAATCAAGCCTCATGTAGTTCTATGAAATAAGTACACCTCATAAAGTGTTGGTCTGTACACGGGGGAAGGGGAATTGTTAAAACTTTTTGTCTGCATAGTTTAACTTCGTGCGGTGAGGACGAGGGATACACCCCGTGTAGGTCTAGTCCATAAACGGGGGGAATAAGGCATTTATTAAGGAGTGGCTGGGCCGGGATAGGGGATCCTGGTGTCACTACGTATCTTGTGAGGGCAGGAATCAAGCCTCACGTAGTTCTCTGAAAGATGATACACACCGTGAAGTTCTGGCCCATACAAGGGGGAAGAGGGCATTTTTTGAATCTTCTTGTCCATGCAGTTTAACGTTGTGCGGTGATGACGTAGTTGACCCGACGTGAAAATAAAAAAAAGGGGGGGCTGCGCAGTTTAACGTCGTACGGTGTGGAAGATGAATACACCCCATGCAGGTCTGGTCTGTACATAGGGGAAGGGAGAATTCTTGACTCTTATTATCCATGCAATTTAACGTCGTGTGGTAAGGACGAACTCCATGCAGTTTAACTTCATGTGGTGAGGACGTACTCTATGCAGTTTAACGTCATGCGGTGAGGACGTACTCCATGCAGTTTAACATTGTGCAGTGAGGACGAACTTCATGCAGTTTAACGTCATGCGGTGACGACGTACTCCATGAAGTTTAACATCATGCGGTGAGGACGTACTCCATGCATTTTAACATCGTGCGTTGAGGATGTAAAGCGCACTTGGTGTCTATGCGAAATATTTCTTTATGAATCTCGCATTTGTGGGAGCGGTTGTGAATTGTCCGTCCATAGAGATCAAGGTATATGCTCCGTTGGAGTAGACCTTGTGTACAACGTATGGTCCCTCCCACTTGGGCTCCAGCTTTGGAGGTTTCCTCCTAGGTATCATTGGGGTTCGGAGGACCAATACCAACTCTCATTCCAAGAAATACCAGAGGACGACCTTTTTATTGAAGGCTCGTGCAATCTGATTCTAGTATACCTCCAGATGGTGCAAAGTGTGCAATCGCTTCTCATCTAGCTGTTCCAATTCACCTAGTCGCTTTTTTGACTGCTCATCATCGGATAATTGATCACAGATGGCAATACATAGTGAGGGAAGTTGGAGTTCAATGGGCAGGACCGCCTCTGTGCCATACACCAATGAGTACGGGGTGGCCCGAGTAGCGGTGCAGATTGTGGTTCGATAATCCCACAACGCATGGAAAAGTTTATCCAGCTATGACTTCTTGTCTTTGTCCAACATCTTTTGGAGAATATCAGACAGGGTCTTGTTGAAATCCTTTATCTTTCCGTTGGCCGCTGCATGGTAGCGTGATGAGTGGCTAGACTTGATACCATACTCGTGGTATAGTTTCTCCAATTCAGCAGAGCAGAAGTTGGTGTCGTTTTCCATCAGTATGGTATGAGGGACACCTAATCTGGTGATGATATTGGTCTTCACAAAGCTGACAATATTTCTTTCCCCGACTTCCTTGAGGGGTATGGCTTCTGCCCATTTGGAAAAGAATTTGGTTTCCGTGAGGATATACTTCAACTATTTGGTCATGGTGGGAGGATATGGTCCCACGACGTCCATTCCCCAAACGGAAAATGTCCAGGAGTACTTGGCTTGATGAAGTAACTCTGGGGGTTGGTGTATGAATTTGGAATGAATTTGGCATGAGTGGAATTTTGCGGTGAAACGCTAGCAGTCTCGTACCACTATGGGCCAGTAGTACCCAAGCCTTCAAAACTGATGGGAAATCTTGGTCCTGGGTTGATGTGCTCCACATGCTCCTGCATGTACTTCATTCATTACGACAGCGGTTTCTTCTCCATCAATGCATTTGAGGATCACTCATATGAGGCCTCGTTTGTAGAGGATCTCTTGCTGACCCGCACCTCCATATAGGACAAAGTTGATTGCCCTTCTCCGTATTTTCTCTCGTTCAGCCCTGTCTGATGGATGTTCTCCCCGTTGAACATAGTTTGAAATGGGGGTCATCCAGACGGTGGAAGGAGCATATGGCTCGGGGACAAGACTGACTTTGTGTATTTCTTCCATCTTATCATGTACAAATGGCAATACCATTCAACGGTGAGCAATACTGATGACCGTTTCATCTCAACATGGGTCAGCTAGGGCTGTGGCCGCGTTGCCTAATGCATAAGCCTGAGTATTTTGAGACCAGAGAATATGGGTTAATGTTGGTTCTGTGGAGAATTCCACCATTAAACCTCAGACATGGTCAAACAGGGGGATCAGATCCTTATTTTTAATAGCATAGTCACCATTTACTTGCTTTATGACCAGTTCCGAGTCACCTTTTACCTTAAGGTGTTGTACTTGTGCCTAGAGTGCGAGTTCCAGGCCTGTAATGAGGGCTTTATATTCCTTTTCATTTTTCGTACATCCCTCTGACAGGAGGAAGGAATATGGAAGGACTACCTTTTCTGGGGACACGAGTATTATCCCCAAACCCACTTTGTTGAATCTAAGATCCTCCATCCTCTTCCCAGTGGGGCTTCGGGATGCATCGTCGAAGTACATTTCCCATGCCGGGAACTCCTCTTGAACTGAGAAGATGTCTTCATCAGGTAACTCAGAGTCCGGTGTAGTGGTCCCTGTCAAAGGGTGTTCTGCCATAAATTCTGCTAATATCTGACCCTTGATGGATTTCTGAGGCACAAATCGAATTTCAAACTATTTCAGGATGACCACCCATCGGGATAGGCGTCCGGTTAGCATCAGGCAGCTGAGGATGTAATTGGGCGGGTTAATCCGCGATATCAAATGGTCTTCATGATGCTGTAGATAATTTCACAGCTTTGGAATCGCAAAGACCAAGGCCAAACAGTTCTTCTCAATATTTCAGTATCGAGTCTCAACATCAATCATGGTTTGGCTGAGGTAATAGAGACTGTTTTCACTACCCGCATGGTTATTTTGTGCGAGTAAGGCTCCCAGTGATTTCTCTAAGGATGTCACATAAAATATGAGAGGTCTTCCTTCAACCGGGGGCATGAGCACCGGTGGGCTTAAGATGTACTTATTCAAGTTTTCAAATGCCTCTTGGCAGTCGTTCGTCCATTGGTATGTGACCCCCTTCTTCATTAACCTGGTGAAGGGCAAACATTTTCCTGCCAGGTTGGCTATGAACCGCTTGATATAGGCTAGGTGTCCTTGGAATCCCCTCAACTCGATGAGATTTTAGGGAGGTGGTAGGCTGAGAATAGCCTTTGCCTTCTCAGGGTCAACATTGATGCCACGATGGTGTACGACGAAGCCAAGGAATTTCCCTAAGGTAACCCCGAAGGTTCATTTCAAGGGGTTCATCTTCAAGCTATACTATCGGAGCTTGCTGAAGATGGTCTAAAGGTCTAACAGGTGATCTGAATTCTGTCTGTACTTGACCACTAGGTCATCCACATAACACTCAATTAATTTCCCCAAGAATGGTTTGAAGATCTGATGCATGGCACACTGATATGTGGCGCCAGCATTCTTGAGACCAAAGGACATGACCCTATAACAAAATACTCATTGAGGGGACCTGAAGGCAGTGTATTCTTCATCTTCTCAGTCCATCCTGATTTTTTTATAGCTAGAATAGTCATCCATGAAGGACAGAGCCTCGTACCCGTCCATCGCATCGATTAACAACTCGATGATTGGGACCGGGAAGTCATCTTTCGGGCAATGGCAATTGAGATCTCTGAAATCGATGCATACGTGGATTTGTCCATTCTTTTTCTTGATAGGTACAATGTTGGACAACTAGATGGGGTATTGGACCTCCCTAATGAATCCCTCTTTAATGAGATTATCGACTTCAGCCTCTATTTTGGCAGCATGTGAGGGATGCATCCTTCTGGAAGCCTGTTTATAGCCCCAATGGTCTTCTGGAATACCCAGGTGATGTGTTTCCACTTTGGGATCGAGTCCTAGAATTTCCGTGTAATTATAGGTGAAAACATCCCGATTTTGCCTCAGGAAAGAGGTATATACCTCATGCTCCTCAGGGGACATGGCTGCACTGATGAGAGTAGGCCTCAGATCTTCCTCAGTACCCAGGTTTATTTCCATGATCTCATCCACCGTGGTGGAGATGCCCTCCTCAAATGCAGGAGGCATGTCCCTAAGATCTTCCCCCTCTTCTTCTTCTGAGTCCTCATCTTCTTGATCCAACGAGGAGGGATCTCCTGACATGGGTTCTTGGGGGTTTTAGGGAGATGCATCATGGGAATCCCCGCTTGAGTATTCGTCCCCATATCGAGGGTTGGAGGACGTTCCCGCATTGTCCTGCTCGGCCATCGTGGTTGAAGTCATGAGGACATCTGAGTTCATGTCCGTACTTGAACTCCTACCCTCAACATGGTTGATGGGGAAGACATAATCTTTGGCAAGCTTCCTGAGGGGGTTATCAGGGACCATCTCTAGGCCATTTTGACCGGGGATCCAATCAACACCATTGACCAAGGGCTTCTTTTTCTTTTGCTCATATAACTCGGCGTCAATGTAATGTGACTCGGAGAGCTCTAAAGGGGCCTTGCTGGCATGCAATGTTCCACTTTTTCCATTGACGCAGTACTTGATACACTGGTGGTAGGATGAAGGAACGGCCATGTGCTTATGGAGCCATGACCTTCCCATCAGGGCATTGAATGTTGTACTCTGCCGGACCACCAAGAATTCCGTGTAGGCTACTAGGTCACCGAAATGGGTCTTTAGATTAATTTTTCCCATTGTCTTCTTCTCACTCTTTTCGTAACCTAACAAAGTTGTGGCTGAGGGAATTAGGTCGTCCTCATTGTAGCCCAACTTATGGAGTGTCCGTAGAGGAATGAGGTTAACTACAGAGCCATTGTCTATAAAGACTTTCCAGATTTCAATACCATTCAGTGTGTCGGACACGTATAGTGGTCTGATGTGTCCTTGCATCATAGAATCTTCATCCTGGTCGGTGAAGGAAATCATCGCATTGCATTTATCTGGGTCAGTATCTGTCTGGTAAATTTCGGCGGCAGCTACCTCGGCTTGAAACTCCTAGGGGCTGATCAAAGCTTCTATAAGCACCTCCCTAAGGTCTTCTAACAGACTCAGGGCATCCAGGATGGATAGCTTGGCTGGTACCGATGCCAGCTGCTTAAGGATATCATATTTCTGCTCTAGCGGCCGACGCTTCTCCATTGGCGGGAGAGTCTTGGCAGGTACCTTAGGGGCTGGAGCATTTGACGAGGAGGGACTGGCCGCAGGGTCGGATATCGATGTCGTTCTCGTATTTTGAGGACTTGGCATGGCCGGTCTGTTTGTGCGCATCAAGCAGCTAGACACTTGCTCCTCCTCTGGTGGGTATCGCAGAACAACAGGGCCAGAGTGGCTGCTTGTGGAGGTGGAGAGTAATTCCTTCTCCTGCTGAGTCTATCTAAGGTTTATCCCACGGGTTTCCACAATATTAATGGTTTGGGCTATTGTCCAACCATAGGGTTGGTTTCAGCCGCGGTTGTGCCTCCCCTAGTATCCCCTACCTCTGCGGCTCCTCCTCCCGATTCCTCATGCAGGGAACTCAGGTTCGTAACCATACCCTTCGTTAGGGAATGATTCCATAAGATGGATGACATTAATAGAACCAAAGATTAGCTCTTCATCCTCCGACAGGTCAACCTGGTCGGTTGTCCTTGATGGTGTCATTTGGTGGGTCAGTGCCCATGACGTCAAATTTGAGGGCATATAATCTTCCAGGGTCGGGACTAACTTCAGCCCTATCACAGACTGATCCTCTTGCGATTGTTTCCTCCTTATTCGATTACACCTAGATAATCAGCCCATGGAGGTTTGTGAGGTCGATATTGTCGACTCTGCGGCATCAGGGGCTGTTGGCGGCAACGCCGGCTGCTGTAGTTGAG
The DNA here is from genome assembly GCA_963277665.1 of Viscum album. Classification (NCBI taxonomy): domain Eukaryota; kingdom Viridiplantae; phylum Streptophyta; class Magnoliopsida; order Santalales; family Viscaceae; genus Viscum; species Viscum album. Next base: position 566,974,206 of record OY728162.1, read on the forward strand.
CTCGGAGTATTCCCTAGGCTCGGTTGATAGTATTTCGAGTCATCCAGTTGTCAAATTTCTTCCCCTTCTTGCTGGTGACGTTCTTCCACCCCTCCTCTTTGTCGGAGTCGGTGGTAGAGATACATGCCACATGTGCTGGGGGTGGTACCAGCTCGACCTATCCAGATTCTACCATCCTCTGTAGGATGTCTTTGAAAATGAATCATTCTCGGATATTGTGCCCCAACATCCGATGGTAGGGGCAATAATCTGGCCTGTCATTGCGGCTGACCTCTTCAGGTTTCCTTGGCTACGGGAGGCGGAGCAAGTTGCAGTTCATAGAGGCAATGAAGTATCCGCAGACTTGATCGTATCAGAACGAGTATACTTTTTGTCTTCGTTCCTCGAAGTGGTTCTGCATCGGTCCTCGTTGATCGTACCGTTTAGACGGAGGCAGCCGCTGATGTGAAGGAGGCCCTTGATGATTTGGTGGAGGCCTGAGCGGTGGAGTGGGCACAAGGGGCCGGCTTGAGTGTGACAGTGGATGCTTTAGCTCTAGGATCTCTTTTCACAGGAGCCTGCGAGGCTATTCGGGACTTTGAATTATTCTGCTGTAGGGAGTCCTCAATTCTCTAGGAAATGGCCAAGAGATGGTGGAATCCAGTGGTGCACTCCACTGGTATGAGCGGTGTTCACAGCTTATCTCGAAGATTATCGATGCATATGGCTAGCATCTCATCTTGAGGCATTGGCCTATTCGGAGAATAAGTCAGACCTTTCCATATAGAGATGAAATCTGATACCCTCTCGTTATCCCTCTTCTTTCAGTTCATGAGGTCGATGACCATTGTTTTAGGCAACGTTGAGCTAAAGTGGAATAGGAACTGCTGTCGAAGGTCTTCCCATCTCTTGATTGACTGGGCTGGAAAACTCATATACCAAACGAAGGAGGATCCTTACATGGTCCGTACGAAGCATCTGAGTTTCACTGCTTCCTATTGCTCTGGAGTTCCCATCATAGGGTCGTAATAGGATGTGTAGTGCATTAAATGTTGTTCCGGATCACCTGACCCATTGAAGATAGGGAATACAGGGCACCCAAAATTGGGCGGAGGTGGCGTGTTGGTCACCCAATCTGGGTAGGGTTTTCGCTCTGGCTGTATCGGAGTGAGTCGACCTTCCATCGCTTCCAATCAAGCTGTTAGTGCCTCGATGGTGTTGGTGACACCCTAGTTTACATCCTGCCGGGCCCGGTCCTGGGAAGGAGTAGCCCGAGGCATTGCCTGAGGATCTGTATTGGCCATCACCAGGTGTGCGTGTGCCATTTGTGGCACCTTTTGAGGGTTTAGGTGTACTCACTCTGGTTGCTTCCTGAGTGGGGGGAAGTCTTGGTATTCATCTGAATCTACATTTAGGTAGTTGGACAGGTCGGGTGCCTCGTTGGACGGGATCCCTGACCGTGTTTTGTTTATTGGGGAAAATCTTAGCCTTTGAGGTGCACTTGCTGGGAGTGCATGATGTGTCTCCTCCTAGGACGCACTTTCAATAAGGCAGTTCCTCTGGAGCAGCTCAGCGTTAAGCTGCTGTAATTCTTTCATCTCCTCTTCCTGTCGAGAAAATCTCTCTTCGAGCGTGAGTGCCTCATTCTTGTCAAGAGAAGGAGGCGGTTTAAGGGTAACCAGTCCTTCATTCTTATCCCTGTTGGAATCTCACTGGGTAGGCGGAGGAGGGTTGGCTGGAAGGATGACTATATTTAAGGCGGCCCTTTGGTTCCAGGTGTGCACACCTGGTGGTTCGTTGTGAGTCACAGCCTGACCAAAACTATCGTCTCCCGATCCATCCGGATTTGAAGTATCTCTGGTATCACCCGTGGGGTTAACCTCTATGACGTTGATAGATGCATATCACAGGGCGGAGAAGATTTCATCTTCCAAATGGGAAGAGGATCTCCCGCGTCTTCTGTTGGCCTTCCCTTTTGTGTCCTAGGATTGCCTTTGGACTTCTTGACAAAGGGTGACACGAAGAGTTATTTGATGTGACATCACGGTGCACCTTCCTCTCAGAGGGGATGACGATTCAAATGACGGGATAGGACGGGAACCTCCTTTTATGACTATCCTCCCTAGCCAAGAGAATACTGATTCTTGTGGGGGAGGTTATGTTGAGGGGGTAATAATGCCCCCAGCTGTGAGGGATGGGGTTGGCTCTATTCCTTGGACATTGAGTCTCTTTCTGGTTTTATTGGTCTTACGAGGTAATTTGTTGTTAAAAATGCCTCCATCCTTGCAGGATGGGTTGACCCTGGATTGAGGCAGTGGTTGCTGCCATAGTGACCTTCCTGATCTCATGTACCCCCATTCGGGGGTGAACTGGGTTTGGTGTCGAGTTCTTCTGTGAATCAATCCCTTCTAGGGAGTCATACAAAGATCGCTGATTGGACTCTCTTAGGTGAGAGGCCTATTGTATTCTCTCAGTGGCCTGATTCAGGAGTTCTTTAATGGCTCGTTCCCACCGGGCTTGTCGCTTCTGGGACTTACTCAAGATCTGACCCTGTTGGGTGTGTTGCCTTTACTGAACAGGGAGACCACTCGATTGTCATCTGACGTGATGACGTTGCAAGACACCACGCCAAATGGGTTCTTCTAGGTGGGGAGTGGAGTGAAATGCAGAGCTCCATGTTCTCCTCATCCCCTAATATGGACTTCCGTCGGAGCTTCACCGATGAGGCGGCGTAGTTGGTGCAGCGCACAGAGGCAGGCTATCTCCATGTTTTCTTTATGTCTCTCAGGGCATTTTCATCACGCCGTAGGAAGGGCCTCCAGGTCAATGTGACGTAGGAGGTCTCCTATTATCTTGACGTGGTCTACATACCCTTCATAGGGTAGGAATATTGATTTCAGTCAGTGTAGGGTTGTCCATATATTATGGAGGATGACGTGCACGCATTCTTCCAACAACTCTCTAGGTATATCGAACTGAGAGGTGGTCGTAGGCCAAAACATAACTGGTATATCATTCCTGGCCAATCATTTCCTCAGGTGCAGCATATCGGTATACTCCTCCGCTAGTGGCTCCTCTACCTGCTCTGCCCAACTGAGATGTTCGCTGCCAATGTGGTCAAAGGCAGTGGCACCGGTAGGTGCTGAGTAATTATGCAGGCGATTCTGAGGTGGTTCAGAGGATGAACGCAGCCCTGGACCGTCTCTTGATTACAGAAGTATTTCTTCGGTGACTAATTGGGAATCTGACATGCTTGATCTCGTCCTTCTGAGTGCCTTGGCATATGATGGCTTTTCTGTGCTTGATTCGGCAGGAGGAGGACCTTCCTGTCGATATGATAAGTCATTGCGGGGAGGACCTCCACAATGGTGGCCCTAATGGTGAGGACTACTGTTACTTCTTGATGCTTCACTACATAGAGGAATTTTCAAGTGCACACCCTAGGGAGGAACTCCAAGGCGTGTCGTATCAAGGGGAGGACCTTCTGGCTGCGTAGCGTCGTTACGGGGAGGACCTTCGCAACAATTGCCATCATGGTGAGGATGACCATCATGGCTTGACGTTTGATGTGCATCCTGGGGATGACCTTCAGGACACACCGCGACAAGGGGAGGACCTTCTTGTTCCTTGGGGCCAATGCGGGGAGGACCTTCACAATGGCGGTCGTGGTGGCGAGGACTACCATCACAGGTGCGGCAATGGCGAGGACTACCATTACTACTGCTGTAGGGAGAATATCCGTGGGATACATCCTAGGGAGGGCCTCTAGAATGTACTGCAACAAGGGGAGGGCCTTCTCGTTGCTTGACGTCTCTACGGGGAGGACCTCCATTATCAGGGTGGCGAGGACTACCACCGTGATCTGATGCCTAGCTGCGTGGAGTTTCGTTGCAGCGTAACCCCTAGGGAGGACCTTCAGGGTAGGCCACGATAAGGGGAGGACCTTCATGTCGTGATGAGACGTCACTATAGGGAGGGCCTCTGCAGTTGCGACTATGATAGCGAGGACTACTGTCATAGTCTATGGTCCCACTGCATGGAGAGTGATTGCAGTGTATACCCCGAGGAGGAACTTTAGGGTAGACTGCAACAAGTGGAGGACCTTCTTGCTGATCGATCTTCTGGTCACATGGAGGGTTTCCGTGACTTGCATCAAAAGAGGATCTCTCATGATCGATCATTATATTCCCATGGGGGAGGCTTCCACGGGTGCTCTGGGGAGGACCTTCACAGCTGCTGGTAGCAATATTGCGGGGAGGACCTTCGCAACTGCTACTTCCACTCCCATAATATGGTAATGGGTGGGCAGGGTTCTGAGCCTGCGATGTGTGCTTATCAGTGTTGGGAACCCCAGCTTCCAGCAGAACGGTGTCATGAACTCCCCCTTTATTTTCTGACTGCCTTCGGCGTGTTCGAGGCGCTTTCTTGTGGGTAGTCGGGACCGTCTTTTGTTGATAACGGCCTTCACCTTTGGGTCCCGTGATGCTACCAGGATATTCCGACGAACATCTTGACTTTTAGAATGGATATATGCCTACTCTGGAGCATCCACTGTGATGGACGGGTGTCCCCCAGTTGGAACGAGTGAAGCTGCTCAATCTGGTTTCCCTTGCGTTGCGGAATATGGCTAGAGACCCTCCTGGGCAAAAGTAGGGATGCAGATCTGCTCTGAGGTGGCAATCTCATCTCTTAGATGAGTCGCCTCAATTGGGGAGATGGGCTCACAGTCCCAAGTCCTTGTTGTTTCCGCTGATGTAATCACATTCTGGAAAGTCTGCAAGAAATGATCTGGGAACGATACCTTCTCCTCCATAATTTCCAGGATATGTAGAGAGACATCTTTGGATGGAATGGGTATGAAGGCCCATTCTGGTATCGGAGTAGGAATATCCTGCTCCGGTCCTCCGGTGGTCAGTGGGTACTGCCAATTCTCCTATGTCGGGGCAGGTGAACGAGTCTGTCCACGTACTGGGATATGCCGATTTATCTCTCCATTTGTCGTCACATCGAGATGGCAGACTTTACTTGCATCAGTAGGGAGTTGGACCTTCATATATTTGTTTCCCACGTTATTGAGTCGGTGGCCTTTGTTGGTGGGGATACATTCCCGCCTATGATTTTCTGCCACATCTCGGTGGTGGGATCTGTTGATCGCCACCATATCGGGATGGAGGGCGTCAGAAGTAACTGCTAGGAGCTGGTCTTACAAGCGCTGGGTCGCCACAATGTCAGGTTGGTGGGCTTCACGACCCTGGGTAGAGAGAGGTGGATTCCCGGTAAGTGATGTCCTATGTGAGCTATGGGCTTGACGGAGCTCGACGGGGATGCACACCGGCTTGTATGATGCTGCCATGTCTGGATGGCGGGCTCGAGAGGAGCGAATAGGTATAGGTTCTTGTTCATGGTACGTCTCTGTGGCTGGGCAACAGAGCTCCTCCTCAGGGACCAGGGTGATGACCGGTCCCCGTTTGTACATATTCCGCCCTCGTCGGGTGGTCCAAGGGGCTGGAGCTCAGGGAGCATGGGCCTGAATCCTCAGGGAGACATCCTCCTTGGTGTGAGGATGTTGGGTCGCGGCGTGACTACAGTGACTTCTGCCGGCAGAGGCCTTGGATCAGAACCCCCGTTCGGTGGGGATGAAGTCCTCAACGTCGACCTCATTCGCCTCCCTGAGATAAGGGAGGTACACATTGTCCCGTTCCGGGGATAGACTCCCAAAACAATTGGAGACAACAACAGGGGTTGTCTGGATCTGCCTTTGCAACCGCTGCTGGGCAAGAGACTAGCGAGTTCTGGCGGATTGGAGGGCGTGCATGGCCACCTCCACTATTGGGAGAGTACCGTTCACGTGTTACTCTCGGATCAACGCATCCGAGACCCAGTGTTGGAGACACTGGGTGGGTGGCGGGGTCCTCCATAGGTGAGGACCTCTAGTCATTGCGTTTTCAAAAGCATGCACTTGTGAGTTCCTTTGTGATGCCATTGGATCAAAGGGAGTTCTGAAGGTAGTAAATGTAAAACATTTTAACAAATACAAGCAGAAAACCCGTCAAAGAAGCATCTCATGATCCCATGCGTAGTTAATGACCTTTCTTGTCCCTCCTTGTGATTAAAAGGGGGCATAGGGTGGGATTAAGTTAAATCTGTCATTCTTGGTTAAATATTCACGTCTATTTCACCATTTCTTTTGCGTGGTTTCCGGTTTTCGGCCTCAAAACACCCAATGTCACCATATCCGATGATGCGCGGACCTGCTTTCCAAAGGTAGTCATTCATCGGATGGTCTGACCAGTGACGCTTAAGAACTCACATTGGTCGAGAGGATGGGAAGTCAGGCTCATCGCACCCTTTTGGGGGGAAATTATTGCATGTTCTGAGACTCTCTTGTAGATTTAAGATGTGTTCATATGTTCTTGAATATTTGGTTTATACCCAAACATAGTATCCACATATTTAACCCTTGATTGTCAATGGTCAGCTAAATGAAGGGGTTCGGAATCATTTATGCATGATTTTTACCATCCCTCGTTGAATTAATGACCTCGAGGAGTCTGGACTCACTGAGATGGTGCTAGGGGTAGCTCAGTGAACCGATATAAATATAGTCGGATCAACCAGTTGTTGGGATTAAACCTCATGGAGGCTTCCTACATACCCTACCTATGAGAGAAGGATCAAAGTCCACATAGTTCAAATCGGGGTGTCGGAGAACCAACGTGAAGGTGGACCTGGGGGTCCGGTTTTCATTGAGCTTGAACCTCGGGGAGGCTTCCTACGTATCCCTGCGGTAGGGAATCAAAGTCCTCATAGTTCGCATTGGTGAGGGGATTACGCTCTAAGGCAGCCAAAGATGTTGGTAAACCGACATGAAAGGGGGTTGGAATGATCCGTTGTTGGGCTTGAACCTCAGAGAGGCTTCCTACGTACCCCGCCTAGGAAACAGGGATCAAAGTCCACGTAGTTCGGATTGGTGCGGGGCTTACGCTCTAAGGCAGCCCAAGATGTGGATTGGGGATTACACTCTGAGGAGGCCCATAGGGTGGATTGGGGCTTCCACTCTGAGGAGTCCCATAAGAGGATTTCATGGTTGATGCTTACTCTAAACCCACGTGAGTCATGCTCGGTGTGAGAAACAAGAGGCAATAGGGACCAGAGGATCACATCGCGAAAGGTGCGTCCATGAGAAGTGGAGTAGGGCATACGCATGAGGGTGGCCCATGGAGATAGATTGAGGATTACACTCTGAGGAGGACCATAGCAATAGATTAGGGAATACACTCTGAGGAGGCCCATGGCGATAGATTATGGCTTACACTTTGAAGAGGCCCATAGTGATAAAGCGCAGCGGGAGAGGGAAAGGGGGTGCTCCTATCCCCATCTCCTCTCTTGTAGTGCATGAGGGCTTCCTTATGATGGGTATTTTACCATCACCGTGAATCCCTTGACAAGTGGAGAGGCAGAAAATGGATTCTCAAGCTCAGACCCCGCATTATCGTGGGAATGTGAACCCAGGCATGCTTCAGGAATCTACTCAAGGGTCAGGGCAACCCCTTCGCCTTGATTTAGCATGGGTATGTAAACTCAAAATGGCGCGCTGATGCGCCTGAGGGTTGCACCACATGGGTACGGTGGATCTGGTGGAGGTATCAGCTTGGGGCCGACGAGTAGGCCTGTGAGGAGGTCTTGGAGGATCGGGTCGGATCGGGAGTATCTTATGCGGCTTGAGGAATGGGAACTCCAGAGGTTTTGGTGCCCTTTGCATAGGGAAGTTCTACGCAGCTGGAGGGGCCATCCACGAACTAGGGTGGTCCGCGGACTGAGAGACCGTCCCTGAACCAGCAGAGTCCACGGACTAAGAGACCGTCCGCGAACCAGGAGGGTCCGTGGACTGATTGGCACCCCGCAAACCAAGATGGTTCGCGGCTCCAAGTTCGATCCGTGAACCAGGGTGGTCCACGGAGGGTTCCATGTAGGCAGCGGTGACCAAGGGCAGTGCTGGCCAGAGGCTCATCGGTCAGGTATTCGCCCGCATAGGAGGGTGCTACGCGGTGCGGAGGATCAGAAAAGAGGCATAAGCTCCATGGTCCACAGGGAGTGCATCCATGGAGGGGTTATGGTTCGCTGTCTTCTCTTTTTATATTATTTTGAGTTCCTGGTTCACCAAATTATTATGCGTTTTTGGTTCCTTATTAGTTCATTCCCAAGTTCATACCTGCTATGGTTCGCGAACTGGAACTTCACTGTTTGCAAAATCCTAAGCCTTCCTTCGAAAGCCTTCCACCCGAGCTTGATCGCCCTTCTCTTCTTCCACGTTCAAATCATCTAAATCCGAATCTCTGAACCCCTCCTCCTTTCCCCCTCGGTCTCCTTTTATAGAGTGGGGAAAGAGATGTATCTGCGGTCACGTGGCACCTTTTGCGGAGGCTCATCACCTAATACCCGGCTTACAGCTGACTTGGTCAATCTGTAGTTCGCGGTGGGAATTGAACACTTCTCCCCCCCCCCACCCCCGCGAACCAAACTTAGGAAGTGCTTCACGACCGCGGAGGGTTCCGCCTCCATTTCGCGAATAACAGCAGATGCGGCTTGAACCGGTCGACGCGGTTCGTGGTTGGGGTGGTTCATGATGGTGAACCGGATCAGTGCCCACCCTGCCTCGCGACCGCGGAGGATCTCTGCCTCCATTTCGCGAACGATGATGGTTCGCAGAGGGGGTTCTTCGTGGGGCCTGGCCATGTCGTGTTTTCAAGGGACCGGTCCTGCTTGTTTCTTCTTTGATTTTTTTCTCCATTCTTTTCCCCAATTCTTTGGGGGGTTTGGGTAGAATCTCCTTTGTGGATTTTTCAGGACCCTACAAAATTATATTTAATATTTTGTATATTTTAATAAATAAAATCGATCACTTTTAAAATATGTTAATATTTAATATTTCAATTTATGAACTAATTAATCAACAAACAAATTTATATGAAAACACTTATTGTTTAAAAAGGACATTTTTCTATAAAAAACATTTTTTTATATTTGATATTTTTATTTAAATGATAGATTTTTATATTAATAATTTTAATTTTATTAATTTAACTTAATTTTTTAATTCATCATCTCAAAAGTATCTCAGAGCAAATCTTTGGGATTTTTCATAAAAGGTTGATTTTTATGTGAATAATGAAAAATAATGTTTTTACAAATACTATCTATTTTTTGAAATTATTATAGTATAGGAATGCATTTTAAGTTTCTAAAAAAATTATAAAACAAATATATATTTAATAATTAAAATAGATCATTTAAAAATATTATTTTTAATTTAGGAACCAATTTTGGACATTTTATAACCTAAGTGGTGTTTTATTGTTATAAAAATACTATTTTTTATTTTTATTTTATTAAGTAATTACATGGTTATATTCAATTTTGTATTGGAATTAAAGTCACAAAAATAAATTTATTTAAATAATAATATAATTAATTTCATGAGAATAAATTTTATAAATGATTTTGGTGAAAATCATTTTTATGCTTAAAAATATATTTTTTTTAAAATTTGTTACTCATTGTGTTTTACGTACTTATATTAAAATAATTTTTTATCATATATTGGAATTAAATATTTTAAAATAGATTCAATATTTCTAATTATTGTGTTCTAATTATTTAATAATTCTAATTTCATTTTCATTCATAATGACTAGTAACCATTGTAAAATTTTTGTCACCGCGATAAGGGTTAAAAGGGTTAACGATGAGGTTATACTAGAACACGAAGGTTAAAATATCACTAAACCTTTTCTAAAATTGATTTTTTTTGTGTGTATATAATATTAAATTATCCTATATTTGAAACTTTATCCATTTTTTTCCACTTTCCCATGAAAAATACTATATATTACTTTAATATTAATGGTATTTACAAGGGTGCTACTCCCCTTGCTCGTAAAATGGAACATCTTCTTCTCACTTCTCCACACCACTTGATCACCTTATCTTAACCAAGATATACTCAAATACCCACCCAACACCCCTATTCATGACATATAAGTATTTATCTTCCTAAAATATCCATCCAAGAATCCTTAAGTTGATTTTTAATGGAGATTATCCTAGGAAGAGATATATGTTCTCACAAAGCTCTTTCAAGTTTATTTCTTCCTTAACCACATCCAAATATTCTATAAAAATATTAATAAAATTATAATACCAAAGATAATATAATTAATTTTTTTATTTTAATGGTACAAATATTTTATCTCCATCCCATCTAATGAAAAATGAAACTGTCGATCATGCATATGTGCGAACTACCACCTCCATGAAGCTATGCATTGCATTTTTAATCATTTCATCTCATAGATGGTTATATATAAATATTTAATAAATTTATATAATATTTATTATATAATTATTATAATATAAATATAAAATAATCTTTAATTTCTTCCCCTCCCATCCATTGAAAAATGTAAATTTCACTCTTGTATACATGCGGACCACCGCCTTCACAAAGCAATGTAATGTATTTTTCATCACCATATTAGATGGATTGTTGTATAGATGGAATTAATGATAAAATAATATATTTATGAAATAATTAATGTTTTATAAATATAAATAATTATCTACCTTATTTTATTTCTATTTCTTGATAAATGAAAATGTCACTCAAGCATATGTGTGAACTACCACCTCTATGAACGACAAATTTCATTTTCCATAACTACCTAAAACTTATAGTTTAAAAAGTTTATATAATGTATAGATATATTTATATAAAATTATTAAAATTATTTAGGTGATTACACTATGAAAAAGGTCATGGAATAAAACCTATGAATCAAAGCATGCATGAGAAACAGAACAGTTAACTCATAAATAATTGATTTTAACAAAGAATTATAAGTAAATGAGTTAAAAATAAGTTTTAAATAAATTATATCTAGGAATATATTTATAAATATTAATTTTATATATATGAATATTAAATAAAAATTTATTATAAAGGAGGTTGTAACGCATCCGACAAAGTGAGAATCCAAAGAAATGGTTTCTGTTTCAATCTCACTTTTAATTGGGATTGTTTATGACTTAATCTATTTTTTAGGAATAATATAATATTTCTCTTTTAAAACCTTTATATTTTATTATCTTATAGTTATTTATATTATTTATAATTATTTATTCCATTTTTTCTCTCTTTGGCACACAAAATTCCTGAGAGAATGTTTATAATAAAAGTCAACCTTATTTCTCCTTTTTAGTCGGGAATATTTTTCCACTATATCAATATTCTTTATTTTATTCCAAGACTATTATTTTATATACTATAATGATTTTAAAAGGTTATTTTTTGTTAAAAATTAATTCATTTTTAAAATATTAAAATTCATATTCTTAAAATTTTCTTGTATAAGTCATTTTTTACTTTCTTTACAAAAGTGTGAAAGGAATCTCTTTTTAATGTTTTACACATGAACGTAATTTCTCACCATTAGGAAAATTCCTCATCATTTGTCTAACATTCCTATTTTTGATGATTTTATAAATTAATACCAATTCCCATTATTCTAGGAGTTTTTCATTTAAATATTAAAATAAAAGGATGTTATTTTATAATAGTTTTGAATGGGATTTCATTTAAATTATATATATTTTTATCTTACACTCTATATTTTATTAATTAAGCATATTTTATTTTAAATATTCATTTATTATAAATTATTTTATAAATATTTTTTTAAAAACTCTCCTTGAAACCTTATGAAATGAGTTCTCGAAGTAATTTGTAACTACATTTTTACAATAAAGTTACTGGTGTTTTAAGAAAGTTATTTTCAAAGTTTATATTTCATTTTCCACTATTTTTTCAAACTAAATTCATTTACTAAAAAAATTATTTTCTGATGAATTGGTGGTATCCTTTAAACCCTTACTGATTTATGGTTTATACTTCATTTTTTTATAATAATTTATGCTTAAATCATTCACTTACTTAAATTTTTGTCCTCTATTATTCTTCATCATTCATTGAAATTATTGTTGTCTTTTATGTTCATGTTATTTTATACTATGGATATATTTTTCATCATATCAATGTTAACTAAATCTTATACCCATATTGATGAGGAAATGTGTTGTTATTTCAATACATGAGTAATTAATTGTACATGTATAAGTTACAAGTGGGGTTCGTTATATCCATTCCATACATTGTTAGGTATCATAAGAGAAATAAGAACAGGTATTGCTTTGTGTATTCCCACCCATATATTTATGATGTCTTAGTGAATAGTCCTTGATGGTATGTGTAGGTTCCGGGCGTAGAGGAAGCATGTTGGGGGAGTTACCCAACTTTAATTTTTGTCATTAACGACATTAAATACGAGATATTTAACAATAATAAAACACCAGATCTTCAGAATAGAATGAAGAAAGAAAGAAAATATGAGAGTCTCAGAACCATAGAGAGGATCATCATATGTTGGTTATAATTAATTTAATTAAAAGGTAAGAATTACATTTATGTAATTCTCTCTCTGTTTATTTTTTCAGTCACGATCCGATGTGATCCATCATTGCATCATATAATACAAGTATAGGATTCCTATCGTAGTGATCCACATGTGCCCCATGTATCTATGGACTTCGTCGAATGGATCTCTAGGTGCTAGCGTAGAAGATCCTTCACTTTTGATGTCCACCTTCGATCGCCTTGATCTGGTTGAGGAGGATCTATCTCATGTATATTGAGAGAATTCTTAGAAGAAAATAATTATCTCTTTGCTTGAGAGATTTCTCTAGATCTGTTATGCACAAACCCTCAAAATGGCTAGGCTAATGATAATTATATAATTGGAATTTTATTTACTTAAAATAGTAATAAAATGAATTAATTACCCAAAAGCATTTATTCATTTAATTTAATTTTTAGTAATACCCCATGTATAATAATAACAGATTACTATTATTATTACTTGACATGAACCTAGATAATTACACCTAATATTATTTAATTAAATAAATAATATTATTTCTCATAAATTCCTAGAAAAAATAAACTGTGTGTATATTAATATACATGTCGTGTACTTTTTCTTTTTCATTCTCTTTATTTCCTTCACCACATTTATTAGACCTTGAATAATGGCTACTTATTTATCAAATAAATATCACTTCATTACTCGCTAATAAATATATTATTTCATCCATAATATATTCTCTCGAATAACTAGTGTCGAAATAAATGTGATTAGGCATTATTGAATAATTATTAAAGCACAATCGGGAATAATATTTATTCAACTTGTTAAATTAATATTTATCAACATGCCAAGGCACCCATAGAGAAATAAGTTAACGCCGCAATGACATGACACCTCCTATGAACGCTTACCGTGTAATGTAATCCCTTTGTCTTGATATCTAGAATCAAGTGGGTTGCATGCTGGGGACATCAACCCATGTGTTTGATTATTAGTTCTTTGACTTCTTAGAATGTAAATTTCCCATTCATCACCATGTACATGGATTTATTTAGTCTATATCAATTCCATAAAAGGGCCTAAGATATCTATATCTGTTATGAAACAGAAGGGACAAATCCTTTCTCGCATTATCTATTAATGTAGTATTACTCATGACGCACCCAATATATCATACCTCATTGTGAATAGTGTGTCATCACAGTTTTTGTCAATACATTTATGTGTGAGAGTTGTAATAACCATTAATAATAATCTTAATGTATAAGGACCAATACACACGTCTGCAGATAGGAACATCCAACGACACTATGAAATGTGGATTTTCTACTGGCAGTTCTCATTCTCATAATATCATCTTGGATATTACCACGGGTGCACACCATGAGAAGTTGCCTCAAAGTCTTATGAGTACTCACCCCTAATGGCATGTATTATTTTTTTCCCTCAAATAACATCATCCAGCCATATAACATATATTTAAGAATAGTGTTATGGCACTTCTAGTTTCTCATCATAGTAGGGATCCTCTATAACCCTTTAATGATATAGTTGTCCTTAAGAAATTATCACATGAATCATTACGTAGATGAACAATCAATATGTTATAAGGTAATTATTAATTAATAAAGTAAAAAATTAGTTGGTTCTAGGCCACCAACACCAACAGACTCTCACTTGGACTAGAGAAAACTGCTAACAACCTTTAACCCGCTAGCTATCACATGATATTCATATATCTACTAAGATAGGCCTTTAGTCATGGGTCATGCCACATTCTCTTCTATGGACACTCTTCTCACTACAACTTCACCCCTTTGATAGAAATCCCTCAAAAGGTGATACTTTCAGAGTATGTGTTTGGTCTATTGATGTGACCTTGGTTCTTTTCAAATAGCCACCACTGCAGTATTATCATAATATAATGTGATAGGATCTTTACTGCTTGACACCCAATCAAGATTCTATACAAAGTTCCAAATCTAGACAGCTTCCTTGGATGCATCACAAGCCGCTATATATTCGAACTCCGCTGTAGAATCAGAAACAACTAGTTGCTTTGAACTCTTCCAGCTCACAGCTCCTCCATTGAGATAGAAAACATATCTCGATTACGACTTCAGATCATTTTGATCTATTTGAAAATCAGTATCAGCATACCCTCTGATGAAAAGTTCATCATCTCCTCCATACACCACGAACATATCCTTAGTTCTCAGATATTTAATAATAGTCTTAACAGCAGTCCAATGCTATTTTCCTTCATCTTCTTGATATCTACCTACCATGCTCAGTGCATAGGCAACACCCATCCGGGTATATAACATGTAATACATGATGGATCCTATAGATGAAGTGTATGGGGTCTTACTCGTTCTATCTTTCTCTTGTTGTTTCTGAGGAAACATTTTCATAGAATGAAGTAGGCTAAGGGACACTAGAACCAATCCCCTCATGTATTATTCAATACTAAATCTCTTTGGTTTCTGTTCAATGTATGTACCCTGACTTAGTCCAAGCAGCCTATTGGGTCTATCACGAATGATCTTGATCCATAGAATGTAGGCTGCTTCTCCTAATTCCTTCAGGGAGAAACACTTTTTCAACCTATCTTTAACAGACTATAAGACTGGTATATCATTTCCAATAAGTAATATGTCGTGAACATATACTGCTAGTATAATGACCTCATTCCCATTAAACCACTTATAAACACATGTATCACATTCATTTTTAATGAAACTAAATTCCTTTATCGATTCATCAAATAGAATGTTCTATGACCTGGAAGCTTACTTTAATCCATAAATGGATTTTTTACAACTTACAAACCCATTTTTCTTCACCTTATTCACAAACCCTTCTAGTTATGTCATATATACATATTCCTGAAGGTTCTTATTAAGTAATTCTATTTTGACATCCATCTACCAAATCTCATAATCATGGTCAGCTGTTATGGAAAGTATGATTCTTATGTATTTAAACATCGGAACTGGTGAGAAGATTTCATCATAGTCAATTCATTGACACTGTCTTAATCCTTTAGCCACTAGCCTTGTTTTATAGGTTTTAAATTGACCTTACATGTCCAACTTTCTCTGGAATACCCATTTGCATCCAATAGGATTTACATCAATTGGATCATCGACCCGAACCCGGACTTGGTTCTGATACATGGAATCCATCTCAGAATTCATATCTTCTATCCATCTTGTATCTTCTAAGATTTCTACCACTTCCTTGTATGATAGAGGTTCATCATTGTCCAAAACTAATGATTCGCCATCCTTGGTGACTAGGAAACCAAACCTCTCTGGTTCCCTTACCTCACTTGAGCTACTACATTGTACTTGTGTTTTTGGAACCTCTTCCCTAGGGACATGTGGAAATTGTTCCTGTACCGACTCATGTGTATCTTGATAATCAACTACATCAAAGTCAATATTGCTCCCAAAAACCTTTTTTAGGATTTTCTCCCTCTCAAAAAATATGAATTGTTTGGCGATAGTCACTTTCTTGTCTAGAGGGTTATATATGTAATATACTTTTAATTTCTTGGTATATCCTATAAATATACACCTCATGCCCTAGAGTGATAGTTTGTTTTCTGAGAAGTCCTTAACAGATGCCTTGTATCCCCATACATGTGTGTGCGACAAAATGGGTTTATTTCCATTCCATATCTCAGAGGAAATTCCATTTTCCGCCATAGTTGGTACTCGGTTTAATGTGTATGTTGTAGTTTGTAATGCATATCCCCAAAAGGATAATGGAAGATCTTTATAACTCATTATCGACCTCACCATGTCCAAAAAGTTTTGGTTCCACCTTTTACTAACACCATTCCACTGTGGTGTATAAGGAGGAGTGAGTTGAGATAGAATCCCAGACTCCCATAGAAGGTCGATGAACTCTTGGTTCAGATATTCTCCACCACGATCTGATCGAAGTTTCATTATCTTCTTACTAAGTTGATTCTCTAATTTATTCTTGAATTCCTTAAATTTCTCTACAGATTCTGACTTATACCTCATTAAGTATATATATCCATATCTACTCAAATAATAAATAAAATTAATGAAGTAAGAATATCTACCTCTATCTTTTATTAGAAATGGTCCACACACATCCATGTGCACCAATCCTGGATGCTTTGTGGCCCTTTCAACCTGTTCTTAAAAACGTGGCTTGTCCATTTTACCTTGTAGACAATCATGACATCTATCAAGTGGTTTTATCTTAGTAGATTCTAAATAACCATCTTGGAAGAGATTTTTCAAGCGCTTCTCGTTTACATGACCGAGACGGTGATGCCACCACTGGGTGATGTATGATTCATGTGAGTTTATTTCATTATCAATCGCCAACACTTGGTTTTCTTAATTTAATACATACAAACCATTATTTAAATACACCATACCATAACATACATTGTTCTTATAAAAGAATCAACCCTTATTTCCAAACATGAAAATAAATCCATCCATATCCAAACATGGTACAAAAATTATGTTTTTGGTAACACTAGGAACATAATAACAGTTATGTAAAACCAAAATCATCCCAGTTGGCATTGAGAGGTGGTAATATCCAATGGCTAATGTAGCCAACCTCATTGCATTGGCTTCTCTACGAACCACCTCTCCTCTGTAAATCTTTCTAAATATATTTAGTTCTTGAATTGGAATACAGATGTAAGCCCCATAAGCTGTATCTAATACCCAATGTGTAGAAATTGAAAGATTACACTCGATAATGAATGCACATTTTTCATCCCCAAACTTTTGGGTGCAATTATTATTCTAGTGGCCTGGATTTCCACATGCAAAACACACTGCCTACCATTCCTTTCCCTGCCTCTGGATCTTTCCCTTCTTGGAGGGATAGTGGTCAGGGGCTTCAAACCATTTATAAGTCCTTGGCCCCTTTTCCTTGTCCTTAATATTTTTATTCACTATTAGGACAGTGGGTTTGTCACACCCCATGTCCTTATCTACCTGGTGAATTAAGGTTAGAAGTTCCGATAGACTATTCTCATTGTTTTTCATGTTGTAGTTGATAATAAATCTAGATAAGGTCATGGGTAGTGATGATAGGATGAGATCTGTACACAAATCATCTGGGAACATAATCCCTAAGATGTTCTGGCATTCAATGTAGCCAATAAGCTTGATTGCATGAGTCCCAGCTAGTGAAAACTCGCCAAGATTAGTTGTAAACAAAGCTTTTTAGATCTCATATCTCTTCTATCTTTCCTTATCTTGGTAGAGATCCTTAAGGTGAGACATCATGCTATATGCGTCCATGTTTTTATGTTGATTCAAGAGATCATTAGACAAGGATGATAGCATAGAACATTTGACATTTGTGGAATCATCCATATATTTCACATAGAGAGATAGTTCCTCATCACTGGCCTCTTTTCCAGGTGCAACTGGAATAGGCTCTTCAAGCACATACAATTTCCTCTCATGGCGAAGGATAACGCTTAAACGCCTCTTCATTCCTGGAAATTGGTTCCAGTGAGAATGTTTTACTTCTTGAGTATGGTTTGCAATGATATGTTTGAAGTAATTTTTCATGTCATTTATAAAAATTAATATGAGAAAAGGTTTACTACTTTATCATGATAAAACTGAAACAAATAAATAAATTAATACATATTAGTCTCCCACTATTTTATCGAAATCCAATAGCCCTCACCATTGACTTTGGAATATTTTGTTTCCTAAATATTCTAGTGGTAAGGATCCATATTGACCTTTGAATTACCACAACTAGGTTTGGTCAAGAAACTTGAAGGGTTTTAGGTAGGCATTCTAAATTCCAACTACATTAACTCGAAGCTCCATGATCTGCTAAGTGGACTCCCTAATCCTGAAATCCTTTTATTTTGGATTTCCTCAACCTTTGCCTCTTGGTCACACCAAGTTCTGTTGTTGCAGTAAACCCTTGATGTGAACCAAGTCAAGTCAACCCAAAACCTTTAATTAGAATTCCCTAATAACTGAAATCACCCCAACTAGGATTGGTCAAGCACTTTAAACTATGGTTCGATTCTAACCAAGATTATGGAAGGCTATACCGACCTAATATTTTCCTTTGAGTGATTTTATCCTTATACATAAATTTCCATTTTATTATATTTTATTACATTCTTTTTAATATTAAGTGGGATATACTTAATTGATTAACTAGGTATAAGATAATATTTTTGAATAATCCATTATTATTTTAGTTCCATCTTTCATGCTTGTTTAATTTATTAATTGTGTGATCGTGACAACACACCCACAATAAATAAACCATGAAACTGACAAAAATAAAATAAATGGTGTTATCATGAGATTTTTCTATTGGTTAGTTTATCTAGAAGTTGATAAACAAACCCAAGACCTAGGGGAGAAACACCTTGAACCTTTTGGGTTCATGTTTACAGCTTTCCACTTGTCCACCTTTGTATCTCTTTGGATTGGTTTCACCTTGGATTCTAACTTGAGCTGCCTCCACTAGCTTCGGATCTCTATCCATTACATATTCTTTTATCTCAGACATAGGTGAGGGGTAAAATATTGTTTTACATAATAAACCATAGGAACGCATACCCTACATATTAATGAGGAGAAGGCTCGCGGACCAAAAAATTTAATTTAAATAAATAAATTAAAAGAAACCATTCACATTCAAAGGCCTTGTTCTATCTCATCATCATCCATACATGCAATGATATTTATGTATAAATAAAACTATCATTCAATAATTTAATCATTATTATTTAAGATAAATCATGCTCGAGTCAATTAATTATCTTTAATTAATAAATCAGTTTATCTTAAACCCTTTTCTAAATTTCCTTGAGATTCTCATCCATTATAATTTTAAAAAAATAAATTCATTTAAAATTATATTTTTATATAACTTGTACCTTAGTGGAAACCCCTATAATTCTCGTTCATAACTACCCATTTAGTAGAAATTAACATTATGCAGATGTTAAATTAAACACACACAAATATATATATAACACCTATCACGTGTTGTGCCTCAACTTTATGCCTGCACTATGATACACGTCTCAAGGGTTTGTATAATATAATAATAAAAAATTAATAAATCTGCATAATTTGAAAGATTACATGGCCTGTAGTTCTGACTAAATGGTGTGTTCTTTTGTTCAACGTCCATCCAAAGTACATGCTTGGATACATGGCTTGTAAATGTACTTTAGAAATCTTTAAACTACACGGTGTGTTCAGTGGAACATGTGCTATGTAGTATCTGCGTTACATGGTTTCTAGCCAGAAGATCCATGTACGGGGTACACGGTCCAACCCTAACCCGAATGGACTACACACCATGTTCAGTGGGACACACGACTTATAATGTGAAAACAGTGTGCCACCTGTTCCTAGTCAACACATATAGTCTTAAACACTTAGATAAGATCCAATGACACAGCCTGGTTCAGTGGACTGTCCCGGTTCATGGAACCTATACTACACAGCTTATACTACCAAATACACACCATGTATTCTAGTGTTGTATGGATAGGAATATTTAGCACCTCTGAATGATATACGCTGTTTTATTTTAATTAAAATTAAAAGAAAATTTTTTTATATAAGGTGAATGGGAAACGAAAGAGGAGGAATAGATATCGATATTCAAATTTATAGAATGATTGACATGAATTGAAAAAAATAAATTATTAAATTTGTTAATCACCAACGAAAAACAAAATAATTATAATCAACAATATGACCGCTCTGATACCACTTGTAGGTTCTGGCCGTAGCAGAAGCACGTCGGTAGGAGTTACCCGACTTTAATTTTTGTCATTAATTACTTTTAATATGAGATTCATCACAATAATAAAATGCCAGATCATCATAATAAAATGAAGAACGAAAGAAAATAGGTGAGTCTCAGAACCATAGAGAGGATCATCATATGTTGGTTATAATTAATTTAATTAAAAGGAAAAAATTACCTTTATAGAGTTCTCTCTCTGTTGATGTTTCTGGTCAGGATCTGATGTGATCCGTCATTGCATCATAGAATCCAAGTGTTTGATTCCTCTAGAAGTGATCCACATGTGCTCTATGTATCTCTGTATTTTGCCCAAGGGATCTCTGGGTGCTAGCGTGGAAGAGCCTTCACTTACAATGTCTGCCTTCGATCACCTTGATTCGGTGGAGGAGGATCTCTCTCTTGTAGCTTGAGATCATTCTTGGAAGAAAATAATTCTCTCTTGGCTTGATATATTTCTCTACACCCGTTGTGCACAACCCCCCAAAATGGCTAGGCTAATGAGAATTATATAATTGGGATTTTAATTACGTAGAATAATAATAAAGTGAATTAATTACCTGAAATCATTTATTCATTTCATTTAATTCTTAAGTGATACCTCATGTCTAATAATAACAGTTTAATATTATTGTTACTTAATATACCCCTAGATAATTACACCTAATATTATTTAATTAAATAAATAATATTTTTTCTCATAAATTCCCAGAAACAATGCACGGTGTGTATATTAATATAAATGGTGTGTAATTTTGTTTTTCTATTCTCTTTATTTCCTCCACCACATATATTATACCTTGAATAATGGATATTTATTTCTCAAATAAATATCACTACATTATGCGATAATAAATATATTATTTCGCCCAAAATATATTCTCTCGAATAACTAGTGTCGAAATAAATGCGATCAGGCCTCCTTGAATAATTATTAAACAACAATCAATAATAATCTTTATTCAACATGTTAAATTAATATTTAACTGAGATACTTGGACACACTTAGTGTGTAACCCTCTAGGCCTCTTTCTCAGTGTAATTAGGTGGATCCTGCCTAAAGTCCAAGGTTAGCATCTAGCAACACACCAAGTCGCCCATAGAAAAAGAAATTAATGTCAGAATGATGTGTCACCTCCCACAAAATCTTACTATGTAATGTAATCCCTTTGTCTTGATATCTCTAATCAAGCGGGTTACTTTATGGTTCCATCAACCCATGTGTTTTATTATTCTTTCTTTGACTTCCTAGAATTGAACTTTCCCATTCCTCACAATGGCCATGGGTTTATTTAGGCTATATCAATTCCATCAAAGGTCCTAAGATATCTACTTCCATTATGGAACAGAAGGAACAAATCCTTTCTCTCATTATCTATTAATGTAGTATTACTCATGAGGCACCCAACATATCCTACCTCACTAAAAATAGTGTGTCATCATGGTTTTTGTCAATACATATAAGTTCACAACTTGTAATACCCATTAATAATAATCTTAAAGTATAAGGACCAAAACACACGTCCGTAGATAGGAACATCCAATGACACTATGAAATGAGGATTTCATATTGGTGGGTCTCATTCTCATAATATCCTCCTAGTTATTACCAAGGCCGCACACCATGATAAGGTGCCTAAAAGTTTTATGAGCCCTCACCCCTAATGGCCTATATTATTTGTGTCCCTCAAATAACAGCATCCGGCCATATAACATATATTCAAGAACAGTGTTATGGCACTTCCGGGTTCTCATCATAGCAGGGATCTACTATGACCCTTTAATGCTACAGTTATCCTTAGGTAATTAACACATTCATCATTAATCAGAAGAACAATCAAATGTGATAAGGTATTTATTAATGAATAAAGTACAAAGTAGTTGGTTCTAGGCCACCAAATCCAACAGTATGATCATGATATATTGCCACTAGGCACCTTGAATATAATTTAAATATTCCTTGGTGTGATCCCTTGATGGTTGGATCATGATGTATTTTCTTGAGGCCTTTACGGTAATATCATGATGTCTTGGGTCAAAAAAATTAGATGTCTAGCATTATGTATTTCATCATTATGAAATAATTTATTTTTTTCCATTTTATTTTATTATACATGAATATATTTTAAGATTAAGTTATTTAATATATGGAAAATTAATTATTATTTACTATGTTATATTATTTATACCATATTTTTTCATAATATATTCTATTGTACACAGCCCTTACTGTGCATCTGAGCTCATCTCTTATTATGTTATCTTCTCCCTAGGGTACTAAAAAGGGATCTTGGAATGATTTAAAGTATGTGTTAAAGGAAATAATAAAAAAATTATGAAATTTTCTAGCTATGATTTATGTTTCAAATGTTATATAGAAATCATGTGTTTCTCTAGTCTCCTAATACTACTAAACTGCTTGATCCTTTGTGATGTGATCACTTGTATCTTGTACAAATGTAATAAAGTGAACCCCAAATCTAGTTTACTAGAATTGGGGTTGTTATAAGGAAGGATCTTTAAAAAAATATGTGTTTAAGATAAATTAATATGAAAAAACAAGTAGGAATGATATCACACATGATTAGTCGTCAAATATTATGCTCATCGGGAATTTTTTTATTTAAATTAAACATTATCTTTTTTTAAAGGTTGTGGCTGAAGCCTCAATTTATTATTTAAAGAAAAGACCTCTTTCTACTGGGTAGAGGGAGACCCATTACATAGCCCGAAGGCCCACGTCCAAGTGGCCTGAACACAAGGCTTGAAAGCCCATTTTTTTGCCCAAAGGACCCCTCGGTGAACAATACTACTACAGTACATCTGGCTCTATAGTACCTCCACCGCTACAGTGCCGCCGCTGCAGCAGTTCCGCCGCTGCTATAGTGCTGCTACAATGCTACTACAGTACCCAGAAAATTCACCCCTGCCCGGATTTGAATTATGCAAGGAGAACTTGACTTGTAGGTTGAAAAAATATATGTATGATCTCAAGAAAATAATAACATATTGGTACAAGATATGTGAATTGAATATCATGATCCTTGTATATAATATAATTAATTCAAATACTTTTTCACATTTTGAAGCTTTAAATGGAAATGATTGTATCATTCCTATATAGTATATTGATGACATATTAGTTATAGTAACCAAAAATGATTAAATAGATGTGGAAAAGGTGGAGTTAGATAAGGAGTTAGATATGAAAGTATTGGGACCAGAAAAACATATTATTATGATACGAATTTAACAATATATAAATAGTTCAAATATTTGGATACCATAGTAGAATAAATTGATTAAATTCTTTAATCACTTTCAATATCTAAGACTATAAGTCAATATCATTCTATCTTCTCATTAATTTAATTTATACTTTATTATGAATCATATAAGTAAAGAGGATAGAATATATATATATCTGAAGGTCCATATGTTTCTATAGTGAGGATTATTATGTTCAATATCATTTATACTAGATAGAAAATTACAAACACAATGGGATTAGTTTTTCCTAGAAATTTTAGGAAGAAACACTACAAAAGTTGGTGAATTACAATTCAAAAGTAACTTGCAATTTTTCATCACCCTTATGTATTAAATTGATTGGAATTATGATCTTTCACAATCCTAGTATATATATATATATGAGTGAAAAAAATTAAAGCTATCATAAATTCAATAACCTATGATGAAATTAATAAACATAGTGGAATCAAAGTATAAAAATAATTCATAGAGTTTCAAATCAAAATGTAAACACTTATTAAAATGATATTACAAAAACTAACCGGATTTCACCTAAATTAACAATAAAGTATCTAAACCTAACTTTAGGTATCCCCAATTTTATTAATATTGGAAGGTATGTATTCCTATCCTTGAAATCCCTCAACCTAAACCCATCCGAAATTTTTCTTTCTTCATATCAATATAATTCCTCAACATTTAGTTCGGTTGCTCACTTCACATAGTATAATCCCTTTCTCCCTTTCCAAAATCCATCAATATAGATATAAACTAAAAGGTTTTATGATTAAAACCCCCTATAATAGTAGATCTTAGATAAAATACTCAGAAATAAAATTTATACTAATCAAAATCACTCTCACATAAATAATAAATTTCATAGATTTAAAACAAATAGAGTATTTCAAAGTATCAAGTAATTTCATGTCTAATCACATCTGCTTATCCATAAAGAAAAAAATTTATTTTTAAAAAAAATTGAAGAAAAATATAATGATTGATTTTTTCTTTCTTATATATTAGTTGTAATATAATTAGAAGAAATTTGTTCGTCTTCTGATGAACTCAAAAAGGATTTACAACTATTGGTGGAGTTATTTCTACATCGTTATAATTATTTTACATCTGATGAATATAATTTATCATTATACATTAGATCATTTGACTAACATATTTATTTTTAAGTGATTTATAATTTTATTTATCATAAATTTAGTTATAATCACTAATTACAACTAAAAACATGATTCTAGTTAAATCAAAATTCATATGAAGAATATTGTGATTTTAAAATTAAATAAGAAAGTGAGTCATTCAGACAACACTGTCCCATTTTTTGGTAAGAACAATACATGAAGGAAAATTCAAAAATTTATATAAAATTTAAAGAAAAAAACTCCATATAGTTTATAATGAAATAAATTTATTACCCTTTGTCTTATAACATTAAAAAATATCTTATTAGATACAAACAGGATAAGTAGATAAAATTAATTTTCTCAAATTTTATTTTTTTCAAACAATAAGAAAATAAAAAATTCTTAAATTTTGTAAAAAGATAAAGACTTAAAATTCTCCCCCCTAATATTTGTTTTTTATCCCCTTTATGAGAAGAACTTATAATATTTTATAATTATTTAAATTATCAGCGTTTCTAAAATTTCTAACCTTTTTTATTTCCAAAAAGAAGAAGGAAAAGAAAAAAACTGTATAGATTTTTGTAAATACTTTCTAGAAAAAAATATATTTCTCTCCTTTAATTTAACAGTTATAAATGAATGAAATCATTAGAAAACATAGTTTAATAAATCAAACCACCTAGAAGTTATCTTTTTATATACAAATGATCTTATTCTTTCAAACATGGTTCCAGGAAAAATTCAACATTGATAATTTTTATCTTATGTTATATTAAATTTATTTCTCAGTAAACTCACTAAAGAAATTATCCTTTTAGATATTAATGTAAATAATATTTAGAGTATAATATTCAAAGTTATGTAAAATAGATTAAGTTGAACTTACAATATTTATATATATATATATATCATTAAAAATAAATTAAATAAAAAATATCCTCCCCCCTTTTTGAGAAGTTTTTAAATGATTGGAGATAAATTTAAGAAAATTTAAGTTGAATTTTACGATAATATTATCAATATAAAATTGTATTTTAAGTATTAAAATCTATTAAAATTTAAAGGTTTTGTTAAGATTCATCATGATAATTTTAAGTTTCGATAAAGTCAAAAATAATATATCCTCTTTTGTATAATTACTCTGGAAATGGTGTCTTAAATATTTTTTCTTTTCTTATGGGTGATGTGATAGGTTTTTATAAAATTTAATATCATTGACAATATTACATTTAATTATGGTTTAGGTGAACCTCAAAACAAAATATGTGAGTGTGTGTTTCATCTACAACACTTATTCACAATAGATTATTGATTTTTATTGGACCATGAAACTAAAGATTCTCCTAAGAAATGACACATTCAAGATGTTATCTTTCTATCAAAACTACAACCCATAAAGTTATAACCTATTTAAATTTTAAGTAAAAATTAATTTATGGAAGAATAAAACAAAACAATTTCAAATGATTTCACCTTTTTCATTATCTCCAAAAGTAAAATATCCTCAATTTAACATTTTAAAATTTCAGAAGTTGGACTTGTCTCTAGTAATATGTTGAGAAAAACCACTATCTATATACTATGTATTCCTATTATTCATACTCAGTATCATTTCTTGAATGTAATAAAACTAATTTCTCAGTACCCAAAATTTCTTAGGTTTGGTTATATTAGAAAATAAATTTTTATCAACCTACACCCATTAAACTCTCTTATGTTGAAATTTTATTAGTTCTTAGGAAATAAAATCTCTTTGAAAAAAAATAACTTAACTCACTTTAAAGAATAATATTTTTACCAGTGATCTCCCCTTTTACATTTAGTTCAAAAGCGTTTACTTTTAGGTATTAATTAATTTTATCAAAAATTTGATTTATCGAAATTAAAACATATTCTATTGTATTTCTAATAAGGATTTAGTTTTGTATAAATATAATTGAAGTTTTATTTACTAGAATTAAATTTATACATAAGTTTATTTAAACTATTGACTTTTATTTAAGTATAATAATCAAATTCTGATCTTCTAAAATTGAACTAGAACTAGAGTTATGATCTATTTCTGATGAATGTTTATAAACTTCATAAGCTAACTTTGAAATTCTTTTATTAGATTTAATAGCATTTTCTTATACATAATTTGAGTTATTTTTCAAGTTTTTATTTTCATTTTCCATAAGCCTCATATAGCTAACTATTTCTGCAAATTATGTATATAATTATCATTATCTAACCTATTAATTTTTTCATCATCTAATGAAATTGAATAATCATAATTAAAATTGTAATTTAATTTAGAATCTAGATTTATGTTTCTAAAATATTCCAAAATTAACTTATCCATGAACCATTTCCATCCTTTCAAACTTTTGAATAAAAACCAATGATCTTTAGACTATCACTTCCACTTTTGTTCAATAAAATATCAGAAGTAGTATCATATTCACTCTCACTTCACGTATCCCAAGATTTCAATCTATTTCTATCTCCACTCTTAGAGTACTTATTTTATTTATGATCATTATTTTTTAATCATGAAAATCAGGTCTAATATGACCCATCTTCTTACATTCATAACATATGAAATCTAAATATTTTTTCTTTTAATATCTATTTTTATTTTTTTTCACATGAGTAAATAAAAAAAATTAATCCCAAAAATCCTTCTTATTCTTCTATAAATTCAAGTGAGTTCATTCTCATTTTCATCTCAAATGATTTAATTTGAATGATATCTTTTATTTTTTGAAACTTGAAATTTTGTAAAATTTGAAAAATAATTAAAATTAGAATTACTAGAAGTAGATGAAAAGGCCACTCCATTATTACATTAATATGTTTCAACATCACTCTTTAATCATCTTTAATATTGCAGTAAGTTACCAACAAATTCATCTATACTTAACTTAATTAAATTTTTAGTGTCACCGGTAGTTGTACTCTTTTATTCCCACTTCTTCAGTATAATATCAATAAATATTTCAACAAATTGATATTTTATTAATTCTTCATCACCAAAATATTATAAATTTTTTATAATACTCATAAAACACTGATTCATGTTAGTCACTATATCACTACATTGTAAATCAAAAAACATTATAATTTTCTCTTAACCTAGATTTTCGATTTTTTAAAACCTTAGAAAATCCAAAATATATAACCTATAACTAAAATACCATTCATCATCTCACAAGTTGATATCTGACTATAGATATTTTTGTTCATAAAACATAATATAGTATTCTACAATTTATGATTTTCTGGATATTCCAACTTTTCTTCATAAGAAAAATGTGCTTATTTATATAAAACTTTATAACATCCAATCATCATTAATTATTAAAACCTATATTAATGATAAAATATTTCATATTATAATTACAATATTCATAATCTTCTCTATCAAATATAGGTGGAATTCTTAGATTCTAATTCTTAAGAGTTCCTCTTGGAAATACTTCCATAACAAAAATAAGAGAATATTTATTTTACAACATAGTTGGGGTTAGAAGAAAAAACTAAGATAATTTCTGACAAACTAATAGAATATATTAACTGATACAAAATATTGGTATAATTCCAAATGATTTAACTCTAATAAACTAGTAGAAACATGACTCTAATAATAAATATATTCCTTGAAATTTAGGCACAGATATTAAATGAGGGGGATTGAATTTTAGTTTAAAATAAACATAGAATTTTTTGAAATCCATTGGTATTAAGTTGATTAGAATTGAAATATTTCACTATCAGGTTATATGTGTAAAAGTAAAAAAAATTAAAACTATTTAAAATTCAATAACTTCCAATGAACTTAATAAAAATAGGGAATATATCTTTAAAAAAATGCACAAAGTATCAAATCAAAAATCAAACACTCATTAAAAGGATATTAGAAAAACCAAATTTCCTTAACCTTAAGTGTTAAGGAAGTCTATAAACCTTAATTTTGGAATCACTCAGTTTATACCCATCAAAAGTAATGTATTCATATCCATGAAAGACCACAACTTAAACTCATTATAAGGTTATCTATTTTCTTATCCCTTAAATCCCTTAACCTGTAGGTCAACTACTTGATTCACACATTGGAAGCTCTATATTCCATACTAGAATCCCTCAATCCTGGTGATTTTAAATGAAATATTTAGAAGATAAATTAAGATACTTTACATGGAAAACCTCACACTATAGTATAACTTATAAAAAATATGAAAAAAAATAAAATTTATATTAATTAGATGTGTTCTCAAAGAAACAAAAAATTTCATATCTTCAAAATGACTAGATACATTCAAATAATCAAGTAACATAAATTCTAATCACGTATACTTATTCTTTAAACCATGACTATATTTATATAAGTAGTTTCAACAAAGTCCAATGTTATAATTATAATTTCCTTGGGATCAGTTGTAATTGAATCAGAAGTAGATTCATCATCTTTTGATGAACTCGGAAAAGCTTCACATCTATTAATGGTGTTATTTCTACACTACTTTAGTTCTCATGAAACCAATAAATGTAATCAGTAATTAGAACTCAGATAATCATATTTTCATATTTATATTTAAGTGATTTGGAATTTAATGTATCAAGAATTCGGTTTTTCACACCAAAGATAACTAAAATAAGATTAAAGTTAAATAAAATTCATATAAACTTTATTTTTATTTTCAAAACAAATTAGTCAATAGATTTATTGACCAAATAAGTAGTAAACCAGTACATGGATAATCTAAGATATAAGTTTTGGAAAATAATGAAGTGGATCCTAAGATATATCAATAAGGCTTCATATATTGCATTAGATTATAGATGATCACAGTGGATTATTATATTCTATATTAATTTATATTTTATAGGTGATTTTAATATACATAAATCCATTATTAGCCATGTTTTTACTCCTATAAGAGGTTTTTGAGTTATATTTTCATGCTATATTTAATCATGGATTTATCCATTACTGGGGTATAATACATAGTTTCTACACTAGATTTTAAAGTGGTTATATAGATGAGAATAATTCTTGAGGGGATTTGGCATTAATATGAGAATATTTATTTATTTTATGATAGTTAGAATGCCTTTAATATTGTAAGGAATCTATATTTTCAATCTAGAAGGAATAAAATTGGAGTATAATACAAATTTTTTCAAGATGTGTTGGAGGAAGAAAGTGTGAATATACCAAAAATTCACACTAAATAAAATAGGTAGATATTCTGATGATGATTATTGACTCTAATAAGTTCAGATGGTATAGATACTTGAGTGGTCTCACAATTACATGAAAAACTAAATTTGTAGATTGAAATAATATGTAGTGATATAACTAGTTCTTAATAAAGTCTTAAAGTATGAGATATTTCAACAGTTAATCTCCCACCAAACTTCCAGTTATTCCATAGTTGTTTCCTTTGGAAAGTATAATCCTCCCTCTTTTTTCAAAAACGAGTAGGTGGAGCTAGTAAAAGGTGGGTGGATAACCCCACATAATTCACTATAATGAAAGAGTATTAGTTTCATGAGAAAATTCGTATAAAAGGGTCTCTTCCTCAGTGAATTCATTAATCAACACCATCTAATCTCCCTCATATTCACATTCAAGTAGCATTTGTGTGGTGTTTTATCGACTTATTCAAGATAGAGTGTTTTAAAGGTATTATACATGTAATAGAGAGAGATATGTGTATCCACTTTTATTATAGTGATCCTTTTATTTACCCATATTTTTTACCCATCAACATTTTAGGGTTTTCCCATGTTATAATTGGTATTATTTATTTTATTGTTTTTTATAATTTATTTTTATCTCATATTTACAATTTCACTATATGTTAATTATTTCATTATCAATAAATATATAAATAATAAGTTATAATACTTATATAATTTCATCTTATGTTGATGAAGCCTAACTTTCTATAATGTTTCGAATATAATTAATATTATTAAAACCTTCCTTTATCTTATTTCTCTAAACACTAGAAAATTTTAGTTTCCATGGCCAAATATACCTAAAAATTTCCTAAAAATTAATTGATTTATTTAATTTAAAATTTATGATAAAATATATCAATATAAATATTTAACCTTTATATATGAAATGTCTTCACCATTATATCCAAAAATAATAAATGGCTCATGGAACATAATATGTTTTTTTTTCATAACATGTTGATGAATGTATCTACTTTATTTTTATAATCTCAATAAACATGATGTTCTCATATTATATTCTCTTGTATTCCTTTATACTTCAAGAATTTGATGACTATATTGATTGAGACTTGACTTATTTTCCCCTCAACTAATTTATTTAATTATGAGTTTTTTATTTATGATATTTTTATAAAATAATTATTTAGATGAATTTGGGTACATTTTATTTACCAAAATTGGTAATAGCTTGAATGAATATCATTCATGAAAGCCTACATAAAACAAAGTGGAATGTTGAATTTTTTTTACACAATATTCATTATTAGTTATTATTTATTACATTGTTTATAATTTTTTATTCCAATGTTAATTATTATTAATTAAATTTTTGATTATTAATAAAAATATTGAGTGAAATTTTTTCATGAAAGATGTGAAAAAAATATGAAGTTTGATTTAATTTATTTCATTCCAGTTATGAAAAATATCTAAAGTTTGTGTGAAATATGTTCACATAAGAAACATTATTTTTAAAAAATTAAAGTGTCTTCCAAGAATGGAGTTCATGCATGATATGTCCCATTTTGGTAAATAAAATGTTTCCTATCCCATTTAAATAATTAATTTAAAAATAAATAAATAATCATTTATTATTCATATAATCCACATGACATGTACCTAATATCATGAAAATTTTTAACTCTACAATTTGACTTGTTAATTTCATATAAAGAATTTGGATTTAGACTTTCCTCATCATGAAAACCCTCACAAAATGAGTTTTAATTTCTCAAAAATGTTCCCATTAAAAATTTTACCTGAGAGTTAAATTATCATGCAGTGGAAAAGAGGTATTCATAGGGAGTTTTTACTTTAAGAATAGCTAAAGGATGGTATGGATTCTCAAGTAACTCAACATATTTCATGAAGCATGTCATTTATTATTGGTTTGGTTCTATGGTTTTTTATTAAACAATCCATAAACCTAAGTTATGGTGAACAACCATGTACTAAAGAGACCATAAAAACATTGATGAAATTATTATCATTAAGGGGTGAGAAAAAATAGTAAATAGAGGATCATGCTTCACATGAGCTCACTACCACTGGTCATCATGAGCAATATAATGTTTGTTTGATTTGGATAATTAAAACATCAATATCTTCTAGTAGGAGATGCATTTGAGAAGATTAAATCCTCTAGGGAAAATATTATCTCAATTTTTATTATGTGGAAGTTAGTTTCTCCAAAAAAAAAATTTTTTACCACCTCACAAATGTGACACAAGTGGTCCTATAAAAATGAGCTTAACATGTCTATTTTTTTATCTCAAGAATATTCTTATATTCCATAGGTATCAGAAATTACCTACACTAAAAAAAATATCTGGGTTGAAGTTCCCAATGTCTTTTGATGAGGAATGTTGCATTTCTTTTAATAATTGGTGATGATAACATATGATGAGTGAAGATTAAGTACTAATTAATGGGGAGATTCAAGAACTCATTGGCATGAGAAGAAACTTAATGATTTTACTGTATATATATATTATGTTTTCTATATGGTTTTTTATAGAAGATGAATTATGAATATGAGATACAACCAATGATTATATTGAAAGTGGATTATTTATCTATTTAATATTACAAATGAGGCTGAGTTATTATTTCTAACTATAATTTACTATAAAATATCCTAGAGTAATTTTATTAGTTAAAAGATGATGAGATTTTTGACATTTTGAGATATTTTTGCTTGAAGATTTTATATGGAGAATTAAGTTAGAATATTTTATGAGTTAATAAGGATGAGAAGCTCAAATATAAATATATAGATGTTTTTTATGGATTTAAAATAACCTTATTGAATTATATGACTCTATGAAGAAGAATAGAGTTGGATGTGAATTTGGATGACACTCCATCTTTGTGTTACTAAGCATAAAGTCTATAAAATATGCATTCAGACACTAGGATAATGATCTATTTGAATATACAAGTTTATGATAAGATAAGAAAGTTACTATATTAATTTTTAATTGATTAATGGAATTTAAACTGAGGGAATTTTATGAATATAAAGATAAACTAGAGTTTCCATTTTTTGTGATGGTACATTAGTGATGGACTCCCGTAGTAAAAAGTCATTTACAATGAGAGTTTGTCTCTAATGAACTACTAAAAAATTGTATCGCAATTGTGGTTATTGGTGATTATCCATCGCAAATAGACAGTAATTGTGATGGATGAGAAATATGTTGCATATGAGGCTCACAATTTTTTTAAATAATCAATTACTACGGTTCGTCAGAATTGAAATTATTTGCAATGAAAGAACAGTATGTCACAAAAATACCAAAATTTTAAATAATTAAAAATATTTTAAAAAATTAAAAATAAAAATTAAAAAATTCAAATTCAAAATTAATTAAAATAATTATAAAAAAATAATAAAGAATTATAATAATTAAAAAACATAAAATTAATACATTATTTTAATCATAATATGTTTTCAACCCCAGATTAAAAAATGGTCATAAAACATCACAAATCATCAACTGGTGTCAGGTGGAGGAGGGTCACTTAAAGGATTAAGGGGAGGAAACTCCATACTAGTACTATAAACAATTTGTCACATATACTCCAACATCTGCTCATCTCTCCAACATTGATGGTCATGCTTCTCCTCTCTATATATATATATATCCATTGTATCATCTCATCATGAGATCTCAAACTCTCATCATATTTTGTGACTGATGATGACTCTCCATGAGTTCCTTTTAAGATCACTAATTACATCATAGAAGTACCATAATAACTCATATGTGTCATTTTGTAACTAATACCAATCACCTGACCTTTCCCAACACCGTGAAATTTTTTTATATCTAGCCCCCCAAATCAATACATGAATCATTAGTGGAAACTACTTCAATCTAAGCTTAAATCTCTTGTGAATGAGAATTCACAGCCTCAAATATTTACTTCAAATATAATTATAGATTTTAATAATGATAAAATTAATATTCTAGAGAATTTGAAAAAAAAATTACTAACCATAATATAACATTGTCGGTCACCTACAAATTATCCTTGACGAGGACCAGTATACATCTTATTATAAACATAAAACTCTATAATATAAGGGTTAGTATTGGAATGTATAATATAACAAAAACTTTACAGTTAAAGTATATATATATTAATAAATAATATCACTTACCATATATCATCAATGTATTCCAAATGTATGACTTCTATTCATATGTGAACCTCCTATCTCCCCTGTCTCTAACATCCATATGATAACCTCCTCCAAAAAGTCTCTCCTAACAAGTAGGATCACAATCCATCCCATACATGAGTTGAGATATGTTGGTATCACTTTGTGTATAAGGTTGTATTTGTTGTCAATTGTTTTCAATAAAGATCAAAATGAAGGAGATCAAGAAGAACTCTAATGAAATAGAGGAATGGTGAGGTATCATCCATCTGAGGATGATTGAAGAAGAACACCATGAATTTATTCATGATTTAATGAGAACCATGAAAGAGATTACTTGAATAATAGAATTATATGATTTACAAGAAGTAGAGAGTGATGGTTGAAGAAGAAGAGAGTGTGGAAGGGACTGGCATTCTGATATGTCCATGCATTTCAAATTGTATCTAAATTAGATGATGCTTTGCTGATTTGTATTTCACAAATATCGTAAGTCGAGAGAACCTATGATGCAACCCTTATTGGAAGGAAAGATGTTGGTGGATGATAGGGAAGCTATAGTACTTTCAATGTAAACTCTGGTGATGTTATAGTTGATCTATCAATGGATATATCACGGTTGTGGAGTTTGTGATGAAATAAGAAGATTTGTTGAAGAAGTAAAATCACATAAAAGAAGC
Organism: Viscum album; assembly: GCA_963277665.1. Lineage (NCBI taxonomy): Eukaryota > Viridiplantae > Streptophyta > Magnoliopsida > Santalales > Viscaceae > Viscum > Viscum album. Next base: position 567,008,947 of record OY728162.1, read on the forward strand.
AGGAAGGTTATGTTCGAAGCATATATTGAAGGTGGTGTTGTTCTCCAGTGTTTTCCAAATTTTTGGGCTTGAAAATCGGAAGATGAAAGACATGTGTCTTTAGTAGAGAAAGTTATGCGATAAGTGCAAGAGGGTTTTTAGGCGCAATTGATGTTTCAGGATCAGAACATCAAAATTTAGAAAAGGCATGGAGTTCTCGAAAAATTGTGCAAAGTGCACGAAAAAGGAGGATACACAAAAAAAATTTGCACGCAATATGAAACATTGTTTATAATTTCGCACACAATTGGTGTTTTAAGATCAGCACTTTAGTATTTGTGAAAATAAAGAGGTGCGCAAAAAACCAGAGCTGTGCTTGGAAAAATGGGAATGTACGTGGAAATATTTTGTGCACAAAATAGCTGGGTGAGTTTTTCACACAAGAAGTGTATCGGATCAGAAAAACTGAAAATTGGAAAAGGCAAGATGTGTGTGAAAAATCGGAGATGTTTGCTCTATTTGCGCGGAAAATCAAACATGTGCATGAAAAGTTGGTTGTGCTCAAAATGTGGGTTTTATGTTTTACATGCAAAGGAGGCTTCATGTTCAGAGTAATGAAAAATGGAAAAGTCATGGGGTGTGTGAAAAATCTAGGTTGTGTGTGAAAATAATGGAAGGTATGCATAATATAAATAAGTGAGAGATAGTTTTATGCATAGGAATGGGTTTTACACGTATGGTCAAAAATTCCTATAAATAGGAGGTGACCCCCTCTCATAAGGAAAGACTCGACACTTAGAAAAATCTCGAGCTCTCACACATGGAAAAATTGAAGTATAGAGTGGTATGATAAAAGAATAAGTGGATCATGAAAAATAAAGGGTTGTGTGAAAAAGTGAAGTTCAGCATGAAAAATTAGAGTTGTGTGAAAGGCTTTTTCGCACTAAAAGGTATTTTTACGCACATGGTTTGGTTTTTACGTTCAAGCCACCAAAAAAGTTGTGCAAAAAATTTGGGGGTCCCACAAGCCTTTTATATGTGTTTAGCACTCTCAGAGAGGCTTCGCGAATAAGTAAGTACCGTGAACCATTCAGTTTTACAAATATAAGTTGTTCCGCACACACACAATTTATGTTTAACACCCTCGTTGCACTTTACAAAGAGAAGAAGAACAATATGTGCAACTAAACTCAGAGCTTCACATAAAGAAGAAAGTATACTGATACACTTAGTTGTTGGTATTGATAATTAAAGGAATATAAGAAGAAGAAGAATAGAGTGTGCCCAATTGAATATTGTGAATTATTCAGGGCAGTACAATTGTGATGATTTCTTGAACAATCACAAAGGATTTTGTGATTCTGGCCAAGAAGAGAATAATATTAAGTACAAAAGAGAATCAATTCAGGACTCTGATGAAAAAAAAATGTATCATACTGAACATGAGACAAATACTTCCATGTTTATCTATTGAAGATATCTTCACGTATATAAACTGAGTAGAACTTCACCCAAGGCAGTGAGCCAGGGGGAGTCAATGGGAGTGACCCGAGGGGCACAGTGAGCTATCCCTTAACATTTGTAAAGGTAGTAAGCCTAGGACAAAGTGACTGTTTTCGAAACTTTTTTATCCCCAACTTTTGAAGAATAGTGGAATTAGGTACAACCAACAGCCTGTCGGCGTATGCTCCTTGGACGTATCCCTTAGTAGTGAACCAAGTAAAAAAATTTGTGTCATCTCCTTGCATGTGAATGTTTAATTGTTAATCATATACGTCATAAAAGTTTAAAAAGTTCCTACCAATGTGGGAACAAGATCAATCACTTTAAAATAAAAAGTTTACAACCTGATTCACCCCACCCCTCTCAGGGTGTCCCAGGGTCCTACAAGATATAGTGAGGTCGATAGGATATGGAAGACTGATTAAAAATAATATCAGAATCTATATTCATAGATCACTTTATGAGGTTGTGTAAAAATATCCCACACCCCCTCCCCCCCCCCCCCACCAAATATTATCTCTCAAGATATTAGTAATCAGAGAAAATAAATTATGCAAGATAATTAAAAAATAATATGTTAGTAATTAATAAAATTTAAAAAGTATATATTAATTATTAATGTACAATCCAGTGGTCGAACATCTGCTAACACACGTTGATGGGAACTTGGTACCATGACACCAATGGCATAGAAAAATAATTTCTTAGAATCACTCTATCCTTCCCAACAACTAAATGGGAAATACCATGGAAGTAAATACAAATAAAAAATAATATTATTATCAAAATTAATACAAGAATTCAATATAAAATTAATATCTTAAACAATTAAACATAACTCCTTAAATGATAATCAAAATAAAAATATGGGAGTTTCTCTAGATCAAGGTCTTGAATCATCAATCAAGAAAGGTTTTTCCCCCTTCTAATAGGTGCATCATCCTATAGATCAAATGAATTGGGCTTGTCAATAGGAAGGTTAGCATCATTGAGGGAATAAAGTGGATCATCAAGAAAATATTTATCCATCTCAGAGAAATAAACTTACCTGTAAGAAATTTTTAATACAAATATCAGATATAAAAAAACTAATAAATAATAGAATATAATAATCATTCCTATAATAAATTTTTAATATAGATATCAAATATAAAAAACTAATAAATACTAGAATTTAAAAATTACCTATAAATAAATACTAGAATATAATAATTTAACATGTAACTATTTTTTAATATAGATGTCAAATATAAAAAACTAATAGATATCATTCAAAATATAATATTCTTACCTATCAATAAATGTTAATATAGATATAAAAAATAAAAAACTAATAATTACTAGTATCAATGAAGGAACAGAATAGATCATCGGGTCTAGTCATCTAATACAAACAATCTTACCTTTAAATAATTTTTTATTCAGTTATAAAATATAAAATCTAATAAATACCTAAATAAAATAAATAAATATTTGTCTTTATTAACATTTTCATTGACAATAATGTATTCATCCTCAAATTTAGCATTTTCAACATCCATACAATTTTCAATTTCATCATCCCTTATTACTTCTTCAACATTATCAATATCAACGGCCCTTAACTGGGGGTTTCATCATCTATACTTATATAGCATTGCGTAAGAGATATATTTTGGGATTTTTCTTAAAAAATTTAAATATACTTCACTTCCACAAAACCATTTAAATTTTCAATAAACTGATTGTCATGTGATTTCGTTTTTATTACGCTCCACCAATCATTCAAATATCTCAAAACATTAGATTAATTTTCATTATAAACATGATGTTATTTATGTGTCAACATAAATGGTTTATTTGATGTAATAAAACTATTATATTTAATGTAAATGACTCCATGTCATGGATGAACTCGCAACCCTTGATCAGTATCAAACTAATGACAGTTTAACTTTGTTACATAATTTTTTCCTAAATAAAATTACTAAACTATTTCATCGAGTTTACCATAAAATTCAAATTCACTTTCTTTATAACCATATCCTTTTACAAAATTATTTATTTCTCTGAGTCTCCATATATGTGTGTATAAAATCAAAATCCATTAACCACACACCTATTATAATATTTTAGCAATTTTGATGGTGGGTTTTTTAGCACACATAATCAAATATCAATTTTATTTTCATATTGTGTTTCCTACAAATAATAAAAATTAATAATAATAGATATCATTTTAGAATTTATTTATTGTTTCATTGAAAACAAATCAACATACCAGTCTTTGAAACCAATATGCAAAATATTTTTCAGGATGTTATTCAAAACAAAAAAAATGAAATTTCTATAAATTGTTTTTTGGTATAGTCATCATATAGTCTACTAAAAATTAAGGTAAATAAATTTATCTTCTATAAAAATTTAAAAAAATAATAGAAAGTAGTACTTACTTCAAAAATCATGGTATTTATTCATAATTTAGCATAGTATATGTATGATCTTTGTAGAGTTCGTCATCTAAAATCCATTAATCATGGTAACCAAAAAAAACCAAGCATAGGATGATTAAAAACAAAAAATTAATGGTCTATGAAATCATCAATATTTGTCTCATTATAACACATCTGGTTATGTTTTGAAGGATCTTCCGACTGAAAATAATACAAGCATAAATTTAAAATTTCCTCCTGTAAGTATACTTATAAAATTGACCCTTCAAACGATGCTTTGTTAAGTACTTTTTTCTTTAATTTTTTTACACATCACTTAAATGGGTACATCCATCAGAATTTTACTTATCCTACACGTTTTTCTTTATATAAAAATTAAAATATTAAATGTTCTATTGAGTTAACAAAGAATGGTGGGATTAGTTTCTACAATTTACATAAAATTTAAACAATATCCTTTTGTATCATACTCAATGCATCACAATCTGATGTTTCCACACAAATATCTCAGAAGAAATATGATATTTTAGTCAACACATTCTAGATTTTATGAATTCAACATCCCTCTAAGACTAAATAGAAGTAATATTTCCATTATGACATGGTAGACATGGATTTTTAAACTAGTAATATGCTCATTTCTGATGCAATGATAAAAATTAGAATCATAAACATTTGTCAACCTCGAATCTCAAATCCATTGAAAAATGATAAATTAATATCTTAATAAGGTGCATAAGAATTTTTTGGATTCATTAAATTGTTTCATCCTTCATCTTCAAATAATTCAATTTGAGGACATCTAAAAATCTAGGTATAATCTTATTATTCCTTTATGTTATCTTTGGTCTTATTAGGTGTGTCCAACATGGTATAAAATATATTATAAAAAAAATTCTTCTCAATATGAATTATATCTAACATGTGATTAACCAACAAAGCAGACCAATATGGAAGGTCCCAAAAATACTCTTCTTTATCTAATTATTATCTCTCCCAAAACCATTTATTTTTTTCATTTATGGTTTGTACAAAAGTAAAAAGTGGTAATGAAAACATAAAATATTTTACCTGAATACCTAAGTGCACTATTGGAGGTTTATCTCTTTCAATCATACCTTTTGTAAAATTATTTTTGTTTCTTTGAAAATGGTGATATGTAGTAAGAAATCTCTGATGGAAGTCAAAATAACTAGTCTTTCTCCCACTACCAAGAATAAATTCTTTATTCCCAGCCATGTAGTATAGACGATGTTTTAGACCATGTTTACAACATCCAGATAACATACCATATGCTATAAAGTCAATGATCATCCATATTAATGAAACCTTTAGTGTATAATTTTGATATGTAACTATATAAAATGTATTCACACCATTGTTCCATAATTAAATTAACTCATCAATTAGTGTCTTCAAATAAACATTAATATTCTTATTTAGGTGTCTTAGAATTAATAAAACCAAATATATGTATGGTACCTTCATCAGCATCCAAAAAGGTAAGTTATACTATGTAATAAAAACATTCCAACAAGAATATTGACTACTATAAGCGCCAAATGGAAAAACCCATCTGTAGAAAGACTTAATCATGTGTCACAAGGTTCTAAAGAAAAATAATGGTGCATCTGATCAAAGTGTTTTGATGAATCAACATCACATGGATGATTTATGCTTTTATTGATAGAAATATTTTATTTATTCCATGTTATCATTGCAACTATGTTGTGATACATAAATAAAAATTGTAAACAAAGTGTTATTAGAAAATAACTCAATTGTTTCACATGTAATCTAGAATTTTATTATTGTACCTATTTATACCTCTATTCTCCATATATTGGAAAATTAATTAAGGATTAATAATCACTATAATATAATATATAGTCATTTTAAAATGAATGAATATTTTGATAATTAAGACCATAATTATGGAATAACCTCTTCATAGAAACTTGTATGTAATGTATTTCTATCAGAAAATAACAATTTAACTAATAATAATATATGATTGAAACAACAATTTTATATTCCAAAATATTATTTAATAACCATAAATTTTGTAACATCTTTATTTTTTCTCATCTGGAATACCGTATATAAGGCCTCCTTAGCAAATTTCAATAAATTTTAAAACTAAGATGATTTTGATTCAGGATTTGGAATATCATTATGAGTTGTTTCCTAAATAGTCATACCATCATCCCCATGTACTAAATTGTGAAATTATTTATAGAGAAACAAAAAATATTTATTTTCTACAGAATTATGTTCACCATGTTGATAATAAAAAATATAATATATATGAAAACAAAAACACCATAGCTGAAGTCCAACATTGTAAAATGATTTTAATCTCCTAAGATCACATTTCTTACATGGATATTTATATTTTCACTTTGGAGACAAATTCTGAATTTGATAATTCAAATGAAATAAATGTTTCAACACCTTCAATTTAGATAGGATTTATACCAAATCCATTGGGATTTTTAAGATGATTTATCTAATGATGGTCGTGTAATAGAAACTGGTGTCTACTTCACGAGTCTATAGTTATCTAAAAAATAATAGAAATAAGAATAATTATTATTGATCATTCTGACTAATTGTAAATTATTATTATATTTTAACACTATAAAATATTATATGGAATATGATCGGAGTGAGGTGCTAGGTTAGCACTAGATTCTAGGGCCTATGGAGGCTCAGCGCAAATATGATAAAATATTAAATATATCATATCAGACACATTCTATTTTCCAAAAATAATATAATATATCTTAAATAGTGTATTATATAGGAAATATGAGACCATTGTTCTATCTGAGATACATGTATTACCTTATTTATGATATAACATTTGTGTGTGTCGGGTGTTTGGTTACATTGATTGTGAGGGTAATTCATTTAATATTTTTATTATAATTTTATAAAAAAAATTAAGTAACTCTTAAAGTGTGTATCATATGAAAAACTAGAGACCACTAGTAGGTTTGGGATGTGGGGTCTACCCTAGACACAACATAACATTTGTGCATGTTGATATTTTGGTAACATCATGCACGATAATAATTCATTTAATTTTTTGATTACAAGTTTTTTGAAAAAAATTGAAGTATATCCATAACAGTGTATCATATCAGAAATGTGAGACCACTATTAGATTGGGGATTTTGGGTTTACCCTAGGAGTGATGTAACATTTTTGTACATTGGGTGTTTGGATACATGGCCTATGAAGGTAATTCATTCAATACTTTTATTATAAATTTTTTTTAAAAAATAATTATCTCCCAAACAATGTATCACATGAGAAATCAGAGACCACCATCAAGTCTAAGAAGTGGGAATTACCCTAGACGTTACTTAACATTTTTGAATGTTTAGGGTTTGGTAACATCATGCATGATGCTAATTTATTTTATTTTTTTATTATATTTTATTACAAAAAAATTGATGTATCTCCTGAACGGTGTATCATATGAGAAATCTAAGACCACCTCGGGGTGATGGGGTTAACCTAGATGTGATATAACATTATTCTGTGCTAGGTTTTTGGTTACATTGCATGTGAGGGTAATTCATTTAATATTTTTATTATAATTTTTCAAAAAAATCTAATTATCTCTCAAACTTTATATCGTATGAAAAATCAGAGAACACTGTTAGGTCTGAGCTGTGGGGTTTACCCTAGATGCAACATAACATTTGTGTGTGTCGAAAGTTTGGTAACATCACACATGATCATAATTCATTTAATATTTTTATTATATTTTTTACAAAAAATTGAAGTATGTCTATAGTGGTGTATAGTATCAAAAATATATGACCACCGTTAGATTGGGGATATCGGGTTTACCCTAGGTGCAACATAACATTTGTGCTCATCGGGTGTTTAATAACATTGCACGTTAGGGTAACCTTTTCAATCTTTTATTAATATTATATATTTATATTTATATATATATATATATTACAACATTTATATAAATTATTAATAAAAATTATTTTAATTAATACAAAATTTATAAAAATTATTTTGAATTTCTAATAATAATTATTCTTTATATTTTTCTCAAGGTATGAAAAAAAAAACTTAGTATTCATACCAAATTATTTTTTTTTATTTTTAATAGTTGATAAAATATTTTTCAAGTAATACTAATTATTTATTATCTATAAATAATTTTATAACAAATATTAACATTTTTAACAATTACTAGTATTTTATATTTTTTTCTTTTACAGATTATTAAAAATTGTCGTAATTTCCCCATATTTTTAAATTATTAATAATTTTTTTAATTAACACAAATATTTTCTATTTATTAATAATATTGATTAATTAATTATTAATTATTATAAATTATTTAATGATTATTACTAATTATTTAAATTATTATTACATTTTTAATACTTACTATATATATCACAATTTCTTAATTAATATATATACATAAAATATATTCTCACTCCTTTTTTAAAAAATATACACATCAAATATATATATATAATGAACCTTACAGGTTTTTTTAAATGTTTATATGTATATATTCATGTGTTTACATATATATATATATATATATTACATGATTTCTTAATCAAATATATTTTTACATGGTTTTTAAACAAATATACATATCAAATCAATATATATATATATTAAAAAGCTTATACATTTTTTTAAAACTTTTTTATGTGTTTTTTGTGTGTATTAAAATGACTACACATTTTTTTTAAACTTATATATATATATATATATATTCATATGTTAATATACATACATACATATATATATATATATATTAAAAACCTTACACATTTATATATTTATATACATAAGGTATTATATATATATATATATTACAAGATTTCTTAATTAATATAAATACGTCAAAATGTATTCTGACACTTTTTTAAAAATAAATATATATATATAATTTATATATACATAGATACGAACAAACATACAGACATATATATATATATATATCAATAATATTACAGGTTTTTTAAAATGATTTATATATTTATATATTCACATGTTAATATATATACATATACACACACACACACATGCATATATCCAAATTAAACAATGAGAAAAATACCTAAAAACAGTTGAAATAACTAGTGAGGACATAATTAACATGAAAATAGGGAATAAAAAATTTATAGAAATACTAAATTCCAAATAAATAATGAAAATCAGATAAATTTCTTAACGAAGGGGTTGTCTAAACTAAACCATGTAGGATAAAATTAGAAAATGATAAAAATGTAAAGGGAGATAAGAGGAATCTGTACCTATATGATTCAAACACATATTTTCAAAAAAAATCCTAAAATAGATTACGTCAGAGGGGGAGATATCGGACATGCACCATGACCAGTTCAGGGTTAAGAGAGGAAGAGGAAAGAGAGTAAGGAGTTGGGTTATAGGGTTTTAATTAAATATTAATTATGATGGACTAATTACAACAAAAGTAAATCGATTGCAAATAATTTTTCTATCAAATGTATTTGCGATTGGCATTAATTCTCATCCCATATACTGCCTATACAATGGATTTTAGTGATGGATATTGTATTCTATCATTATTTCCCATTGATATAGGTTTTCACACTAGGCAATAGGAATTCCCACCAAACATATTTGTGAAATATGATTTAGTCCATCATAAATGATAACTTTTTATAATGAAATAAATATTTTTTCACAAATAAGTCTATTTCAGGGACTATTTTCAATGGGTTAACTGCCTGTCACAATTAAACCATCGTAAATAACCAATTTTCTATTAATGTAAGAATTTTGTGAGGAAATGGAAGTCACATTGAAGTAATAAAATAAATTTTTATCTATTTCATAATTTTTGGGAATTGTGTTGAATATTTCTATGGAAGTATGATGAAGTGTTGAACTTATTTGAGTTGTTTTATGATCAGATAAAGTGGATAAATTTCAAATAGTTTTAGAGAGGTTTGGAAGAGTTTGGAGGTGTTAAGTAACTATGTTTATAATTTTTTATAACAATGCATTTGTAAATGGGATATTATAATTTATATATATTAATAAATAAGAGATCTAAAATATCATGTAAGAATAAACTCAAGATAGTTGGGATTCCATACGAATAAATTTTAAGATCAACGGTTTATATAATAATAATTTCAAGGTTTTAAAAGCCATGTAGGAGTAATCTAAAAGCAATATGTGATTAATTTGAATTTATAAATGGATATTTTAGTTTTCTAATTTTAAAAGATAATGTTAAAGTGGTTGCATATGAATAAATAGAAGAATCTATAGACCATGTATGAGTAAATACTCATTTTAAAAGTCTATGTATGATTAATTTGGATCTCATGTATGAATAAATTTGATTTTATGTCATATAAAACCAAATATTTCAAATATCAAGTATGAGTAATATATTTTGGAATAATATTAATCTGAGTTCACATATGGATAATATAAAGGCCTAAATTTCACATATGATTAATCGAAATAACATGTAAGAGTAAGTTAGAGGTTATAAAGGCCATGTAACATTAACTTTATTCTACAAAGGATTTATTTCTTAGAGATGCAAGATATATTGATTTTATTTTGAAATATTAGTTTTATGGGAGAATTAAATGAATATTTCCATAGAGATTTTTAGAGGTACATTGGATTTTAAATTGGGTATCATATAAGGGAATATTTGTATCTATATTTTTAAGATCAATACTAGAGTAATTCTTAGATTAACTATTTGAAAAGTTTTTAATATTAAATATCATGATGTTGAACTTCATGGGAGTTTATAAATTAATATATGGAAAATAATCCATGAAATCCTACTTTGTTATAAAATAAGATATGAGTCTAAGAATAAAATTGAGAAGAGGGGAATATTGATAAATACTAAAAAATAGTTATTTATGAATAAATCTGCATCAATAGGATATTCTATCATTGTTAATTATTAAATGGCCTACTATTGAGTACGAGTAATAAAATATGTATTTTTCTTCTATATCAATTAATTTATAATTCTAAATAAAGGAGAATGTATATATGTTGGATATTCTGAAGGCTTAATCATGGGGAAAATATTAAGTTAGAAAGGTTGAATTGTTTCTACTACTTTTGAATATATTATGGTTTCTAAAGTTCTTGAAAAAGATGGACCTTATATTCCTGATGAATATTTTAAAGTCTCAGAGAATATCTTGTTATAAATGTTGAATAATTTTAGAGTTCACTGAATATATTTTCATTCTTGGTTGGAAAACCACTTTTAAAAATGAGGGATCCAGTATAAAGAACCTTTTAAAAGATATTAAATTGTTGGGAAACATTTTTAGGGATAACAATGGAATCTTCCCTCTATATATTAACATTATGATATTAGTAAAGCACATGTTACTTGTATTTCACATAACACGGCATGGATGTAGTTATCCATATTTTTTAAAACCTTATAAAAATATCATGTGCTATAATGACATTTTATTTTTTATCTTTCATGTGTTGTGAATGTTTTTATTAATATTTATGAGATCAATTAATCCTAATATATATGAAGGTTTTAGTAAAAAATGAATATATTTAAAAAAAATCAATCTACACTAATTGACCCCCCCCCATACACACACACGCGCGCACGCACACACACCTTCATGGGGCTGCATGTGTTCACTGGGAATAAAAATTGGTATCAGAATTGAGGTATGGAAAATAATTGAATATATATATTTTTAGTTATTTTTTATTTTATATTAAATATATATTTTAATAAGTTTTTGAGTTATCTTAGATAGAGAATATGAAGGATGTCCCTGTCAAAGAAAACATGGCTGTTGTTTTATCAAAAACCTTGAGGAATAGGGAGAAACAAAGTAACAAAGAGGTTGAGGAAGATATCATCCATGATAAAATAATAGGATTCACTAATAATTAATGGTAATAAAAGTAGATAGATTTATGTTATATCTATTGATAATTATCCTCTTGAATAATCTAGTCCATGTTTTGATGATCATGTGCCTATTGAATCACTTTGTTTTACTCTGAAATAAATGATTATATAAAAATGTTCCCTAAAGAAGTTATAACTTCATTATTTGGGTTCATTAAGGATCTATATTATAAAAATATACAACTTTATATATAGACAGGTGAATTAGAGAATTCATTAGTTGGTAAGAAACCAATTTTCACAAATATCATCAAATAAGTTGAATTCAAGGATCAATATAAATTTTACTTTGAAGAAAAAAACTCACATACAGAAGAAGAATTGAAAAAAAAATTATGATAAATATGATTCCAATAAAATACTTGAGTAAAGGATATATTCATTATAACGAACATGAAAGGTTTCCATTACTGTCAAGAATGATTAATTAGAATAACACTTTGAATTTATGTCTTAAGCGAAAGTGAAGTTGATAAATCTAGAAGTAGTTCAAGTTGAACCTTCACATACTATAAATAAATGAAGTGTTTCCATCATAGTTTCTAATGAGAGGATTAATGATAAAATATCTCATTATATTATCAATAATGTATTAAAAACTATAGATATATACAAGTTTCATGTTCAAATAAAACCAAGGTGACACTTGTTCCAGGAAAGTTTGTTTGTACTATTGTTGTTTCCATGAAAATATACTGATGGAAATTAAATTATGGAAAAATTAGGGTAGATAAAAGTAATGAGAAGACTATCTATATATTAAAGGTGGATTTATGTAAGATAGGGATTATTATTTCTCAAAATTATGATCAATCAAAGGCCTATAAATCTTAAAAATAACAAGTGTAAAAGCTATCCAGATTTTATTTCAAGACAGAAAAATATGATTTATTGGATATTATTGGTTTTTTGAAACATTAGGTAATGATGTTATTGATTTTTTTTTAAAAATGTATCAATTTCTAGAAAGAAAATAAGACCTATATTAGAGGATAATAATGATAATTTGAGTCATTATATAGAAAAAAATAATGGTATGAATCTTATCATATTAAATATATTTGAACTCTTTGAGTAATTTTTTAGAATTTATAATAATAGTAGTCATTATTTTGAAGAGTGTTGATTCAGATCAACCAAGAATTATTTATATGTGGTTGAAGAAAGAAAAGAAAAAAATGAGAAATAATCCAAGGGGTGAATTTGATTTCAATTTGGGGAACATGTAAAAGGATATTTTTGAAAAAATCACACATAAGAAAATAGATAATGATGCATCACTAAAAAAATAATACGCATCCACTATCAAAGAAAAGGAAACATCATGAATCATTTTAAACAATACATGAATGTAAATATTAAGGGAAACAATCTAGAGAAAAAAGTATAACCAATATAATAAATAAATATGAGTATTGGTTTTATGGAATACATTTATAGGGAATATGAGATTCATAAACCTAAATTCTATGAGAAGTTTCCAAAATAGTGTGACACAAATAATCTTGAGAATATTTGAATAATATTCAAATAAGATATAAATATTCCATATAATTAATTAAAATACTACTATAATAAAAGGAAATGTTGAACAAAATGAAATTGTCATAAGGGAAATCAAGTGTCATGCTAGATGAGGAGAAAAGGGGGATTACACATAAGGAGAAAACTAAAATGATTAAGAATACCACACTACCTATAGAAAATGATAAATATAAAATTAAATGACAAAGCATAATGATTTATCACAATTTTGGAATAGATTTTTAGAGGATTTTTTAGGTTGATAAACAATACTTATCCATCTATCTCTTTCTAAGGAAACATGGGGAAACAACCTAATTCTCATATCTATGTGTTTGCTTTACTATGCATGGAATTTATGGTTATGTTTTTAGGGAGATAACTATACTACTATAAAAGTATTAAACTATAATTATATTTCTATAATGGAGTGATATATCACAAAATTATATAAGTTATTAAATAATATTTATGAAAAGGAAGCATGGAGTTTATTTGAAAAAGTGATCAGCCTTAATGAAGAGTTATTGGAGTTTACCTATGAGGGGGAGATAAATGGAATAATTATAAGATATTTTTATGTAGATAAAAATTATAATAACTTTTTCAAATATATAAAGTAATAAAAATTCTATTGTTAAGGTATTATAGACATAATTTATAATACATTATTTGATAGAATCAATTCTGAATTTAAAGGGGATAAATTGGATGATTTAATAACAAGTGGTAAAATGTTTTGGAATAAATTACTAATGAGAATATATTTGTGAAATTAATTAGTAACTCATTTTTCTAAATTTATAATTTCTCAATTATAAATAGAGTTATTTAATTAATTAATCAAAAGTGGTATCAACCATTTAATTTATTGTCAATAAAGGGGAGAGAGAGGAAATTTTGTGATGATATACTAACATGTATTTTCTTATAGGTATCGATAAAAAATATAAAGGGGGATATTGAAGTTTCTAATAGTTTATAATAAATAATATTATATATGTTGTCAATACTTGGTGATGTAAATATATACTGATTCAAGATAAAGTATAAATGAATGGTGAGATTAAAGAACCCATTAATTTGAGATTCATCTTGTTTCTTTTGATATCTATATATATTTATTTGGATATGTGACTAGTTTTTGAAGATTAATTATGATTTTTAAATGTTTCTAACAATCATGACGGTAGTGCTTTATTCTTTTGTTGAAAATTGGATAATAATTTTGAGTTATGGTTGTTTATTAGAGCTCAATGGAAACTATCATCGAGTATATTGATGACTTATATGATAATGAGATGTCTAGGATTATAAGATTCTTTAAATTAAATTTTTGATATACATAATAAATTTATAATATTTCATTAGTTAATGAGGATTAGAAGTTCAAATTTGAATACAATAATGAGTTTTTTGGATTTTGAAGAACCATTTTGAATTATATAACTCCATAAAAAAGAATAAAGTTGGATGTGAATTCTAGTGATAATTCTTCCATGATTCATTAATCCAAAAGGATATAAAATCTTTATTTATACACATGTATGATGATATGATTTAGTATCTATTTTTATCCTATAATTATAAAGGTTGTTTATTAATTTTTAATTGATTTAACCACTATAAACTAAAGGATATTGATAAATATGGATCAAAAAAAATTGAGGTGGTGGAAGTTACATTCAAGTACTCAAATGAGTTATTATATATTTTATAAAATTTGGGAATTACTTACTAATTCTATATTTTTATTTTAGATAAACCTGTTTTTTAACTAGGTTGATAGGGAACCATTACATAAGTGGGAGGCCTAGAATACATGACTCAAAGTCCCAGAGGCACAAAGGACTTTCAAGATTTGACCTGACTGCATTGAAATAACCCATCCCCGACACCTTATTCAATATATGTTCCTAGCTAACTACCTAAATATATGGTTGTCTTGTCCCTTCCCTATGTACAGTTGTTGAAGGCTGAAACCCAGTATCATTTCCATATTATCCATCCATTTTTCTGTTCCTGGTAGATTTTCTTAGATACTACTATCACTCTACACTATAATCCTAAGGCTACTTTAGTGTAGTAAACCACCCTAAATAGATGGTTTAGAGTCCCAGTTCCATGTCAGCCTAATACATGGACTAAAATCCCAATTTATGTGAACAGTACCACTGAAATAGTATCTTGTTATAGTAACTTCTATAGTACCTACACTGTTACAGTGCTATAGTACCTCTAAAATTTGGTCCCTCCCAATTTTGAACCTAAATTTCATATAGTATTAAGATGAGATGAAGTGGTTAAAGAAGTATAAATGGGGTTCAAATAATTTTGAAAGAGTTTGAAGGATTTGAGTAACTAGGTATGGAATTGTATAAAGCTACATATGAGTAAACAATATATTCTACTATCTGTGTATAATTAAAGAGTATATTTTAAATTTATTGTAATAATAAACTTAGAACAGCTGTGGCTATATATAAATAACTCTAAAAATAAATTATCTATGTAATAATAACTCAAATGTTCCAAATGTTATGTATGATTAATCTAAAAGATATGTATAATTATTTGGAAGTTCTCAACTTCTATTTCAGTTATCTAAGTTTGTGAGAAAATTATAAAGTGGATATGTATTAATAATAATAAGAATATAAATAATGTGTATAAGTAACCACATGGTTTAAAAGGCCAAGTAATATTCATTTTGATCTCATGTATAAATAAATTAGATTTTATATCAGATTAAATCAAATATTTCAAGGATCTCATATGAGTAATTGTTTTAGAGTGAAATCAATCTAAGTTCACATTTAAATAATATGAAGTATTTAAGGTCACAGATGATTAATTTTAATCCTAAGTAGGAGTAACTTAGAGTTTATAAATTCCATGTAATATTAAATTGATGTTAATAAATATTTATTTCTTTGATATGTAAATTATTTTCAGTTGGTTTTGAAAGGTTGATTTTACAGGAAAATTAAAAGAATATTTCAGTATATATTTTGTAGGATTTTTGAAGAATAATTATTGTGAAGGGGGGATTCTTCCCCTATCTTGAAGATAAATTTTGGAGTATTTCTTGAATTATCTATTTGACTAGTTTTAAAAATTAAAGATCGTAATGTTGAACTTCATGGGAGTTTTGAAATTCAATTATAGAAACTAATCCATGTAAAATATATGAGTTTATAAAAGATGAGATGGGTTGAAGAAGAAAATATATGATGAATCCATTTGTACTTATGAGGAATATTTTACAATAATGGAAAG
The DNA here is from genome assembly GCA_963277665.1 of Viscum album. Lineage (NCBI taxonomy): Eukaryota > Viridiplantae > Streptophyta > Magnoliopsida > Santalales > Viscaceae > Viscum > Viscum album. The sequence goes on from OY728162.1 coordinate 567,025,639, forward strand.
GTATATCTTTGGTTTAATCATTAGACCTCAAAGAAAAAATTATTGATTATTTGGTGCCTTAAATCCATGTCACTAAAAAATAATTAGTTATAAGAGACTTTAGTAGCTATCAATAAATCATTCAATGTTCACTCAATGTAAAAAAATAAATTATAGATTCTCACCATTACCATGGTTTTAACAAAACATGAAATAATGAGTTTAATGAAAAATCAAATAAGTCACATAGTGGAAAGAAATTACATCCATATCTACATGCCAAAAATGTGGGAAGAAGCATCAAGGTAATTTCTTGAATGGATCTAGGAGGTGATTTATATATATAATGGGTGGTTATAAATCCCATGAATGTTTAATGGAAAATAATAGGCTGGTCAATGCAATGGATGAAAATAAGCAGCTAACTAATACACTGCCTATACTTAAATGTTTCAAATATAGGTAGTATAGGAATTATTCTAACCAGTGCACAAATTTGAGGGGTTTTTTTATCAGTGTCAACATCCTATTAAGACCATATACAAAGGAAAATCTCTTATTATCATGACTACTAAAGTTTGTTACAAGAATGACATAGTGAAAGGAACAATTATCATCTACTCTATAATAGATAATGTCTTATTTGATTATATATCTACCCATTATATTATATTTAAGTAATGTAAAAGTGGTATTGAATTTCCAACTCAATGATTAGATGTTGAGTTATCAGTAAAAACTATTAATGGTACAATGATTGTATCCTAAATATATGAATATTCACCAATTTATTTTGTGGGAATGTACTTCCTGAAAATCTTGTTATTCTCCCTCTATTGGAATTTGATGTTATTTTGGGTATAGATTTTCCTTACGTACATAAATCCCACATCAATTGATAAGTAAGGTAATTCAAGTTTTATATTTTGAAAAAATTATGATCATCTATCAATGCGACGATAAATATGAAATTTTAATGGAAAGTGCATCCATTGTATGGGTAATTATTCCTATTCAAAAGGGATGTTTATCTCATATAGTTGGAGAGAAAATTAACACTTACCACATTCCTATTATGTGAGAGTTTGTTGATTTTTTTTCTAGAATATTTGTCTAGTTTTCCTCCAAATCATGATGTTGATTTTTCAATGTAACTCATACCTGGTGTTACACCTATTTCAAAGACCCATTATAAAATGGCCACAATTGAGTTATAGGAATTGAAGAAGTAAATCCAGGAGAATATTGATAAGGGGTTTATATAACCTAGTGAATAACTATGGGGTGAACCTATTATTTTTATTAAGAATAAATATTGTTCAATGTGTCTTTGAATTGATTATTGGGGACTTAACAAGACCACTATTAAGAACAAGTATCCATTACCCCATATCAATGATCTGTTTGATCAATTGTGAGGATATCAATACTTTTCCAAGATTTAACTTCATCCCATAACATAAATTGAGGGTTAATAAAAATCATATACCTAAGATGAACTTATGTACACGGTATGGAAATTATGAATTTATATTGATTCCCTTTGGACTTACTAATTCCCCTACTATATTCATAGATCTAATGAATATAGTCTTTATATATTATCTTGATCTGTTTTTGGCGGTCTTTATAGATGATATTATTATATTTTTTAAGATAAAGTAAGATAATTGAGATAATTTGAGAATTGTGCTAAAACCCTAAGGAAGGATAAGTTATATACAAAATTTTATAAGTGTGAATTTTGTCTTAAAAAGTTTTAATTATTTAGTTATATAATCCCATGTGAAGGTATTTTGGTGGATCCTTTAAATAATAATGTTATTGAGAAATAGACCATACCAACCACCTTTATTGAGATCAAAAGTTTTATATATTTTTCTAGATATTATTGATACTTTTTATATAATTTTTCATATCTATCTAATCCCCTCACCAAGATAACTCGAAAGGGATCCAAACTCCTTTGGATTGATGAATTTGAGGAAAATTCAAGGAACTAAAGAGAAGGATACTCATTACACCTATGACCACACTTCTCTATAGTTGATAGTGGATTTTATATTTATTGATGCATCAAATAAGGGACTAGGATTTTTCCTCATTCAAAATGATATGGTGATAACTTATGTATCATGCCAATTGAAAATACGTGATAAAAATTACCCAACTCATGATATGGAGTTTGTGGAAGTAATTTTTACATTGAATATGTGGATACAATATCTTTATGGTGAAAATTTAGACATATATATGGAAAATAAAAGTTTTAAGTTTATATTCACACAAAAATAACTAAATATGTTCTAGAGAAGATGGTTATAATTGCTCAATGGTTATGACTACTCAATACATTACCACCCAAGGAAAGAAAACAAGATGAAATATTCTCTTAGTTGAAAGGATAATGTAAGGTTATCTATATTAATGATAAAAAAAGATTCAATATTTCAAGATTTACAAAAAATGGATTTGGAAATCTTTAAAGAAAGGGAAATATATTATCTTTCTCAAAAGATTGTCCAACCATATATCTAAGTGAAAATTAAGGAGGATTAGGAGGAAGATGTGGAACTATAGAATAAGTTCATAAATATTTTTGGATTTAACCTTAATTTTGAGTGAATGATAAGGATCAATAACCATATATGTGTCCCATACATACCATATTTGAAGAATGAGCTATTGTATAAAGCTCATAGTTAATTATTCTCTATATATCCTGGAATTAAAAAAGAGTTATAGAGGCATGATGGAGTATTTATGGTGGGGCAACATGAACAGATATATTGTAAAGTATGAATCTTGACGCTTGGTATGTAAAAAATTTGTGGTTGAGAGACAGAATTATAAGGTAATGTTACACCATTACCCATAACCAAATGTAAATGGGAAAACATTACCATGGATTCCATTATCAAAATCCCCAAAACATATAAAGTACATAATTCCATTTGGGTTATAGTCGATCACCTTAAAAATTTAGTGAACTTCATTACCATTAGAGAAGATTTATCTCTTAATCAGATTGTTGGGTTATAAATTAAGGAAGTGGAAGGATTTCATAGAGTACCACATTCTATTATATCTAATCTATATTGGAGAGTTACCTCAATGTTTTAGTGTAGCCTTCAAAAGGGTCTAGATATAGTGATAAAATTTAGCACATATTATTATCATATGACATATAGTCAATATAAGAGGACCATTCAAACCCCATATGATATGTTTATATCTTGTTCTCTGGGATTCAAATGTGGATGGGATCAACACCTTCCTCGAGTCAAGTCTTTTTATAATAATAGCTTTCAATCGAGTAGTAAGATGGATTCTTATGAATCCTAATATGGTAGAAAGTGTAGAAATACAATTTTTTAGGATGAAGTTAGATAAAGTATCTATTTCTACCTAATATATATAAAGAAAAAATAAAAAATAGATCAATTCAGCAACACATAAGGTCATCTTAGATTCGATAGAAAGGTTACGCAGAAAATAATCAACAATATCTAGAATGTTAATTTGGGTAAAATAAATTCCTATGAATATATCCTTGAAAGAGGGTTATGAGTTTTTTAAATAAGGGAAATATGATCCCTATATATATTGGTCCCTTTAAAATTCTTGATTGTATTGGGGTAGTAGCTTATAGTTTGGGCCTTCCACCAAATCTCTCTAGAGTTCACAATATCTTCCATGTATCTCTCTTGAGAAAGTGCATACTTAATACTTTACATGTAGTAAAATCAAATTAAATACTACTATAGAAGGATATTTCTTATGAGGAATAACAAGTAGAGAATCTAGATCATATATATAAAGTGCAACGAAACAATATCAGTCACGTGGTCAAAGTTTTGTGGTAAAATTATAAAATTGAGGAAGCTACATGGGAAACTAAGGATATTATGAGGAAGAATTATACTCAGATATTTGTAATGGATTGAAGAATTTTTAGGTAAAAATTCACATTAAGTAGGTTATAATGTAATATGTTAAGATTTTATAACATATTTCTCTTTAAATAATTTATTTTTTGATAGCTTGTGTTACACGCAACACTGAGTTTAACAAACCAAGATATACTATAAAAATATTATTTAATGGTATGGTTATATCCTATATGATGGATTATAGGGTATTAATAGTACAAAATAAATTATGAAAATTTTATGGTTTATATATGTATAAAATAAATTCACTGGTTACTGATTGATTATAAATTTTAAAGTAAAGGCGATATTTTTCAAGAAAAATATTTTTATGCACACAAATGAGTTTTATCTTAATAAATTAAATAAATAAATTTTTGGATGTTTTTAATGAAATTTATAAATTATAAATTTAATCAAATTTTTTAAGAGTTATCTAATATTCTTCTAGGAATGGGATAAGAATAAAATCTAGTTTTTTTCTTAGAAATGTATTTATCTAAAAAGAGGGTTATGTCATGTTTTGTGCAATTATTTTAAAATTAATTTCATTCACTTATAGAAATTTAATTTGATAAAATGGATTCAATATTTTTAATTATCCGGTTCAAATTTTTAAAATACATCCCTTTTTTATTTTCGTTCAATATGAATAGTAATCGTAGTAAAATTTATCTCCTCAGTAAAGGGTAAATCAGATTAATCTTGGTTGAAACTAGGTGAAAAGGTCAAAATTATTCATAATAATTATTATTTTATGAATTTAATTCAACCCTTATCACCTTAGGGTCAAAATATAATTGTTTAATGGAAACTTTTCTATAAAAGTGACCTATATAATATTTAAATCAAAGAAAGTTACAAAATATCACTCTCTTGGTTTTAAATATCTATTATGCTTCCACATATGAACAAAATAAATTTATAAACTAATATAAGTATCTATTTTTATCATAATGAAACTATTTTCATGTTGTAAATTTTTTAAAAAAAGTATTTAATTACCATAAATTCTTATACAACCCTGATGTAGTATTTCTTCAATTAATAAAAAATATAATAAATGATTTTAAAAATATTAAAAGTAATATAATTTGAGTTATTTGAATTGTGAAAGTAATTTTTAAGAATGAAAATTGAATTTTTTATTATTTAAACACTTTTAATGAAAAAGTAATAAACCATGAGTTCATCTACAAAAGGAAATGACAGATCCATTGAAGGAAAATTTCATCATATTAGATTTAAACTCCCTAAATAATTTCTAGGAAATATCAGTTACCTGAGTATCGGGTTTATACATTATCAAGTCTTCAAAATAAAAGTCCAACTTGTCCTATTACTGGGTGTACTCTTCAATAATGATCTTCCCATTATTTAATCACCCAATGAGAATCAGGTCCTTCTTGTCAATCCAAGCATACTGATCCTTATTGAGGTTTACCCTCAAAGACCTCCCCATCATTCTAGTAGCTTCCTATTCATTATAATTAAGAAGTAAAACTTGTTCAACCAACTATTCTTCCTAGATAAAGAGTATATCAATTTATTTCTCAAGCATAATGTCTCACTTCTATGGATGACTGGAAGCATCATTGTATGTCAGCTTGTCTCTCAACTTCTTTGTTGAACGAGTCTCCATTAGGGGTGGTAAATAAAAATAATTATTTCCTTCATTATTGATGCACTTTCAGGTCTGTGAAACTAATTTTTTAGATTAAAATAACATATAATTATTATGTTAAATTGTTATATTCTAATTATAACTTTGTATTTGTTTCTTTTAAGTCATATTAAGTTAATAGTGTCTAAATTAACAATATTGATATTTATGAGAATAATATTTTATTAAATTACTTAAAAATATTAAAAATATTAAAATGGGTCAAATGTAATAATATATAGTTGAAAATTTCACCCCTTTTACATTTATAGCCCATTTGGAATCATTTTTCTTGAAATTTACTTGATTATATTTTAATCTTTTAAGAAAATCCAAGAGCACTCCTCTTGTCACTTATAAAAGGGAACCTCTAATTTATTTTATTCACACCACATTGAGCCTTATATATCAATAAAACCACTCAAAATATCCTTATCCTCTTACATAAACACATTCTATAGGGTTTTTCTACAAAATATACCAACCCAAGATCCCTTAATAAGAGATCTAGAGGAGTTATTTCATGGAAGAGGCAATCGCCTCAACCGATCACTCCCTTTTTAATTTTTATTTTAACTCCTATAAATATGTTATTTTATTGATAAAATTATAAATTATGTATCCTAAATAAAATTAAATTTTATTAAAATTATTAATTCACTATTATCCACCCTCTTCTCTATCAAATGGTAAGTGAGATTATCACATGTGCGTACGTATAGCTTACCATCTCCACATAGTGATACAATTTATTTTACATCACCATACTTAATGTATGGTTATTATGATGGGTTTAATATTTATATATGATATATATGAAAAAAAAATTATTCTTATATAATGATAATATCACATTTACCTTCTTACCTTCTGACTCTTTGGAAATGATAACATCGCTCGTGTATGCATTTAGACAGCCACCTCCACGAAGAAATCTGATTTGTTTTTCATTTATATTTTAATTGGATGGTAATAAGGGTAGATTAAATTAATATATATATTATATATGATATAATATTTATTATTTAAAGGTGAATTATTATTTACCATTCTTTTATTCCATATGTCGAAAAGTGAAAATAGTGTTCATGCATACGTACGGCCTATCATCACTATGAATAGTATAATTCATTTTTCTATATATGTATTTTATTAATGAATCCAAATATATATATATACATAATTAATATATATTATAATTATATAATTATTAAAATTCTATAGATGATGGAATGATGATAAAAGTAAAAGTATCAAAACTAAAAAATTGAAATTTTATTGAAAAATGAAACAACTAACACCAAGAAATGAACGTTTTAATATTTTATTATTAATAAAAGGGTGTTAAAATATTATTAGAGGATAATTTTTGATAATATAAGTATATAAATTAATCTATTATATAATTATAATAATTTTAAATTTATTATTTAGAAGGCTATAGAATTTTCAAAGAAAGACGAGACATGTGGTAATGCATTTTTATCTCACTTTTATTTTGGTGATACACATACCATATTGACCAACTATTACTTTTATGGGTTGTATATATACATAACATGAATTTATTTTAATATTTTTCTTATTAAAATTACTATTATTTATATATCAATATAATTTTCACTCTTTTATGAGGTTTTTATTGAAAGCAACCAAAGTGGTAATGGATTCCTTTTACAATATGATTTTATTTCGGGATTATTTATGCTTGAATTTACATTGAGAAAAATTATATGATCCTTATCTGATAAAACTATTTCATCTAATTATCCGCTTTTTATTTATTGAAAATAATTTTTCCCTTTTATTTTCCTATATTTAGGTATTTAAGAGACTTAAAGAAAACCGAATTTATTTCTCTCTTCAATCCAAAATGTTTTTCTCTTCCGTATACATGTTTTCTAAAAATATTTTCAAAAATGATTTAATATTATTATATAATTATTTAAATTCATTTCTAAAAATTATTGTAAAATTAAAAAATGGTTCAAAATGAATATTCTTATTATTTTATGAATGAGGTATTTTTTGACTTTTTACCCAAAAATGTCAAAGGAATGATTTATTTTAACATATATGTAATGAAAGGAATTTCTCACAGTAATGAAAACTTAATTTTTTAAAGATTAATTTATAATTTTATAAGTTTTTTTTAAAGTAAAATGTTTCCATAATATTTTGGAAATATTTGTATTTTTAAAGGTTATTTTCATAGCGAAAAGTTAATTTTCCTGAAGAAATTTTTCGTGGGTATTTTTAAGGAATTTTCATCTATAATAACATATTTGAGGTTAAGTATGCTTTAATAGTAATATAACCCAATTTTACCATATTTGTTCTCTATATTTATGGTTTTTGATTATTATGATGATATTTTTATGAAACCCATTTATTTTTCTAGGTTATACTATGATGAATTGATGAAATGTTTATAAAACCCATTTTATTTACATGGTTTATGATGCGAGTACATGATGAATGTTTTATTTTATTGTGGTACACATAAGTGTGGTTTTAATTATATGATAGGTGGGCCTATAATTATATATCCCTCTAGTGAAATGGTTAGAGTTTTATATCTCATGAGATAATTATGGGATGAAAGTCGATGCACTTGATCTACTATGAGATGAAGATGGTGATGCCTAATCCACTATGGTTTGATGTTCTTGGAATTTAAACTTAACAATATGAAATATTTTCTATACCTATGATGGTGCCACAATTTTATGGCATGAAATCATGGTTCATTATTTATTTATAATAATTTCTCACTCTTATGATTCTTGTATTTTGAAATGATAAAGCTTTATGTCATGAATCATGTTTATGATCCTTGGTGTATTAGGTGTAAAATCTATAAGTTATATCCATGATATCATTCCCATATAATTATCTTATGATTTAATTTTACCATTAATTTATGTCTCTCATGTTTACTCTTACTGAGCATCTAATCTCACCTTTTTTATGTTTCCTTTCTCTAGGTTATGAAGAAAGTTTTAAAATAGGGTGTGTTTATGAAGAGGAATAAATGGGAAAAACTTTATGGGAGTTGTTAAAGATATTTAGTTAAATAATAATATTTTTTTTCTTGTATCCAGATACATGTAACCCATACAGTCCTCAGGCATGTTTTCTGAAATTTATTGAATATTCACCTAAAAATATGTAATATTTATCTATGGAAATCCTAGGTCATTTTAATGAAAAAAAATTAATTCACATTACCTAACATGTAATGTAGGTCCCTATCTAGAATAAATTTAACATTTTAAACTAAATAATACAAAATATTCAAAATTATGAAAAAAATACTAAATAAAAATAAATGATGGAATAACCTTAAGAAAATGAACAATTAAAATATTTAAAATGAGATAAAAAAATTTTAAACATTTCATAAATAAAATAAAACTATAAACCCTTTTATAATTTAATATTTAACATTATAGACATTCCATAATTTTGAATATAAACATTTTATATTCATTCAAATATGAACTCTTTCATATTAATCATAATATGACATTTAAATTTTAAATATATGATGTTATTTGAATTAAAAAAATTGTAATGAAATTTTTATTATGTTAAAATTTAACATAATAAAAATATTATGTACTTAATTATTATTTAAACTTTTATAATATCAATCATAAAAACACTTTTTGATGTTGCTTAAACAAAATCCAAATAAGGGATAATTTTATTTTGAATAATTCATAATTTAAATACAAACATTTTAGATTTTGGCCATATTTCACAATTTAGAACCCTTTTTAGTTATTTTCTTATGATTTTTAAATATAAACTTTTATTTATAGACCATAATTCATGCCATATAATTTGTTAAATGGTATTTCAAATGTTTACATTTAATATTTGGGAATAAAATGATTTGTAAGTATTTATTTATTTATAAAAAAATTATAAATAATTAATTTATAAATATTTTATAAATTAAAATATCCAAAAATATCTTTTATAATTATTTATAAATATTTTATAAATAATTAAACCATTTTAAATGTTTAAACAATTTTTAATAATTTTTTAAACAATTCTGATTACTTATACATAGAAATACATTCATACTTAAGGGTATCCTCCCTTTACCTTTACATAGATACTCTGTGTAAGGGTAATTACACTCTACCTTCACCCAGATGTTTTGTTGAAGGGTAAGAACCTTACACAGCACCACTTGCATAAGGGTAAAGATGAAACAACCCTTATACAATAGCTCACATAAAGGTAATACATTTATGCAATTCATTTTCATAAAGGTAATCTTTATTTTTATTATATTTTGTAAAGGTAAAATATAAGGACCTTTATGTTGTGGTTATGGTACCTATACGTATAAGAGTAAATCATATGGTTACCTTTAAATAACCCTTTTAAAAATACACCTACCCTTACGCAACCATGATTTTATATAAAGGTAAGTTTTAATGACCCTTATATAGACCAATATACATAAGTGTAACCATACATAGATCACTATATGTAAAGGTAATCCCTTGGTTTCCCTTATGCATCTCAACAACATTAGGTTTTGGTTTTGGTTTTTTTACATAGCCCAGCTATGTAAGGGTAAACCCTTTATGAAATAGAATTTCTAAAATCACAAAATTTCTCTGTTTTTTGTTTCTTCTTCAGTTCAATGAAAATTTTCATTAAAATTAAGAATGTATCCCTTTAATACCACAGAAGGGTTTTGTGAGAGTCTAATAATAATTATTCAAATTAGTAGAAGCAATTAAAACCAGAATATAAGGATCTCCATGAAAGATAATATGAAATTGTGTATAAAACTAAAAATGAAAAAAAAAATATCAAATTTGTGTATTTTACTTCTTAGAATCCACTAGATCATCTTCAAACACTATCGCAGGGGTTTTAGATAGATCACTAAGTTGTAGAAAAATGGAATCCCACCTCTTTAGTGTATCCATGGGTAGAGTTAATCACATGACATAAAAGAATGAGTCTCACTTTTCCCATGATGTACAAGCATCTCAACATGTAATGGAAGAAGAAGAAGAAGAAAGTCATGGGTTCAAGAGAGGTTCATTCAATCATTGTGTGATACACACCCCTTCTATAATATGGTAGTCAGTTATATATAGCCTGTAAAATACACTCTTTTCTTACAACTACATTTACTTATGTGTTTATAATTCATGAGTAAGTTCTACATTCAGTGCATTCATATCGTGAATGTAAACTCTACTACATCATTAAATTTCATGTAATGTATTAATAAATGATATTTTTAAGTGAGTTAAACCATTTTAATATTATTATACATAATATTCAATTACTTATTCGATTAAAGTAAGTATTATGCATGAAATCTGATTTCATGCATGCATCTTGATATATTGTACACTCAATATAGCCATATAACATATATAGGCTATAGCATTAAGGAATATATCCTTTACTCTAGAAACCCATTTTGGAATTATGATGGATCAAATTTGAGGAGGATACCTCCACATACCAAGACCAAGATTCGGGTTCTCATAATGGGAAAGGATGTTCATGGTAAATAAAGTGAAGGAGAAACCACACTGGATTTGGCCCAAGACTGTGAATAGTAAGAGGAACCTGAGGAGTCCATCCTCACATAAGAAAACCCTCCCTAAACATAAGCTAGATTTAATTAATTGTTAAATAAATAGACACTTTTTTGTACTACAATAGAAAAATAGATATATAAGGGGTAGTTATAACACTTGTGAATAAGGGATACTTCCAAGGATATATTCACATTAATGGATAAGTTTTCAAAAAAAGTAGAATAAAAGAATCCCACTATTGGTGGATCCTATTGAGGACTCCACTCATATATATGATTGGGGATAATTCCCCATATATAGCCTAACTGAAGTTCTTAAACCCCAATCACCTATTATATGGAAACCAAATTCACATGAAGTCTTTATTTTTTAATTTTTAGTTAAATTTAATTTATTTTTCAGTAACTAATTTTTCAAAGCACTGATTGCGTTATTAATATTTGTATATAGTTATAGAAGGAATTAAACAAGATACAAATAAAATATAAATCGCATTGAACAAGAAATAGATACATGGGATGGTAGTATTTTATTATTCCCTTAATTTTAATTTTAATTTCATTAATTATATTTCACTAAATTCCTCTAAAAAATCCATTCTATGTAAAAATTAAGAACCAAGTGTGGGGGTTATAGTGATTGTATAAGTATTGTGTGTGTAATAAAAATTCAAAGGATTACATCCATCATGATCTAGGAGATAAATTTATTGGGACACTTTTAAACTCATAGAAAAAACTAGAGTAATGGAGCGTAAAAAGATAAAATTTGGGTAAATCATAATTTCAACATGTTTTAACTTGATTTTAAACTTAAATATGGTGATATGCTTGGTGAAAAAAAGTACAGAGTTAGTGGTCCTACTTAAACAGCATTTCTATAAGACATGTTAATTATATTATAATGATCATTTGGTATCCAACTATAAGTTTTTTAATCTATCTTTACACTGGGTGTGTTTGTGGAAAATAAAATTCATCAAAATAAAAGTAAATAACTACTAGGGAGTTGACTTAACTTACCCAAACTCCATGTCATGTCTATTATAATTAATCCTATATGATGCCTTATATGTATGATGGTATAGTTCTAGGTGGTTCTTACTCAATGAATAAGAGATAAAGCACATGTAATAGATCTAAAACAATAAAAACAACATGTTCCTTTTTATTAAGGGAAATGGAAAGTAAGAGGAACATTAAACATGTTTAAACAAGTGGTATATAAATTATAATGTTTTCATTTAATTTGTGTCTAGAATGTGTGAAATGGATAAGTGGATGAAGAACCTAAGGGAGAGGTATTTATAAAGGTGTTCAGTGATAAAATATTGATTCAATTAATCCATTTCTATTTAACCTTCATTGAACGAGAAATCAAATTTGAAGTTAACTAAAAAATGGTGTAAAATTTTATTGAGTATTTAATTGAGTATAAGTAATCACTCAAGTGTGGGGGTGTATTTATAATAAATTTTATATTATTTTTCATTGGTTTAGGAGTGGTATTTTTTTATTTTTTGGTTAATTTAGTATTTTTTATATTGTTTTCAATATTTTAGGAAATTTTGAGAAAAATTGAGATACTCGACCTAAATTTATGAATTCAATTATTGATACAGATATCGTAGGATGGTATAAAATCAACTATTTGTTTCTCTAATATAGTATGGTGGATGACCAAGGTCATCCCACTTGAGGAATGTTTTTAGTCAATCACTAACTATTCCTAAATTACTTATTATATTTTTTTGTTTTCCATTAATTAAAATAGAAGAAATATGGGTTTTTAATTATGAAATGAAAATAGAAAATAAATATATATATGTAATAAAAATATAATTTATTTAATTAGAAAAAAAAATTGGGTCCTAGGATGGGCTAATCAGGTTCCTTATTATTCATTATTATTGTCTAAATCATATTTTATAGTTTATCCCATCATACATGGACTCCTACTCCCAACTTTTAAAATTAAATTTAGCATTAGGTGTAATAATTTTGGCACACCAAACCTCTCCTCCAATTATCAAGAATGATCAACTCACCTCAATCAAGAGTGTGACGTCGTATAAGAATTGGCTCCATAATATATTGTTTCATTACCTGAACACACTAAACTCCATCATATAAAGAGAATTACCAAGAAAAGAGAGGGAATGGTGATTTCACAGAGAATAGAATGTGTTTGAGATTCATGCCAATGAGTGTGTAAGATCATCACACCAACCCATATATATTCCCTCTCCCTCAGCACAAAAAATAATAAAAACATGGATAATTGAAATTTTAGAATTCGGTAACACTGAAAATCCTCCCCCAAGGCCAATACATGGGTTAGTTACATGCCATCATGAATATTAGAGAGGTATATTAGAAGAATGAAAAAGTAAAAAATAAATAATAATAGAAAAATAAGACTAATAAATTTAAAATGTATAATATTATTACAATATCATAAACCCTTTTTATATATAAAAAATGTCTAACTCTAATAGGCACCCCTTTTGAAAGAAAAGGAGGAACAAATTTATAATCATGAGGGTGGCTAATTTATACTCTAAAATCTTACTCAAAAAAATTTCACAAGTTACCCCCATTAAATGGATGAATTCACAAAATTATTCTCCATAATAGTTTTTTTCATATATATTATGCATGAACCCAAAAATATTTAGCTTTATTATCCATGTGTAACCTAATTTATATTTGAATTACTAATGACAACTTTTTTGGAATGGATACTCTTTATATCCCCCTTCTATGATTTATCATGTATTTATGACCATAAATAAGGTAGAATATCACAAAGAAATGATAGAATAAAATGATTCTAAGAATCTTATATTTCTCTTTACAAAATATCATATCATTTAGTATGTCCATTTATGAAATATGGACCCATATTTTAAAGTCTTTGAAACTAGGCACATATTTCAATGCCTGAATTACTAGCTTCTTTTGGGCCTCAAATATTTGGATTTGGAATTTGGTATTGTTGGATAAAATGTATCCTAAAGAACTTGGAATCATAAAAAAATGAATTTAAAATTTTGAATTAGTTTAGAAATATTTATTTCTGAGAGACAAATCTGGTTTAGAATACCTAAAAATCAATAATTAGACTATTTTCTCAATTAATTTTAAAACATTCTAAAAACATAAAAATGTGACAATTACCCTAAAATAGCAATTGGGTGGGATAAAAAAATTTAAATTAAAAGTAAAATTATTTAAAATTTTGTGTCTATCAATTTTTTATTTGATATTTGTTGAAATAGGGTTTACAACCATGATTTTTTATTAAATTTTAGTTAAACTAATGTAAGGAGTTCTATTGGGAAGAATAAAGGAAGGAATTAGTAGGTTGCTACATAATTAACTTCCAGACTCGATAATGTGTTGAGCGGCCAATATAGTCCTTCTTAGATAGTTTAGACTATGCCACCTTTATAACATAACCTCAATCCAACACCTGAGAATGAATTTTAGTGACAATGTATTCTCTAAAACCCCTAACATGTTTTTAGCTACAAAACATAGACCGATTAGTGTTCCTAAGATGACATTACCACAACAACACTACCTTGTATAAACTACTTCACATTATACTGAAGAACTAATATGGTCCCAATAGTGACCCACGATTTTTACACATAATATTACCTCATTTTTTATGAATATTCAGCACATTTCATAAATACATGCTCGAGGACCGTATTAGTTTAGTGTCTTTGGAGACTATATAAACATTATTATTATTTCATAAAAGATCATCAACATCTCCCATATATTTCTCCATATTTATTAATCTTCATAGACATACCATACTTAAAACTTTTCTTTTATAACATTGGGAAAGTAAATATAAGAAAGTGTGAGCTCGGATGCTCAGTAAGGGTAAACATGGGACATATCATTGATCACATAAACATAACAAGAGCATAAGGGTATGATAACATGAGCTTAACATTTGAAAATCATACCCTGATTATCATAGATCATAATCTTGATTCGTGGTATAAATTTTAGAAGTTCATAAGACATGAATCATACATAAATCAATGAACATAAACTATGAGATCATAGCATTGAAATAAAAATGTGAAAAAACATAATCTTATAACATTGTAAACATGTTAAAATAGAAACGCTTTAACTAATTAAGTTAAGTACATGAAATCAAACCCTCACACAAAATTATGGACATAAAATTGTGTCCGTGCATATCCTTATGGACATGTAATTAAGGTCCGCACATAAACTTATAGACTTGAAACTTGTTCCATGCATACCATTGTGAATATGAAATAAAGTTCAAAAATAACATAATCGAATAATGAGTTATCCATCCTTGCTAAATTAATTGGATGGATTTAACAAACATAACCAACATATTACCACAATCCTTTCATATAAATTCAAAAAAACATTCATCAAAATCATAACCTATAGAAAAGGAAATGGTTTTATAAACATTTTAACACTTTATCATCGCATAACCCGTGGAAAATAAATGGGTTTCATAAACATATCATCATTATAAACATAAAACATTAAAAGAAGTAATAATTATGGTATTATTAGATCATATCCCCAGTAAAACATAATTAACGTCAAAGTATGTTAAAATAGATGAATGATTTCTTTAAAAACTCATTTGAAACATTTATTGAGTAAAATATCCTTCTCTTTGAAACCACTTATTTAAAATCTAAAAATTTCCAAAATATAAAGGATAAAATTTCCTTTGATAATTGTCTTAAAAAATTATAAATAAAGTATCAAAAATTTTAGTGGTCATGATGGAGGAAACTTTCATACATACAATAAACATTAAAATGAATATTCCTTTCATATTTTTAGTAAAAAATAAAAATTACTTCATACAAAAAATGACATGAATGTTCCTTTTAAAGCCATTTTTTAAAAAGTAAATTATTGGTAAAAATGGATTTAAATTGTCATAGGATATTAGTAAAACATTATTTAAAACATTTTAAGAAAACATGGATATGAAACAGAAAATAATTTTCGACCGAAGAGAGAATTAAAGTTGATTTTCCCATTTTGGTATCTTGAGTACTTAAAATGAGTAAAATGAAATTAAAACATGTATTCCCAAGTCATAAGAATAGTATAATAATATTTATGATAATTATTGAGTTTTAGATCATGAAATTTCAATATTATAAACTTAATCACAGATAATCCCAATAATCAGTGAGATTGTAACATAAAATCGTTACCACTTTGGTAACTTTGGAATCGTAAATTCCATAAAAGGGAGAAATTTAGATGGATATATAAATAAAAATAAAAATCAAGATAATAATCATAAAATACACTCAATGGTGATAAATTCACCATATAAAATAAATATGTGGTGAATATGGCATGTGTCTCACGGAAATAAAAGTGAGATAAAAATCCCTTACCTCAAGTTCATATTCCTTTAAAAGTTCTCAAAAATCTTGTATAATAAATTTAAATTTATTATAATTATATAAAATATTGATATAAATACTTATAATTTCATATATTAACCCCTAATAACATTTTCACACCCTTTTATTAATAATTCCTTATTAAAATCATCATTTCTAAGTGTTAATTGTTTTGTTTTTCATAAGAGTTTTTGTTCAATGGTTCTGGTAATTTTAATTTGTTCATCATTAAATAATCTCAATAACTTTAATAATTATATAAATATAATATATATTCATTATATATATATTTAGAGTCATCTATAAAAGTTATAGATATAAAAATGAAATGCGTCATTCATAGAGATGGTAGACTGTATTTACGCATAAATGTTGTTGCCATTTTTTTATGGATGAAACAAAAGAAATGAAAATAATAATTAACCATTAAATAATACTTATTATTTCTTATATATTACATATATTCATAAAATTTATCCTTATTACCTTCCTTTTATTGCATAAGTGAAAAATGAATCACATCACTTCGTGAGGTGGTAGCATGTCGTACATACGAGCGATGTTATTATGTCCCCCACAGAATGGATGGTAAGAAGTTATATGTGATATTATAATTAAATAAGTAAAAATATGTTTCAAATATCATATATATACTTTAAATCAATCATTATACATAACCCTAAGAGTTCATGATGGAAAAAAATTATGTTGATTCGTGAGGCGACAGTTCGTCGTACACACGATCAACGGTTTCATTTAACATTTGAGGGAGGAGGGGATGTATATAGGTAATTAAATTAATATAACAATATATTTTTATATTTAATATACTTAGGATATTATATAATTATTTTTTAATAATATTTTACAGATTTTGAATAAGAAATAAAATAAAACACTCTATTAAGAATGATACCTTTTCTTTTGAAAACATCCTTAGGTTAACAACAAAATAAATCTTAGGAGAGTTTAATAATAAAAAAATGACTCTAGAAAGTGTTTAGGTAACCAAGGAAGATATTTGGGTATTTATTTTCTGAACAAAATTGATTTGGAAGTGTGAATAGGAGAAGAAATTTATTGTCCTTTTATAAGTGGGGGAGAAGACGCACTTGTAATTTTTTAAAAGAAAAAGATATGACCATATTTTACAGATTCAAGAAGTATAAAAAATGGATCTTTATCACACATTATATGATATAATGTCTATATATAACCATAAAATAGTAATTATAAAAAATTTAGGTCATT
This sequence comes from Viscum album, assembly GCA_963277665.1. Taxonomy (NCBI): domain Eukaryota; kingdom Viridiplantae; phylum Streptophyta; class Magnoliopsida; order Santalales; family Viscaceae; genus Viscum; species Viscum album. The sequence continues at coordinate 567,043,501 of OY728162.1, forward strand.
TTTAACACTTATATTCTTAGTTTAACACCAGATAAACTCATTTTCACCTTAACCATGATAATTAATTTTTACTAGTTTCAATGTTTATTATAATAAAAATTTAATTTAAAAATATTAAATAATATTAATTATTATTATTCTAAATATTTAATCCATTTTATTAAATTCAACTCACACAAGTGGTATAATTTGATTTAAAATAAAACCTGCAAGCATGATGAAAATACGGTTTTCCAAAGAAGATTTTTTTTATAAGAATAAAAATTTTCATATAAAAATTGAACATAATATTGATTATAATGACCTAAATTGAATAAAAATAATTTAATTGAACTAATTTTACTTTTAAACTAGTTTTAAAAAAATGTAACTTTACAAATGATTTAAAATAAATGACATTTTTCAATAAAAAGTAGTATTTTCACTATTACTCAAAAAATGTATATTTTTAGAAAATTATCCAAAAATATCTATAATATAATTTTGAAATTATGATTTAAAAAATAAAGTTAAATTTTTAAAATAAATTTTATAAAATTTAAAAAAACAAGTGCGCAAAATGTGATGAAATCAATTTTTAGAAAAATATAATTGTTAAGCATAAAACTACGTTTATTTTTATCATGTGCTTAGAAAAAAAATTTGACAAATGTTAAAACATTTTATTTTATGTAAAATACATAATATTAATTAAAATAATTCCCTAATAATTATTAATCTAATTTATTATGAAAAAATGCATTTGTGTGCCTAAAAACGGTTATTCAGAAAAAAAAATTTCTTTATTTTCAATTGGTTCTTACTTTCATTTATAATTAATTGATAACCAAAGAATTAATTTTATATATCTATAAACCATAAATTTTAATAATTTATTTAACATTGTTTATAATCTTCATTCCAAGGACTAGGGGACAACTATCACAGTAAATAATAATATTTTAATAGTATATCATGGTTCGTTAAAACTTGAGGTTTCATGCAACGCAAGCTATCAAAGACATTAAATTTATTTGAAAATATATATCTCATAAAATATAAGGGTGTTACATTATATCCCCCTTAAAATGAATTTCAACCTTGAAATTCTATCACTATATGATATAAAATTGAGGATACTTTTGCCTCATCACATCCTCAAGTTCCCACGTAGATTCCTCAAGGTGGTGGTTTCACTACAAAACTTTGATCAGGTGAGTGGTATTGTTTAGTAGCAATTTAGCTCTATAATCAATCATCATTACTATATTATACTCATAAGAAATTTATTTCTCCAACGGTATAACCTCTAAATTTAGTATATGAGATGGTTGGGTATGTACTTCCTTAGAAGAGATACATGGAACAAATCATGAAACTTAGGAGAGATCTGGTGGAAGCGCCAAATGATAAGATACTTTCCTAATATTATCAATAATTTAGAAGGTACTAATTTATAAAGGTCTCAAATTAATTTTATTTCAAAACCACATAACCTGCTTCCTTGGAGATGTTCATAGGAATAGCCTCTCACCAACTTTAAACTTCATATCACACCAATGATTCTTAGTATAAATTTTCTTTCGACTCTAAGATTATTTGATGTGATGTTGAATGGATATGAATTTCTATACCATTTCCTCAGATATATAAGTTCTCAATATCTTTCTTTCTATTACATCATTCCAACATGTCAGAGTTCTACACATCTTTGTATAGAGGGATTCATAAGGAGTCATCTGAATGCTCAAGTGAAAGCTATTGTTGTATAAAAATTCAACTATAGAAAGGTGTTGATCTCAAACACCTTTTAAATCCATAGAACATTGTATTAGTATATCCTATAGGGTTTAAATTTTTTTTTTATACTAACTATCTTTCTGAGGATGATACATAGTGTATAAACTCAACATTGTATTAAGATATTGCTGAAGACTTCACCAAAACATTGAGGTAAACCTAGGATTCTAATCATATGTAATTGAATGTGGTACTCCATGAAACCTTACTACTTTATTATTTTATATCATATAAATATGATCAACATATAAGTCTTCTATAATAGCAATGAAGTGTGATAACTTTTTAAGTATATCAACTACAACCCATATATCATTATACCCTTTAGACATTTTTGGGAGTCCAATGACTAAATCCTTATTGATGTTTTTCCATTTTCATTCTGATATGGGTAATGGTTGTTACATCCCCTTATAATTTTTTATCTTATCCTTAACCTATTTACATACTAAGAACTGAGATACATACACTTTAGTATCTCTCTTCATTCTATCCCACAATAGATAGTCTTTCAAATCTCTATATATCTTGTACTTCAAAGATGAATAGAGAATCAAGAACTATGAAATTCCTATAATAGATCCTTCTTCAAATACGATATAGATGGAACACATACTTTCTTCATCAAATTTTTCATTCCTTTATAATCAAGGTTAAAGTAAATAACATTTATCACCATCTTCTTTAGCTCCACATCATCCTTTTTCTGCACATTAATCTTCACTTGGATAGATGGTTAAACACTCATTTGAGAAAGATAAGATATTTCCCCTTCCTTTAAGATCTCTAAATAAATTATATAAAAATCCATAAATATTGGATCTATTGTGATCCTCATCATGGATAAAATGGTTTGATCCTTTCAACTCAAACCATCAACCACCTTGTTTTCTTTCCCAGGGTGGTAATGTATTAAGGAGTCATAATCTTTAATCAGGTTTAACCATATTATTTGGAACATATTCAACTTCTTTTGAGTGAAAATATACTTAAAAATTTTGTAGTCAGTATATATCTCACACCTTTATCCATAAAGATAATTACTCTATATCATTAATATAAAAATTATCTCATCTAACTTAAAGCATATTTTTTCTCATAAGCCTTCAATATTCATAAGGCATAAGATATCATCATATCATTTTCAATCCAATGGTTTTCACTATGATAAAAAATGTGTTATGTCATATAATTTAAAAAATCATACTAACCAAGACATAATTTATTCCATTAGTAGGAATTTCTCCCTTATTTCCCTTCAGTTATGGGTTCAAGCCTCACAGTCTTTCCATATGTGACAGGTTGTCCCTTTAAAAAATGTATTAATATAATTCTTATAAACTCCTCATAAATATTCTGAACGTCCATAAAAATAACCCCAATCATAAAAGTTCATATAAAACATAAAGTTTATCAATACCTTTAAACTTATTAAAATATTATTCTTCCTCAAATAATACTTCATGTTGAACCTAAGAGTTATATATACCTTATTTCAATAAATCATCTCCCAAAATCACATTAAAATCATATCACTTAGAACCTAAACTGGGGTTTCTAAGAATTTGAACTTATGATCAACATTAAACTCATTAACTAATTATGATATCTATAACTCTTAAGTTAATATTACATTAATACATATATACTTCCAAATTTAACACAATCCTTAGATGATTCATGATTCTTATAAACAAAATACCATTGATAAAAATATTTCTACAACATAATTCTTGAATCCCGTTATATAAATACTTCAACCCATTTTCTTTAATGATTTTATATAACATAGGTCCTTCCTTGGTCAAGGTGGTAATCCTTATTTTAGAAAATTAACTTAAATAATTTCCATGTTCCCCACATATAAGACATAAAATTCCATGGAAATTACTTTCTCTATGACTTTCATTTCCACATAGAAAACATATTCTCCTATGTTTGAGATATTCTTCTAGAAGATTATTCCCACCTTCTTGAAATGTAATAAACCTAATATTTTTTTCTCAATATTCATTAACACTTTAACTTTTATAAAAGTACATCTTCCTCTTATTTTACCTGTATGGAATCTCACCAAATTTCATGTTATTAATCATATATCACAATAGATGATTAATAATAATAATAATATATTTCTCTCCATTCATAATCCAATTTGGTTTCATATAATCACCTAATTGTCAATCAAATTAAATGTTTACATGATTCCTCCCAGTTCTGTCTATTTACTGAAACCAAAAATCATACTATGAGCAACACTAATCAGAGTGGGTCACCATATAATCATTAAGAATCAATTATAGGATATATAAATCATGAAACATTCTCTAAAACACCTTAGGTTTAACCTAAGTCATCCATGATCATGATTTATTCAAATCCATTGTGATATTTCATGTTGAAAATGTGAATTAACCTAGGAATATTCCCTAGGAGTGTCAAAACAGGTTTACAGCGAGGCCTATTGTCATAAACTAGGTTTTGATTGATTCAAATCTAAATTTCATATTTTCATAGTTATTACCCCTAGGTAAAAAATTTCTCAATCTATATCAACTTTTATTATCCAAGCAGGGATGTATTTTCTTGTAAAATCACATAATATCATCCTTAACAAAACTTTCGGATGTTTTCATATACTTATACTTATCCCTGATTCTTTAACCAATGTTTTATAATACTAATCTCCAAATATTTACTAAGCCTTTTCTCTGATACCAACAATGGAAACTGAGGATTTTCACACATAAATATTATATCTCATAGGATGAATATTCAGTACATTTCATAGATACTCACTTGAGGACTATCTAGGTTCAGTGTCTTCGAATACTAGAAAAAAAATCTTCTTATTTCATTAAATATCATAAACATATCCCATAAAGTTCACTCCATTTAGTAATATTCATATAAATTCCCTAATTATAACATGCATCCATTACCTGGGGAAAGGAAACATAAGAAACGGTGAGCTCATATTCTCAATAAGGGTAAACATGGGATATATCAATGATCAATTAAATATAACATGATTATAAGGGTATGATAAAATGAGATTAACAATTAAAAACAATATCATATATATCATAGATTATAACCTTGAGTCATGGTATAAAGTTTTATAGTTCATAAGACATGAATTATAAAGAAATAAATGATCACAAACCATCAGAGCATATCATTGGCATAGAAATGTGGAAAAACATAATCTTATAACATTGTGAAAAAGTTTAAATAGAAACAAGTTCACTCATTAAGTTAACTGCATGAAATTAGTCCCTCATATAAACATATGGAAATTAAACTAGGTTCATGCATAAGTTTAATCCATGTCCCCATATAAACTTATAGACATGAAACATGTTCAATGCATACCATTGTGAACATGAAATCAGGTTCACACAGAACATAATCAACTCGTGATTCATTTAACTTTATCTACTAAAATGGAAGTATTTAATGGACCCAGCCATCACATTACTATAATATGTTCATATAAATTCCACAAATCAGTTATCAAAATCATAACCTACATAAAATGAGTGAGTTTCATAAATATTTCAGCATTTCATCATAGCATAACCTATGGAAAATAAATGGGTTTTATAAATATCTCATCGTCATAAACATAAAACATCCAAATACAGAATAAGTATAGTATCATTGTATAATATCCCCATTGAATCATAATTAACATCAAAGTATATTTACATAGATAAAAAATTCATTTAAAATATCATTTTATTCATTTCTTGAGGAAAATATCCTTTTCTTTTGAAAACACTTATTTAAAATCTAAAAATTTTGAAAATATTAATGAAAATATTTTCTTTAAAAATAGACTTGAAATTATTTAAAGTAGTATTCAAAACATTGAGTGTTTATGATGGCTGAAAATTTTATGCATGTTGTACATGTTAAAACAAATATTTCTTTCACATTTTTTGTAAAAAGAAAAAATCACTTCACACAAAAAACTGAGAGGAAATTCCTTTCAAAACCATTTTTTAAAAATAAAATAATGGGTAAAAATTAATTAAAATCATCATAGGATATTATTAAAAAAAAATATTTAAAACATTTTTATAATACATGGATATGGAAGTGAAAAAAAAATTTGATCGAAGAGAGAAATAAAGTGGATTTTTCCTTAAAAATTTATTATAGTATCTTATGTACTTAAAGAGAGAAAAATGAAAGTAAAACTTGTATTATCAACACATAACTAGAGTATAATAAAATTCATGAGAATTATAGATAGTTATATCAGGAAATTTCATTATTGGAAACTTAATCACATAAAATCCCAATAAATGATAAGATTGTAACATAAAATCCTTACAACTTTGGTAACTTTTGAATCATAAACTTATTGAAAGGGATAATAATATATTGATATGTAAATAACCATAAATTATATTAGAATATTCATAAAATACACTCATCCGAATTTTTTACACCACATAAAATAAATAATTAGTGATTATGGCATGTGTCTCACTGAAATAAATGTGAGATGAAAATATTATACCTTGAGTCCAGCTTCCTTAAAAATCACTCTAGGCTCATATATAATAAATTTAAATTTATTATAATTATATAATATAGTTATATAAATATTTATAATATCATATATGATCCCCTAATAATTTTTCAATGCCATTTTATTAATAATTACTTAATAAAATCGTCATTTCTTGATGTTAATCGTTTCATTTTTCATAAGAGTTTTGGTTCGGTGGTTCTAGTACTTGTACATTGATTGTAATTAAATAATATAAATAATGTTAATAATGATATAAATATCATATATATTCATTATATACTTATTTATAGTCATCCATAAAATTAAGAGATAGAAAAATGAAATTCAAGGTTCATGGAGATGGTAGGTCGTATATACGCATGAATGTTGTTTACATTTTTCGACGGATGGAATGAAAGAAAGGTTAATAAAAATTCACCTTTAAATAATAATTATAATTTCATATATATATATATAACATATATTCATAAAATCTATCATGTTTACCTTCCATGTAAATCATAAGTGAAAAATGAATCATGTCACTTCGTGAGGCGGTAGTCCACCGTACACACGAGCGACATTATCATATCCCCCAACGAATGGAATGTAAGAAGTTATATTTGATATTATAAATATAGAAGTATAATTATGTTAAAAATATAATATATATACTTTAAATCCATCATTCTACCCGATCTTGATAGGTGGTTAAGGAAAATGAATTATGTAGGTTCGTGAGGAGGAAGTTCACCGAATACACAATCAACAGTTTCATTTCCCATTGGATGGAGGAGGAGATAGATATAGGTTATGAATTTAACATAAAACAAATATCACTATTTTTAATATACTTATTTTATTATATAATAATTTTTTAATAATGTTTTAGGTATGTGGAAAAATAAATAAAATAAAACATTCGGTTAAGAATTATACCTCTTCTTCAAACAACCTCCCTAGGTTAGCACCAAAAGCCTTATTGGGATGGTTTAAAAATAAAAATAAGGACTATATAAAGTTTTTATGTAATTAATGAGTGTATTTAGATAGTTATTGGTTGAACTAAAAGGATTTTTATGTATAAATAAGAGAGGATATGGGTGTCCTTTTATAAGTGGTGGAGTGGGTGCTCTTGGAATTTTTGAAAAGAAAAATATATACCCACATTTTACAGATTCCAAAAGGATAAAAAATGAAAAATTATAGAACCTTAGATTATTAAAGGTCAAAATAAGTCCAAAAAATAAATTATACAATTTTTTTCATTTCCAACCCTTACCTTTTTAGTTTAACCCCCCAAAAAATCCTTTTTCACCTTAATCATGGAAATTAATTTTTAATATTTTCATTATTCAATAAGGTCAAAAAATAAGATGACAATATTATATAATATTAATTATTTTTATTAAAAATATTCAATCCATTTTATCAAATTAAACTCCCATATGTGTTATAATTTTATTTAAAATAAAACCCATAAGAGTGATGAAAATGTGGTTTTTGAAAGAAAAAGTTTTCATAAGTATGAACTGTTTTTATATCAAAATTAAACATAATATTAATTAAAATTACCTAAATTAGATAAATAATATTATAATTGAAATATTTTTACTTTTAAAAAAAATTAAATGAAATTATAACTTTTTAAATGCATTATATTAAATGAAAATTTTCAATAAAATCTATATTTTTGGTTATTCATCTAAAAATTTATCTTTTTAGAAAATTCTAAAAAATTTACTATAATATGATTTTAAAATTAAAATTTAAAAAATTAATTTTATTCTTTAAAATAATTTTTCTAAAAGTGACTAAAAATAGTTTTAAAATAAGTGCACAAACCGTGGTGAATTCGATTTTTAGAAAAATGCAATTTTTAATCATAAAAGTGAATTTATTCTTATCTCATGCTTAGAATGAAATTTGGATGAATGATAAAACATTGGATTTAATATATAATACATAATTTTCATCATAATTCACATGGATATTCATGGAAGGATCATGAATTCTATTATCTATCAATTGATGCAATCTCATGTCCACGTGGCTAACATGCATAAAGTGAAGTGTCTTCATTCATTTTGTTGCACCAAATAGACAAATGGGACCATAAAAAATCCACATGGAATGATAATGAGTTGATATATGATATTATTTATATTATTCTCTTTGGAAAGTTTTAGGAAGATATTATAAGATACATGTAATTATATACCAAGTAGTGGTGATCCAAAATACCTTGTACACATGTAAAAATCATCATTTAGAATAAAATGAATTTTGGTGAAAGAAATTAAAGTAATTTAGGAACAAAGAAGATAGGAGACTCAACCAAGGTATATAGAACATGAGAAAAAGTAGGAGTTACCTGTAGAGAAGGAGGAGACTTTAATAGGATCAGTTAAACCTTGAGGAGCTCACACATGATCAGTATGAAGAGTGAAGGAGATTCTCATGGGGATTCCTAATATTTATATTACATTTTTATTATTTTTTATATTATTATAGTGTAGATCAGTTCTATTATTAATTTAAATATTGGGATATATTTTGGATTAATCTTCTCTATTCTATTTTCCAGATATTTCTTATGATTATTGATACATTCTATTTTAACCAATGCATATCAAATATTTCTAATAGGTTGAGGATTATAGGATCCTTGTAAAATGAATTTAGAATAGGGTCGTGTGATAGATATTAAGACAATGTCACTTGGGTGATGATTAGGTATATGTAAAAACTACCCATGTGTAACCTTGAAAAACACTCAAAATAAATATAATCCTGTAAGATAATTTTATCATCTCTACACCACTAGGAAATTATATTTAATTATCTCAAAAGAGTTTATTAAGAAACCTCTAGGGGTCTGTGGTATGTTAGAATAAACAAAGTAATACATAAGAGGGGGATGAATTGTGTCTTTTCAAAAACTTTCACAATTCTTACTTTTAAGACCCACTATAATTTATGTGAATATACAGTGTTATTATTATGTATGAAAATATGTAGTGGATAAATAGAAAGAAATTACATAGATAATTATAGTGGTTTGGGGAATAAAGATCCCCTAGTCTACTCTACCAATCACTCTCTCAATGAGCTTGGTAAATTTCACTAGAATGACCCTCTTATCACAAGACCAAGAATCTATAACTGAGTGCAGGTAGTTGATACCTTAAAAATAAGATAAATTAAAAAGAATTCTAGTTTTATAATAGAGAATTGGTTGTCCATAGCTTATATCAAGAAGTTGATACTCCACCAAAACTGAGTACAGGTTGTTGGAACTCAAATAAATCAAAAGAGATTAATTTGATGAAATGGGTGAAACTTCAAAATTGTAGTAGCACTCAATTGATAGTAAATGGATCTTCATGTTTAGAAATAGTATTCTTCAAGATAGAACGAGTATAAATTGATCCAGGTTTTAAATATATCTTTAATTTAAAATAATCAACAGAACAGAGAAGTCGAAAACTTATAGTAGAACAGGATAGAATATTTATATCACCAAAATGTAGTACGTTAATAGAGACTTTCATTTTTTGTATCACTAAAAAGTAATTTTAAAAAAGAAGACTTGTAAGTGAATCACTTATCACATTTTTTTAAGAAATATTCTAAAAGAATGTATAGAATAGAAAATACTTTCTTTGTTGTTCTAGATCCAAAACAGTATAACAATTGGTCATGTAAATTCAAATTTCAATTAACTAAAAGAGTCGTAAATTCTCTTAGAAATAGGAGAAATTTTATCTGAGGAACACAGCTCTTTGAAATAATCAAAAAGATCCTTGAATTGGAATTTATTTTTATCTTGACCATTACAGTAATATCATATTGAAAATGCGGCTTTAAGAATTTTACCATTTAGAACACAATGTACGGTTAAGCTGCATAGCTTAGGGTTCCTTTTCAGAGCATAGGTTTCCATTTCATATCATAGGGTTCCTTTGCGTAGCATATCGTTCCTTTATGTAGCGTAGGGTTCCTTTATGTAGCGTAGGGTTCCTTTGGGTAGCATATGATTCCTTTTCATAGTGTAGGGTTCCTTTTAATATCTTAGAGTTCCTTTTACACACAATTCTCCTTATTAGAAAAAAATCCAAAACATATCATTGATTAACTATATGTTCAATTTTCCTGAATGTAGGGTTGCAAACAGTAAATATAGACTCCAGCGTAGGTTTGTTGATCCATACATGTGTCAATTATCCAAATGTAAGGATAAAGATCCAAACAAATACTATTTAGCGTAACATTGGGTTGATACCGTATGCAAATATTAGTTTTTCAACATAATGTAGGTATAAAAAAATCCAAAATCATTCCTGTAATTCTAAATTCCTTTAAAATAAAATATAAGTTCCTATAAAACTCACTTAAAAAAACTTTATTATAAAAAAACAGGGGTTTTTTTGTGAATATCAAAATCATTATAAAATATATAGTATTGTTGAGAAAATACATTCCCAATAATCTATCTCTTTTTTATGATCACAAAACCCATTTCATAATACTTAAAAATGAAGATAATATAGGATTTGTAAAACAAAAAAGTAAATATAGAAAAAATTTCAAAATTTTGATTTCACAAAATTATTTCAAGAAATAAAATTTTTAAAAAGAAAATGTTTTGGTTTGAAAATATTCTCCTCATCTCCCCTAAAGATAGTTTTCTACAAATTTAAGACATCTCACCATTTTTTGTGACATCAAAAAGATATTTTGAAAGAATAAATGAAATAAACCACACTTTAATATAGCACAGAACTATAAATGAATATTTATGTATTCCTTTATAATAAAAAAAATCTAAGATTGGTAGTGAAGTAGTGAACTAAAATAAAAATAAATAAATCTAAAGATAAATAAAATGAATTTAAAAATATATTCAAATGTTTATAAAGGTTATAGTACAACCCCAAATCAACTAGGGTATTAAAAATGATTGTCTAATGTTCAGTTTTAATAGGGATAAAGGGTTCTTCTGGATGAAGAATTGCTTTAAATGTACAACAAAGATTAACTAATTTTAGCAACAGACTCTAAAAATGGTTTTTGAATACTTCTATCTAGTGATGAAGTTCCTTCCTTGAATAATTTCCAACCTTAAAACTTTCAACCAAATTTATTTTCAAAAACTCATTCAAAACTTCTTATGACTGGATGAAAGTGATTAACTTGTCTTTAACTTGTTTAATCACTGGTCCCAACCAGGATTCATATGAAGTTAGTTGACTCACCAGATGTATCTGATTGTCCAAAAGAACATTTATATTTATGATATCACACTAAAAAGTATGTTTCCTATCATTAAAATCATCCAACCCTAAGTTAATTTCTTAAAACTTCCTAAGAAATTCTAGAAAGTTTTTTTGAGAAGAATTAGATTCTTGATTTCTTGCTCTAAGAGACTGAAACTCTCTCTCAATCATCAACTTAAATTCATCAAACTTTGCCTTCTTGATAAACTCATCCTTTAATGAACACAATTCTCTTGACATAATGGCCATAATCTCCTTAAGATATCCAAATTAAATGATATTTTCTTTTAATTATCTTAAATGATGCTTTTGATCTTCAAACTCTAATATCGGTGCTAAAACAACCTTGTATTCTTAAAACTTTTTCTTATCAAATTCCAACTATTCTCATAAAAATGAATTATGAGCCTCCAACAACTATATCTTTATAACTTGGGAATTATCCCATGAATTTGAAGATTCAATAGAATTATATCCTTCTTGATCAACTTCAATTATAGCCAGACTTGGCTCACCAGCGCCTTCTGGTCTATTTCCCAAATATGATCCTCCCAAAACACCAGGATTAGAAACAATTTGATTGCAAGGGTCAGGGATATCTTCCATGTGATGTTCTTGACTTTGAACCACCTTCTCAACTTTCTCAATCACTTAAGCCTCACCTACAGCTTCTCTTCTCTCACCAATTGGAGTGACATATATACCACCAAGAGTAGATTCTACAACAACTTCTGGAACATTGTCTGAAACTCTTTCACTTTTCAAAATAAAAGATTAATTTTTCCAAGAAGTTCTTTCATTATTAGACATCTAACAAACTGATCCAACTAAAGGGATAACCCTTTTCTCCCCCTGAGCAGCTGCTAACAACCATTGTTGTTTCTCTTCACCAACTGGTAGAAAAATGTTGCAAGAATTTATCCATAAAAAACCATGATTCTTCACTATTCTAGCATTCAATGTGTTGTTGTGGTGACATGTTTTTCAAAAAAACATATTCATAATATTTCCTTTTATTAAAGGAAAGAAATAAACAATCCTTCTATAAGGATAATATCCCATTTTCACATCCTCATGGCATCAATGGTTTAGATATCTTATCATAAATTGAGAAAAATTAAATTTTACATTGTTTAGAAGTAGAAACATGATATACATGTCAGGATATAGAACCTTCTCAATTTGAGTGGTCCTAGGAAAAATCCTAGATTGAATAAACTACATCATCACATGGTGTTCAGGAGAAAGTTCTTTTATAACACATTTTTTACGGTTCTTATACCAAAAAAATAAAACATAATATCCTTATATGTATGTATTCCATTACCAATATTCCATAAATCAAATTAAAACTCCCCATCATGGTGAAAATGAATTATCTCATCCATTTTAATAGAGGACAAAGAAAAATTATTATTATTAGTCAAAGAGATAATAGTGTCTTCATCAAAACCAAGACTAAAAGAATCATTTTTATAAAACTCTTTAGCTTCTATTTCATATACCATTGGCATGTTATCTTCACCAAATTCATAAATCATACCTTGAAAATGCATTACTTCCTGGAGTGATATATTTGTTGAGTCTAGATAGCCAAAATTTATTACCTTTCCTTCCAACACCTTGAGAACATTTCCTGAGGCATTGAAATTTTTATCTAACTCAATATCCACGAATCCTCATGATTTTTCCATCTCAGAAGGATTTTGGATGGAAGGTATTGAAGGTTTATGGTTTTCAGTAAACAGGGATCAAAAGAGAGAGGTACTTTGTGAGTCGAATGGAGAGGAGTACGAGAGTGGGAGAAGGTAAATGGTTTTCTTGCATTGATCGGGGATGTACTCATTAAGTTATCTATTTTGAAAAGATAAATAAGATAAAATTAAAATGAAATTATTTTCAAAATAAATTAAAATGAAATATAATAAAATTTATTAAATAAAACTTATTAAAAAAATCAGAGAAACTGAAAATAAATTAATAAACAATTACTTAAACTCAAATATTCATAACTCCCCCGTAATAAAATAAAAAATAGCACTGTGAAGCGGTTTAGTAAAAATATAGGTTAATTGATATTTGGTATTAAAAAATTATAAATAAATATCCTTTTTAAGGTCATGATCTCTTAGAAAATGATGTCTTATATCAATTTTATTAGTCCTGGAATGAATTAAAGGATTTTTAGAAATATTAATAGCACTAGTATTATCACATAAAATATGAACACTATTAAATTTTAGTCCAAAGTCCAATAGAGTGTCTTTCATCCACAACACTTGTGCATAGAAACTGCTAGCAGAAACATATTCTGCCTAAGTAGTTGATAGGGCAACTGAGTATTGTTTCTTAAAAAACCATGAAACTAAAGATTTTTCTAAAAAGTGATAGGTTCCTGTGATACTTTTTTATCTAATCTAGAAACTTCAATTTCAGCATATGAATATGATATTAAATTAAAATCATAAGTTCTGAGGTAAAGAAGATATTGAAAAACAGTTCCCTTTAAATATCTAAAAAATATTTTAAGAGAAGTAAGATGGGATTCTTTTGGATTTGACTGAAATGTAGGACGAACACATACAACAAATATAATGTCTTATATTATAGCAGTAAGACATAACAAACTCTCAATCATACCTCTATATAACTTGTTTGTTAACTGGTTTTCCAGCATTATCCAAATCAAGTTTTATATTGGTACAAATAGGAGATGTGTATGTCTTGTTGTTCTCAAGTACAAACTTTTTCAATAAATCAATAAAATACTTGATTTGATTTAAAACATTTCTAAAATATTTTTGGAAAATATGAAATCCTAAAAAGAAATTTAATTCTTTTATCATACTCATTTCAAATTCTTTTTGCTTTAAATTTGCAAAATCATGACCAAGCTTTTAATTTGTTGATCCAAAAATAACATCATCAACATAAATTTTAACTAATAAAACATTCAAACAAAAGGTTTTCTTAAAAAAGTGTTGGATCTTCGAAACCAATAGTAAATCCATTTTTCAAAAGAAAAGAACATGATCTTTCATACCAATCTCTAGGTGCTTGCTCAAGGCCATAGACAGCTTTGGTAAGTTTAAAAACAAAATTCATTTTTTGAGGATTTTCAAAACCAGGGGTTTGTTAAATATAAAATTCCTCCATTAAATAACCATTTAAAAAGAAAAATTTAACATCCATCTGATATAGTTTAAAATTCATATGAGATTCCTAGGCTAAAATAATTCGAATGGATTTTAATCTTACGACAGGGGAAAAGGTTTCATCATAATCTATATATTCTTTCTATTATATCCTTTAGTAACTAATCTGGATTTATTTCAGGTTATTATTATTTGATCATCCTATTTATTTCTAAACACCCATTTGGTTCCTAAAACTGGATAATTGGTTGGTCTCTCTACTAGCTCCCAAAATTCATTTATTTTGAACTGATTTAGCTCTTCTTGCATGGAAAATAACCAAATATCATCATCTAAGGATTCTTCAATATTATTATGTTCTAATTGAGATATAAAGGTAGTAAATTCTTCTAGGTTTCCTATATTTCTTCTAGTTATTAGTCATGTTTCTAAATCTCCTATTATAGTTTCTAAATGATGGTTCTTTAGGGTTATAGATATTCTAGGTAATACACATTCAGGTGCTTTAGTATTATGTTCTTCTGAACTAGACTGAGTTTTATCAATATCATTTTCAAAATCATTTTTTAAGGGTTTTAAGTCTCATGTTATCAAAAGAGTCGGTGACTTCATCATTTTGATATTTCTATTTAATGAAAGGTTCAGTTTCATCAAAATTCACATAAATTGATTCATCAAAAATCCTCGACTTTTTATTGAACACTCTATAATATTTATAGGTATTAGAATGTCTAAAACAAATATACCTTCATTAGCATTTTGATCAAACATACCAAGGTTTTCATTAGTATTCAAGACATACACCTTGCATCCAGAAACATTAAAATTCTTTACTTTTGGTTTTCTATTATTCCCAAGTCCATAAGGTGTCCTTTTGAAAATAGGCCTAATTAAAACTCTATTCATGATATAATAGGTTGTGATTACAGCTTCTATCTAAAAATAAGAAGGAATACTTTGTTCATTCAGTTTATTCCTTTCCATTTCTTGAATAGTTCTATTTCTCCTTTCAACAATTCCATTTTTTGAGGTGTTCTTAGTGTAGAGATGGTGTTTTAAATAACTATATTTGAGAAAAAAGAATTAAATTCTTTGTTCTCAAATTCTACACCATGATCACCTCTTAACGAAATTATTTTAAAACATTTTTCATTTAGAACATTTTTTCAAAAAATTCAAAAACAGATAAAACATCACTTTTTAGTTTTAGAAAATAAACCCAAGTAAATCTATTATAATAATCTACTAAAACATAAATATATAATTTACCGGCCAAACTTTTTATCCTTGATGGTCCAAACAAACATATATGGATAAGTTCTAAAGGTTTAGTTGTGGTAATTTTGTTAATATATTTGAAAGATAATTTTTTATGCTTCCCAATTCAGCATGTATCACAGAATTTTACATTGTCAAACTTAAGACTAGGAAAATTATAAACTAAATGTTTCTTAGATAATATATGTAAAACATAAATATTATAGTGTTTAAGTCTTTTATTCCAAATACATGATTCATTTTTCTTATTATTTAAATAATTAAATTTATATTTACATAAAAAATTAAATTTAAAGTATAAACATTATCAGTTCTAGGTGCTCTAAATTGTTCTTTAACCCCTTCCTATATAGCACTTTTTGGATTGAGATAGTCTTTGGATCTTCAACAGTTCCAACTCTAATTATTTTTTCTTTGGAATTATCACCAAAAGTGACAAGACCTTCATCCATTTGAGTCAGTGTGTGAACATTTGATAGATATCCACCCATATTCCATGAACATCCATTCTCCATATACCATATATCATTTAGGTTCTTGTGGAATGTTTCCTACAAAATTATTTAAACAAATGTTTGTTTTGGCACCCACACATTCTTGGGTACAGTAGTATTAGATAGAAGAGATATGGGAATCCATACCTGCTTTATTTTTCCATAGACTATATCATTAGATTCAGATAAACTCTTTGAAATAAAATATCTTTTAATGCCACTGATTTGAGTATTTCTCAAATAATAGCACATGCCCTTACATTAAATAAAAAAAAGTTTAATTTTTTTAATTGGGGAAAAAATAATACTTATACAGTTTAGATTTCTCACCCTTGCTTCCTATACCAAATCTTTCCCTTTTAATAACATCCTTTCTAAGGATTTCAATTAAAATATTTTCTCCTTTAGTAAAAACATAGCATCACTCTTATAATTTTATACTTTATCTTGTAATGCTTTAGTCCTTTTTCCATAGTCAGCACAGTTTTTTGTGGATGAATTGAATTTTTCCATCAACTCTTAGTGTTGTTTAAGAAAGGTATCTCTTTCACCTAAAATAGAATTTTGAATATTATTTGAAGACGAATAGTTCTTTATCATAGAATCAAATTTTTCTTCTAAAATTGAATAGAAAGCAACTAATTTATCATTTGAGAAACTATTGGTATCATAATCAGAATAATAATAAGTGTGTACCTTTTCTTCTTCTTTATTGGTAATAAAACACATGTTGGACTTTAGATTTGATTTTCCCTTCTCTGAATTATACTTTTAAGGACTACTAGAGTCTTCAGATACACTCTATGTAGCTTTTATTTCTCTTTTTCCTTTATGCTCATAATCAGTATTTTTCTAATATCTATTTTTTGGCCTCTTTATTTTATCCTTCAATTGAGGTAAATCAGGTCTAATACTACCCAATTTCATGCATTCATAACATCTAACTTCTCTTAGTTCTTTATCATCCTTCCTGAAGCATTTTTTGAATCCTCTTGTCTTCTTGTAGAATTTTCTAAACTTCCTGGATAGCTGTGCCAGTTCTATTTCAGAATCAGATGAATTTGAATTATTCTCCTTTTGATTTATTTCTTTGATCTTCTGTTATGTTTCTGAGCAATTACATTAAGATAAGTATTTTCTTTGTTTATTATAATCTTATGATATTCAGCTTTATCTTGCATTTATACTTTATACATCATCAGTGTGTCATTTAATTCTTTCATTATAAGATCTTTGATAGGTGATGATTATCAAAAAGTAGTAGATATATCATTCCATTTAAAATGTTATACTCTCAGTACTTTTAAGGATTTGTCATATTATTTGATGGGTTCACCTAAGGATGTAATATTCTTGATAATTTCCGTAAGCCTTTCATTAATATGAGTGATGATTTCTCCATAAAACATTCTAAATGTGTCAAACTTTAGCTTTATTGTTTCATACCTCATCTTTCTTACATTGTATGTTCCTTCATAGGCGACTGCAATAGCTTTCCACATTTCATAGGTAGTATGACATTGTGAAACATGATTGAACTCATCTGGTCCAAGACCATAAATAATATCATTCATAACTTTTAAATTCATGTCATATTCCACTTTTGTTGCATCATCCCATATTTCAGGTTTCTCAAGAATCTTATATGGGGTAACGATATTTGAGTAAACTCTAAATCCAAGATTTTTAAGATAAATAATCATCCTTGATTTCCAACACCCATAATTTTCACCATTAAAGTATGGATCTCAAACCATAGACATCCCTTCTCTAGGATCATCCATTTCCATATTATTATTGACCTTATATTTTTTAGATTTCTATAGATTTATCCAAAATATCTCTTTTGATACCAATTGTTACGTCGGAATATACAATGTAATACACAAGAGGGGTGAATTACTTCTTTTCAAAAACTTCCTCAATTCCGAATTTAAACACCAACTATATTTTATGCAAATATTTAGTGTTATTATTTTGTATGAAAATATGTAACGAATAAACAAAAAGGAATAACATAGCTTTTTATAGTCATTAGGGGCACAAATCTCCCCTAGTCCACTCTACCAACACTCTCTCAGTGATCTTGGAAAATTTCTCTAGAATGGTCCTCTTATCATAAGACCAAGAATCAATAACTGAGTGTAGGTAGTTGATACCTTGTAAACAAGAAAAATTACAAAGTATTTTGGTTCTATAATAGAGAACTATTTATACATAACTTATATTAAGAATCTGATACTCCATCACAACTGAGTACAAGTAGTTGAAACTCAAATATATCAAAATAGATTGATTTGATGAAATTGGTGAAACTTCACAATTTCAGCAGTACGTATTTGACAGTAGATGGATCTTCTTGTTCAGAAATAATAGTCTTCAAGATATAAGGAGTCTGAATTGATCCAGTTTGTAAATATATCTTCAATTTAAAAGAAGCAACAAAAGAGAGCAATCGTAAAAATACAGTAGAATAATATAGAATATGTATATATCTAAAATTTAGTCCTTTAATAGATTCTTTTATTTTTTGTATCACTATAAACAAATTTCAATAAAGCATTCTTTTATGTGAATCACTTATCACATTTTTTTTGAAGAGATATTCTAAAGGAATGTATAGAATAGAAAATATTTTCATCATTGTTCTAGATCCAAAATAGTATCCTAATTGTCCATGGAAATTAAATTTCAATTAACTAGTAGAGTCATAACTTCCCTTATAAATAAGATATATTTTCACCAATTAACACAGTTCTTATAAACAATCAAAATGATCCTTGAATCGGTCTTTATTTCTATCTTGACCATTATAGTAATCTCATTTTGAAAACGCAGCTTGAAGAACTTCCCTGTTGAGAACACAATGTAGGGTTGAGCTATGTAGTATAGGGTACCTTTTCATAGCATAGGGTTCCTTTGTGTATCATAAGGTTCTTTTACGTAGCATAGGTTTCCTTTTCATAGCATAGGTTCATTTTACATATGTTTGTCTTTATCAGTAAAAAATCTAGAATATAGCATTGATTAACCATATGTTCAATTTTCCCAAACGTAGGGTTGAAAATCATAAATATAGACTCCAATGAATGGTTTCTAATCCATACATGTGTTAATTTTCAAAAAAAAGGATAACAATCCAAATGAAAACTCTTTAGTGTAACATAGGGTTGATACCATTCACAAACGTTAGGTTTCCAGTGTAAAGTAGGGATGAAAAAAATGTTTCCAAAATCATTCCCATAAAGCTAAATTCCTTTAAAATAGAATATAAATTCCTGTAAAACTCACTTAACAAAACTTTATTAGAAAATAAACATGGGTTTTTTTGAAAATCAAAATCATCATAAAATATAGAGTATTGTTGAGATAATACATGCCCAACAATATATGGCTCTGTTAATAAGGACCTAGGATATATTGATAGAGAATCCTAGTGGGAATTGATGGTGGCTTTTCAACTCATCTGTATAACTAGTATGAGTAATTTTGTGGGTTTATTGGATTAAATTTTCCTTATATGCGGCAACTCTAAGTGAAGTGAGGACTTGGTTTGTTGAATTCTTTTCTAGGTAAACCCATTTTTTCTCACTTATCATTTTCCATATTTCACACACTGTCACTTTTCCACTTTTCCATTTTATAAAACCCTAATAAATTGTAATTCCATCTTATCCCATCAGAGATGGAACAATACTCACGATTATTATGATGAACTTAATATGGGGAGTTTTTTGTTCCATAATAACATATTTCTACTTACTAATATTCTAAAGTCTTGATTATGATAAAATATTGAGTGAGAAATACTAACATGTTGTTGATACTGCTGAATATATTCTAGCTATCAAATTTTTCTTAAAAAAATGGAACTTATATTTGTGTTGAAAATTTTTAAGACTCAAAGAATATATTTTTTATGATGTTGAAGAATTATAAAGTTCAAGGATGGTATTTTTATTTTTGGTTGAAAAATCACTCATAAAAATGAAGGATCATTATAAATATAATATTGGGAGATAATAAACTACTAAGAAAATGTTCAAGGGTTAATAATAATAACTTACCTCCATGTATTCACTTTATGATATTATTGAAGAACCAATGTATTAAATTTTACCAAACATGACATGGACATAGTCACCTATATTGGGGCTGAACCTTGAAAAATACTATGTGTTGCTAGCACTTTTATTTTAATACACTACTTGAAGTGTGATTACATTAATTGATATTAATGATATCTATTCATATTAAAAGGTGAATATGTTTGAATAAAACTAAATATATTCAATAAAAATCTATCTACACTGGTTTTCCCACACTCCCCAGTGTGGCCGCACAAGTCCACTGGGAAATTATGGTTTTAATAAAAATCTAGTAACCTACCTTCATTATAAAGGATCAGTTTTGAACCCCTTATGTCATCTAATTTAGTTTTTCCATTATTATTTATTCTAAATAGATTAGTTATAATATTAATTAATTAACCTAATTTTATATAAATGGTTATATTTTGAAACCATGATTTCATTGAATCCAGTTTATACATTATTGTGGGTTCTAAATAATTCTCTTAAATACATTAGTTTTATTATCCTTTTATTTATGGAACTTAGAAAATGAAATCCCTAATGGTCTTATAAATTTCATTTATTCCACCAAAAAAGAGGACCAAGTACTACACAACATAAAGGGTGTTTCTTATAGTATAAATTTATTAAGGGATTGTTGACTTTAAAGAGTGAAATTTTAAGAATTGTAGATAAATATTTGTCCCTAACTATATATGTATTATATAAATAGATTGGAAAACCAAGTAGTTATAAAGGTATCATTAACTAATCTAACTTAATTAACCTTCACAAAGAATGGACACTTGTTATATATATAAATATTAGGATGGAGATCCCACAATTCACAAGATAGTTTAGAAAATGA
This sequence comes from Viscum album, assembly GCA_963277665.1. Taxonomy (NCBI): domain Eukaryota; kingdom Viridiplantae; phylum Streptophyta; class Magnoliopsida; order Santalales; family Viscaceae; genus Viscum; species Viscum album. The sequence goes on from OY728162.1 coordinate 567,064,952, forward strand.
TTTTTATAATAAATTTATTTAAATAATGAAATTTTTATCAACATTATCATGATACATTTCTTATTCCAAATTACCATACCATCGCTAATTCAATCAATGAAGTTATAAAAATGATACTCAATAGATTTTGTGTGATATAAATTGACAGTTTTCTCACACTATATCATTATGTCTTCATAATACTTCTAAGCCTATAAAACTTTATTTGATATTTATGATCTTTAGTTTACCTTATAGTAGGTACTCCAATGCCTCAAGTATTTTATCAATCCCAACAGACCTTGTGAGTAGGATTTTCATAAGTGGAAAATGTAATTAATGGACACTTTATTATATTTTTATAATCCATTTGTAAGAATATATTTATAACCACCATTAAGTATGGATCCCTAAATTATCTTAAAAAGATAGATAATTTTAGTCGGTTGGCCCTATAAATAAAGAAAAATAATGGTCATGAGAATTAAGACCCTATCAGGAATCCAAAATGGGTTTATGGCCAGATGATGTGTAACTTTTATTCACATTGTTTAGAATTTATCACCTCTTATTAATGATTTTTGAATTAATAATTTTTAAATTTTATCATTCTTGTTCATAGAAATATAGGTCATTTAACAATAGAAAAATACAGATCCAAGCATATTGGTCCCAATGATAGAATGCAAAATAAATAAATTTTAAATAGATAAAATTGATTCTCCTTCTTTAAATGGACCATAACATGGAATAGGATAATCTAAATGGTATATTTCCAATGTAATTAGAAATATATATCAAATAACTATATGGAAATTAAATCAAAATTCAATATTTTTATATTTATTCATTCATGCATGCTTTAAATTTAAGGGGTTGATTACTCATGAACAGTTCACCTACCCCACCTATATTTGGAACCAAATTTCAATAATTATCATTAAAAGCATTGCATGCCTCATTTTCAAGTCTTTTTCATCTTTTAGAAAGAATGAATAAATATTAAGTGGTTTTTTTAATTCTCATTCTCAAATATATACTTCTAAAAATCCTTGTGGAAAACTCGATAAGCAAAATATGAAGGGATTTAAAGATTTGTTCTTATACATTGGTTAAGGTTATTTTATTTCAAATATTTTCATATTTTTTATACATTATCATCCTTTAATTATATTTTAGTGTTGTTATATCAATATAGAAATAAAAAAATCCTTAATTTTCATGTTTCCTTATATAAACTCAATCGTATAATGATTTGAGCTTATTGGTTTATTCACTCACCTTTTATATGAATATGTTAATGGATTGTGGAATTTAGTAAAATATATAAATTAAAAATCATAAATATTAATGTTCATGAAATTTTTATAAGATAAAAAAAATCTTAATATGGTTATCACATCACTTTTTTGATATGATTATTTGATAAGATAAGATCTTTTAATAACACACTTTCATTCATTTTGAATGGTTGTCAAAAAAAATAAAATATGATTGATTAAATATTAGGTGTAAATCTAGAATGATCTCATATAACAGTTTGATTCCATGTGGTATAAATCAATTATATATCTAACATTATTTGAGAGGGATCGTATTTTTTCATGAACCGGCCCTATTGGGACTCTTCATAAGCTGGAAATGAGAATGATAGTGACCCTTGAATCCCACCTCTAATAGGCCATAGGGTGAATACTAGAACCAAGGGTATAAAGTGTACATTATAGAAGGAATGACCCTTTTTTAATATTAAATAAAAAAATTTAAGACAATTTTATCCATATAAATAAATAACATATGAAATAGTATTTTAATAATGAACCAAATCAAAATATCATACAACAATTTCAAAGAAAAACATTGAAAAAGAATCCACCTACTCCTAGATTGATCACCATGTGTTCAATATAATGATTCTCAGTACCACCCTCAATGTTATCTAGTAAGTATTCAAAACATAAAATAACAATAGGGTAATAAAATGAGTATACTTAGAAGGTTTCTCCACTAACTTTCCTTGTATCAAGTGAATAGGAATAAAAAATCCTCAGTGAATGATATATGTAATTATAATGTAACTAACACAATAATCATGAAAAAACAATATAAATATCTCATATGTTTCTATTATGTAAAAATGTGTCATTAAAAGACCTCATGTTTGGGATCCATAAAGAGTTGTAGATAATGTGGTCTATTTGGTCATCTTGAAAGATTATCTAAGCTAAATTATCAATGGGGAAAGAAATATTTGACTCAGATCAAATATAAATATTAGCTTTTAATGGATCTTACTTTTTATTAATTAAACATAAATTTGTAAAAAACATATTTTAGGTACTGCTTCTAAAGAATCATTTAGAGTATTCCTTTACTTAATACAAGTATATATTACCTATATTCTTTATCAAGAATCATTGATATGGTTATTAAATGTATTTATTATTTCAATGTTTCCTATTTCATATATCATTTGATTCCTTATTCTATATTGGTTATTATTGTATCAATGTATGTACATACCATTTCATTACTTAATAATGGGTATGGGTTGGATTTGAGGTAAATATGATTGTGGTGGTGGTCATCTTTATCTAATTTATCCTTATTATGAGAATTCTAAATGGTGGGGAGACCTAGATCAGGTTTTAGTATTCCATTAAAGTGTATATATGAATCATTTTCATTCTTAAACTATTTACTTTGGGATACTAGGTCTCATTTATAAATATAATATCAATTAAGGATTAACATTATTAATCTATTATTTTTTCCTTAAAATTATTGGTGAATCATGATATGTTCGTTTTTCGAATTCTATAATGGTTAGGAAAGTTGAAATTTCATTTTTTTTCTTCTATAAATAGTTTCTTCTATGTAATTATTATCGTTCATCCAATTGTGAATTTATCTTTTATAAGTATTTTCATATTTTTGGATATTAAATTAGGATTTTAGTTTTTTATCTCTTTGGGAAGAAAAAAAATCATATTCTAAATCAATAAACTAAATGATAATGAAGATAACTTCTCATGAGAGTGTCATGGTATTGTCTCTCTCTTGGTTCAAAGATTAATCGATGACTTTCTAGGGGGAAGTGGTATGACGGGGAGAATTTTGAAACACAAGATATTATTTTTGATTATTTAATTTGATACTTATTGGTTTTTGTAATGAACTGACTCAAGTTGACCTATCATATCACCTGACTCAGCCTACCACTAGGCCCAAAGGGTATTTCCAATATCCATTGTCTAGAAAATACTTCCTGTGTATCAAGAAAATAAAAATTAGAATCATTTCACCCTTTTAAAATAATTTAAATAAGAAACAAAAACTACCAAGAATCTAGCATAACATATCCATACATTGTACGTCTATATGCATCAAATTAAAAGTTTTAAAAAAATATTAACAAACAAAACATGGTATAAGAAACATAGGAAACCCAAATGAGAGATAACCAATTAACATGACTATTCTTGTTTTGTGCATAAACAATTCACATAACGTAAAACCACATAATAATACATATAAAAAATAAATCAAATAAACTAAAAAAGAAACAAAAAATAAAGATACAATGGGTTGACTTTGTCGATACTCAAGCATACCAAGATTTAAGAAAAAACATAAACATCTTTCCTACCAACTACATGTGACCCATGGTTACCACCCCATCCCAACTCATCCATCAATGAACCCAATAAAACATCAATGAATAGAATCAAAAACATGGGAAACTAAGAGAAGCATGGTTTCACAACCAGACCTCCCCTAACCATGAACCTGACCATCTAACCCTATTGTTATTTTGTAATAACTTGGTTTCCTTCCTAGCACACCAAAGGATATTACTCATTTGGGTCACTTATCAGACTAATGATTATCCACATAGGACAACACATGTTCTTTCATTTTGAGTTGTCCTCACTCACACACACCCTGAGAAATTTCCCAAGAGTTCACACATCCTGACACTACTCCAGACCAAGAATGTTTAACTAAGGTGTTTCTAGAGAGGAAAAGGTCCCCTATTTCCTTTATAAATATAGGATCGGTACTCCTCTACTACACCTATGGTGTGGTTCCACATTCAATAAATTCAATACACCCCCATATAAGATCTTTGAGTGATTTGGTCCCTCCATTGGGGTTATCAAACCCTCGATTGAGGTGTCTATCACCAAGGTACAGGTCCCCCAATACATATCTCATGAGGTTACATGGGTTGATAATTTTTTTTATGAATGGTGGTTTGGTATTGATATACCATAAGTGACTATGATCCCTCATTTAATAATCATGCTTCAAGGAGGATCAGTCTCCCCTTTATGGTTTCTGGTGGTTGTGTGACTACTGGAAGTCTGAGTAGTATAGACTTTTATAAGACTTGTGATTCCTTAGCACCCAAGGGTCACCTGTAAGATGTAATGTCGGGGATGACTATCAACTTCAGGCTTTATGGACTATTCAATGTTCCTAGAACCTATAATTTCACATAAAATGTGGATTTTAAAGATTGAAGTTGATAGGACTATGCATAATATATGTCCCTAAGACTCCTATTGATTAATAATATCTAGTTTATTTTGTCCTTATATTATTTTGATTACTCTTTAGTATCATATTCTTTGAGATGACTTGGAATTCTATTTTTCCATTTTTCTTACTCTTAGAAACCTCTCATACCAGGAATTCAGCCAACCTATTACTTTTTATTTCCTTTGTGGTTTTAGGGAATATTACTTAGTATTTTTACACTCACCCCTGCATAGGACCTATGTCCACACATGCTTGATTTATATAGACACTGAACAGGTTCATATATAGTCTGGGTGGACATGGATTATGCATGTCTTGTTTAGATTTGATGCCTAATTATTCTTAGTTATTCATTGTATATCATAGAGTATTATTTTGGAGATGGGGTTCATTATGATCAGAGATTAATCTTGAAGATATTAATCTTGAAGTAATTATTTTATAAATAATATTCCCAATTTATTTTGGTTCATAGGATTTCCAGATTTATTCACTTTACCTTATTTTATCCTATGGAATGTTCTAGTACTTGTTGTCTTGGGAATTTCATTGTTTATAGTTTAGTTAATTTTGTGTGTGTGTGTTGGGGTTTTTTTGTGTTATACTTCTTTTTTTTATCATCTTTTGTATTGGAGATATGTATTTATTGTGGGTTGTTTTTGAATAAGTCCTATCAAATTTTGGGATATTCTTGATCTGTGATAGTCACCAGTCCTTGTCCAACTGGAGGTGGGATTAGGGTGGTACTTTTATCTTATTTCTATCCCGAGTGAGGCCTTTATGGGTAGGGTCACATTATAGTGGTATCAAATAAAGTAGTCCTAAGGATGTTGTTTAGAGTTAGTAGTCATGTGAGGATTGGTTTGGGAACTTAGGTAAACGATGTTAATGGGGTAATGAGTTCTTTTATTAGACTAAGGAGACCAGTGTAGGTGTGGTAGCTGATGTATAAACTTTCCAAGACTCTTATAGCCTTTTAGTATACCCAAATGACATTATTGTAGGGTATAAATAAGAATGTTAAATACATAATATAATAGATATTTATGGTGTCCATATTCTTTTTGTGTCAACTCATTCAGATATGCTCAAAAATATTTATAGATTCGTCATATCTGATGAAGGATGTAACCCTTTGATAGATATACAACATATGCCTTTGAGGTAGGTTCATGATGAGAATGTTCCTATAGTTGGGCCATTACAACACTAGTTTTTTAGTGATGATGCATTGTTTTCCAAGAATCAATTGAGGGATAGTTTTCTCTACAACGCAAGGAAGTTTATCTCCCCTTCAAGCTTAGTGAAGAATTATAGTAGAGAAAAATGTTTGTTTTTTTAAGTGATATGATCTATCCATGATTTTACATGGTGTGTGGTTTGATATTCTTAGTGATCTTGATCTTTGAGCAATTAGAGATCAACTACTTTTTGGGACTCTCAGGATTTTATATGGTTCAGGTATGCACTGATTAGAAGATGATTCTTGTTAAGATCCCCCTATATGGAACTAATAATCATTACTGAGGGATGAATATTCTTTTATCAAACTCATAATGGTATTTCTCTATTGTGGATTGAGTTAGATCTCTTGTATGGGTTAGTGTTTTATCTATCATGTTGTGCATGTCTACTGGATGGTGAGACTATGTTCTAATATGTGTTGAGGCCCATGTTATTTGTCAAGAATTCTTCTATGTATTCTTTGTGATAAATATTCTTCAGATCAGAGGTTTGTACAGAGACTCTGAAGTAGGATATTTCAAGCCATGGTTATACTTTCCTATAACACCAACATTGTCAAAGTCTCTTATGTGATCATTGTCAGAGATTCAACATAGTTTTGGGAGCATTTTAACTTTTCACCTAAAGGTATCCATAGGGCTTTTGGTGGATAGACCTCCAAAATAGTGTTTTTGTAAAGGTGAGATGCCTCCATGGTGAGATACCTGCTGATTTCTGATGAAGTTTTTGGTAAAGGACTGGGTGGTGGGAGAGTTGTTAGAGATAGATGACACATAGAAACTCTACATTGATTCTATACCTTCATAGGGACCCCTTTTAGCACATTGTGTTGACTATCAGATATATTATATGATGTGTGTAGAGGATTCCCAAGATTATGTGAAATATGGGGTGGAACAGAGTACAAATCGTTTATTTTCTTTAGGGACTCTCATACTGGTCAATGTAGGCATTATTTTTTGATATTGCGTTGTATGATCTAGAGTTGTAGATTATAGTAGAACCTTGGGCTAGAATTTATTCATTTAGGTGACTTCCACTGATGGTGACCACTATTCACTCACCCCTCATAGTGATGTGAGATTTATCATGATGGAGAAATATGTTTGTTCAGATATTTATTCATGGAGGAGAAGAGGTGTGATAGTACCGACCTCAATATGAATTAGTTACCCTCTACCGGTACCATGAGTTGTTGGTTATTATGTTGATGAGGTAGGTTATATCTATAATAGTGGGAAAAGACTCCTGAGTTGTGGTGAGTGGATCCAACCCACTAGATGTTAAGGTCAGCTACCCATCGGTTAATTAGTGTGTCTTCATATGATATTTGTGTAGATAATAATTTATCCTCCTATGAATAATGATGGATTCATATATTCCTTAAAATTGTGGTCCATGGTATACCCTTGAGAATTAATTGGTGTGTGCATCAGATTGTATTCCATAGATGATGAGTAACTTTGTGGATTTATAGTGTGTTAAGAAAAATTTCTACTTAAGACATTTTTTTGTGAATCCTGTTAGGAATATGGGTTCCTTTAGTATGAAATATGGATTTTATGAGTGTAATTAGACTTTATAAAGATTAATCCATGCTGATTGGGAATATGAGAGTAGTAAATTTTTGATGTTGTGGTTAGAACTTTCTAGTGGGGGACTCTATGTGTGGGTAATGGTGAAGTATGTGAGTAGTTACCATAAGGTAGATGATTTTTATTATGTCATGAACTAAACCATCAGGGATCACCTATCTTGAAGTAATCAAAGAGTAACAAACCAATTCCACCTATAATGGTTCAAGGGTTAGCGAAAAGTTCTAAGTAGGAATCTCACACACATGGGAGGCATTTTTCTAAAGTAGCTGTACACACACACACATCTCAAATCACCAGTATAATGTAGAAAGTTAAATATATGATGTTTTAAAATCATCAATAACATATAATCCCACATTATACTATGAAAAAATAGTATGAAAACATACAAATGGATAAAAAATACCACTAAAATTGAAAAGAATTTTAACATGCTAGTAAAAGGAAACTGCTACCAAATTTGACTTTAAGAACTATCTATGTTTAGTATAGCACAACTAAGCTCCACTTACTCCTAGTCCACCTAAGACTACATCATAAGGACTATCATATAAATAATATATGACATGTGTGGGTATATCCCATCAAAGAGTGAGTAAAAAAAACCCAGTACGATGCTCCGAAAACACCAAACACAAATCATCAAATAGAGTGTTGTCTTTATATCACTAAACAACATAAGCCCAGATATGATCAATGGAATAATCCAAGTCTCAGGTTGAGTTATGTCCTCACTACTAGCCTAGGTATTCCACTCAAGGTGCTAAGATAATTCTTTTGGAGGGAGCTCACTCATCAGGTCTCAAAAATATTAATGGCATTCACAAGACAATGATACATAGGTATGGGATCATTCCCAAATCCTATGGTGGATACCTAACACTATCCAGAATAACCCACTAGGAATGGGATCACATACCCTAATTTTTGGTCATGGGATACCTGGACCAAACTGGAAAATAATGATATAGGGGATCACACCCCGGTCTATATAAAGGGATACCTGACTCTATCCAAAATTAGCCTACATAGGGGATAAATTTTCCTCTACTTAGGAAAGGATTCCTCATTATTTCCTCATGGGAACAAAAATTAGGAAACATGCCCAAACTATGTTAGTTTGAGGGAAAAAAAACCATGACAAAAATGAATCCTGTCTAGGAGTCACATGGAATGTAGACAAAGTAAATGTTTGTCTAATATTATCTCATCCCAAATAGTCATTCGTCGTAAGGAGGGGTTCACATGATGTGTTTTCTACCAAACTATACAAATTCAAGGTTAGAATTTCATAGAAAATCTATATATTATTTTCATATACACCCACACCAATATCTTCTTTGTATTATTGTGGGTCTTGCTCATAAAGATGATAGACTAAGTGGATCATGATAGATTCATCGTCATCACATCTCTAGGAAGAAATGCCCACATTAATTGGATTGTAAAACCACTATCACCTATACAACCATCAAATTGGTTTCATCACCATCACACCATTTTTTTCTATAATCCTAATACTAAATCCACAAAACAAACTATAGAAATGTAGAGTTGATCAAACTATGAAATGGGTTCTTAGATATATTCAAATCACCAGCTAATCAAAAGTCAATGAAGAACAAAGAATGAATAGAGAAAGGCACGAAACACAAAAGTGGACATCAAACTATGTTCTTGATCATTTGACCATCATTCGAGGATTCTAAAGAATACGAAGGATAAATAATTTTCTAAAATAAAAAAATAAATCCCTAATTATATGAAAAAAACAATGGGAAAATCAACAAGGAATGGTCCACAAATTAATTTCTAATTAAATTGATTCATGTTCATCACAAAAATCAAGAATATGGAATAAAGAAATCAAAAAACTCCATACCACAGGTTGGATCAATCATTGGATGAAAAAATCTCTATAAGCATTGAAAATGAAGAACATGATAAAATCAATTAGGACCCCAAGGATCCTTAATTTTATCCATCATCGATCAATATGGAAAATAATTTATCTCCCTGGATTTGAAATTCTAGCTAGGTTGTAAAAACCTCCCTCGACAGTAACAAGAAGGGGGAATTTCATCATTACCCATCCTTTTATGGAACATCTATAAAACTCTATGATCCAATGTATTTATAAGAGGAAGAGGGAATATACATTGATAAGGGAGGGGAAGACTTAAAACGCATTAAAATTCCCTATAATGAAGGTCTCATGCATTTCCATTAATATCTAAAACTCCTAGAAAGTCCACCAGTTGAAACCATCTATTACAACATTCAAATAAACCATCATCATGACCTACACCATGGACTCCACCATAGTCATGATGAAGTTGAATGTACTGATCCAATACACCCAACATGGTGTTCCACCATTAGTGTGGGCTAAGAGTTTTGATGTTTTCCCCTCACAGATAACTCCACCATGGGTGTGGTTAGACTACCTTATTCATTTCCCACATAAGCTCCACCAATGCTCCACACCCAAGACCAGGCCCTGGCCTAGTATTTTTTCTTTTTCGTGGCTTATAGGGGAATCACTAGGGACCAACATGACATGTATCTAGGAATGGTGTTGGTTGTGTTGAACCAAAAGCTCCCAGAAAACTCTTAATCAAACAACAACCATCACAGACCATGGAAAACCATATCAACAATTCTCCTTACTCTGAAAATATTAAATAAAATACTCTAAATTACTATATATTAAAAAAAAGATGTTACATTGTCTTCACCTAAGGTATTTTCATCCTTAAAAGAAAAACCCTACTCAAATAGGTGAGGGTAATAGGAACACATCTATTTCTCCCACTCCCATGATATCTCCTTAAGATTATTTTTCTTCTATTGAACATGAAGCAAGGTAATCACTCACCCATGAAGGATCTTCTTCTACCGATCCTTGACCACCATTATTTACTCTGAGGAGGTATATTTATCCTCAATTTTCAACTCACCCCATTCAATAATGTGTGATAGGTTGTGCATGCATCTTCTAAGTTGCAATATGTTGAAGGATTCATGAACTCAATCTAACTATGGTGGTAAGGTTAAGTGGTACATCACTTTGCCGACTCTATGTAGTGTCTGGAAATATCCAATGAACCTCAAAGATATATTACCACCTTGGCCAAATCTCCATATAAATCACCAAGGTGAGACCTTCAAGAACACATGGTATCCCTAATTGAACTCTAAAGGTATCTACCATAAGTTCACATAGGACTTTTGACATCTCTAGGAAGTCTTCATACACTCTTGGATGATCTGAACCTTCTCTGTCATTGATTACACCATCTTGGGCCTATAAGTGTTGTCTCTCCAAGATTTGTACAGTATATCAGTGACCTATAGGGTATCTCATAAAAGGCCTCATATTGATCCATATTTATGGTGTATTGGTATCTATTTTTATATGAAAACTTCTCTAAGGGTAGGTGATCATCTCAGCTATGTCCAAAATCCAACATCATGCCCACAGATTTTCCTCTAAAACCTGAATGGTCTACTCTGTCTGGTCATATTTCTGAGGTTGAAAGTCATTCTTACCCACAACTAGGACCACAAATCATCTTTGAATTCTCTCCACAATCATGATGTGAAGTGAGTATTATCATCTAAAATAATCATCAAGGGGACTCCATGAAGTTATATTATCTTATGAACATAATGGATTCCAAAATTTTCCATCAAACTATGCTCTTTGATGGATATTAAGTTAGCTAACTTGGTTAATTTCTCTCTATTCAACTAAACATCATTTTTACCTTTATCTGATTATGTAATTCTCATTAAAAAATCTATGGAAACATCATCCCACTTCCACTCTGGCACATTAATATCTTGGGTCAAACCCACTAAAACTTGGTTCTTGGTCATCATCTATTGGCAAGTGATTCATCGAGAGAAAAACTCAACAATACTCCTCTTCATCCATGAACACCAAAACTAATGTCAAATGTCCTAGTACAATTTCACCAAACCTCGATGTACTACTAAGTAGGATGTATGAACCTCCAATAGAACCTTCTCATGCATCAAGACTGGTACCATCAGCTATCCTTGAGAAATGATTTCATGCTCCCCACCTTTAGAAAAATATATTAGGAGAACATTCTATGAATATCAAGTCATACAATACCTCATAAATTATATCCCCAAAATGTGCTCTGAAGTGATGAAGAAGTGGTGGGGTCTCAACCCTCGATAGAAGGTAAGTTTCTCCACCATCATTTATAAGGGTCAACTATAAAGAGGTCAACTAATCAATTGACTCACTCAACAATTGTATTCTTGAAAAGGGAAGCTTCCACCACATTCAACTTCCTTGGAGTATAGACTATCTTATAATCATAGTACAATAGGAACTACATCCATCACCAATGCCTTATGTTACGTTATTTCTGTGATAAGATATACTAGAAACTCATATGGTCAGAATAGATGATAAATAGATCTTCTATAAGATAATTTCATCAATAATTTAGGGTGAAAACTACTTCTTTTGTATCCAAATCATGGGCCATGTAATTCATCTCATTGATTATCAATTTTTGGGAACCATAAGCACTCACCACCTAACTCTACATCAGAACACATCCAAGACCAAATATAGAGGCATCATAGAACACCATGTAATCAACTCTCTTCTTTAGAAATATCAATATGGGGGCACTCATTAAACTCTTTCATATCTCTTTATAATACTTTTGAAACTTATATGATCACATGAAATGATTCCCCTTCAAGGCCAAGGCAATCAGAGGTGCTGCAACCCTTGAATTTTTTTTATTAATCTCTGATAATAACCTTACAACCCAAGGAATCTTTGTAATTTAGTTATTCCCTTAGGTGTATCCCAATCCATCATTGCCTTGATCTTTTTTGGGTCTACTAATACTCCCTCCTCTGAGATGACATGTCCCATAAAGTGTACCTCTCAAATGCAAAACTTGTTGAGTGGCTCCTTAAACCATTTCATATTTTTTGTAATTACAAAACTTTACTTATTTTGTTCCCTTAAAAATATGTATTAATAAATTTATTTGTGTAATTATAATTTCTTATAGCTTTATTAAGTGTTATTTGTAGGTTTTTATCTTATATATTTATTAAGGTAGACTTTACATTGATTATTTTTTCATTACATAACTCATCTTGATATTTCAAGTTTTTATTGTTTGTAACATGTATTACAAGTTTCATGAAGATTTCAAAGGATAAAAATGTCATTTTAGTCCTTGAAATATCCTTTATATGTGATTTTCACTATTCCCACATAGTCAAATTGGAAATCCATATAGAAAATTGAAAATACACATAGTTGATTTGAGAACTACATAGCCAAATTTTCATATTTTTTTACCATAGGAATTTTTTACACAACTTGGGATACATAACTCAAAATTGGGTGATTCTTATTTATATGGAAATATAATAAAATTATATAAATTTCATTACAATAAACCAAACTATAAATTAATAATTTTCATTCTAAAATTATGTTATAAATCACTTCATGTTTTCAGTTTGAATTCTAAAGTTTTTTGGAACTATTTTTTTATGGTGTGATAATGATAAATTGAGATCTAGAGGTCCGATTAAGATGATTATTTATTATTTGTAAATTAAATTAAATTTTATAAATAAAAGTCAACTATACCCAAATACAATTATACCATTTATAAGGTCTAATTTAGGTCTAGAATTTGATAAGTCAAGCTGCTTATAGAATTCAACTGTTTGAAAATTTCACTTATGTGACCAATTCGCTTACATGATCAATTATATTACATGAATTAAGTTACATGGATTTTTTTATTATATAAATATTTTAGATATGTGAATTTATATACGTGATAAATTTAGATATGTTGAATATTATATATGTGAATTTAGCTATGTGAATAGTGTTTCTTATGTGAATTCAGCTATGTGAATTCACTTTTGTGAATTCGATTATGTGAATTCAGCTATGTGAATTCACTTACATTAATTCAAATATGTGAATTCACTTACATGAATTAAAATATGTGAAAATAATATATTTATAAATATTCATTTATGTGACCAAATTTCCCTATGTGGTTCTATGATTTTCTATAGGTTGTTCTAAAACCTAGAAATATATTCAATTTTTCATATTATTTCACATTTCAATTTTCTAAATGTATATTTTGATTATTTTTAATGATTTATGTTTTCTAAAATTAGTTATTAAATATATAGAATCCATTAAAATAATTTTTCTATTATTTTATGATGAATTAAATGATATTCACAAAGAAATATGTGTGTAAGGATATTCACAATAAAATTTTGGAACATGAGATATTCAAATACAAATTTGATGAAGTAGGAAGTGTTTATCTCATATATTATTAGAGAATTTTTCAAGGATATTAATATTTATTATTAGATAATATATCAATTTCTATAAACTAGATTCTTTACAAAGTTCTTGTTTTGTTTTATAGAATATATAGAGGGAACTTACTTGGATATTTATTACCTCTCTTTTATGAAAAATTCACATGAACCATTTTTTTGGGAAATAAGAATGAATAGAATGAATATATGGAATATAAAAAAAATTTAATTAGAATTGTTTTGTGGATATTAATAGTTAGTCTCACATGAATTATGGTAGTATTACAAGGAATTTATTATCAACTTATATATATATATTCACTATTATATAAATTATCTATTTATTCATCTAATGAATTTTTGTGTGAAACAATTTTTTAGTTTTTATAGTACATCAAATATAGTTATAAGAAAATTAATTTTAAATATTTTTTAATTGTAATTTATGAAAGATATATGTTTCCTTTAATGTATATAATCTAGTTGTTTCTATTTTTTGTATATAAAAGGTTGAGGTATGCAGTGAATAAATATGACGTGACTCTACTTTACTCTTACATGATGCATACTTTCCAAATGAGTCCTATATCTTTATCATTCAAACTAATTGATAAATTAAACTATTGGTTTCCCAATATTCAATATTTTAACATCTTGAAGGACCTGATCACTACCTGGTCCAAAGGACAACATCTTTATCAAAAATAATTTACTGGGTTAAATTATTTTATTCTTTATTTGTTTTGTAATTATCTAGGTTGTATTGTCCATACTTAGTGTATATTACATAGGCATATAATACCCTTATAAAAGGTACATGTGGTTTAATTATTTCCTATTAGAATAAAGGGTTTAGTCTATCCCCTTAGAAGGTTACGTTCCTCTTGACCCATATCATAGAAAAGGTTGGGACTTTAACTTTAAAAGTCTAGGTTGGGTCACCTTCTATAAAAGACTGAGTTAGGGTTTCCACCATAAATTTATGTGCTCTATCAAAAACCAAAAAAATTAGGAGGTTAGGATTAATCCTATAAAATTATAGGTTGGTTATTCTCTTATAAAATGTTGGGTTTTTTGTCCAAACCTATAAAAGGTAATGGAATTTGGTTAAATCGTTATGTGTAAAAAATATAGATATAAAGATTTTTCACTCTCCTTAAAAAGTGATATATTATAGTGGGTTTCATCTCTCTCAATTCATGATAGGGGTGAGGAGTTTACTAGGATCATTTATATTTGAACCACTATAAAAAAATTTGGTATATATTTTACTTTCTTTTATTTTATTTTCTCTCTCTTTTCTTGCATCAGTGTGGTTGAATTTTTTTATATTTGAACCAATCACTTTCCACTCTTAATGTCCAAACTTTGTTTGATTTTTTTATAAATAAAATTCACCCCAAACACCCTATTTTCTATTTAAACCACCCCTCCAGGATCTAATAATTTGTATCAAAGAATGGCCCTTTAAAGATAATTTTGTTTTTCACTTTTCTAGATACCTCATAATTAGTATCATAACTTGATTATTTTAAGGATATATTATGTTTCATTTGATTATTTATATTAACTATGCTTAAATTTTATAATAGTCCTTAATAATACTAATGGAAATAAATTTTTCATTGATGGTCGGCTTAAGGAATAGAAATATTTTGAATTGAACTTTGTCACCACATTTCAATGGTAGTAAGTATACTCGACAAAAGATACAGATATAATATTATCTAAAGATTATTGATATTTTATTTTGGGATATTGTTATTAAATCGTATGTTTTACCAAAATATAACCTGGTAGATTTTAAAGGAGAAGATATAGTTAAATATGATTTTAATTATAAGGTCATGAATATTATTTAATGTTCTTTTACTGGAGATATTTTTGAAAAAAAATTAGTTGCATCACTGCTCCTGAAATTTAGAAATATCTATAAATAACTACCTTTAAAGAATGAGATTCTATTAAAAATAATATCTTTAATTATAGAAAGTATGGACATATGAAAATATATTTTTCATCCAAGAAAATGTAAAAAACCAATTTTCTTGAAAAAGATAACACACAAGGTAATCCAAATTTGAATTTAGATTATTCAAAACTTATTTTTTATAGTTTCATGAAGAAAGTACATATTAGTCCCAATTTTAAGAAGCTCAAAAATATGAGGAAGGTCAAGAAGAATGAAAATAACTTTTTAAATACATGTATTTATTTTGAAAGATCATGAAACAAGGTTGAAAGTCAAAAAGAAACTCATAATTTTTTATTTATGGAAAATTATTCTAAGGTAACATATTAAATTAGTATTCTTATTCAAGTGATCTTGGTTAGAATTATAGAAAATATGTAAATATATGTGTGAAAATTATAAGTAAAAAATATTTATTTTAATTTTGATTCTAATTAATCAATAAATTCATAAAATGATGACCCAAGTATGAAAGATATGAAGGAAATGTGTGATTAATATAAATATAAAACAAAATAAATGGTTTCTATAAATGTTCCTATAAAATAGAAATATAAAAGGGTCCATGGAAATTAAAAATAATTTATCTCTTAAATTAAAAAATGTTGATTCATATATTTTAAAACATAAGGAAGAAAAATTATATGTTAAATTAAAAGTTTAGTAACATAGCTTCTTCTACACATGAAAAGGTTTTTAATGATTTGGAATATGTTTATAAAGAAAATAAAATTCTAAAGAATGAATTAGATAAATTTATAAATGAAAATTATTGGTATAATAGGCCAATTTATAATAAATGTAATTCAAATGTAAATGTTGGAAAGATTACATATTTCAAAAAATATAACGATAAAAGGAATATACTTGGTTGTGATTCTTTTGTTCCTACTGTGTTTGAAAATAATTTTGTGAAATTAAAGTCTTCTAGAATTTATTTGGTTAATTTATTTAAATGTGGATCTTACAATCATTATGATTTTTATTGTCCTTTGAAGCTCAATCAATATTTTAGTCACAAAAGGAATTTTATATCTAAATTTTATTTCAATGCTAAACTTTCAAAACCATATAATGATTGGGTACCTAAATTATATATTCTTATTCATGGGAAATTAAACCATTTTTTATACCCAGGTAAAATATATATTTAACTTTTGGTTCCTAAGTACAACATGCATGTCATTATAGTTTTATCCTTTTCATGTTGGCATGAGAATTAGAAGATTTAGTATTTCATTTTGAATAATCTTGAATGCCATGTATCATTTTAGGATGCTACCAATTTTTTTCAATAAACATCAGTAAAATTATGTCTATATGTAATGCTATTGAATTTTCATATTCATGTGTCCATTGGATATATTATTTTAGTTTTAAATTTTGATTTACTTATATGATATTAGTATTTATTTACTTTAAAATTTAATTGAATATATTATAACTTGTTTCATAGATACTTGTGATATTAAAGTTTGTTTTTTAGTGGATTATTTACAGTTGGAATTAAAATTATTCTTTCAATATTTTGATATTGTCATTTTGAAAGGAAAGAATCAGATTAGGGGGATTTTCTCTTATTTATAATTTTAAATTCATCTTGGATATTTTAGTTATTGAAACCTATTATACATAGTATTATATATATATAGTTTTAAAAACATTAAATCTAATTTTTATACCAAATATGTGAAGATTTCATTGTTGAAATTTTAAAATATGCATGAATTTTTTTATGGAAAGAAGGAAACTAAAATTAAGGTGGAAGAAAGACTTGTTTCTTATTTTTAAATTTATTCCTTAATTTTGAACTATTTAAAAATTCAATTTATAGATTTTTACTTTTAAAAATCTTCTTATCTTATTTTTGAATAATTCTAAACTTTATATTCTACTTTAAAGAATCAAATATGTGCAGTTTTAAAATTTTAAATCTAATTTATCAAGTTAAATGTGTGTGATTGCAATGTGTTTTCACTATTTTATTCCAAGTTAGAATTAAATTTATGTATGAAATAGTATGTTTCTTCAAGATAAGGTAGATATAATTAAGGAGGATATTTTTAATTTTAAATTCATATTATTTTAAATGTTATTTATAATGTATCAATTAAGGTTGAGAAACCCTTATTTTAATTCTGAAATGTTTCTATAAAAGTAATCTTATATTAAGTTTATTTCAAGAATGTTAGAATAAGATTTTTATCTTTATTTTAATATGTAATTTAGTAAATAACATGAAAAATTAATGGTATGTTTATCTGTTTTGAATATATTTAGTTTTTCATGATTAACATATGTACTTTTCAATTTATAAAATCTATCTTAAATATTTTAAGCATGAACAATCATGTTTTAAAATATATAAAGGATTTTATTTTTCTGGTCTGGTTGTGTATTCTAAAACAAGATTTGTTTTATCTTATAGAAATATTTTTCTATTTTATTCATGTATAATCATATTAAATTATCAAATTCAGGGGGATTTTAATTGTGTTATATCCTAAATTTTGCATATTTACATATAATCTATAGTAATCTGGAATCTGTTTTTCAGTTTGATTTTTAAAATTTCTACACACATTTTTTTTATATTACTGTATTATGCATTCTCAAACATACTAGTTGATTTCTAGTTAATTTTTAATTTTTATACTGAATAAAATAATATTTTATGAAGTGTTTCATGTTTATTTTTTATAAACAACTTTTCAAATATTCTCACTTAATACAACATAATGTTCTAATAATATAAAACATTATAGTGTCTCCTTAGAATATTTTTTTTAATTATTTTTGTATATATAAGTTTAATATTTTTCTTATATTCATTTTTATAAAAATTTACTTTTGTTTATTTTATTTTAATCATATGAAATCAGCTTGAAGTTAAAAAATTTAGATCTGATTTCAAGATACATTAAACTTAGGGGGCGTTAATTCATGAATTCATTTTTTAATATTGAATTTAGAAGAGTTGGTATCCTTCTATTTTATTTTAAGGATATAATTTATTGAAACTTTATATTTTGATAATTTTAAAAGTGGTATAATTTTTGAAATTATAAATAGTTTTTTAATTATCAAATGGGGCTAGAATTTTGAGTGGGTACCTGAATAACTTCATGTTTTTATAATTACAAAAACTCACTTGTTTTGTTAACTTTAACATAATTATTAATATATATATATTTGTGTAATTATAATTTCTCATATATTTATTAAGTGTAATAGTTATTTTTTATCTTATATATAGATTAAGGTATACTTTACTTTGATTTTTTTCTTCACTTAATTTATCTTGAGATTTCATCTTTTGATTATTTATAGCATGTTCTACAATTTTAATGAGGATATCCTATGCTAAAATTTTCATTTCAGACATTGAAATTTTATTTATAAATTATTTTAACTATTCTTACACAGTCAATGTACTATTTTTATGTAGCTAAATTAGAAATCCATGTATCTAAAAGAAAATCTATGTAGCTGATTTGAGAGAAACATTGACAAATTTCCAGATTTTGAAACCTTGTGTATTTTAAACATAACATGGGCTGAAAAACTCCAAATCTAGTGATTATTGTTGAGTTGTAAAGGTAAAAAAATATATACATTCAATTAGAAAACATAAAACTCTGAATAAATATTTATCAAGTTATAAATTAGTTTATAATTACTATATGTTTTCAGTATGAATTATATAGATTTTTAAAACTATTTTTTATATTATTTTAATGATAAATTGAGTTGTAGAGGTCAGATTAAGGTGATTATTGATTATTTGGAAATATGAGGAAATTTTATAAATATAAATAAACTAGAACCAAAACTAATTCTATATTTTATAAAGACTAGTTTAGGTATGAAATTTGATGATTTAATCTTCTTAAAAAATTCATCTACATGACAAATTTGCTTATGTGACCAATTCTCTTGCATGATCAATTCACTTACATGAATTTAGTAACATGTATTTTTTTATTATGTTCATATTTTGGATATGTGAACCTGACTGCATGATCAATTTGTCTACATTGAATATTGGATACATGAATTCAACTATGTGAATAGTATTTCTTATGTGAATTCGCTTACGTGAATTAATCTATGTGAATTATCTTACATGAATTCGAATATGTGAATTCAATTATATGAATTTGGATATGCGAAAATCAGCTACATATAAAAATTATATTACATGGTCAAATTCACTTATATGGTTTTATGAGTTTCTACATGTTGTTCTATAACATTTAAATATACAATGTTTTTCATAATGTTTCACATTTCAATTTGATAAAAGTTTATTTTGATTATTTTTTAATTTTTTATTTCTTCAAAAACTAGTTATTAATTATTTATAATCAATGCAAATAGGTTTTAGATTTTTCAATGATAAATTAAATTATATTCATATGGTATTTGGCGTCTATGGATATTCACACTGAAATTTTAGAACTTGTGATATTCAAAAAAAATGGTCAGAGTATGTAGAGTTTGTATTGTATATTGTTAAGGTATTTTTCAAGGATATGAATATTGATTATTAACTAATTTTTTAATTCCTATAAACATTATTCTTTATTCTGCCTATATTTTTTTACATAATATCAAGAAGATACTAACCTAGATATTTATTATCTAAATTTTATAAAAAAATTCGCATGAATCATTTTTATAGGAAATAAGCATGAACAGTATGAATATATGGAATTTGAAAATTTTAAATTAGAATTTTTTTTGAATGTGAAGAGTTAGTCTCACATGCATTATGGAAGTATTCTAAGGAATTTTTTATCAACTTTTATGGATATATTAATTTTTATATTAATTGTATAATTATTCTTCTAAGGATTTTTTTTGTAAAAAATGTTTTTCCTTTTTACATTATATTGAATCTAATTAAAAGTTTCTTCTGCATGGAGATTTTATTTTCAGAACTTATTAAGGTGATTTGTGCCCTTTAAAGTGCATAAACTAGTTGCTGTTATTTTTTATATAAAAATGATGAGGAATACAGTGAAGAAATGTGATATGAATCTAATTTAATCTTACATTATGCATATTTTCCAACTGAGTTATGGATATTTATCATTCCAAATACTTTCTAAAGTAAATTTACAGTTTCACAAGATTCATTATTTCAATATATTGAAGGGAAAAAGAATTACCTAATCTAAATGCCAGCATCATCATCAACAATTATTCACTGGGTTAAATTTTTTTATTCTTTCTCTGTGTTGAAACTATCTAGGTTGTATTATCTACACTTAGTGTGACTTACACAGAGTTATATTACCCTTAAAAAAGTTGCATCTGGGTTTATTCTATCCCCTTAGAATACTGGTTATAGTTTTTTCCCTTGTAATATTGGGTTCCTCTTAACCAATATCATAGAAGAGGTTATCACTTTTACTTTGAAAGTTTAGGTTGGGTTAGGACCTTTAAAATTTTGGATTGGGTTTTCCCCCATTAAATATTGGGTTATATATAAACATAAAAAGGGAAATAGGTTAGTATTAAGTCTATAAAATTCTAGTTTGGGTCTTCTCCTGTAAAAGGGTGGGTTTTTTTCTAACCCGTACAAGGTAAGGTAATTGGTTTATGCCTCCATGTGTGAAAAAGGAAGATGTAAAGAGTTGTATCTCCCTTTAAAAACTGATATAACATAGTGGGTTTCATCTCTCTAAGTTTATAAGGGGGTTAATATTGGACTAGTATCATTAATATATGAACCACTATATAATTATTGTGTTGATATTTTACTTTCTAGGATATTTTTTTCTCTCTCTTTTCTTATATAGGTGTGGTTAAATTGTTTAATTTTTAAACCACTCACTTTCCATTCTTAAATTTAAACCTATGATTAACTTTTAAATAAATACAATTCATCCCCCTTGTTTATTTCCATCACCCCAATAGGATATAACAAAATAATACTTCAATATATTCCCACAAAGTTGGGGCTATTATATTATATCCAGGACCATACTTAAAATGTCCCACAGGCTCCTCTTATGATTCTGAGTACACAAGAATGTAATCTCTAAAGACCTCTATGAACAGATCCAGGAAGGGAAGAAATATCTGATTTATGTGTCTCATGAATAGTACTTGGGCATTTTTCATGCTAAAGGACATCACCCAATTCTCATAGTGGTGATAGAAACATAATAATTCCATATTTATTATATCCTTCACTCAAAATCAAAGCTATTTATAACCTAACCTGAGGTCAATCTTCAAGAACCAGTTCACCCCTTTCAAATGGTCAATGAGATCTCTGATTCTCACTAGTAGATATTTATTCTTGATATTCACCTGATTCAAGCACTAAAAATACATGTAAAACTTCAAAATACCATCTACCTTGTTGGGAAACAATAATATGGATGCCCAGGGGATACACTAGGTCTAACGAAGTTCTTCCTCTATAGATCCTCCAAGTGCACCTTCAGATCGCACAGCTCTATAGGGGACATCTGATATACTAGAGTAGATATCAGGCTCATCCTTGGGTGTGGGTCTATGAAAAAAATTATCTCTTAAAGGATATTTAGGTCCAGAACATCCTCAACAAAGGCATCCACATACTCCTTCTCCACTATAGGGAACTGAAAGTTCACAGCGTCCATAGCTCCAAGTGTCATACTATCCAACAGATGAGAAATCAGTTTTATCCTCCTACATACAAGCTCAAACATATTTGGTTGAGATTAATTCACACTAATGAAGAAAAATATATTCACATATACCCAAAAACACTAAATAATCCACCTAAAATAGTCAAAATGTGCATATAATATAGAAATCCACACCATACCTAGAATGAAATCATATGGTGTCATTGTGAAAATAAAGGAATCCCATATAAATACATCTCTTCCAAGAGTCATGTTTCGGTATTATTATAAGTTTTTGATCTAAAAATATCCATAAATGAGATTATCTAAGAACAAAGGTCAATCCAAAACCTCCATTGGAATATCTAAGTCCCAAACAAGGGATGTGAAAAGGAAGGAATGGCTCACACCTATGTCTACCAAAACTTTAGCTAAAGTGGAGTATACACATATCATACCTAAGATCATACCCAGACCCTATGTGTCATAATCCTCTACTAGATATAGTTTTCCATGTCCCTAGACACCATCTCTATAATCATATAATGGACCACCTAGGGTGGTAGAGGTGGCAGCAGATCATAATGTTGGCCACCCCCGTAATTGTCCCCACACCTCTTTCATGTCTTCCACCATATAAACCTATCTACATAAGTCATAAACTCTATATTGGTATCCCATGAAATATATCACTATAATATTCATGGTGGGTTAGAAAATCCCATGCGATGTAGCCTCTCCCATCATAGGAGAAGCACTGCCTCTCCATCAGATGACTGGAATCTCCTTGGGAGCCTTGAGCTGCTAACCCTCTATCCTAAGACTACCTCTGAATCCACCTCACATGCCTGGATCCATAATTCAGGTGTCAACTACCAAATACTAAGGTCTCATCTCCAGTTTTCCCACTACCAGAACCAATAGCTAGTGACTTCTATGCTAAAAAGCTCTCCACAACTAAGATATGCTCTAGCACCCCAGTGTAAGAAGGGATGCAAATAGATACCACTCCAACTCAGATATCTTGGAGAATTCCATTATAAAAGGTCCTTTATCAAAAGAATTTATGATGAACAGTGTCCATTAAATATCATGAGAGATTTTTAAAACTTGACACATACTCTACAGCTATCATGATACCCTATTGGAGCTCTAGAAGCTCCTGGATACCCATTGCCCGAAAATTCCCTGGATGAAAATCCTCTATGAAAAGGCACTCAAAATATATCCTAGAGAGAATTGTTACCTCATAATACCTATAAATAATGAATCTCCCACATCACCCAACTGGGATATAGAGTTTCCTCATTTCTAAGACCACTAATTGATTAGGAGGGGTCCTGACAAGGCAAAAAAACACTCCACCACCTCAATCTAATCAATTTCTACATGGGGGTCTTTCTGGACCTAAAACCTAAGAAATATCTCTATATGAGACTCATGAAGTGTTCTATTATTTCATTTTTCATCTACCAGTACTTCTAGAATAATTTTTTTATCAATGGGTGGTGATTCCATTAGAAAACCTCCTAAAGGAGCCACCTCCTACATAACTCCCTGGACTAAAGCCTCACCACTAAGAATATCATCATCAGGATTTTGATGTAGAATCATAGATATATTTCATCATGGATGAATCCAAAAATATTCAAAAAATACCATAGTCCAAAAATCATATCTAGGGAGCCAGCTCAAGAAGGACATGAAAACCACAGTCTATACTTATATGATACATGTACCAATGTTTTCCCTAAAACCAGTGCCTACATGTACCGATTCAAAAATTGGGTTATCAGAGTCATGATGAATGGATACATTGGTTATCATACCATCACTAGGTTACCTATCATGGTAGATGAACTCGATACACATTAACATTGTTTCCCTAGTTACCAAACCAATCGTCACAACTAGACTATGAAAACTCTAGTAAAATGAAAGAAACCTATGATACCACTCAAATATGACTCAACCCACCGAATCTTGTATAGCCAGTGGTAAGATAATAGTGAAACTCCAAGACCACCTCTAATAGACCATGGGATGGTGACTAATTCTGAGTATATATGTCACACACATGGGAGCCATATCCTAAAGTACATGAACACACAAACACATCTCCAATCATCAGTATAATTCATAAAGGTAAATATTTGATGTTTTAAATTAATGAATAACATATAATCCCACATTAAAGTATGAAAAAAGATTACTCAAAAATATAGAGGGACAAAAACAATGCCACCAAAATTACAAAAGAGTCTCACCTTCTAGTAAAAGAAAACTACTACCAAACAGTGACTCTAGGATCCGTATGTGGTCAATCTAGCCCAAATGAACTCCACCTTCTCTTGGTCCACCTAAGACTAAATAAAAATTCCTTTCATATGTATAATAAATGACACATGTGGGTATATCCCATGCAGGGGTGATTATAAACATAAAAAGTAGGACACCATAAAAACACCAAACAAAAATCATAAAAGAGAGTGTGATATCTATATCAATAAACAAGATAAACCCAAGTATGATAAATGGAAGACTCCAAGTCTTAGGGTTGAGGTTTTTACACACTTATAGCCTAGGGATTCCACTCGAGGCTCTAAGGTAATTATCACCAAGAGAAATCACTCACTAGATCTCACCAACATTGAAATAATTCACAAGACTAATATACATAGGTAGGTAATCATTCCTAGGGCCTATGGGGGCTACCTAACCCTATCTATAATAACCCACAATGAAGGGTATCATACACCCTAGATGTTAGTCACGGGATACCTGACCTAACCTAGGGAAGACTGTGGAAAAGGATCACGCCTTAGGCCACATGAAGGGATAGCTAATTCTCTCTATAACTATCCCATAGAGAGGTTCTCTCATCCTATACTCAAGACGGGATGACTCACTATGCCCTCATGGGAATAAAAATGAGGGAACATACCCATACTAAGTTGGTTAAAGAGAACACAATAATGATAAAACCAAAGATATCCTAAGAGTCACATGGAATGTAAATAAATTACATGGATATTTGATATTTTCATATCCCCAAAATCCAACCTTCATAAGGAGGGTTCCATACGATGTGTGTTTTACAAAACTACAAACCATAAAGGTTGGAATTTCATAGAAACTCTAGACATTTCATGTATCTTTTCATACACCATTGTATCCTCTTCTTCCACTATGGGTTTTTTCCATAAATACCACACAATAAGTGGACCATAATGGATTCATCAACATCGTATCTTTGGTAAGAAATGCCCACAAAACTTGGCATGTAAAACCATTTTCATTTTCACTACCATTGGGTTTCCATCATCATTGTTACACCTCCATCACATCTCAAATCCAGACAACAAACCCGCAAAAAAAACATAGAAATATAGAGTCAATCACATTGAAAACAATGTTCCTAGGTATTTTTGGATCACCATCCAATCAAATACTGATTATGAATAAAGAATAAAGGGATAAATTCCTAACACAAAAAAGTGAGAATTAATAAGGAATGATCCATGAATTAATTTATAATTAAATTAATTCATTTTCATCATAAAAAAATAAAGAATTGGGAACATACCAATCAATATAAATCTCTACCTTAGGTTGGATTGATTATTTAATAAGAAAATTTCTATAAGTGTTGAAAAGGAATAAATTATTGCACTTACTGCCATCTCCAAGGATCCTCAATTCCATCTATTTTCAATATTTAGGAACAAGCCTTTGTCTCCATAAATTAAATCTTCTGGAAATTTTGGATGAATCTCCCTTAGAAGAAAAAAGAAAGAGGAATCTCATCCTCACCTAGGTTCATCCAGAACATCTATAAAATACCAATATCATATAGATTAATAAGAAGAAGTGGGAATATCGATTTATTGGGGTGTGGAAGACTTAAAAAAATTAAAATAAACTATAATTATGGTGTCACATGATTATATTAAGATCTAGAACTCCCTAGAAGATTTTAGGTCAAAATAGGCCATTACAATATTCAAATTGACCATGACCATAACCTCCACCACTAACATGGTGATGTTGAACATACTAAGTCAGTACACCCAACATGGTGAGACACTATGGGTGTGGGACAATATATTGTATGTGTCACACCAATGACCTTTTTTTAAATTCATTATTCATTTAATTTCCATTACTTATTTGTTTTGGGCGTTTACCACTCATTTTGGTGAAAATGGTGGGTTTTGAAAATTTGGGCCAAACCGTGAGCTTAATTCCAGATTTAAAAACAAATTTCGTTTCTTCTATAACTCCTTCAATTTTTACTATTTTATACCCATTATACTTTACAATTGGCATACCCTGATATATTAAAATCACCATATCCCTTTGGACCACATTGAAATCCAAAATCATGATGGATTTGGGTTTTCTGATTAAGGTAATGGGCCTGCCCGTAAGCCCATTTCCTGCTTTAAATTATTTTTTTAAAATTTCAATATCTCATTATTTTTTACTTTTTTTGGTGATTTGACCTCCCAATAGAATCCAAACACCTCAGGCTCACCCCCTTTATCTATTTTTCCTCTTTGGATCTCATATACCCCACGAATTAGGGTGATCTTTCTCAATCTTTCTCAAATCGACCAGATTTGATGAGGTAAAATGATTATTTCATAACTCCAAAAATTTTCAGTATTTTTCCCCAAATTCTATCCCCACATGACCTAATATAAATCCTTAAATCCTCCATACCAGTTTTGGGTACTTAAATATTCAAATATTGGTGGATTGGGGCCGATTTTCTCAAGATTTTTCAAGTAAGATAATTCCTTCTTGGTTCTTTCCATTGTCTTTTAATTTTATTTCCTCTTTCTTGAAGTTACTAATATCTAGAAGTTGGGGTTAGATCCTAAGGTATTATTTGGTGTCTTTTGAGTCAATTATTGTTGTTTAGTTCTGGATTTATATTCCTTGTGGTGCAGCGGTGGTGCGCTTAAGGTTTCGCACCAAGTTTTGAGGGTTTCGACTCAAAAGGGTAGGTGATTCCATGTGTAGCCATTTTATGATGAGTTACCTTGCTTGGTTTATTAATTTAGTATGTTTATAATCTGTTTTGTGTGGTGTGAAAACTGTTTTTGATGGATTTGGTTATACATTTAATTTTTAGTTGTATTTTAGCTTGAAATTGGGTACTTTTCATGTGTGACTCTTGGGCTAATGTTTGGGTTTAGTTTATAACATATGAAAGTGATTTATTAGTCTTGAAAGGGTTTAAAAATTCTGTTTTGTTAATTCCTTATTGTCATGAGGGCCTTGAAAAGAGTTTTTTGAATGAGTTTAAGGTGTAAAACCATGTTGTGCTTCTTCAAGGTGATTTATGAAAACGTGTGTTTTTCATGTGTATCTTTGTGGTATTATTTGATGTATTTTTATAACACTTGGGGTGGATTAATAATTGTTTTAGGGCTGAAAATTCTGTTTTGGATTGGTATTGGTATGATTTTGGTTTTGAATGAGGGTTTTGAAATGGGTTTAGTGTGCAAACAATGGTTATACCTCTTGGGTTTGTTTTATAAAAATTTCAAACGTTTTATTTGGTTAAACAAAGTTGGGAAAGGGTGTATATGTACTGTTTGGGTGAGTGTGTTCACCTAATGTCGGTTTTTGAATGGTAAATTAGTGATTTGATATGTCAAACATTTTTAGAATGTTTTATAAATTTCCGAAATGTTTTACTAAATTGTGTTTTGTGTGCGAAACACGGGTGTGGGATGTTTCGTGTGAGTTTATTGATAAAATGAATTGTGAAGGTGACAAGGGTATTATGTGACATGTTTGTGGGCTTTTATGTGAGTTGAATATCTTTTAATAGTTTTATAAAATTGTTTAAAGGATTTGTGGAAGTGTTAAAGAAATTTGAAAAGTGTTGTAGGCAATTTTGGTGTGTTTGATTTCAAAATCCATTTGAATGAAAGGTGGAATTTGTGACTTGTGTGATGTACATGGGGATGTTTGGTTAATGTGGGATGTGGAAGTGATATTTTCATGTGAAAAATATATTTCTTGGATTGTTGAACTTGTTTGAGCACAAAGGGAAAACTCGGGTATCTAGGTGGGTGGACGTGTACTAGTATGCTAGTGAATCTGTGGGGTTTGGCCTCAGTTTCACTTAGCAAGATTGATTCTTACAACTCTAACTAAACTATGATGATGATGATGATTGGGGACCACTAGGTTATGGGTATGATCCCTACTAGTGGCTCGTGCATGAGAATAGATATTTTTTGTGTTTACTCTCACCGAGATACGAGGTACCTGGGACCCACAGCTAGCTAGTGCCTAGGGGTTATTTCATATTACTTGTTCTCATTAGATCCTTTTTACTTACCATTGGTATACGGTATTGTTGGCTGGAAAATTCAGTAGCTTTGTTATTTATTTTAAAATTTTTGGTCCTTTAAAATTATCCCACATGAAAATTGTTTTCATTTATTATTGCATCCTTTAGAAAATTGTAACAAGCATTTCTTATTTACAAAACTTGCAATACTTTTGGTCATGAATTGTTTATCACATGGAATCTCTCCGAGGTGTTATCCTACTAGGCTTTCCCTCACACCCTACTTACACCTTTGGGTGTAATTAGACTTTCTTATTTTATGTCACAGGTTTGGGTACAGGTTTTATGTCATTGGTTTGGGTTTTTAGCGGTCCATCATGATGCAGTGTTGTGGAGATGGCTTGAGGGCGGTGCATCTTTCCATGTGGAGGTTCTTGGGATATCTTTTCTTGGGTTTGTACCTTTTTAATTGTCTTCAAACATTGTTTAAAATTGTGTAATTCAGTTTGTAATTTTAGTAAAAGATGTTTTGGTTTGAAAAATACAGATTTAATTTCTTGTATTCATTTGTTGTTTTAAGTATACAAACTTGGGTAAATCATTCCCAATTTTCAGTTTTTGATACCTAGGCACTTGTGCCAGCCCGTGGGGATCGAGAACGCCCTTTGGGCCTTGTCACGGGCCAGGTTTGGTGCCGGTTTTGGTGGCGATCATATTTGGTTTGTGACAGTATGTTTTCCCCTCACCATGGCCCACACCACATGTGTGGTGAGGTTTCCATGGTAATGGACCACAGGATCTCCTCTAGTGATTCATGCATGATACCAGGCCCTAGTACAGCCATTTTTCCTTAACCATGGCTCATAGAGGTCTCACCAGGGATTAACACAACCTACACCAAGGTGTGTTGTTGTATTTTTTGAACCAAAAAAGTATAAAAAATACTTAAGCCACCAACAACCTTTACGGACCCTAGAAAATAACATCGCTCCATGCATTTCTCTAAAAATATCAATTAAAATATTTCAAAGTATTGGGAAGTAAAAATAGAGTCATTAAATCTTGAAAGAGAATACATGCATCACCTTCAATAAACATTTATGGCCTCATACTTTCCCTTTTGTAAAGTATGTCATGGTGGTGATGTCAAATTAATAATCCTTTATAACTGGGTGTTTTATGGTAGTGAAATGTGGGTCTTTACCATAGGTGGGGAGCATATCACTCACCCTTATGCATATTTTGGTCTTCTCATGACACTTGTATTGAGTGAAATGATAGTCATTCCAAGTATAGAACGCTTCAGTAAATCATGGTTCTCAATAGTGGATTCCCATTATAGTGGTGTGGGTGTACCCATCTCATGGTAAACCTTGTTATATGATAGAAGAGGAAGTTTTTTCATTTTTCAAAAGTTTTTAGTTTTGATTACTTGGTCATGTTATTTTTTGGGGCATGGATCCAATAAAGTAGGGTTATCTGAACATTCAAGACCATCCACTTTATATTGTGGAGGATTGTTCCATCCAACGAGTACTAGTGTCATATTGACCATTTGGATGAGGTTGGTGTTGAATATGAGGAGCTCACCGATATTTTTCATGATCAAGTCATGATAGTACAACTAGATTATCTTTGATATTGGATGTGAAATTATTAGAAATTTTGTTGATAAAAAGAAGTTAACATGGATGTTTTTGTAAATATTTGTAATGATGACCCATGTTTTTCTTATCCCATAAGCTAGAAATGAGGGAGGCTAGTCTTGGTTTGGTAGGAAATAGTATAAGTTATGACATAGATTCCAAAAATCATGAATCCATTCAATTATTCCAATTCCATCATGAAAGATGGTAAGCTTCTTATATAGATGGTAAAATAGATGGATTACACTCATGTGATATCTATCTAGAACACTGTTTAAAGGTAGATAGTGAGGTGAACCTACTAGAGTTGAACCGGTAAAATAAATATTCTTAGATGAATGTCGAGTTTTTTCGGATTTGTATTGTCCAAATAGTATGATTAATCTTAAATGAAGATATATTTTGGTTGTAAAGGCTTGGTAGGTCTCACCCAGGCTAAATGTATGACCTCACATGGTTCTTTCTTAGAGATAGGCCAGTCTAGTTATCTTCATGAATGAAATTTGATGTTTCCTTCCTAGTCTATTGTGTATTGAGTTCAAATAGATCTTAGACCTTTGGAGGTGATGGAATTATGTGTGATGGTGTTTCATTATCCACATATATTTGTTTTTCAAGTTTCTTTTCTATAAGGCTGTGTTCTTTATTTTTCAAGGATGAAAAGATTTAATGTGGGTAGAATGTTGTGATCTATAAAAATTTTTACTTATACTTATCCCAAATTTATGTTTTTAGAGTCCCAGGACCTTCCAAGAGTAAAAAAATAAATTTTCCCAAATGGAAAACCTTAGAAAGAATTTCAGATGATTTTGTTGACATTGGGGAGTGGTGTTTACCCACAAGAAGGGTTTTGGTTAAATTCTAACCATGTTGAGTTTTAAGATATATTTTATTTTTATTACTAAAAAAAATAATCATCATATGATCTCAATGGTGATTCCAAAACCTTGGTTTTGGTTTTTTTATTATTTGGAATATTTTTAAGTTCTAATTTGGGATGAAACATGAGGTTGGCATGGAAATGTGGCCCCTATAGAGGGTTGATAAAAATATAATAAAAATATTGTATTATTTTTAGTATATGCACACTAGTTTATAATGAAATTATTGGATATTATAAATGATACATTGGAAGGTACAACTAAGAATTTGGTTCAGTCCAGAATAAAGTTTTTACCATGTGTGCTATTTTTTTATTTTTTTTATAGGATGTGATGCACTTATCTTATATATATATATATTTAAATATTATAATATTTTTATATTTTTTAATATGGTATTTATTATAAATATTTATTATATGAAATTTCTTAATTGTATAATTTTTCATAAAATATAAATATATATATATTAAAATTATTATGTATATTATAAAAGATATTATAAGGAAATTACTATATGTTTTTTATTATTTATACATAGAACATAATTATTTATATATATATAAGTTAAATATGCGTGAGTTTGATTTTGTATATATATACATACATACACCTCTTTAAAATATTATATAAAATTAAATAAAAAAATATATTGGAAATTTGAAATGAATATTGAAAATAATATAAATTTTATCTTATCAATTTGCATTGAAATTTTTCATTTCAAATTTTAATTGTAGATTTATACTCAAAATATTTACTGATAAGAACTATCAAGAAGAAACCATCCTAGCCATTTATTAAAAAAGAGAAAAATAAAACAAGGGAAGCGGATGGGGTCAAAAAAAGAGACTCTCCCTCATCCAGAATTTTAGTTTAGTAACCATAATAAGAAGGATCATTCCCATATTTAAAATTAGATTCATCAGTAGTTTTCCACTCTGACTATGAGTTACCATGGCTGATAATCCTAAGGATTCCATTCTTAGACCTTTCAATGAAAAAAATCATAGATATATATAAATTTATAATAAATTTAATTACCAATGAAAATTTACAATTAATTTGCAGTGGAACTTTATAGGGAATTTTTAGTGAAAATTTTCATGGTGTATTTGAGTGCATATTTCAATAAAAAAATTCAATAAAAATTTCAATATAAAATCATAATAAAAATATATTAATATATAAGTAAATAATAAAAGTCCCCATTATAAATTTTCCCTAAAATTTTATAAAAACATTTCTTACCATAATTCTAAAATAAATATAAGTTTAAGTTTTAAGTAGAAATATATTATTACATAAATAAATAATTTAATTTTTAAATAAAACTTTGTAATTAAATTTTCAAATATAAATATCCAGAAATAAATTCCTTAGGAATTTTATTGGTATAAATTTTTACCAATTAAAATTATAATATAAATATACTAATACATAAATAAAAAATTTAAATTTTTCTTAGGAATTTGTATTAAAAATTTTCATTATAAACTTTTATTTCATATTTCCATTTGAAATTTTTAGTGTAGATTTACACATAAATTTCAAGTGCAATTTTCAAATTAATTATTATTATAAACAAACTAAAATTTTGATTATAAAAATTCATAAATAAATACATATTTAAATTTTAAATTAAAATATATTAACTCATAAATAAACAATAAAATTTTTCATCAAAAATTTGAACTAGAAATTTCATATGTAAATTTCTAATGGAAACTTACACTAAAAATTTCTAATGCAAACTTCCACTAAATATTTCTAGTGCATTCTTCCCTAAGAAATTTCCATTTAAAATTTTCATTGAAAATTTCCAATTCAGACTTAGACTAGATGATCAAATTTGTATATTGAATTAAAATTAATATTTATTAATACAAAAATAAAAAATGTAAATTTTCACTGGAAATTTGAATTAAGAATTTACACTAGAAACCTTTAGTGAGAATTTCCATTAGAAACTTTTAGTGAAAATTTACAATAAAATTTAAATGCATGAAGTAAATATTCACTAAAAACTAAAAACCACAAAGATAATCATACAAATATAAATATACATCGTGATATTAAATTATAAATTTCAAATGAAAATTTATAGTTGAAATTTTCAGTATGTACAAACAAACACCCATGTAAATCTGTATTATAATTTTGTGCTTTACATTTACATTGTAAATCCCAACTTATATAAATGTATATTGAAAATTTTAAGTGAAAATTTTTATAAAAAAAATTCGGTTTATTTTCATTGCCTTGGATTAGAGGATGAAAAATTTTATCCAAAAAATTAATTTTTAATTTCTACATAAATTACACATAAAAATATATCAATACATAAATTAAAAATGAAAATTTACAATTGAAATTTATAAAAAGAATTTGAAATGGAAATTTTTGTCATCATTTTTTAGTTTATATTTCCACTTAAATTATAAGTGATAGTATATTAAAACACAAATAAAAAATGAAAAATTCTAGTAGCAATTTCCGTAGTTTATTTCCACTATAAATATTCTATGAAAACTTTCACTAGAAATTTCTAGTGTTTATTTCTTACACATCATATATTTCATATTATAAAAATAAAAATTATTCTTTCACTGAGAATTTATAATAAAAAATTTCAATGTATGCATACATAATATATTAATATATAAAAAAATAATATAAATTTTCATTGTAACTTTTCATCAAAACATTTAGAGTGAATAAATATAAAAAATGTATATAAAAAATAATTATTATTAGTTATTATATATTTATAAATATATAACTAATTATTAATTATTTTTATACATTTATTTTTACTTAGTTTATTATATATTTATTATTTTTGTTTTCTATTTTCTTTTATTTTTATTATTAATGATTTATTATTACATATTTTTTTTATTTCATGTTTATGGTTTTGAGTTTTTTTTATCCAATTATAACACAATTTATGGGAATTTAAGTCCAACACATTCAAATAAATAAATTTTTTTTAAAAAAAATCAATTTAATCTAAAATTTAGATCTTCTACCATGTAATTTTTTTTATATGGGGTAATCATCCCACAGTGGATCAGACACTTAGGTTGGCATCCCCATCCTAATATAACATTTTACTAGATTTTTAAGACACAGGGTGACACTAATATCACCTCAAGCTCGGACCCTCAACCCTAGAGACTAATATAATTTTTTTACAAGAATACTCTCACATTCCCCATATGTCATTCTTTTTTTAATGTTTTTTAAGGTGTGCTACAATTATCTTATATCTATATATTTTTAAATATAATATATATATATATATCTAATATGATATTTATTATATTATATTTCTAAAAAATATAAATATATGTAAAATATATATATATATATTGAAATTATTATGTATATTATAAAGTATTTATAATTAAATTATTATATATATTTTATTATTTATACATCGAAAATAAATATTTATATATATATATATAATATATGTGTGTCTCTTTAAAATTGTATATTTGTATATATAAATACATATATAAACTGCAACAATATATTATATAAAATTACATCAAAATTTGATTTTGGAAATTTAGAATGAAAATTGACACTAATAAAAATTTCTTCTTATAAATTTTCATTGAAATTTTTAATTTCAACTTTATATTGGAAAATTATACTTGAAATTTTTTAGTGTATGCATATATTGAAAATTTTCAATGAAAGCATATATAAATACATGTAAGTTTACAATAAAATTGATTACCAGTGAAATTTTATAGGGAATTTTCAATGCAAATTTACATAGGGAATTATCAATTCAATTTTCTATATAAAATTATAATAAAAATATATTAATACATAAGTAAAAAAATGAAAATATGAATTATAAATTTTCCCTAAAAATTTATAGAATAAATTTTATTACCATAATTCTAAAATAAAAATAAGTTTAAATTTTTATTACAAGTATATTGATATATAAATAAAAAAATTAAATTTTTAATAAAAACTTGTAATGAAACTATTAAATATAAATATCCAGTGAAAAATTCAATAGAAAATTTACAGTGTAACTTTTCACCATATAAAATTATAATACTAATAAACTAATATATAAATAAATAAAATAAATTTTCATTCTGAATTTTTATTAAAAAAATATTTATAAATAATTAGTGTATATTTACATTGGAAAAATTTAGTGAAAATTTTCAAATAAATTCTGAATGGAAATTTCAACTTATTTTTTATTAAATTAAAATGAAAAAATGGTTTTCAAAATTATAAAATAAATGTATTTTTAAATTTTTAGTTTAAATATATTTTCATATAAATTAACAGTGTCATTTTACATAGAAAACTTGAACTAGAATTTTTCTATTGAAATTTATTCTCCAAGATTCCACTATAAATTTATAATGCAAACTTCCACTTTATATTTCTAATGAAAAATTTCATAGGAAAGTTTTGGTGAAAATTTTCATTCAAATTTATAGAGGTAATCTTCAATGTATATTTTTCACTACAAAGTTTCATTTAAATTTCATATTGTACATTTATACTAAAAAATTATAATTAAATTTCAATGTATGATAGAAATTTTTAATGAAAACTAAAAAAAACATTGAAAAACATGAAAATATAAATATAAATAGTCATATTAAATTATAAATTTTAAATTCATATTTACTGTGGAATTTTTTTGTACATATATGTAAACATCTATATAAATTTGAATTTGAATTTTGTATTTTTCATTTATTATATGTATCCCTACTAATATAAATCGATTCTAAAAATTTCAAATACAAGTTTACATTACAAAATTTTGGTTTTTTCACTAAATAGGATCATAGGGTGAAATTTTCAATCATAAATTTTCAATTCAAATTTTTATATAAATTACAAGTGAAAACAGATTAATACATAAATAAATAATGAAAATTTGTACTGAAAAATTACAATACAAATTTGAAATGAAAATTTTCATCAAAAATTTTTAGTATGAATTTTCATTTAAATTATAAGTGGGTGTATATTAATATTCCAATAAACAATGAAAAATTTTGATTGAAATTTCCATTGCTTATTTCCACTATAAATTTTCTATGAAAACTTCCACTGGAAATTTTCTATGAAAACTTCTACTATAAATTTTTAGTGTTTATTTATGATACATCATATATTTCCTATTGAAAATATACAATTTATTTTATAAGTAGAAATTTTTATTAAAAATTTACAGTGTATGCATATATAATATCTTAATATATAAAATAATGTAAATTTTCACCATAAATTTGCATCGACAAATTTAGACTAAACAAATATAAAAATGTATATATTTAAAACTATTATTATTTTCTATTATATATTTATATAAAAATAACTAATTATTAATTATTTTTACATGTTTATTTTTATTTATTATTATTATATTTTTTTTCATTTAATGTTTTTGGGTTTGAGTTTTTTTTAATAACATTACACAAGAATTTAAGGGTATTTATTTTTAATGCATTAAAATAAATCGATTTTTTTTTTGAAAATAAATTTAATTTAATATTGATATATTCTGATACATCATACTTTTTATATAGGGAAGTCATCTTATGATGGACCAGGAGCTCAGGTTGGTATCCCAAACCTGAGAAAATATTTTTCACTTGCGGTGAACCATGTGAGGTTCTGGTCTACGCACAGACAACCCAGATAGGAGGGGTATTAAAAAACATAATAAAATAAAATATAGAAAGGAGATTTCTGGAGAGAGGGGAGATGGGTGATTATAGAGAGAAACCCTCATGTGAGTATGAATTACTAGGGAACACCTCTGCCTCACCAATTTTATAACATTAGATTTTTATTTTTAATAATATTATTAAAATTATTATGGTTATAAACCTTCTATTGATCGTAACTTTTCACGAAAATGCTATAATGAGAACCCATATATGACATCATGATCCTAACTTTGAGGAATATGATCCAAGACCAATATTGGATACCTAAATCCAACTCCTAGAATTAAACTCAGGTCCCATTATGTAATGACACGTGTATTAGATACAATGAAATGCACATTTTTCATCAATTTCCCATTTTTTATAAATGAAGAGATTATCCCTAGTATTTTTTCATATAGATCTCAATGGTATGGTTCATTTAATCATTTTAGGCCATTTATGAGAGGATATAGGCAATGTTTTTATTTATCTTCATATAATCGACAATGAGGTTTAGGTGTGATCTTCAGAGTGATAGTGGGGTCAGTTCTCCCTCGATAGAGGTGTCTTCCAATGAGGTGTGGGTCCTAAATTTACTTTATACAAATAGGGTCGGTACTCCCCCACTACACCTGGGATGGGGGTCCTCTTTCTATATAGTCGGTACTCCTCCTTCTAAGAGTTGTGATGGGGTGTGGTTCCTCCACTGTGTTTGGTACTCCCACAATTTATGTGTCTATAATCAAGGTGTGGGTCCCCAAATATAGATATCATGAGGTTATGTGGGTTGAAAGTTGATTTTTATGAATGGTAGTTCGTTATTGATATATTGAAATAGATAATTCTCCCTTGTCTAAAGATCATACTTCTAGAATGAGTGGGCTCCCATTAAGGTTTCTGGTGGTGGTGTGATCATTGGAAGTCTGAGAAGTATAGACTTATACAAGACTTTTGATACCTCATCACCTAGTGGATTACCTTTGAGATGTGATGTTGTGGATGACTATCAATTTTAGACTTCTTGGACTCTTCAGTGTTCTAAGCGCCTCAATTTTATTGTACGGTGTGGCTTTTAAGGATTAAAGTTGAGAATATAAGGACTAATCTGTGTCCATGAGGCCTCTAGTGATTAGGAATATTTATATTATTCATTACTAAAGTTATTCTTTTTAATCATCAATATCGGAAGCTTTGAGTTGACTTGGTGTTTTGTTTTTCACCTTTTTCTTCTTTTTGAGAACCTCTTGTACAAGAATTTGAGCTGACCAATTGTTTTTTACATTATTTTTTATTTTTGGGTATCTTGTAGAGTATGTTTATACTCACCCCTATATGGACCATGGACCCACACATGTTGTGTCAATAAAAATGGTACATAGGTTTAGATATGGTATGGGTGGATGTAAATCTGGAATTGATTGTTTAAATCTAAATCATAGTGATGCTTACTGATGCATTATGAAGCATGGAAGCTCGTATTTCCAATGGTGGCCATTATAGTTGGAGAGTGATCCTAGAGTACCTATGGCACAGAGGATCTTCCCAAATTCTTATGGTATAGATTCATGTTAGATGTATTCAATTTACCTTGACTTATCCTATTGAATATTCTAGTACTTTTTCTATCATTCATTTCATTTTTTACAATTCAGTTGAGTATATACATATATTCTTCTGGTTTTTTGATATAATATTGTGTATTGGAGATATATATTTGTAGCATGTTTTTATAGGATAAGTCCTTATATATTATGATATATTCCTACACCGTGCTAGACACCATCCCCTGACCTATTAGAGGTGGGCTTGGAGTGACACTCTTAGCTTACCTTTAGCCCTGGTGAGGCATCAGTGAGTTGAGTCATATCACTTAGAAGATGCATATATACACACACATTGGTGTATATATAGGGAGTGAGCTAAAAAATCCCAATATTATTTCACCAAATAATCCATGTAATTATTTAAATTAAAAAAAATCCTAAATATTAATTTGAACGCAATTTTTAAAATAGGTTTTTCACATGAGTGGGTATGGGTAAAATAAGCATCACACTTTATCACTTTTCTTTCTCAAATCATAAGGAAAATATATTTTATAAAAATGTGTAACCTATAATATAAAACATTGATTTCAAATACAATTAGTAAATAAATGATTTACCATAAAATTTATTTTAAACCATTAAAATATGGATTTCAAAATACATGAAATAATACTAAAACCTTTTCCCCTCTTTTCCCAAATAATTTCTCAAATCATGTTTATGAAACATTGAAACTTTTCCTTTAAACCCAAACTTTACAAAAAAATTTATTAATAAGTTTTAAATTAATAAAAATCATAACCAAAGTAAAAAAATCACAAATAGTTACCAAGATATCAATAAATTATAATAAAATTAAGAAACAGCCATAACAATTGTTCTTTGTAACCAAGTCGAGAGCTAGGGGATATATACAAAGTGTTGGATGGGATACCTTAAAATATTTCAATGGGAATTAAGCATCATGGGATACTTCCAAGTCTTTAAATTGAATAAAACTAGACCTGGATCATCATAACACTAGTTGAATTATATGAACTTAACAATCCTAATAACTCTCACGGTCACACCAAGTTACAAATCCATTTAATTAGCTCACCTGGTTAAATTATGACACAACCCCTAGCTAACTCAGCATATACACTAGGGTTGTACTCATCCAGAACTTTAACATGGTTACATAGGGATCCCATTATATAACTCAAGTGGAGGTGAGATAACAAGCAATCCATATAATCATCACATAATCAATAATAATACAGAATGGAAAATCTCACATCACCTCTAACACTGTCATAAGAAATAACCCCTTCTTATCTATTCTAACATCACATAAAAATCCCCCATGGGGAAAAATTTACACAAAAGGAAGAATATAAATCATAATTCAATAAAGGTTCTTAAATTACATCATCACATTCAATAAGAAATATTTATTTTTTATAAAGATCCAAATGTGCCTTTAGAAAAGACTCAAAATGCCAACTCATTTTCTCTTCATTGAAAAATACTTATAAAACATTTTTTGAAAACATTATTAGGATTCTATATTACACAACCATATTTTTAAATCCATTAAAGTCCAACATTTTTTAAGAAAACATCACAAAAACAGCACCATGGCGTCAATCCTTGAAAAACATTTACCAATGGCCAAGAACACCCCCTTTTTAGAAACACCCCTTTAAAACATCAAATATATCCTAAAAACCACATTAACAATTAAGTAGAAACTTTCAATACATAAAAAAATATTAATCAAAATAAGGAACCAAGAAAGTATTTTTTATGCCCTGTATGAAAACCATTGGAAAAATTTAAAAATTCATCATTGGTATAAAATATAAATTTAATTTTAAATTAATATAATTTATAAATACAAAGAATTTTATGTCATATAAAACAAATGGATTGCATAAAAATCATACACCTCAACCAACAAGAATAAAGTTTCACACTTCACCTTTTATGGATAAGGACCAACAAATAAAATAAACATCCTCTATAAGACCTAGACACCCAAAATACCAAATTATAACCACTATTTAACCTAATATCAACTATAAAACCCCCTAGGGATCATAGGAGAAGAAGGGTCCATAAGATAATGGGTGTAGAGGAGAGGATAGGAGAAAAAAAAGGTAAGATGATGGATTTACCTCAATATTTTTCTTTAAATTAGTGGGAAAATATCAAAATTCGAAGAGAAGGGTGGGGATATCACCTTAGTTTATATCCAAGGTTAAATTGAACAAGTGAGTGGGGAGGAGGTAGAACCCCTAAAAATCGATGAGGGGTAAAATAAAAAAATTAAAATAGAAATCTCAAAATATTAAACATCGAAAATTAAATTCAAAAAACACATAAAAATTAATTGTTAATTTCAAACACTCCGCCATTCTACTTTTTATTATCATGATGCATCATCAATACTCCTAAATAAGGGTAGGAAAAATCCATCCAAATCAAACTGAATCAAAAATTGGATCGAACCAAACCAAATTAATAGTTTTTCTCCTTACAGTTTGGTTTGTGGTGTATATTGAATAGTTCTATGTGATTTACAATTTGGTTCACATATAAAACAAATCCATACCAATTAAACTGAACTAAAACTATTATGAAAAATATATTATTTCTAATTTTCTATCGGTACAGCCCATACATCAATTCACAAACCCTAACTCTCTTTGTATTTTATTTTCTGGACAAGGATGATGTCATTTCATTATTTCAATGATTATTTATAAATTTCATTTAAATTATTATCCATTCATTATTAAATATCATGTATCTATATATATGATATTAGCATAAAAATAGGTTAATCCAAAATCAAAACCAAACCAAACCAAAAATTAATGGTGTATAAATTTTATAATCTGAACCAAAATACTATTAAATGGTTTAAATTTTATATATAATAAAAAGCTGAAAATTTCAATTTGGTTTGGTTTTTTTAATAATAAACCAAAAAAATTTGTCTCCACCCCTACTACTCAATGAATAGCCTCAACTACTGAGATATCATATTATTCTCCACCTCTTGAGTCTCTTCCTATATATGTTGATGTTGTTATTACACTTGTATCAGGGGTATGTCTTTCCATGAATTATATTCCAACTTTGATCCATAATGCAGACCAACCACTCCTCAAATGATGTGTCAAAATCTAACTCATGTCCATCAATGTTTATCATGTGATTGGAGTCTAAATTGTATCTATAGAGATGAGATACATGGAATAAATCATACACAACACTGTAAATCAAAGTAAGGGCCAATTGGTATATGAATATGTTGATCCTCGCTAGAATCTTGAATGAACCCATATAAGTTTTCTATCTTTCTCTGTATAAAATTGTCAGTGTCCTAATTTAATCATTACTCTTAAGAATATGTGATCTCATGCCTAAAATTATAGAGGTCGTTGTTGTTGGTTTTTGTAAGGTCACTACATGTTCAGAGCAGTTTCCATCTTCTTATTGATCTTCTGAACACATAGTGAATTATATTATATGATTCTTGGTCCAATCACTAATGATTACATTACTTTTATCCAACATAAAAGGAAAAAAATATCCTACCATACAACACCTCAAAGGGTTGCATCTGGATTGGTTCCTTATAATTATTTTTGTAAGTGAACACTTTCAATGCTAGAGAGTCCTCCTAAACATACTAAAAATATATATACACTCAAAGCATTTCTTGAAGTATCTCAATCATATTATTTTACATCCCATTACTATAAGGATGGTACATTGTATTTATCTTCACTTGAGTGACTAACAT
The DNA here is from genome assembly GCA_963277665.1 of Viscum album. Lineage (NCBI taxonomy): Eukaryota > Viridiplantae > Streptophyta > Magnoliopsida > Santalales > Viscaceae > Viscum > Viscum album. Next base: position 567,107,186 of record OY728162.1, read on the forward strand.
TCACTGAAATCCATACTAGAAACAAGGCTTTAATCTCACATCTCAACCTAAAACAATAATCATAGGCACCCCATGGAGCCCTACCATCTCTCACACGTACAACCTACCTAGATCATACATCGATTATGTCTCTTTAATCAAAAAGTAGTGTACCACCATATCCATCATTTTGGTAATAAACCACACTATATCCTTATCTTGGGGTGACCTGAACATCCCTATCACAAAATTCATGATAACCTAATCCACCGTCTATGCTAGTATAGGAAGTGGTTTTAAAATATTAGTGGGCCTCTGATGTCTATAATTCATCTGATGATAGGTGAGACATTGTGAAGCATATATTATTGTGTCTTTTTTTTTTACACTAACTATAAGAATCGATGTTATATATCATTGCACAACTTTGTCAACCTAAGGTGGACTTGTTATCTTGAGGCATGGGAATCTTGTAAAGGCTCATATCTTATGATCATAAAGACTGGAACCCTATAATGAATGTATAATATGCCATCATCACCCTAAGTATAACCTGAAATATTCTCCCCTTCGTATACATTGGGTTTCTAGGTTTTATTGACACTTAATCAAGGTAATGAAGTTGATCATAAACCCTTAATCCCAACATCACTATGCATAAAACCCAAAACCAAGATGAATATAAAATGAATAAATAGTTATATTTTTACCTTAAACCAATGGTTCCTTTATAATATTCTTCATTTGTGTGGTTGATAAAGGACACTAAGTGGAATTCTAAGGACTCCCTCCTCCATGGTGTATCCAAGAGTTGGTATGAATCTCCCATTATATGGGTAGGACCCTCCTCCCTCCCATGATATGTTAGTACCTCTTACTGCAAATATAAGAGGAGAAAGAAAGCTACTAGTATGGGAAAATTGTAGGGTCTTGAACTAAACCATATTGATGATGTTTTCCTCCTTTTATATCCTCTTAGGACACACCTAAGTTATCTATGAATTATATATTATGAAACGTATGAGTTGTATATACGGTTTAAAAATACTTTTGTAAACATCAGCTATTATGATTATCCCATGGGTTTTATTTAGATAAACACTTGTTATTAATGATAATAAATGTATGGAAGACTCAAACATTAACCCTTAATGTTCAATTTCCATGCCACAATGTTTAATTTGATATGCATACAAAGGTCATATGATATGCCTTTAGATAAATTATATCATCTATTAGGATATACTTATTTTCATGAGAAACTGCATCATATATAAGTATAGATTTAGGGTATATATCCATCAATATACCAATTTCACTAAATACTCATAAAATTTGTGACATTTCACCTTATATTGTACCATATAAAATAACTTGTGAAACCGTATCCAAAATGTATTTTTAATATATTCCAAAACTATTTTGGAAATCTATTATAAACTTCTCTATGTTCACATAATATTTAATACCTTGTGAATACCCATCCAAAAATCATTTTTGATAAACTCTAAAACACTTTTATAGATACTCACTGAGTCAAACTAAATTCTCATTTAGTCAACCATAAATTGTGACCCTACATACCTTTATAGCATTAAAAAAATATGAATTTTTAAATTCATAGATGTAAGAAAAGAGCATCCTATAGTAATGAATCAATTATACTAAATATATAAAGAGATGTTACATGATCTATTTCAAACACATATGTCTCTATATCTATTTCCACCATATGCATCATATGAAATCATGCATTTTGTGTATGATCCCTTTGTCTATTACATTGAGTAACCATGGTACATGGAGTATGTAAATCCCATATAGCCAAATCATGAATTATCTTTTCTCTGAGTTTAAACTATCTAGGTTGATGAATACATTACATGTAAATAACCTTTATGGATGAGTACATCACATTCCCCTCTCTTGAATAGATAAGAACACAATATGTGTTATCTAGGTATGTCATACACTTCCTCATTTTATCTCAATCAAGGGCCTGTATGTTATACTCATCATATGAGAGTGAAAATACCATCTTCAGTAATATATAACTAATAACATGATAAAAAAATATACCTAATCACCCCCTAATTAGCTAAGCCTCATGGATTGCATAAAAAATGTATCAAAGTATGGAGGTTCTCATAATAGGTATATCTCCAACCTTGGGTAGTGGGTACTCCAAATATGAACCACGCACCCCTAGTATACCAAATACATAGTGTATGATGCTCTCATAATAGGTATATCTCAAATTCATAATTTGAGAGGTCATTTATCATTTCATGTCATAATATATATATAGATAGATATACATATTTATTCAATGTGATAGAATGATAAAGTGGATATTTCCTTTTTTATAACATGATACATTTTATATTATTAAACTCCTTTATGAATTTTATAAAAATAATATACAAGAAACTATCATATCATATTATATATGATAGACTATTAGACCAGCCTTATCTTTTCTATACTTTTAGGGGTCCTATTAAACTCAATACAACTTTATATAATTTCTATCATATCTTTATGTGACTATCTGATAAAACTCTCCCACTAAATATTTTAGTAATTAAAATCTATGGAGTAGCTAATATGAATAATGGTGATACATAGGAATCATATTCCTAAATTTCAACTACTTGAACATATTCAATCTCCTTAACTCCATAGCATCAAATTTTATGATGTTAATAACTTATTTTTTCTACTTAGAACTCTTTCTAAGTATATCATCATCATTCTTAAAACCCTTCCCATCAAAAATTTTCCTTGAAATTAATATTTTTACTTTAAGTTTTAACAAGTATAATTATTTATTTGTTAAATATGAACTTATATAAGTTTCAACATACTTCCACTAGCCTTTTAGATACTATATTCTATTCATAATATCATGTTAAGATTCACAAAATCCTTTTTCTTTAAAAAATAACTCGTATTTATTTTATTAGAAATATTATCAAATAAACTATTGTATCCATATCAAGTGTGGTATTCTTTATGTTTGGATAAATTTATTAAAAAGAAGAATATTATTTAAAATATTTAATTGATGGTGGTGTGATCAAATCCCTCATATTTTAATAAATATCTAGATAAACACTTTTATCTTGGATAAAACATTTATATCCCTTTATCTTATTTTCAAGTATATTATAGAGTATAATTAATTGTTAATAATTTTTGTTTAATCCATAATATCATATTGTTCATAAAAACTCCTTATTATTCAAAAAATATCTTATTATATCATAGAAATGATATAAAGATATACAACTTTTACATAGATTCATATGAGCTTGATATATTCTTTTACATTAAAACCTTTGATGTAACAGCTTTTTTATTCATCACTTGGATGAAAACTATAATCTTTATCAATATTACCTTTATTTTAAACTCATATATATTTTCATTATTTTTAATTTACACATTTGTTATTATATACCCTTCAAAATTGAAGAATTTATTTCTATAACACCAATACCTAACATAGACATTCCATGAGGTTCCCAAAACTCTTTCAGTTATTTAAAATAATTCCATCATACGGATAAAATTTCCTTCCTTCTTGAAATAACCTTTAAATTTAAATAACCATGTATAGAAATTTCAAGAACATTATTGTACTTTACCACTTACTTTTCTTATTCTAGTTCTAACTTTTATCCACTAGTAATGTTTATAAAGCACCGGAACCTAAACATAATTTTCCTAGTTCATCTATCCCCAACACTTTAAGAATGTTAAGTAAACTTTTATTCAATTAATTCAAATTACCATAAGATTTACAATGATGAAAACAATATGAATTCATTTACTAGAATGAACCTTAATAAAACCTTGAGTGAAACCTTTTATACTTCACATAAGCATCTAGATTAAAATATTGAATAACTACAAAAATTGGTTTCTTGGGAAGGGTCTACTATACCACATATATTTTTTTCTTAATAATTTTTTTTAAGTTACTAGTCTTAGGAGTTTATTACACTAATATTATCCTTTCAAATATTGATATTAAAGAAAAGTAGGATAATGATGATATTAATTATATACAATAGAAGCTTTTATCATATGATTATCATGTTTTACATACATTTAATAAGAACTTTTGTTAAATGTGATCCCACTAAAATGATGAAACCTTTTAAATTCATTATATCCATTAGTAGGATGATATACTCATTTAACTAATAAATTATTACACTTTAGTGTTCATCTCACCACTTAGTCACTTAATTATGCCAGTATTTCAATAATATCATATATGAATATGGGATGGTTGAGTGGAAAAACCTTTTACCAAATCAATAATATAGATAAAATCTCAACTCTATTCCTTGAGTATACTTCATAATGATTTACTATCTATGTGTAACTCAAATATCACAATTGTATTTGGTTACCTAACTCTTAGGGTTATCCATATCTTTCATGCCTTACATTAGATATTCCATGGGTGCCCAACTTTAGCATGAAACTACCCATTATGATGATTTAGGTCTTAACATGTGCCTAATTTAGGAAGAATATAACACTTAACATTTTTAAAAGGGATTTAATCTCACCATCCTATCTCATGTTGTTACCATTATGTATGAATTATTCTAATTATTTAGTTTGGAATCGTATTCCTATTAATAAATTAATATGTTCAAACTATATTGATGTGTAACCTTTTACAAAACTCATAACTTGTGTTTTTGAACCAAATTAAAATCCAACTATATTCATATATATCCAAATGTATCTATTGTATAAGGTATATAAAACCCTTTAATGTAAAGTATTATAATTTTATGAAATCAAAAATCCCTACATGTGTAATACTAGATCCATAACTAACCAACTTTCAAATTTATAAACAAGGCATAAACCTCAATTCTAATGAGCATTTCAATCCAAATTAACTATACCTATGGATACTCTACTCAATAGAGATATCAATTCTATCATAAATATAAAATATAATTTGTATAAACTATAATTAACTTTTTAATTCAAACTCATAACATAGTATAAGAAAAATTCATGGTAGAATAGAACTAAACCCATCATCATACCTAGCATGTAATTCCATAAATGCTTGTATGATGATCTATATAAGAATTTTAAACACATTAAACTAATTAATAATATAAAAATTATATTCATGAATAATAAACAAGAAAATAATTAAATAAATGAATAGTTTATATATTTAACAATGAGATAAACTATATATGAACTGTACATAAATAAATAAAATTATAAACACTTTATAAATTATGTTAACCTCTATGGAAATACCATAAATAATTAAATAAAAACACTTTATATTCACTTATAATAAGAAATATTTAATATATTTCATTATAAGACATTTACTTTAAATAATTTTTTTAAAGGAACTCACTTTTTTATACTACGAGTAATGATTACACCTTACTTTTCCTAATTAATTAAATACTTAATAAAGTATGGAAACTCAATAGACATAGAGTATAAAATGGAATAGTGGTCATTAGTCTCCATCTTGGAAATTTTGTGTGCAACTTGATTAGCCTCTCGGTAGTAGTGGTGAACTTTTACTTCATGTGAGTTCCTCAAGAAATGAAGATGGATGATTAGTAGAGATAACAAATTTTTTTCCTTGATTAAGTCTAAAAAAATTAAAATATGTATCAATTGAGAACACCAGTTAATAAAGGATTTTTAACATCACATATATAACATTTATTATTTAAAACCAACATGATAAATAATTTTTTAGGTTGGTTAATTTTTAACCGACGTAAAAACTATACTTAGTAATTTTTATATATCGGTTATTATATAACTAATGTAGAAACCCATATTTTCTACATATATTATGACATAAAAATGTGTAAAGAATATTTTTTATGTTTTTTATCTCATAAAAAGTGTGGAAAACCTTTTAAAAAAATGGTAAAGTGTTGATTATTTTTTTTATTTTTAGCTGCACTTTTGATTTCACCCATGAAGGACCCTAATTTTCTTCTCGAACTTCCCTCATAAATTGATATCTCTCATTATTTATTATCATAACCATTATTATCAATTCCATAAATCCACATAATAACTTTCATCACCATCATCACTGCCTTCACCATCAACTTTTCATTCATCACCATCCTATTCCACCACTTCTCTAATGTTTCTTCATAGTTTGTATTCATAGTTCCGATTTTTCATGCATATAAGGTTTGTTTAATTTGATAAAGGGATGTTTTTGGATTTTTTTTATTAAATGATTATTTTATGAATGTGTATTATCAAACTTGTTAATATTCAGATTAATGGGTATTATATTTGACTGAATGGTCATTTAATGGGTATCATGGAATATAAGGTATGTTTAATTTAATTAAATAAATATTTAATTGGTGTTATATTTGATGAATGGGTGTATTGTAAATATTTTATTTATTTTTCATAGCATCTAAATTATATTTAATTTACTATTTATTTTTTCATGGAATGTAAGATATGTTTAATATTCTAAATTATCATTTGGGGTTTTTAATATATTTTTTTTGCTTCCATTAGGAATGGGTGTTTTGGTATTATAATATATCCAAGAATTATATAGTGATTTATATAATTATTTACCTATTAGTTTAATCATTTTCTTATAATGATCATGTAGAAACTAGTTTATTGTTTTAACATTTGATTAACTATATCAATTCTAGTCCTAAAATCAAAATTATATTTCTCACATTATTATCCTTTTGAAAAACAAAATTTAATATATTTCACATGACTTGTTTATATTATATAGAAACATTATCTTACACATTAGTACTCTAAAAAACATGTTCTCGTTTATGTTTTCAAATTAATATAAAAATTATCTATTTATATCTAATAAATATATTGTAGTACATCCCTTTCTAAACAACAATACTCTATTATATTTGTTATTAAACATTGGCATGTTTTAATCTATCATGAATTTTGTAATATCATGTTTCATCACTCTCCAATATTTGATATTATATGTGGAGTATTTTTTTACTATTTACATTTAAAAATTTATAGAAATATTTCACTGAGTTCATTACACTGCCACTATCCTATTTTTTTATTTTCTTATATTTTATTATTACACATAGAAAATTTTTCATCAACTAATATATTTTAATTATAAACCATGTGTGTAGATACCAATTATATATATTAAAAAATATGAACATTTAAAAAAATTCATTCATTTATATTATGATATTTATTTTTTGTATTTTTATTCATAAAAGTAAATTTGAAAATCGATTTTATTATACAATAACTAATATTAAATGCTTAAAATTTGTAATAACTAACAATAACTTGTATTTGTATTAATAAAAGGTGAACCAATGATGAATATGAGGAAGGAGTTGATGATTTTGGAATTTTCCTAATAAAATTTTCTAAAAAATGACTTGTTTTTTATCCATGTTTAAAATTTTTAAATATGACGGAGTTTCAAAGTAGATAAATAAAAGTGCATTTAATTTTTCATGGTTTTAATCTGAGTTAGAGTCCTTGGATTTGGCATGGTGAAATTGGGTTGAATTTAAGATCTATTTATGATGAAAATTTTTAAGATGATAAGTATGATCAAATTGAAGAAAAGATTCATGATATTATAGTAGATTTAATAAACAAAGCATCGATGATTGAGAATCTATATGGGGATTATGAAAAACCATTGTATCCAGGTTTTTTAAAATTTATGGTTATATCAATGATGTTAAGATTGATTAACTTGAAGTCCAGAAATGGATGGAGTGAGAATAGTTTTATAAGGTTGATATAGTTGTTGAAATACATACATCCTAAAGACAACAATACTCTAGATTCACATTATAATATAAAGAAAATATTGTGCCCAATGGATTTTGTGAACAAGAAGATACATGTCTTCCTAAATGACTATGTGCTATATAGAAAGGAATAAAAAAGTATTTTAGAGTGTCCTAAATGTGGGTAATCACAGTATAAGTTGAAATGAAAATCACATATTAATTTACCAATTACCAAGACTCCCTCTAAGGAAATTTTTTATCTTCATATAGTTCATTATTTAAAGAATTTATTTTCACATTAAAATGATGGAAAAAAAATTATGATGGAATGTAGATAAGAAAATATCTTATGTAAAATTACACCATCCATATAATTTTCCATAGTGGAAGAAAAGTAATCAATATTTTCTTATATTTAGAAATAAAGTTATAAATATCAGATAGGGAATGTGCATGGATAGAAAGAATTCATATTGAATCCTTAGTATAAAACATAGTTCATGGACTATTGTATTGTTGATTTATAGCTTATTTATGAATTGGAAATATATAATGTTGATTTTAAATATTTCTAGACCAAAACAATCTAGAAACTATATTATTGTTTTCTTATCACCATTAATTGATGATTCGAAACTTCTAAGGGAGGAAGGTATAATAGTTCATGATTCTTATAAAATGGAATATTTTTAATTGTATGAAATGATTATGTTCACTATAAATGAATTACCATTATATAGAAATTTTTTTATATATAGTGTTAAGGGGAATAAATCATGTCTAATTTGTGAAGAACGGGATTCATATTATCAACTGCAACATGGGAGAAAAATAGTATGCATGGGTTGTCAAAGGTTTTTGTCTATGGATTACTCTTATCAAAGATTTAAAAATTAATTCAATTTCTCATAAGAATTATATATTTCCTAAAAACATTTTTCAACCAATCAGTATTTTGAGATGGTGAAAAACATCAATGTTGCATTTGGAAAGACATAAAAATATGGTGATGATAGAAATATATTGAAAAATTAATCAATATTTTTTAAGCTTCCATATTGGAGATATCATGAGGTTAAACATAACATTGATTTCATGTATCATGATAAGAATATCTATGTCATTTTAATTAGAACATATTTAGATATTAAAGTAAAGACTAATGATGGGTTTAATGAA